>JAEIFM010000181.1:17352500-18552500 GCA_018901885.1 Zaprionus kolodkinae
TAGCCAATGGCTCACGCTCTGTGGAGGCAGTCGAAGCATATCAGCAGGCTCTGCAGCTGCAACCAGGATTCATACGAGTTCGCTACAACGTCGGCGTATGTTGCATGAACCTCAAGGCGTATAAAGAAGGTGCCGAACATCTCCTCACCGCTCTCACCATGCAAGCGCATACGAATGCTTCGCGTGAGCTGCCGAATGCCCAGTCTCCTGGCCAGAATCAGATGTCCGAGTCCATATGGAGTACACTTAAGATGATCATATCTTTAATGGGTCGTAGCGATCTACAGGGACATGTGGCCGAGCGCAATCTGCAGGCACTGAATGAGGCCTTCAAAGACTAGTCTAGGTTATTATGTAGGGATTCTTTTGGGCCTCTCTCGAACTTTGTTTACATTTCCGCCGGTTCTTCGGGTATTTTGATTTTTCAAGAGTTTCGTGATTGTTTGTTATTCCATATGTATGTATTTTTCTATATTTAAGCGATTAGGAATGTAAATTAAACGTTGTTTTATTCGAGCAACCCGCAAGTCTTTTGATTTTAATTTTAATACATCTTTTTCAGACTCACAAAGAAACTAAATATCAATTTGCTCTTTTACTAATAATATTCTTACGTTTTATTTATAAATATGTAAATATTTGTACGTAGATTTATGGTAAATTTCCCAGCCGTTTATAGTCAATCTTTTCAAGCTGCACTAGCGGCTTCAGTTGCTCGGCAAACACACGCATCTCTTCGCCTACATTCTCCTGCCCCGTCGGTGCCACGACAGACAGTTCTACGATGTAGCTCTGCGAGATGGGCTCATTGGCCATATCCTGTTGTTTGCCAGGTACAATTTTGATCAGTTTGGAAACAGTTATCTTCATGCGTCCCTTGCGAAACATGTAGCCTGTACATAGAAGTGAGAACAAATGAGTTTCAGCTGGTTTCTTATAAAATAATTATTACCCTTGGCTATGTATTCGAATTCCAAGCGAAATCCCATTTCCGAAAGAAAATCTAGTATGCCATTGGAGCAAGCACAGTCCATGCAACTACGAACCAAAGTGGGCCGCCGTATATCCACCTCGGGTTGGCCCAAATAGCGCATCTGGTAAGGTGCTTCACGTCCCAAGGCGCGTCGCACACGCAGCAGCAGTGGTTGATTTGTATTTGGCTGTCGCAGGCTCATACAGACTTCCAAGTCGTGAAATGGCTCCGGCAGGGTGTCCACATTGTCACACAGTCCTTTTAGTCTGTAATTAATAACATCGAATGAATTCCAAGCATATTTCTAAAGCATGTTATTGATATCTCATACCTGTGCATCAGATGTTCAACTGCAGAGTCTAAAATGGATCCTTGCAGTAAATATTCGAGATTTGGCAGAAAACGATTGCTTAATGCATGTGAAAGCGATTCACGAGCCGAAGAAATAGGCATGGCCATTGTGAAAATATAAATTTATTTACTCTCAGCCGTTGTGCGGTGTTTTTGTTTATGTTTCACAATTAGAGTTGCATGGGAAGAAGAATTAAATATCGCCTATCGATATATCGCATAAAATGTTACACGATATCGAACATTGGTCAAGAATGTTTGAGCGCGTAGAAGGTTTCGCAAGTGCACAGAGTTCGTTACAGCATTGTGACGTCCAGAGCGATACAGAGAGCAACAGTTGGATATAAATATTTACTCAAACATTTCATAAATTTCAAATCATATTTTATTTGTGACAACATCCGAGTTGTGAGCTTTTAATTATACTGTATATATTACAAGAAATAAACAGTTATATTTAGTTGGGTCATGTATGACGTAGCTGCGCAGAAGCAGGTGCTGGCATTACGCACCGAAGTTATCTCAAATTGCGATAACTCCTGACTCACCAGCTCTCGGATGCGGGTGGGGTTGCCAGCTGAAAGTCATGTAGATAAGGATGCCAGATGCAAAAAAAAGAACAGCCAAACAGAACACATATCGTCGCAATTAGCCATTATTATTGTTGTTTAACAACAAAACAAATGTGTGTTGGGAGTTGAAAGGCAGAGCTAAATGGCCAATCAAATGCAATTCAAATTACCGACGGGCTGTTTCGAAACGATAAGCGATAACGGTAGTTAATAGCAGTTAACACCAGCAGCAGTAGCAACTGCAGCAGCTGAAGCAGCAGCGCCTACGCCTCGCCTCGCCAACTAAACAAAAAGTTACGTGAACAACAAATCGGTACGGGAGAGCAACCAATAACAAACAACAACAGCAACAACAACAACAGCAACAGCGACACAGCAGCAGCGACAGACGATAAACAAATGACAGCCCAAGTTAATATTGTTGCTAATGCGAATACGAAAACAACAACAGCAGCACAAATATGAATGTGAGGAAACGGCCACGTCTGGAGCTAGCGACAGCTGTAACGGCAACGGCAGCGACGACGACGGCAACAGTAGCGGCAACGTCAACGATTCCACCACATGCGGGCACAAACGGAGGAGGTTTGTTTCTAACCAGCAGCATTGGCAGCCATTTGGGGGCCGTGGACATGAATAATGGTGCTGCACAAATCTATTTGACCATCTGCGGCGATGATGACAACTCAAATGAATCTCAAGAGTTTTATGCGATCGAGAGCATTAAACAGGAGCCCGGAGATTTGGATGCACTGCACGCACTGCTGCCCACAAATCTTCAGCTACCAACTGGTTGTGAAATCTATCTAGTTAAGGATACTGTCGCCTCGGGGACGGCTCTTGCAGTCACTGGGGCAGCTGGTGCCAAACTGGGTGAGCAGATGCCGCCGCTGCCGCCATCATCGATGGCAGCAACGATCAAACTGGAGCCGGACTCCATTCTCTCATCCACAATGCCGTCCACGAATGTGCTACATTTTGTTGGCGGCAATAGCAACGGCACAAAGTCAACTCACAGTCTGCTGGTTACTGCTGCTAGCAAGAGTTCACCAGTTAGTGCCGCATCCACAATTGCCGCAGCTCATCCAGCTGCTGGCGCTACAAAGTCTTCTACTATTTCTACTTCCACTCCTTCTGCTGCTGCTGCTGCTGCTCCAGCACACCACTGCACCACTGCTGCTGCTGGCGGTTACAATATTAAGATGGATGCGTACAAAAAGCGCGACGACAAGCGACGCGCCACCCACAACGAAGTCGAACGGCGACGACGTGATAAAATCAATTGTTGGATATTTAAGCTCAAGGAGATGCTACCCACTGAGGGCAATCGCTATATGCCGCCGACCAATCCCAGTCCCAATGCCAACATAAGTGCGGAGCCAGTGGATAGCAAGCAGACCATTAGAAGCAGCCAGAATAATGGACGCACACCCCCCAACGACTCCAAATCTCAAATACTGATCAAAGCCTGTGACTACATCAAGAGCATGCAGAATGAAATTGACAGGTAAGTGGGTGGATCTTCCAAAAGGGGCGGATTCCCCAAACTTCAATGATATACATATATGACCTAAATAGCTGCATCAGCTTAAGCTCTGAGTAGCTCAGTGAGCCTCTAGGGATTTCCCCACTCATATATTATACATATTCTAAGATATTTTCTGATGATTCAACTAATGGGTAATTCTTTCTTGGGATTTACAGCTTGCGTGATTGCCTGCGGGAAGCGGAAAGTCTGCGTATAAGCAATCAGGCGCTGCGTGATGAACTGGAAAATCTGAAACAACAGAATGAGCTACAGGAGCGTTTCAATACCGCTGGCGGATCATTAAACGTTACGCTTAATTCGCTTAATAGCTTAGCTACTAGTGACCTCTTCGATGGCATCGATACGACACCTCATCTCTCAACGGTCTCAACATCGATCAACTTTACCAAGCGTGGCCTCATGATCGCCGACTACGATGAGTAAGCAAGCAGAGCTTGAATGGAAGGGGGGCACATTCTTGCTAACGCCCATACAACATCATCACCAAAGAGAATTACTGAGAAGCAGAACATTGCATGGGGACTACTATCATCAATGTGGTCTCAATTGAAATTCTTAAATTGATCGATAGTGTTTCCATCGCATACAGAACAATAGTCAAGACATTAACATTTATGTGCCACAAAAAAAAAAAAAAAATGGTGAGAGATCGTATGTAGTTATAATGCGGGTAGCTTCGGCAAATTTGGCCGAAGAAGATTGAATTGTTATCACTGATATTCATTGTGTTTGTTTTTTTCGTTTTTAATAATTGTTGAATTGTTGTCAGCCCTCATATATATGACATACATATACGTACAATACATATTTACAAACAATACAAACGCGTACATGCATACAACATACAAATACTAAATCCATGTCTTCAACGACTTATATATATATACAAATACATGAAAACATATGATATATATATATACATATATATATATATAAATATATTTACATATTTAAGCATACCCAAAGAAGAAGGATACCTAAACTATTTCATATTTTGAGCATATTGTGCTTGTTTTTCGATTTTATTGTAATGTTACTCGCACTAATTAAATAATGTAAAGTATTTGTAATATCTTAAAAACAATTATCTTTAACAACATATACAAATATTATTATTATACATACATACATATATACAATGCATATATGTACATACATATATTTATATGTATAAAGACAAAATATTATTATATACATATTTAAGCGGTTAACAAAAGTCTACAAACAAAAAAAATTGATCAGGGGCCAATAGGTTGCTATCCGTTTTTGTCGTCTGCGTTATACATTTTGGATAGTAATTCTTGTTGCGCCCCTATCAGAATAATGAGAGACAATACCGCAATCAGGCCAATAATAATGCATATATAGCAGGAGAGAGAGAGAGAGAGAGAATGTGTGTCTTGAAGAACGAGACTAAGCAGTAGAAATTAGACCGCTATAGCCGGACACATAAAGAGACAGAGACAGAGAGCGTGCTTGGGCGACGCTGTGTGTGCGTCTGTGTGTGTGTGTGTGTGTCGATCTTCAAAACATATGCATTTCGCTCATATAATCGTATGTACAGAGATAACGATATTGTTAAAAAGAATTGTAAAAATTTTGAACATATATTGTTGTAAATCGTTAGAAAAATTGTTTTTGGTATAGCGTTGATAAAAAAAGTGCAATTCGTGTTACTTGTTGCTATCTACATATATACCAGTTAATAATTCTATTAAACTCAATAAAAACATTATTCATAACGGTCTTTTATTATGTGCAGTTTGTGCAGTTGAAAAGCTCTTGTTGGATTTAAATAAGCTCGTTTACCAACACTACAAATGCCTTATCGACACGCCGCCACCATTGCTCACTTGTATCAGTATTTAATCGATATCCAATATATCGGTCAGAAAACATCTACATGTTCTAGCGAAGAACAGCGCAATATTTACAATTTTATTTAATACACACAGTGCCTTAAGTAAACACAAAAAGAAATCCAATTGGTAGTGGTGAAAACGAAACGAAAAAAAAAAAACAAAAAGAAAATAATAATAAATCAAATATAATTTATTTGACAAGCTAAACAACATACGCGCACACACACACACACTCGCATACAAATCAACAAGATATTTTTACCTGTAGCTGCAGTTTGTGTAAACAAACACAGGAAAATAAAAAATAAAAGAAAAAAAAATAACAAGAAGCGTAACGAAGCAAAACGCTACGAATTACCCACGATAATCAAAACAACAAGTAAAAAGTGTTAAAAACGCATCGAAAATTGAACTTGTAATAAGATAATCTGCATACCAATTGTGCAAGAACAAGAACGCACAAAACTAGTTTGCAGCAGCAGCAGAAGCAGCGGGGCAGCGACGTCGACGGCACGATAACAAGAACGACGCCAAAGGTAGTTAACGAGTTGACAGGGGGAGTCCAGAGCCGAGAGCAGACAGACGGGCGGGTGGCAAGGGCAGCGGCAGCGGCGGTGGCGACACCGACAACGACGACGACGACGGCTGTCGAGACAGCTGCAGCGTAAAAGAGATAGCGATTGAGAGCACAAAACCATAGGCGAGCGAGAACGAGAACGAGAGCGTGATTGAGAGCGCGAGTGCGTGTGGAACCTGTTCTCACGTAGGGCAGTTGGAGGCACTATGCAAAGCAGTGGCCACAGCGACAAGTAGAACAAAAAAGGATGAACACAATTTGCTTACGTTCAAAATGGATGCTGGCAGCATTGTTCCTGCTGTTCACAATGGTGCAGGGCAGCATTGTCTCTGGTAGTGGGATCGTTGGAAGCAGCAGCAGCAGCAGCAGTAGCAGCCACGCGCCGCCCGAGCTGCCACCTTTCCGACAGTGTGAACTCATTCGCATCGATATGTGCCGCGGCATTGGCTACAATGAGACATCCATGCCGAATCTGGTGGGACATGAGCTGCAAACGGATGTGGATTACACACTGCAAACATTTGCCCCGCTCATCGAATACGATTGCAGCTCGCAGCTGAAACTCTTCCTGTGCGCCGCCTATGTGCCCATGTGTACGCCCAAGGCGCCGGTACATTCGATCGGACCATGTCGCAGCCTCTGTGAATCGGTACGCATTCGCTGTCATCCTGTGCTACAGGGATTCGGTTTTCCTTGGCCACCGGCACTGGACTGTGAGCGTTTTCCGCGTGAGAACAATCATGAAACAATGTGTATGGAAGGACCGGGCGAGACGCACCTGTTGCCCATGCAGGAACATGATCTCTATGGTCAGAATATGTCGCAAAATCTACCCAAAATGCCACTGGACTGTTCCGCATTGGCCAAATCACATTTGTATGTGAAACTACATCGTTCCGGTCGCTGTGCACCGCTCTGTGAGGCGGACATCTTGTTCACACCCAGCGAAAAGCATTTATCAGAGATTTGGGTATCCACATGGGCATATGCTGCCCTCGGACTGGCGTGTGTGGCCACGCTTTGTATGCTGCTGCTGGGAGGCGATGATCGTCGTGGTCGCACCGATAATGCCGGTGCGAAATGGTCACGTCTACTCTCGCCACTGCTCTGGTGTCACAACATGATCACCATTGGTTGGACAGTGCGTTTCATAGTGGGTCGCACAGCCACAGCCTGCGGTGCAGATCCACAGGCGCCCAACGAATTGCTGCTCACCGTGGACGGACTATCCAATGCCGCCTGTGCGAGTGTTTTTCTCTTGCGTTATTATTTCGGCATGGCCGCCTGCGCCTGGTAAGTCCTGCAAGAGAATTATCGATTGCGTTAACGATAACTTGAGCTTAGCTAAAGCTGATAAATTTGTCTGTTATTGTGCCCTTGCATTTATCGATTGTGATAATGAAAGCCTCTGCGCCTGGCAACTTCTGCAAGAAAATTATCGATTGCGCTAACGATAACTTGAGCTAAGCTTAAGCTAATAAATCTGTCTGCACTTGCATTTATCGATTGTGATAACGATAGCTGCGCAATATCGCACGTATTTAACGAGTTATCAATGACTTTTCCATATGGAGTGTTTATATACCCTACCATATACAACGTTTATGGCGCATAAAGGGTATATTGTTTATTGCAATCACAAATCACAGCAATTATAAAGAATCGTTAGCTGCAATCGACCGGTTCAACAACCGACAAATGTAACTAAAATCTAATTGCATTTCCCCCCATAGGTGGGCAATTTTGTCGCTGGGCTGGCACCGCGACATACGACGTAATAGTCCGGACACTAAGGGACACATTGCGTTGCCCAGCGCTGCCAAGCGCTCCGGTAGTGCTGGAGGCGGTGGTGGTGCTGGTGGTGGCAGTGGAGCAAATACCGCCCAGCAGGATCTGGCGCGTAATAATTTCGTTTGCTTTGTGGCCTGGGGATTACCGGCATTCCAGACGGCGGCCGTAATTGTTATGCGACTTGTCGATGCAGATGAATTGCTGGGTAAGTGTGGCGACGCTCTCCCAGTTGGTTCCAACTAATTGTTGTTATTTCCTTTGCATTTGCAGGTGCTTGCTTTGTGGGTAATCAATCGGATAAGGCGCTGCAGGTGCTGGTTGCCACGCCTGTGTTTTGCTATTGGATATTTGGTTCGATGAATCTGATATCCGGCTATCTGGTGCATTGTCGCAATAAGGAAATATTACGTAATAGTAACGCGTTGAGCTTACAACAGCAGCTACAGCTGGGCGCGCACAGCGGTTCGGGTATTGGTGTATTCCTCTTTATCTATGGCACCGCCTGTGCTCTGCTTCTGCTGGCGGTCATCTATGAATTTGCCAACATCGATGTCTGGCTTAGTGCACGCGAAACAAATACACCGCTCTGGCCCTATTTGACGCGTGCCTTCATGGAGCTGATGCTGGGCATTTGTTGTTTTGCCTGGGTGCTGGGTCCCAGCATATCGAGCATGTACAAGCGTCAGCTATCGTCACGTCCCCTTAAGCAGGCAACATCAGCAACGGCAGCTGGACACCAGCACCAGCAGCAGCAGCACCACCCACAGCATGCCCAGCATTTACAACAGCAGCAGCAATTGCACTCGCTGGACGGGCAGAGCAGTTCACGTGGCTCCCACATGGCTTGCAATAGCACTGTTGTGTCCTATCATTCGGTGCGTCCATCGCATCAGAGTATGGTCAGTGCTCCGCCACTGCTGGCAAGTCCGTACAAGCATAAGTCACAGGTTGGTGCCGGTTCCATATCGCTCAATCAGATGTCCAACTATTCGTTGGGTCGCAGCGTGCAACAGCAGCAGCTGCAGCTGCAACAGCATCCGCATTCGTCGCATCGCCTCTACTATGCCAAGCATCAGTCACAGCAGCAATTGCATCATCATGCTGGACATCATGGTGGTCATCATGCGGCCAACTATACCCATTATCCCCAGCTGCAGCGCTATGGCAATGAGACGCTGCTCTGATACCCCCCGCTAATGGTATGTACGCCGAGTTATGCGTCGAGCTTTCGGTTAATCCAAAACCTTCTACTCTTGCAGTTCTTCGCATCCTCGCAGATCGACAAGTCTGATGCCTCCTAACTACAACGTTCCTGCCAAGGTCAGCCTAGATCAGCCTAGTTATGTATATGTATAGCAACTACTACTAGTGAAGACTTTTCGTAAGTTACGAGCGTATTAGCTAGATCATAAACCGTAGTCCTCCTTTTGCTTCTCGCTCTAATTGAAGCTGAAAACAATAAGTGAATTCGGAAGAGAAAGAGACAGATAGAGAGAGAGAGAGATAGAGCTCTCTCTGGAACTTAGTACAAAATATGTTTGCCTTAGGTTATACTTCAGCTAAACTATGCATAGAGACTGACCAAGTCGTCGACTATATACAAAAAAAAAGAAAAAAGATATGTACCATGTACATATGCGGTATATGGAGTATTACTTGATAATAATTAGGTTAGGTCATTCTGGCTGACTTTTGGGAACCCTATTGACACTTAAATGTATTTCTTAAACGTATTCGTCGTGTTTAGCTTATTTTATATGTTGTGGTTAATATGAAGCTGAAAAATAGGATAAATAATTTTTTTCTTCGCTTATACTTATAAATATATAAAAAATATTAGCTGCTGCTGGTGTAACCAAAGTACAATCCAATCGAAATCGAAACAATTTCCGCTCCTTAACAACAACAATTCTTGCCCCCCCATTTTTTTTTTTTGTTTGTTTCGTTTTTCGATTTACGCAGCAACAAATACTGTGATATTGTGATTCATTTGCTGATGATGATAAACGAATATAACCGCAAAAATTCGTCGTACACCCGACAAAAACAACATTGTATTTCGATCGATCGATTGTAGTAGTAGAAAAGCGCAAAGTGTACTTAACTAGAACGCAATTGTAATTGTAATTGTAATTGTATTCAATGTGCCATTAGCCTAAGAACTTATCGTAAACTTCCAATGTGTACTTACAAAAAAAATTGCCTGCTATCTGAAACTATTGCCAGTATCGTCTATAAAGAGCTTTTCACAGCTTTCGATAGTACTGGCTGAATTTTCTTTGTTTCATATTTGCCAGACTCTTCCTATATATACATATATCTATACACATATCTTGTATGTTTTATGAAATTTTATATAAATTATATATCATGTATTTTGACTTGTTTACATGTAATTTTTCGTATTTTGTAACTTATTTGTAGTGAATAAATGTGTGAAAAAGTTAAAATTTAAATAGATTTTTAAGTCGATATTCGTGATGTTATATACAAAAAAAAAAAGAAAAGAAGTGTAGGTAATTTTCCGTTCACCTGATGAGCATTTCAATGGCAGTTTCTCACAGGTCTCAGCCCACACCACCTTGGGGTGTCTCTATGTCTGTGTGTGTGTGTGAATTACTGTCGACTGGGTGGCAGAGGTCCCGCACCGCCACGCTCCTCATCGACCACATGACGTGCTGCCGGTTCACAGACCACAACCGTATCGCGGTGGTTGTTGTTGTTGTTGTTGTTATTGTTTCTCGACGACGACGACGTTTGCCAATTGTCAAGGTCCTCGTCCGTTTCGGCCTCCGCTTGCTCTTTGGCACGCCTCTGATACTTTAGTTCGCTAACATATTTGGAGTCCGTAATGCCCAGAAAGGAGGCCAAGCCGCCGCCAACATAGTCGATGCCGGCCAATATATTATTCCCCATTCGGCTGGCCTTGTAACGTAGGCGTGGCACCAGTGGCAATTCGCGCTAAACAAGTAAACACGAAAAAAAAATGTAAAGAAAATTCGAATGATTCATCGATTGGTAGCTTGGAGAATATGCGAGAATAGATGAGAATGAGTAAGGACAAACTAACCTCCAACTGTGCCTTATCGGGCACGTCTGATGGTTCTGCATCATCACTATCATCACTGTCCGTGGATAATTCCTCCATAACGCCATCACTGAAGTAGAGCAGGCGGCGATTCGATTGCAACTCAAGGGCAGTGACGCGATCCGTTTCAGAGCGTCCGCCTGTGGCTGTATCACCGCCGCCGCCTCCGTTTTGTGCACTCGCCATGACTGTCACTTCCACCGTAGACTATCAGTGCAATTGTTTGCAGGATTGTGCACGCACGCCTTTAGCAAATGCCCGGCAAAGAGTGAATGGCCGTAAAACAAACACTAGCTAAAAGCGCGGCAGCGGTTGTTTTGGTCTTGAATTACGATTTAAACACACACAAACACAAACACACACTGGTCAGAATACAAAACAAAAAAGGCACATTAATGTTGCTTATCCATATGGGGGTCGATGTTGTCCTTGGGTTGGGGGCCGGCTTTGCGTGCCAAGCGCCAGTTTGCCACATGTAATCAATAAAACGCCGACTCAATGCCGATGTCGACCGTTGCGCGTCCGTGTGTGTGTGTGTTTGTGTGTCAACAACCAAAACAGAATCAAAAACCAAACAAATCGAACGCTTGTTATCGAATCTATCGACGCTGCAAGCATACAAAATATTATAGAAGATTTCGCTAGTTCTCGATGTCTTTTGCTTACTGTGACGTCACATTCACTGTGTGGGACACTATGATTAAAACGTGGTATCAGGATTTAATGATGGATTTTGTTAGTATGCGACAAAATAAAACGAAAATGTTTAAAAAATATTGCAATATCTTACTTAGATTAAAAGATATAGTCTACGATAACACTCAATTTTGCACGTCAAAATAGTAAGTGTGCCCAGTTTTCAAAAACGTAATCTTCCTTCATTTCACCACTCAATGTTGCGCAACTATGGTCTCACTGCCAATCAGCTGTGCTTGAGTTGCCTTGACAACTAGCTGCGCGCCTATTTAAATTTGCTGCTTGCGATAGGAAAAATATCGATAGAAAACAGCTGTTTGTGCGCTGTGACCGTATTTGCAGCTGGTCACCCTAATTAAGGTTTGAATCGGTAAAAAAACTGAATTTATTGCATGTTGGCGGGAGCGGGTAATGTTTTTAAATAATTAATTTAAAAAATTGATTTCAATATGAAATCTTGAAATGCATTCATCATTTACTTAGGAAAATTACCAAAATGGTTTAATTTTAATTTTAGTCTCACTTTCGATTAATAAAATCACTTTTGATTAATAAAATGTTCATAGAATTTATATTATATAGAATATCTAATGCTTTGAGATGGTTGTATAAGTTGGGACTGCAACTGCAAATACATAGAGATATCAAACTTTACGCTGCTGCAATTGGCCAAAAGCCTTCTAAGGGGGTAGATATTGGCGCCACGCTCGGATAGGCTCATCCGATGTTTGATTGCAATCGGAATTGGAATTGGAATCCAGTTGCCAGTTGCCAGTTGCATTTGCTGTTGCAGCCAGTTGCATTTGCCGTGCTATGTTTCTCTGGTTTTCCGCTTTGCTTGAGGCCTGTCGATTGCATGTTCTAACAGGTTGGCTTGCAGTCGGGAATGCCAGGTGAGCAGCAGCAGCACAGCTAGAGGTGGAGGAGCAGGCAGGCTGTGCTGGGGGCAGCGGCACAGGCAGCTGATAAAAGTATCTCGAATGTAAAAATTCTTAACGTTTCGTTTTGGAATTTACTTGTTCTTGCTGCCGACCTGCCTGCCTGCCTCTGCCTTGCCTGCTTGGGTCTGCCGGCAGCTTTTCTGGCGGCCCAGTTTAGGCCAAGTCAAGCGATTGGGGTTGTGCAGGGCGAGAGCGCGCTTCTTCGAGATCGGCCAGAGGCGGGAGGCGGAGGTTCCCAAAGGGGGGGTCTGTTACTTTGCGGAATGCATTTACGTTTGTTTTTTCTCTCCTGTTTTATGTATTATTTTTTGCTTGTTTTTGTTTGCATTTTTTTTCTTTCTTTTTCTTTTTTTTTTTTTTTTTTTTTTTGCTTCGCGCATTTGCCTGGCCTGTTGTAATTGGCAGTGAAAAATTCCAAGTGTTTTTCAAAGTGCTCGTTAGATGGTCCAATACAAGCGAAGGCAAACAAAACAAAGAGAACAATTTTAAAACTCACACACACTCGCACACACACACACGCACACACACACATACGCACACATAAGTTACCCACTGCAAAAGTAATACGAAAAATGTTTTTGTTGCTGCCGAACCCCTCCCCCCACCTACCTCTCCCTGCCTTCTTGGAGTTGCCCAGCAAAACTACTCCCAACTGTTGCTAGATTTCTTCTCCCCGGGTTCTGCTGTTGTTGTTCTTGGCGAGCGCAGGTAGGAATACAAAAAAAAACAAACCTAAAAAAAAACGCCAAGCTTTATTAAAAATTCCAAAGTGCAAGCGAAAATATCGGTGCATTGCTTATTTAACTTTAACTTCTCTCTACCCCTCCTTCTCATTTAATACGGAAAAAAGAGTTAGTTCTTCTATTTTTTGTTTCAGCGCTCGCTATAGCCCTGCCCTATTCGCACATAACCTCATTTCTAGTAATTTTTAACTCCGTAATCGCTTAAAATCAAAAACTGGCGATTTGAAATTTTTCGAAAAAAATTTTTTTCTGAAAAACTATAAGGGGGTTCCCTTGTCAAAATGTTGAAAAAATTGAAATATTTTTAAAGCATTTTTTCCCAATTTTTTATATGCAAGATTACTAGGGGTTTCAAAACGTAAACAAAATGTCATTCCGAAAGAGAATCGCTTGATTTTTAAGAAAGTTACGATGGAATAAAGGGGCCTGTTGAGGGTCTTACATGTCTAATTTTCAGTCGACTTGGACATGATTTTTGGCCCAAAATTAAGTATCGCCCAAAACACTTTTAAGCACTTGTTTAGTACAAAGTTTGACCTCCGCAATCGCTTAAAATCAAAAGCAGGCAATTAAAAATTTTTCGAAAAAAATTTTTCTGAAAAATGATAAGGGGGTACCCTTGTCAAAAAGTTAAAAAAATTGAAAAAATTTTAAAATATTCGAACTTAATTTTTTATATGCAGAATTAATAAAGATTTCAAAACATAAACGAAATGTCATTCCGGAGGAAAATCGCTTGATTTTTAAAAAAGTTGCGATAGGCCTATTGAGGGTCTATTGAGGGTCATACATGTTAAATTTTTTGTCGACTTGGACATGATTTTTGGACCAAAATTAAGTATCGTCCAAAACACTTTTAAACGCTTGTTTAGTACTAAGTTTGACCTCCGCAATCGATTAAAATAAAAAACAGGCGATTTAAATTTTTTCGAAAAAAAATTTTCAGAAAAATGACAATTACCAAAAAGTTCAAAAAATTGAAAAATTTTTAAGTATTTTTTTTCAATTTTTATACCCTTCGACCATTGAAAATGGTCAAAAAAGGGTATACTAACTTTGTGCAAAATGTATGTAACAGGCATAAGGAGGCGTGGCAGACCCCATAAAGTATATATATTCTTGCTCAGGATCACTAGCCGAGTCGATTGAGACATGTCCGTCTGTCTGTCCGTCTGTCCGTCTGTCCGTCTGTCCGTCTGTCCGTCTGTATGAGACAACAGATCTCAGCTATTAAAAAAGCTAGAGATACCAAATTTGGCATGAAGGTTCCTGTAAATCATAGGCAGATAAAGTTTATCTCAAATTTTTGATGCCACGCCCACCGCCCCCGCAAATCGGTTATTTGCGATTATTAAGCAAAGTATTAAATCCATAACGTTCTGCTTTGGTATGTATAAAGCTGAATGCAATGTGAACATATCCTCCAAATTACAATCCGATCGGACCAATAGCACAGAAGTTATTCAAGTCAACGTTTTCAGTACAAATGTTCGGTACGGGCAGCAGCCGACGCGCTGCTTTGAGCAGTTGACGCCGACGTCGACGTTGCGTCGTGTCGCTTTACTCTTTACGCGCGTCGCTGTGTGAGTGCGAGCGAGTAAGCTATATGTACTAGAAGTATTTGTGCAGAATTCTCTGTTTGAAATTATGAGTGTGGTTACACGTTTGTAACGGATTTGGAAAATTGGGAGAAGGGTATCTTACTGTCGGGCGCCCGACTGTAGCCTTACCCACTTGTTTATATTCAAGCTTACTAGGCTTTTCAAAACATAAACAAAATGTCGTTCCGAGAGAGAATCGCCTGATTTTTTAGAAAGTTATGAAGTATAATTTCTGAAATTTAAAATATAATATAATATATTATACATACATACATATATAGGTATGTTTAAAGTGTTTACTTTAATCTGCTGCAATATAGCTTATAATAGCTATAGCCATGCCTATAGAGAAGTAAGAAAAGATCATAATCTCTTTAGGTTAGTTTAATTCGCTTGATTTTGCATTTATTAATGCGCTGTGACTAATGCAGACCGATGTAAGGTCGAATTTATGCCAAAACAAATCTAAGCAGATGCGTGAATACGTATTGTACAGTTACACACAAAGATATACACATATATAATATATATAAGTAGATACAAGTGAATGAAATCATTTAAATAGGAAAGTCTCTGTGTCTCTGCCGGACTTTGCTGATGTTTTCTAGTAAAGTGTGTGTATATACATATATATATATATATATATATATTTTTTTTTATATGTAGAATCTGGGCATGTATCTCTGAGCAGCTCATCTTGGTTTGTACTCTCGTATTTTTTAACGTATTCGCTTGTCTTGTCTTGTGTTTTTTTTTTTTTTTTTTTTTTTTTTGTCTTGTGCTGCCTGCGTTTATATATAGACAGCCGATCGAGCGACAGACAGACAGACAGAGGGACAGTGAGACGAAGCGATCGACACATAGACATGGCCAACGGGCGGGTACTTTGGGGTCTGCACACATGCTGAGCTGTTTGTTTTCTTCACTTTCAACACACTAGCCTTAATGTCTAATGATGTTTTGCCCCTTTGGACGAGAGCTAAAGAGAAAGGAGGGAGGGGGGAAGGAAAAGAGAAAGATAGAGGGGAGAGAAAGAGAGAGGGGAGGCAGTGAGAGCAGGCAGGCGCACGCCAAGTAGAAAATTATTTATTTTTAGTGCGCGTAAAGCGAATCAAAAAAAAAATAAAATAATGAAAGAACCTTTCGATTAAAAGCAAAGAGTGAGAGAGAAAGAGGGGTAAAAAGACAAACTATACATGTTTTTAATTTTTATTTCTATTTTTTACGCATTATTAGGCATTTTATTACTACTAATACTAATGGTCCATTAGCAAGCAGCGTCATCAAAACTTGTATATAAATATTACTCGATTTATTATGAATTTAGGTGAAAAAATAATTTCTCAAAAGCTGCTAGTTATTTTTATATTAAATTTTGAAATATGCAAAATTTCCCATCAAATGCAAATGCAATCCAGCCCACTGTGCGGCGAACAGGTCACTGCCACCCCCAAAGAGGCAATTGCCATACGTCTTGTGCAGCAGTACTAGGCATGCATGCATGCACACGCATGTGTGTGTGTGTGTATGTGCGTGTGTGCTGGGTCAATAGGCAAATCAGCGACAGCAACAGCGACTGCGACTGCGATGGCAGCGTCAGACAATGAGTTACAAATGTCAAGTCGATTGCCGTTAAAGCGCTCAAGAACAAAACTGAGACGATGTTGTTGGTGCGACAGCGACGCGACGTCGACGACAACTGCGTGTGCTGCGCAGTGTGCACGAAGCCAACGCGTACCAAAGCCGAAGTGCACGATGAGAGCGCACACGAGAGTGTCCAGCCGAGTGCACGATTGCAACCCCATCGTCGTCGTCACTGCGGTTGAGAGCTGTGGTTGAGTTACTTTCAATTGTTTCGTCGATGGAGAGAGAAAGAGAGAGAGAGCGCGCGAGGCAGAGAGCAGGTACTCGTTGTGTGCGTTTGTGTGTGTGCGTGCGCTGCGTGTGCCCACAATAATTATGGCCATTTCATAATTTTTTTTAGCTTGTGCGTCTTTTTGATGAATCGCTCCCCCACAAAGCGGCGTCGCTGCTGCTGCCGCTGCTGCTGCTGCATTCTCACTCGCTCTCAGTTTTGAGTGTGTTTTTTGAGTTGAGTTCCAAGAACAGCTGTTCGCACGCACGCACGCACAGTAGGAAGGCGGCAAATTTGCGGTACAATATGCGCAACAATGTCGCACAGTGACGCAGGCTCCCTCAAAAAACCCACACACATTATGCATGTATTTGTTTGCCTTTTCCCACTCACACTCACACGACCTTTCTTACAGTGGACGTAAATTGCATATCACACACCCCACTAGGCGCTATGCTAAGGCTCTTTCTCGGTCTCTGTGTGTTGTGTGTGTGCGAGTTTTGTTCAATTTACAGCAATTAATGCATTGAAGGCGTGCATTTTAAATGCCTGTACCCAGTGACAATTTCCAGGCGAGTTCAACAAACGCAAATTGCAGGCAGAAACACACACACACACACACACACGCACACCCACATATTCACATGCATCCTATGCGCATTTATGAATGATGAATTAGTTAAGCCCTTGTTGAAGCTATATAAACAAGTAGGATGAAATGTAGCCCACAATATATGGAAATTTGTATACTCTGATATCAGTTTACAACAATTATTTCATATAATTACCATATAAAAAATATTATACATAGAGAAAGAACATTTTAGCTTGTACATTACGCTTGTCCGGCGATTTCTAACGATTTACAAAGGCGTTAGAGGGCATGGTTGATTGCTAAAACACACTTGCAGGCACTGTACAAGTGCTCTCGCAAAATTTGAGGGCGCTAGCTCTTATAATCTCAGAGATCTACGTGCTCATACAGACAGAAATGACTATATAGACTCTACTGTTGATGCTGTTTATGAATATGCGCATTTTGAGGACTGCCACGCCTGCTTTGATGCGGTTAATGAATATAAACAGTTGCATCTAAGAGATATATCCATTTTATGATACTTTTTATTTATTTTCAAGAATTTTGACAGCATTTAAGAGTGTGCGTAAGTTGTCTGCTTAGTAAACTTTTGCAAAATAAATAAATATAATTGCTAAAGGGTATCGACACAAACGGGTATGTATTTAATAGGGCTACAAGCACATCTACTATGTGTCTATATCTCCCTCTTTCTTCCCTCATTATTTTCCCACAGCAATCAAACTGCACTCTTTATGAATTAAATTTAACTAAGCACATATTATATTAATATATTAAGCTATATTCATGTCTATAGCTCTGCAGCTAGCCGTTCATTCATGACATTCAAGCACCGCATCCCTGGCATTGGGACGAGGTCATTAAAATCGGCGCCAAAAAAAAATATCAAGCATAGAAATATACATATGTGTAATATGATTTGTGTTTTAAGTTTAGTTGGGAGAGGAGTCTTCTATCCTGACAATCGGTGTAGCTATCAAGGCGGCATCTAGCAGGAGTCAAGCACACTCACAGAGACACACTCACGCACTTCTACGCACGTGCAATTGCACTCATTTGTCAAAGACACGCTCTCTTTCTAGCACGCTTGCTCTATCTCTCTTTCTTGGGCTATCTGTCCTGCTCTCTTGCTCTCACACACTAGTGAAGCAAATGGAGGCTGAGCGTATTTGTGGAGCCTTTTTTCAGCATGGCGTTTATACGATGCAGCCTTTGATTGTGAAATATTTTTACTTGGGCAGATTTTAACTTTCCTTATATATTTAAATATAGGGTTTTATGAAAACTGTATGCCGAATTTGGTAAGTTTAGTTAGAATAGGGCCGTTTTGTTTATTATTATTGCTTTCGCAGTCCTTTTTCTAGCTACTTTTCCATTTTTGATCGAAATTCAAAAAGGAAATGTGCAAATAAACCAATTTATTTGAAAATTATCGCTAAAACAATTCATTTTAGCTAAAATTCATTAAAATAAATTATGGAATGCGAAAAAAAGCTAACTGCACCTAAAAAATACATATATAAGAACTTATGCTCTACGTTTTTTTAAAATTAAAAAAAAAGTTAATCGATTTAAAATGATTTTACAGTATTTTATTATAATGCAATTTTTTATACACGAAGTAATTTATCATGATTTTATCTACCACATAAACCAGACACACAGCATACAAGCAAACATCGGTGTATCTGTGTGTGCAACTATTGAGAACACTCACTGTGCTGCCTCAGCATGTAGTATGTGTGTGTGTGTCACTGTGTGCTCAAAAGCACTCAACACCAGAGCTTCGCCAGTAACAACATGTGTTTGAGCATAACTCATTTTGGGCAGCTAAACAGAACAAGAACAACAACGCAGCAGCAGCAGCGGCAGAGGCAACAGCAGCAAGAACAACAAGAACAACAACAACAACAACAGGGAACAGCGAAACAGCGGAAGCTGATTCATGCGCGCTGTGCGCACTCTACTCGCTCGCTCTCATATGCACGCCGTGCTGTCGCAACTTTTGCGCTCGCACTCTCTTTCTGTGTGCCAACTTGTCCGTCTCTCGCTCTAACTCACTCATGCTGTCATGCCTAGTGCGCTCTCAAAAGCGCGCGCGCCCGCTCTCCCACTGTGTTTCGTGTGCGAGTGTGTGTGTGAGTGTTTGTGGGGACCAACTCGGTGAGTAAATTTGCGCGTATGTGTGTGTGCGTGTGTGTATCACGCGCATATCCAACAAACTGTTGTGGGGCTCGGTCGAGCATGCTTCGCACGTGTGTGTGTGTGTGTGTGTGTGTTGGTGCACGAGTCGAAAGTGTTCGTGTGAGTGAGCGAGCTCGTGTTCGCTTTGCTTCGCCTCGTGTGTCTCTGTGTCTGTGTGTGTGTGTGTGTGTGGGTAGGTTGGCAGTTTTACTGTGTGTGCTGCACGGCGGCTCGCTCGCGCGCAATGAGCGCTTTTTTGCTGTTTTAATTTTTGCCTGAAATACATTTTGAGCTAATTTCGTATTGGTAGTTTTGTTTATACCGTCGCTTGTGTCGTTGGCGTCCGTCACATTTTGTATGCGAAAGCAAGCGCAGCACGTACACACAAGCAGAGTTAAAAACAAAAAATATAATTCGAAATTCAAATTCAGACAAAATATAGCCAAAACGGGCAGGAGATTTCTCTGTCGCGGCGAGTGTGTTTCTGCCTGCCTACGCGTGTGTGTGTGTGTGTGTGTACGTACGTAACTGACTCTCTTGACAGGGCAGAGCAAGAACTGAGCGACGGCGAAGGCGGCGAAGTGTGTTTATCTGTGTGTGTGTGGTTCGTCTAAGAAAAGCGCTTCAAGAAAATGTTCGCCGTCGTGCAGCGGCGTCGTCGCAATCCGCAGCCAAATTGGAATCATCTGTGAAAATACACACACATGCCACAAGCTGCCGCAGCAGCAGCAGCAGCAGCAGAGTGCCGCGTGCCGCCTACAGCAGCAGCAACAGCAACAGCAGCAGCAGCAGCCGCTGCAGGGCAAAACAGAAGCCGCAACTAACAAACGGAGGCAATAAGAATAAAGCAGCAACAACAACTACAACTAAATCAAGCAGAAGGAAATTAAATTTAATTCGCAACGCTGACGGCAGCGCGAAAAAAAGGCAAAAATTATAATTGCACACACAAGCAGCACATACACATACATAGATCACAAACGTGTATGTGTGCGCGCGCCCGCGTCTCTACTCCTCGTGTGTGTGTGTGTGTGTGTGTCGCGTTTGAAAAGTTTTGTTCTTCCTTCCTCTTCACTCTCTTCTGCAGCAGCAACAACGAAATTTGTCGCGCGCGTGTTGTTGTTTTTATTTTCCAGTGTGTGCGTGTGTTTTTTTTTTTCTGTTCTGTTCTGTGCGTGGGCAACACTGGGCAGGCAAACTGTTGCACCACTGTTGCGCGCCTTTTTCCACAACAGTGGAGTAGGAGTAGGAGGAGGAGAAGGAGCAGCAGCAGCAGCATCGGGCTAAACACATGTTGAGGTTGTACAAATTTCAATTTGCTTAAAAAAAAGAGAAAGAAGAAGAAGGTGAAAGATAAGATACAGTTAAACGGAAGCGTAGCAAAAGGAGACAAGAACTTACACCTGCAGCTTGCAGCGTCAGCTGAGACTGAGACGGCAACGGCGACAGCGACTGAGGCAGCGCGCAGCGTTTGTCGAGGCTGAGGCTGGCAAAAGAATAATGCGAGTGGAGCCCGCACAGACGTGTGCAGACATGCATGCTGGGCTGTGTGCGTGCGCGCGTGTGTGTGTCTCTTACATATTTGCACAGTAAATGAAAGCAAAGCAAAGTCAGCAGCAGCAGCAGCAGCAACAAAAACAAAGCGCAAAACTGGCAATGTTAAACATGCTTGTAAAGTGGCATTAAATTGCAACAATAACAAAAATCAACAGCAGCAACAGCAGCCGTAGCAGCAGCAGCAGCAGCAACAACAACAACAACAACGTGTCAATAAAACAACAACGAGAAAGCAAAAAAAAAAAAACACTAAAACAAGCGACACAGAAGGTTGCGGCGTTGCAGCCCGCGCGCGAAACTGTAACTGTAAATCAAAAAAGCAAAAAAAAAAAAGAAAAGAAAAGAAAAACCAAAAAACAAAAATTCGAAGTGCGACTTCGAATTTCAGTTTCATTTCTTGCCGCAAACTTCGAAAAATAAATTTCGCGTCTACGCTGCAGTTTTCTATCCCAGCACCCCCCGGCGCCCCCACCCCTGCCCGGCTAACGGCAGTTTCTCGCATATTATTTATTTGCGCAAATATACAGTGACATTTGTTTTTGTTTTTTTCGGGTGTATGTTTTTTTTTATTGTTGTTGTCAAGTGAATGAATATGATGCAAAAATAAAAGCAAAATAAGAGGCAAAAAAAAAAAGAAACGAGTGCAAACGAGTGTTGTGAATCAAACAAATCATTCGCAAGCAGCAGCAGCAGCAGCAGCTACATGCAACAGCTACAGTAGACACTCCCCACAGAGCGACAGCATCAACAGCAGCAACAACAACATGGATTGTGATTACTCCAAATTTCTATATAAAAGTAAGTAAAAAAATATTAATATTATTACTTGTAAGCTTAGAGTCCACAATTCACAATGAAAAAAGGGGAAATAAAGAACTTACTCCACTTCTAAACTAATAGAATCCACAATCCACAAAAAATAACTACTTTTGGCTCTTAGAGCCCACAATCCACGATCCACAAAACAAAATCCTAAATAAATTGCTAAAAAAAATGACTCCCTCTACTTGTAAGAACCCACAATCCACAAAAAAAAAAAAAATTAAATACGTTGCTAATCGCAAAACCCGTCGCCGTCGCCGTCGCATGATTCATTCACAATCGGCGCTGCGGCGCGGCACATATCGCATAACAACATCAGCAGCAGCGACAGCAGCCCCGCGCGTCGGCTATCGCTTAATCTGATGCGTGGCTATTGTTATCGCTCCCCCGAAAATAAATATGCAAAAAAAAGCAAAAAAAAAAGAAAAAAAAAAAGGTAAAAAAAAAGAAAATACAGAAGAAAAAAAAAAGAAAATAATAATAATTATAATCTTTTTTGATATGGTGCATATAGAGCGACGTGTGAGAGCACGACCAGTTCCCCCAGCTTCATTTTGCAACCATTCATAATGTGATTACTAATGCAATGCGTTCCCTGTATATCCAAATACACTTGAGATTTGTATAAATGCTATATGGTATATAATATACAAATTTTTGCGCATCTATATGCATAGAACTCTCGGATTCCCCGAAAAAAAACTAATTATAATCACGATATTCCAAGAATTAAAGCTATGTATATTTGTAGATCCGAATAAATATTTGAGAAATATTTTGAGGCAATTTGTCAAAAATTCGTAGTTTCTTTTACATTAAACTTAGCTTGATATAAGGCACAATAGAGCTTACTTTATATCAAAATTCTCGTATATTTTATAATTAACCCATGTTCAAAATTTGATCTTAAGCATATATAGAGCTCTTAAATTTGACAATAAATCAAAAACTTCCAAGAATCACAGCAGCTTGTGATGTATTTGAAGAAATATCGATACGTTTTCTTAAAGAATCTAAAACTCTAAAAAAAACGAATTATAAAATATATATTCTCTGAATCACAGTAATTTTCAGTTGATTATGAATAAAACCCTGAAGAAATCCCCAAAAAGCTAACTATGCATCTAAAAATCTCGTATATTCTAGAACAAATTCCATTCCAACTTATTATCTCATCTTTATGAGTCGTTGCAACATGCAAATACGCTGACATCTTAGATAAGATCATAGTGCAGTACTGTACATACTATATAGTATATTTTACTACATATAAAGTGCCCCAATCTCAGCCCAGTTTTTTTTGTTTATCTGCTTGGAAAGTTCCAAACCGATGAGACTTAACTATGTTATCTTTATGACTTTTTGGGAACTGCTGCAGGCGAGTAGATCTCGAGACATAGAGATTATAAAAAGTTGTTTCTCTCTCTCTACTAACTAGACTGATTCAATGGGGAATTCATGCATTTAAAATTGGGAGTAATTAAAAAATAATGATTGGCAACAAAAACCAAAAAAAAAAAAAACAGGCATTTTAATTGGTCATTAAAAACATAACCCGATTGCATAATATCAATATATATAGTACTCCAAAGATCTAGTTGAATTTCAAATCAAACCACAAAGTTTCGTTCGTTGAATGTCACTGTGAACTGATTCATAATACATGAAATTCTAGAATTCTGGTTAGAATTGGTTAATTTCAGTTTATGAAATATGTTTCTCAACATTATAGTAATATATTGTGTAATATTTATGCCTCTATAATAATAGTTGAACCCTTTAGAAATTCACTTCAAGTCTTGAAACTTTTGTTTTTCCCTCGTTTTATTGCGTCACGACATAAATACCATATTAAAAGAGGCGTGACAGAGCCTACGTAAAAAAACCCACAATATATAATTGTTTACCAACAAGTCACAGTCATGAGAATTTCTCAATTAAGTTGAGAACTTGTCACATTATTGTATCAAGCTAAGATATAATACCATTTTCTTTTTATTAAAATCTTCTATTTGAAATGTAGAAAACGCTAAGAATCTTAACTACTCGAATATCGGAAATTATTCCTGACTTTATAGAGATTCTATAACATTTTTTATGAAGCGTACCCTTTTAATTAAAATAAGCAAGATCTTTAAAAGATGCTTCACTTTATTTTTAACTGCAGAATTTCCAATGAAGAATCTGAAAAACACATCGGAAAATTGATTGTCGTTAATCTTAAAGTTTCGATCATAATAAACTGCGACTTTTATTGTTAAAACTTCAGTCCGGTAATGCGATAGGGGCGATAAGTAGAAACCCATTTGTAGAATCCCAACCGAGTTGAACTATATGCGGGGATATATGATATTTACGTTGATGGATTTTACAAGTTTAGAACAGATTTTCATTTTTTTCAGAGAAGTATTTCAGTAATGCGTCACAGTGGGGCGAAAAAAAAAAAATGAAAAGAAAGAGAAAGATATATAGAAAAAGCTATTGCACAATTTGCAAGCTCAGCTCATTTATATCGTATATTTAAAAAAAAAAAAAAAAAAAACCTAAACGAAATTGAATCCCATGTGCGGCGTGTTTATCAGTAGTATTATTCATGGGGCTGTTCCGTTAGTGGGTAATTAGTTTTCGCACTTGCCAAGCAGTCGAAGAAGAAGAAGAAGCAGAAGAAGCAGAGGTAGAAGAAGCAGCAGAGACGAAGACAGAGACAGCGATAAGTCGAGACTACTTTGAATTTTAAAGAAGAGAAGACAGAAACAGTTGGCGGCGCCACGCGTTGTTAATCGATTTTGAAATTTTATGATGTTACTGCAAGTGGCAAATAATTCCAAATGCATTTGTTAGGGGGAGGGGAATACGGAGAGGGGCCTACAACATCGTCATCATCGGATTGCCAGAGGCTAATCAGAAGACGAACTGGTTGTCTGGTTTAAGTCGACTTGTTGTCAGTCTATCTATCTAGTCTATCGCTGTCTCCGTCGGCTTTTTCGCATTTTACTTTCCTTTTGCACATTACTTGAGACAGTCAGCAGTGCGGGGGGAGGGGGGAGGAGGGTTGAGTAGTAAGGGGGGAGGTTAGCTAATTGAATTTGCTTTACAAATTGCTTGTACATTATGTAAGATTGTTGTAGTATAGCTATATATATAGTATATATAGATAGAGTCTCGTGTGTGTGTGTGTGTGTATTGGCCTGTTTTGGGTTATAGGGCCAAGTCCAATGAAATGCTACGTCTTAGAGAGGGGAGGACACTTAAGACCCCAAGCCGTTGTATATTCCTCTCTCAGTTAATTCTGCAACAATAATTCGCTTGACTGGCTCGACTTGCGGGGTTTCTACGCCCCTTACCTCATCCTCTCCATCCCCAGTCTAACCAATTCAACTGTAATATCGCTATACGACTCGACTCGTCGCTCCCATTGACAAACGATCATGCTCATCCTCATCGTCGTCTCATTATCATACATATAACCCTCGTGTTTTTATTGCATTCATGATTACTATCCGACAATCTGAATGTGTTTATTATTTATCCAACGATCGATCGATCGATCGTTTTCTAGGATCTATCATTCTTCACTCGCTCTCTCGTTCATTGAGAGAGTGTCTATAGTGAGATATATGAGTTATGTACATATGTTATGTATCATATGCAGGTTGTATAAGGTGAAATTGCTATAAAAGACTTGTCTTTCGATACACAGATCATTGATTCTATTGTTTCATTATTGATCAAGGGTTTTTTATTCCTCAATCTGCAGATCTATAGAGTAGCTTCTTTAAAAACATGAATAATACTTTGATTTCAAACAGTTTTTGAGTTCTGGAGTTGTATAAATAACTAAAGGATTGAACTGTAGCTGCATAAGAAATATATCTTAAAGTTTATTATAGTTTATTTAGGAGTTTTATCAGCTTGAGATTTATAAATCCTTACTGTACTAGACTTTGAATTTTATATAGCTAGTTTATCTCTATTAGTTCTCTATATATACCTAGCTGAAGATCTGCGACTTGTTCAGCGACTTGTTCACGGATTATTATAAAATCTGAGCTACCTACTTGGATTATGCGAGTCTCCACGCATTACGCACTGCGCTCTCGTTGCCTTTACGCATCATTGGATCGAGCACATGTGATGCTGTTGCCACGCCCATTCCCAGCTGCAAGTGCAACTCGAGTATTTCTCATGGATCTGGTCTGCCTTGCTTACACTGTGAGAAATGCAAGCAAAGGTTCTGATAATAAACAAATTTAGAAGCTAAGATCTTAAAACCTACAAAAAATACTAAAGATATCACAAGTAATTGTAGAAAACGTTGAATAACTTTTGTATTTATTGTACAATCGTTTTAAAATTTAGAGAATAATTGCGTCTAGTATATATCTATGTGCATGCCTAAGCAACAAGTTAAGACACAAAGACCTTTCGTAATAAACGCATATAACCGTTTTAAGTGGACTGATCTAAAATTTTAAACCAACTCCCGCTACATATGATATACAGCTACTTGTATAACAAATTTGCTATCTCTAGCTTCAATAATAACCAAGATCACATATAAAAACAGTGTCTGATCTGTACAAAAACTGAGTATACTCTCTTTTTGGAATTTTTCAAAGCGAGTAGGGTATAGAGAGCACAGAATTTCTTGGAGAATTCGCACGAAAACGAAGGAAACTGCAAGAATTTCGCTGAGAAAACGTTCGAGAGACGTTGGCGGCGGTGCTAAAAAGGAATTCCTGCGCAGCTGTGTCTCTTCTTTTCTCTCCTGTCTGTCTACTATATCTGTGCTCCGCTTTTTTTTTGTTTTTGCCAGTGTATTGGTACAGTTGTCTGCCAGGGGCGGCGACGGCGGCGGCGTTAGCAAGTGAAACTTCTATGAAATCGATCTGGCCAGCTAAAGGTTGCTTTATCAACGTTATAAATTTGCAGATACAGATGCAGATACAAAAAAAAAAAAAAAAACACACAGATACATAGGTACAGCCAGAAAAAAAAAAAAAACGCATACGCAACTTTAGAATCAGTCGATCAGCAAAAGTCTTTGCCACATTTCTTTGATATACGATATACCAGTAGAAAATATCCATCTATACCTCCGCCCCCCCCTGCGGCGTCCTTAGGCTACGCTACTCCTCCCCCCTTTCGCTCTCGCTTCTCCCTCCCCTGCCCTTCTTTAATGTTGTCGTCGCATTGTCGCATCGTTTGCGTCAGCTGTTCAGTCATTTCACTTGAATTGCCCCAGCCCGCTCGCACGTATCCGTATCTGTAGTAAATGTATCTGTATCTGTAGCACTGTAGCTGTCCCCTCCAGGCCATGCCGGGTTGCATAGCGTCTTGAAAGTATTTAATACACACACACACACACACACATAGAGAGAGACAGAGACAGAGACAGCGACAGCCCAGCTACACACTCGTGCATACTTTGTTTTTGTCGTTTTCAACATTTTTCAACGTTCAGGAATTTCAAAAATTCTTTACTTTAAAGTAAAAATAAATTCCATGCAACATCCGCCATGTTGGCTTTGGCTATTTTTGCCGCCCTGTACCGGCCGTACGGACGGACCCCGAACCGAACTGAACTGAACCGAACCCGATGTTTTATAATGGGCCCAGAGCCAAAGCCCGACACAGTAGTCCCCAGTACCCCAGCTACGAAAAATCCCAATCTTTCCCTACACACACACCGCCTTCCCCTTCCCCTTTCCCGCTCTGCTTCGTTTTTAGCTTTTTTCAAGCTGTGTGTGCGTCGCATCGCCCTTTGACTGTCTTCGCACCGTGGCCGTTTTGGAACTTGGAACCAAAACTGACAAAACGTGGAGCGTCCCATCCGTCCGTCTTCCGCCAGTCGCCGCTCATCAGTCGTCACTCCTTGCCCTCTTTCCGCGGCTTCTCCAGCTTCACTCCTCTCTCTCTCTCTCTCTCTTTCTTCTTGTTTATTATTTGTTTAGCCGCTGCTTTTTCCTTTTTTATTTCGCGCTTTTGTCTTTATAACTGAATAATATCATATATATATAAGAACAGAAATTAGATTTAGCGGGTTAAAACACCTTATTGGCTTAAAAAAAGCTAGTATTTTCACTGTGGAAAAAAGCTAAAATCAAATCTCAAATAAAAATCCATGTATAGCGTCTTTAAACAAGAGATTTCATGGTATATTGTTTTTTTATTTGAAACTGCATAGATGCAGCTCTTCTTTTTTGTAGATCTCTGGAAGTATAAATGCTATGCTTATCAAATTTGGTATATACATTGTTTTCTTTATAATACATGTTATGATGTAACTACAAATCAGTTAATTCCAAAGTTATCTCAACTTTTTGCTGATTTCCTAAACAAAATCTTTTGAAATTCAGTTTCTAACAATTTCATCACTATGGAAGACCTAATTTCGCAATAAACCCAAAAGGGAACTTGCTGCAGAACATTTGTATAAAATACGAGATAGATGTATGTATGTTTATAGGAAGTAATATCATATCTGGGTGCTTGAAAAGTGGCGACAATTCGCCGGATTGACAGTTTCCCTGAGATGATGATGATGCTGAAGTTTTGCTGAGGCAGTTTGAAAGATGAATTCGGTAAGCGCTTTTTGGGGTTTATGCTTGCTACAGTTATAGATGGAGAAGGGGGGAGGGGGAAGGAAGGGGGAGGAGGTCAGTTGGAAGCTGCTTAGAAATTGCACCTCCCCCCCTGCCGTTGTTCTTGTTTTTTTTTTTATCTGCGCTTGTTACAAAATCAATTTTCCACAAATTAATGAGAGTCGCATTTTTTGCCGTGTTACTCTTTGGCTTGGCTGCTTCTCCTCATCTTCGCCGCTTCTTCTTGTTCCTCTTTCTACTCTTCTTCTTCTGCTCTTCGCCTGTGAAACAGTTGAGGCAGCAACTTTTTAAAAAGGATTCTTCCCAGCGCCAAAGTTGCCTCCTCCTGCTTCCCCTCTCTCTCTCTCTGCAGCAAAGATAAAAATATTTTTTAATGTTTTCTTGAGCGGAGCAAATAATTTCAGGAATGTCACGTTGCTCGGCGCGCTCTACCCCCCTCCCTCTCTCTCTATCCCTGTCTCTCTCTCTCTCTGGCAGCGCTCCTTGTATGCATTGCGCATTTTATTTTGGTTCCTTCGCTGGCATCGCTAGCATCGGCATCGGCATCGCCATCGCTTCCATCGCTTCCATTGCCATCGTCCGTCTCCATCGCCATCGCCATCGCCGTCGCCGTTGCCGACTCCGTTCTGGCTCTGGTATGGTATGAAAGAATGTCTTATATAGGCAACAACTGCTGCATAGCATGAATACAACTGTTCCGCTGTCTCTGTCCCTCTTCTCGCGTCCTCCCCCTGCCTGCTCCCTACTCCCCTGCTGCTCCTCTCACCCGCCTGCCTGCCTGTGTTTAGCACTCTATGCATATCCATGAGATTGCAGCCGCGGGAACCCAAGAAGTAGAGACACCCGTTTCGGCTGTCCCCCTCTGCCATTGCCTTTGCCTCTTCCTCTGCCTCTTCCCCTGCTTCCGCCACTTCTCCTACTACTTCTTTTTTTTTTCGTTTCGTTTGAAAAAATTTTTTACTTAACCCCTTATCACTTGTGGCCGGCCGCAGCCCAAAAGAACTAAAAGCCGCCGACGTTGCCGTCGCCATCGCCATCGCCATCGTCGTCGTCGTCGTCGCCGTTGACTTTGCCATTTTCCACTCACACACACACACACACAGGCTTTTATACGGCGTGTGAGACCGCCGCATCCGTCGTGAATTAAAAGCTTTTTGTCTTTTGGGCAGCCAAAGCCCCCACCAAGCTAGCGAGCATGCACACGACCGCAGGCATACCCTGTAAAAGAGACTGTAAAATTAAAAAAATAAAAAATTAAAATAAAAAAAAAAAAAATATTAAAATATTAAGAAATATAAAAACATTAGTGTTTATACATGTTCATATAGTTGATAATTTATGATGAAATACCCTGTACTTTTGGCAACAAACTATATATAATGAGTGTTCAAAAAGGCAGGATATGTGGCAATAGAAAGTACGATTTGTTGCACATTAGAGTATATGGTTAGAAAATACCCTGCAAAAACAATGCTTAAACACTATTAAAATGCCCTGTAAATTAAACGCTATAAAAGACTAAGTATACTTGTCTTACGCTCTGCAAAATAGTTCGTAAAAACTATATAAAAATGACTTTAAAAATATCTACAAAAATCGATTTAATTGCACAATGCAAGCGACTGGTAAATACCCTGTAAAAGAGCACAACTATGCAGTTAGAAGACTGCGCTGAAGAGCGACAGAAGCACAAGAAAAATAAAAAAAATAAAATAATGCTGTAATAAATGAAATAACATATGAGAATATCCTGTAGAGTACATTTTTATGCACATAACTGCTATAAGTAAAGCTAATACCTTTCCCTACCACCTGATCACCCAGCCCATCTCACTTCGTAGCCCATTTTCTAGGGTATTTAAGCAGCCACCAAAAAATTAAAAAAAAATGAAAACATGAACACACGAAAGTATTTCCACTGTGCCGCCGCAGCTTAATAAAGCGCATTAATGACAATGTCAATAATGTGGCAAAGAGACGTCGACAGCGACGTCAGCAGCGACGCCAACGTCGACAGCGACAGCGACAGCATGACAACAACTTGGCGGCGGCGGGTTCACCCTCTGCCCTTGGCAATCGATCGGGTTTGCCAAAAAAAATCAGCACAGCGCAGATGCCAACAACGACGACAACAACGACGACGACGACGAGCAGGTGCAACAAGTTTTGGTTTGGCTAAAAAAAAACACAAAACCGTGGCAAGTCAAACAACATGATGACCCCTTGACCCTGTTCTCAGACTCTACAGTAGCCGAAGGGCAGAGCATACTTTTGGGAACCCCGAAAATCAGATAAACAAGATGTGATTGGGGTTTTTTTTTCGCAATGCACCCAAAAATATGCAGCGAATTTATGATGAGAAATTTCTGAGAATTTGCCAATTGGAATGGCCTAAATCTGCAGAAGATTTAGGTAGAGTTTCTTATAGCAGGAGTGTGGTTATAATCATCACAAGAAAGTACAAATTTATACCAATTTTTAATCATCATTTTATTTTAATTCTCATTCATTAATTCATGCAGTTCTTAAAATGATTTCGATTTAACCAGCATAATTATATTTAAATCACTTTACCCACTTTCTAGGGAAAACGATTATATAGCGAGTTGGAAAAATCAAGAATCCACAATTCCCCGTACACAATCTTGAATATATAAATGATTTATGGATATATAGAGTAAAATTTTCGATGTAATGCACAGAAATGTTATAAATAATAACTGATTCATCGATTCATAACAATCGTAGCCGATCGTATGAAGTATACATATATTTTTTCACACGATTAACGGTTATAAACCATATAGTATGATGCAAATTTAATTCAATATTGATTATAATGAGCTGAACAATTTTTAATGGACTTTTGGTTGATTGAAAGAGACCGTGTGCGGTGAAAAATATAAAATACATATACATAGTATCTATCTACTAGTATGATCTTATATTATAACAGTTTCGAAGTCATTAAGTCATCATAAAATTAGCAAGATAATGAGGTTAACTCGGTTAGTATACGATAACTATGCGCAACAGACTGTAGAATAGATAGCTAAAACCTCTTAAAACATATAGTTTTTAAAACATCTTCAATAGATATAAATTGAGCTAGATATAGCCATTTCTGTCTGTATGAACGCGTAGATCTCAGAGACTAAAATAGCTAGCTTTCTGAAATTTTGTAAGCACACTCGTATTTATGTGCAGTACCTGCTAGTATAGATTTAAAATCAGCCACGCCTCCCGAAATCTTAAAAAAACGCAGCAAAGGCATGGTTCTCAAGCTAGATCATTTATTCTTGTGATGAACAAGGATTAAAAGCTTTTAAATTATATTTAATAATTTGATTGGGTTGGTAAGCATAGTAGTGATTTATGGTATACACTGAAAATAATTAGTCTTACACATCTTATACGATCGTAACTTGACCGAAGTTGATTTTTTATAACTTAGTAATTTAAGCTTATTTATGTAGGTGTTACTATTTCATTGCTTGGCGCTGTAGTACATCGAATAATTTCTTCTATTATTCCCAAATTGTTATTGCAATTAAATGTATACTATTTTTTCGCACAGTGTATTTGCTTAGGTAGTTTGCAAACAATTTTCGCATTTTTCCATTTTAATTTTAATTTTTTCTTTTTGATTTGTTGTACGTTTTTTTCGCTGTGTTCTTTGTGCCTTCGCGCCTCTCGTGTTTCGTCAACCGATGTCGATGTCGATTTCGATAGGCGATTACACACACAGAGAGGGAGAGAGAGAGAGAGAGGCAGAGGCAGAGAGAGAGGGAGAGCAGACGAAGCTTGCGCTTGCAGTGGTTGCAGCGTCGCGTCGTTGCGCTTGCGCATTGTTGCGCAATCGTTGCTGCAACAGTTGCTGCCGCTGCCGTTGCTGTTGCTGCCACCGCTGCTGCTGCTGTTGTTGCGCTTGTTGCATTTTTTTTGTTTTTTCTTACAATCGTTTGTTGCATTTTCATATTCGAATATGTTTTTTATGTGCGCAGAAAATTTCAAAATTGTGTGTTCGCTTTGCACTCGTTTTGCAGTTGCAACAGCAGCAACATCAACACACAGCAGCAACAGTTGCAACTGCAACAGCAACAGCAGCAACATTTCCATGCATTTATTAGTCATAAGCAGCAACAACAATCACAACATTTGCACACCCACCCGCTGTGTGTAGCCCACGCACACACACACACACACACACAAGCACACTTTCTAGTGTGTGTGTGTGTACATCAGTTGTACATGTGTTTCTGGTGCGGGGCTGCGGCCGCTCAAGACCAAAGCTCAAAAAGCTGCTTTCTGCAATCGCCAGCAGAATTTTTTAATTTTGTTTTTTTTGTTGTTTTTTTTGTTTTTTGTTTTTTTGCCTCTGCCTCTCTGCACCTGCCTTGTCTTTCGTTATTAAACAATCAGCGCATTTTATTTTCTTGCGCTTTATTTATGCTTTCATGCAGTGTAGCTACACCCCTTGCATGGGGTGCCCCACTCCCTGCCGCCCGCCTACGCCCTCGCATGAGGCGCTAGTGTAGTGACTAATAAACAACAGACTAAATGGAGAATGATATGGGAAGAGGGAGAGGGAAAGAGAGGGAAATATAGAGGGGAAGTAAGAGAGATAAATGAAAGAAGAAATTAAGAGAAAGGGGAAATAAAAGAGAAAGAGAGGCTCAGATTAGTAAAAAGAGAGAAAATAGAGAGAGATAGAGGGGAAAAATAAAGAGAAAGAGAGAAAACAGAAAGAGAGAGTGAGAAAACGAGGAAGAGAGTGATTAAGAGGTAGACTGATAAAAAGAGAGATAGAAAGAGCAAGAAAACAGCTAGCGAGTGGGCTGACAAGAGAGATTAATAAAAAGTGAGGGGTAAAGAGAGGCTAAGAGAGTGTAAGAGAGACAAAAGAGATCAGAAAAAGTATGTGATGAGAGGGAGAGATAGATGGAAAAGCAGAGACGGAGGAAAAAGTGGAGATCAATGGAGATATATCAAGAAAGAGAAGGAACGAGATTAAGAAAGTGAAACAGATAGAACAAGTGCTCAAAAGAAAGAGAGACATATAAAAAAAGTGATTAAAATAAAGAGAAAGAGCAGCGGAGAGTGAGAGAGAGGCATATAATGAAAGGAAGAGACAGGTAGAAAGGTAGAGATGAAATTGAGAGCAAAATAGGCCTCTCAAATCACAGAGCTTAAGACCCTGCCTCCCTCCCCGTACCTACCTACCTCCCCCCTCCTCCCGCTCATACAATTTGATGACAAGCACCTACCTCCCCCCATCCCCCTCCTCGAATTGAACTATGTGACTTTTCGCCGGTTTATTTGCACCCAAAAATGACTTGAATCGTGTGCGCGAGTCTCATTGAATTATCACGGTGACATGTCGCCGCGACGTGCAACAATGACAAATGTTTCCAATTCTGAAATGTGTAACCGCTGTGGCAAATGCTGGAGGAAGGCCATTAGAGGCAGCAGCAGCAGCAGCAGCATGCGGCAATACGATCCCCAGATGAATCGAAACGAAGCAACCGAATCGCAGCTAAATGCAATAGAAAATCACAGTGAACAGCTACGAGTTGATCAAGACTCGAAAAAAGGTTTGCAAGGGGGTGTACTTTACATTAAATATTATAATATATAGATTGGTGGAATGAAGTATATTTTTTTCGCTGTCGAAAACGATATGAAGGGAATCAAATGATAAAACTTTTCAATTGTGGTTTAAATGGTAAACAAAATTTCAAAATAAATTCTTAAGGGGTGTATTTAAGAAACTATGATAAAATATATGATAGAAGAGGATAGTATACTAGATAAGATCTTGTTCCAGCTGCTGAGCTGCTTTAAAAGACGCTCTAAAATTACCTAAATAAATTTATTTAATTTTTTATATTTTATGAATTATTTTTTTTTCAATATACCGGCTCGAAATTGAATCTAATCAAATGCTAAAATAAACTTGATAATCGTATAATAATAAGATACATAACCACCAAATTTGATAATCCTAGCTCTTATAGATCCAGAGATCTAGGGGAACGCATAACATAACATGCTTTTTGTGCACTGAAAAAAACCTTCTTTTACCTGTCAAACGTACAGATGCTGGGCAAAAAATTAAAACAACCTTCTACTCTTTAAGTATAGGGTACAATGCGTACAAACGACCTGCACATCCCCGAAAACAACCGTAGTACTGTATAGTAACTGTTGATAAACTCGATTTGGGAAGCCAAACTTTCTTCTTTTGATAAGAAATCAAAAAAAATGTATATAGAGAGTGTCGAATTCGCCAACTAACATGATGATAATTATACGTGTTGTATTCAGCTCTGCTGCTGCTGCTGTCGATTCTAGCTAGCTATGCTGTGGCTAAAAATAGCTAGATAACTGTTTTATTTGCTAAGCAAATTTGTGACGTCAAATATCTTGTTGGTCATTTGTTTTGCCTGCTACTTTGAATATACCAGACCATACCATACCATACCATTTCCTCATCTTGTTGACCCCGTTTCTGGCGTTTTGCATTTGCTTTTAGCCAACTCTTCGTTAATGTTGGTTGTGTGATCAATCATACGACATGTTGACAGACATATAATCGCATGCATGGCATGCCATGGGGCGTGGTCGAAGGAGTAAAAGTTGATTTACTTAGTTTGTTTGGGTATATCTTAATGAAACCCTGAGGGAATCGGGTTTTAATTGTTCATCTCGAGAAGCTGTGTAAATTTCATGATAATCGTATGTAATTTGGGGGATGTTTTTCGCTTTCGATAGGTTTTCTAACCAAACTTAGCTAATTTTAGCAATTTTTTAAATTTATAGAGGTTTCCTTAACAAACTGTGCTTATTTCAGCTAAGTTCTTATATTATAATCTCACTTAGAGTTGCTTTATTTTGATTGTATATGCAAAACTCAATGAAACCCTGAGAGCAATCGATTTAAATAGGTTTTCTCCAGCAGCTGCGTAAATTTCATAATAATCACGCGCAATCAACTCGAGATATTATATTTAAAAGTGCAAAAATCACAGAATATCTTTACGTACACGTATACCCTTCCATAGATTTCCTATATATTCCGAGATAATTTCAGCGTGATTCCAGATATGCCGGGGCTTATAAACTGCTTAATCTGTTGTCCTGCATCCAACTCGTAACTCTCCTTGCATTTTTTGAATAAAATGTCTCTGTAACTCTACAACATTGTAAATTTTTTGCATATATATCATGGTATAAAATGGGAAAATGGGAAAGGTCTGGGGTAGGGTGAGGTGCGCCCCCATGCTGTCCACTGCCTCATTGATTCACATCGCAACGCAGCGCATTCATTGCATTCATTCGTTGAGATTTTTTTTTATTTTTTTCGTTTTTGATGTGCAACGATAACAACGTTATCAGGCTGCACCGTATCCCCCTCCCCCCACTCCTCAAAACTGGAGCACAAATCAAAATGTAGTTGGATCGCTCTCTCTCGCTCGGACTGGGTCTGTCCCTGTCTATCTGTCCCGGTACGGACACGGTTTGACGGCATCAACGTCGGCAATGGCGTGAAAAAAATGACAAAAACGGCTAAATAAATAAAAAAAATAATAATAGTAGCCTGAAACGAGCTGAAACAAGCACTGGTAACACCCTACAAGGCGGAGATTGGACAAATTTGTCACTATAATAACGTATATGGCAAATTGAATTAGTTCAAATTAAAGTGTGGTCAATAAATCAATGACAGTTGGCTAAGTTATTCAGGGAACTAAATTGAAGAAATTAAAGAAATAATAAAGAATGAAGAGAGAAGTTTTGGGAAAAATGCATTAAAGATCGCTTTGTATAGTAGTAAAAAAAAAAAAACAAATTTATAGAAATATGTTGGATATCCATCTTAAAGTCTCAATTTGAGCAAGAAATATAAAGATAACAAAGTAAAAACACAAATTTCAAGTTAAAACTTAAAAGAGGAGGCATTTTAGTTATTTATGTCTGTATGAACACTTTGATCTCATAGATGATAAGAGCTAGAGCGCTGAAATTTTCTGAGAACTTTTCTATGCCTGTGCAGTGTCTGTTAGTGAGTTTTAGCATACAGCCACGCCCCCTAACGCCTCTAAAAGTTATTAAAAACTGCATATCAAGCGTATTTTTCAAGCTACAGCATTTTTTTTGGGTTTATACAATGAATATGAGTTTCTAAGTAATATGTAAAGATTTCCTAGGGATAGTAAGCATAGTTTATATGTATATAAAGTTAGAGATAGTGCCAGCTCGGCTGTATCTGCTCTAAATTGTAAATATTTCCTTGTTTTCCTTTATAAAGCCCATAGAAACTAATATACCCCGCTTGTGTAGCGTAGTGCGGGCATGTGATGAGCTGAGTTGGCTACTACAGTGTGTGTTTTTGTAGGGATAGGTTGGGTGTTTTAAGAGCACAACACACACACACACACACAGAGACACAAAGAATGAAGAAGAATAAACCGAAAATGAAAATATGTGCAGCATTAATTTCAACGTTAGTGCGCAATCAGAGCAAGGGATCTGGTTGGCTTTGGAGTGGGTGCTAGGTGGGATAGGGTGGAGTACGGTAGGGTAGTGTGCCTGACTGTTCCGGGGAGGTGGATGGAGTGGGATGGCAGGGGAAAGGAGGCAGCCTGCTGGCATGCTGCTGCAGCATGCAACATACACAATCAAAATTCCATTCTGTGTCAGAGTCTCGTCTCGTCTCGTCTCGTCTCGGCGTAGTACAGAGGCAGTCATTCATTCAATCAGTCATTCATTCAGTTAGTCATGCAGTCAGTCAGTCAGTCAGTCGACGAGGCAGGAGGCGGGGAGGGGGAGGGGAATACATATAATCGAAGCAGCAGCACACACTGTAGAGAGCTTCAAAATTCCATTGTTGCGGCGTTATAAACAAAATTTGCATTCCTTTATCTACACATGCTGTTTGCCTCCCTCTCTCTTTCCGCCCTCTGCCCCCTCTCTGCCCCCTCTCTGCCCTCTGTTTGTGCCGCTTTTCCACAGCATTTTCGGCATTTTCATCTCTCTCTCGTTTCATTTGCCATTTGCCATTTTGATTCTCGCTGTGCACTGATTGAGGCCTTCTGCTGCTTCTGCTCTCTCCTTTTCTCTCTCTCTCTCCTTGCCTGTCTTTCACGCTGCGCCACGTTATCAGGAACTTATCGAGTGACTGCACAGGCTCCTCCCTACCCCTTCAGCCACTCCTCTATCCTCTGCATCTACAACTCAATTCGCAGAAAAACTGCGCATAGTCCACTTGCAGCCAGTTGACCGGACTCTGCTCCCGCTGCTCCGGCTGCTCCTCCTGCTGCTGCTGCCTTCTTTGATATGCGCATTCCACAGTTGCCCAAATGTCCAGCACAGCCAGGGCGGGTAAGGGAAAATGGCTGCATTTTTTGCTGCACTGCATCCACAGTAGGAGGCAGCAGCAATCAAGCTTTCGCGCTCATTGCTCTTTAGCTGTCGACGCGAGAGGCAGTTCCTGCCTAGCCCTGCCTGCCTCCTGCCTGCTCCAGTCTCAGCCTTCTGCCTCTGCTTTCTGCCCCTGCCTCCTGCCCCTGCCTCCAACCTTCTGTCTCTTTCTGCCTGTCATTTTGGCATTTGCCTGGCTGCAGACTCGTGCTCGTCCTGGTTCTGGTCCTGCTCCTGCTCCTGGCCAGGGCTGCTGCTGCTCCTGCTGCACATGTTAATTAACAATTTTGATTGAATTCCAATTGCAGATGAAATGTTTGAGGCGGCCGACAGCGCGTTCATATTAACCTATGCGCCTTTTGAGGCGTGCAGGGAGCAGCTGCGCCTCTGCTCCTGCCCCCGCTCCCTCCTCCCCCCTGGCTGCATGTTCATTTGGCAATCGCATTTGGTTGCACTGAATTTCATTAAGCCAGCGCGCGCACACACGGCGTATGCGCAACATATGTGATGTATACGCAGTGTAGGGGGGATGCCACGCCCCCACTGCCTGGCACGCACCTGCCCTTGCCTCCTCACTGCCTTCTGCCCACTCCCCTGCCTTTTGCACCCCCCTAGCTGCCCTTACCTGTCTCTACGCTGCCTTTACCCCACCCCACCCTGCTCTTTCTTTACCCACTATTATTAACAAATAAATGCATGCCTGTGCATGTTTGCGCTTGCATCCTTTTTTGCAAAATTTTTTTCTTTTTATTATTGCACAATAAATAAAATACAGTCATACAATCGTACAGCAATTTTTCCCCGTTGTTTTTTTTCTCTCATTTTTTTCCACGGAATTTCCACTCGAACTCTCTCGTAATTAACTTCATAATTAAAATTGGTCAAATGAACCCATCGTATATCGCATACAGACCAGACTTTGGCGCGCTGCGATGCCCAAGCTGTGAGAGCAATCATAACCATACTACGATATATATGGTACATATAATATGATATATATGTATATATGTGCGTTATATCCCGTGAAGCGAAGCAGCGTCAAGTGGGAGAGAGAGAGAGAGAGAGAGAGTGGCAAAAGTTTCGCATTTTTATCAAGTTTGCTCAAGGATACTACAGATTATAATATGCTTTATATATACTGTATGGTATACTATATATATGAAAAGTATTTAAAGTGCAGAGTAGTGTAGAGCCAAATGAAGCTGAACTAAGGATGCTACGTATGTTTATGTAACATCAATGGGAGAGTATATTAGTTTTATGGGAAGAGGTTTATAAGACACAGATCTACCTTTAGATCTGTCTATCTATCTATTTATCAGTCTATCTATTTATCTATTAGTATATCTATTAGTCTATCTATCCATCTATCTATATATCTATCTGTCTATCCATCTATCTCTCTATCTATCAATACATCTATCTATCTAGATCAAACTAACTGCCTATCTACCTATATAAAACATTTCTTTACCTTTACATAGTATTTATTTATATTTTTCATTTTTCGGAATTATTTTTGTATGATAATCTATGATTGAAGTGTCTTTAATGGTAAAGCTGAGGTAGCTGTAGGTTTAATTTTTTTTTTTCAGTCTTCCAAACCATGCAAAAATGCTCAGATCTCTGCTATTAAGTGATCTATCATTATGAAATTTGCTCTGACTTTGTATCTCTAGCCCACGCAGCTTCTACATATTTTAAAATTATGGAGCCACGCCTACACTCAAAGAAAAAGTGTATTTCCAATTAAATTTCTAGAGTAACTCAGGCAAATTTCATTGTATTTGTGCACTTCTGTAATGCCAAGAAGGCTGGCGAAAGGGTGTACGATTGTGTGGGGTCTGTGTAGGGGATGTAGGGTGACCGCATGCTGTGCTGAGCGGGTTGAACAAGGCATCGGTGACTGCTTATGACACTTGACATTACTGCGCACATTACGAACAGCAGCCCCGTTGAGCTGTAGAACACTTTGATGAGCACGTAGCACACGAAGTGCACGAAGGAACTGAGAGACAGAGAAAGACAGAGTGAGAGAGAAAGACAGAAACAGAGACAGCGCTAGCACCCTGCCCATTCGGCACGCAGCGAAAAAGAGATAGAACACAGTTGATAAGCAAAAATGTGTGTGTGTGTCTCTCGCTCTTGCCTCACAAAACAAAAGGCCTGCCACATAAATAAGTTTCGAATTTGTACGAATTTCTGTCTAATTGATGATGAAAGCATACACAAAGACCAAGACGAACCCCACAGTTGAGGTAACTACAGTAACAAAACTAAAAAAAAAAAACCTACAACAACTGAAAACGTAGCACAGATAAGACTCGTAGCAACATTCTGCAATCCATTCCAGGGCACAGAAATATTCAATTCGCAAATCGAATGCATTGAAAACACACGCAGACACGTTCGGTCTGCTCCCCCTACACAAAATAGATTTGTATAATAACTGCTTATGTAAAATGTAGTGTACACACACACACTCAGCTAATCCACACAAGTAAACCTTAAAATTTGAGAAGATTTTCCTATAAAAAAAGTTATTAGGAATGTTTTTTTTTTAGCAAAATCAAAATATTGGTAACTTCTCGTTTTAATAAATCCACAAAACTTTCAAATTATATTTTAAATTAAATAATCCTTGTACACTGTAAAAATTAGCACTCTAGCTTGAAAATTACACTAGCCAGACGATTTTTAACAATTTACAAAGGCGTTAGGGGCGTGGCTGTTTTCCAAAATACACTAGCAGGCACTGCACATACCTACGAGTGTTTTAACAAAATTTCAGAGCGCTAGCTCTTATAATCTCAGAGATCTAAACGTTCATACAAACAGAAATGCCAAAATTTATCACTTTTTAGCAATTAGACATAGTTAACGCTTTTTACGACTGATAATCATTCTTTCTAGTCTAGTTAACCAAAATAATAACAATAGTATTACGACATGTAAAGTGCTTTTGATTAATAAAAATAATTTTCAGTAATTATGATAGACTCCACACAAAGAAGATGCTCATAGAGCTGGCAGGTGACACTCCAAGTGTCAACGTTGTCAACTTGTGTGTCTCGGTTCAGCTAGACTAAGCTGGAAGAAAGGAAAAGAAAAGAAACTGGATAAACGATTTTGCTTAGCAATAAAAGCAAGGAAAGACAGTGTAAGGGAGAGAGAGAGGGAGTGGGAGTAAGGGAGAGACAACAGAGAGTCATTATGTGTGGCACAGATACACGCGATGCGTGGGCGAGCGCATAATAGCCCATAATCATCTACGGACAACGGGACTGGATTCGGGATGGTTATGCAAAAAAAATAACGAAAAAAATCAGAAAACAGTGCAACGAAATTGCAAAGTGCAGAGCAAAGCGAAACGACTGCTAGATACCCTACACAAACTGGAATTACACTTGAGTCATGCCTAGAGAAAACAATAGGAAATATATCGTATCTATATATTTGTATATTTTTGTATATTTAAAGCAGCCCATACATTTCTAAATATTATAAACAATTTTTTATTTTGGGTAATTTCTCAAGAATTTGCACATATAAACAGAGCTGAGTAGGGTATGATACTAGGCATAGTAAGGAACCAAAATAAAAAATAGTTTTTTTATTGAAATCTTTATACTTAAAAATTATTTATTTATTATTTTATTTTTATTTTTTTTAACTTTTTATTTTTTTGGTATCTATGGCTCTTCTATTATTTACAGGGTATTCACAAGCATGCACTGCATTTCCTACGCAGCCTGCAGGGCAATCGCCCACGGTCGCTAAGCGTAGCGTCGCTCCCTCTTCCCCCCTTCCCACTCTTTCTGTCTCTCTGTGGTTGCTCGAGTACAGCACAAGTCGCAAATATATGTACACGTATATAAATATATATATATGTATATATACTACATATATTCACACATAAACTAAGCTATATGTGCTTGTATACATATATAACTTTTGTATGTATCTCGATCAGGCTCTCTCCTCAGCGTTCTCTCTCCCTCTCTCCCTCTCTCTCCCATCTATCTATTGCGCTGAGACAGCGCTGCGGCGCGCGATTTTTATTTTTAGATAATTGCTCTTCCTCTTCACATTTGGCACGCTTCCAAAAACCAAAAAAAATTCAAGATTTTTGCAAAAATCATAGTAATAACAAGCGCAAACGCTAATCTCGAAACCAGGCAAAGTTTACATGCTACGCCTTCGGTCTACACACACACACATACGTGTATATAGATATATGGGTCTGCGTCTATGGTATATAGACAAGAGCCGGCACAAACTTTAGATCAGATAAACGTGTTGAATTGTGGAAAAGTGCATTGCAATTTGAGGATAACAAATCATCTAAAGCGTTCAGGCAATCCGAAAAAAACATTGTGCTATATATTTCACTGACGTTGAATGAACAATTGGAGCGGGATATATGGTACATCTGTACAAGATGTTAGAAATCTATAGCACCTTCCAAAACATCCAACTTCGTCAAAAATCATCGGATTTTTATGGGAGAGGGCTTTTTCTCCATTATTTGACCCCTAGAGTTATTCTGCATCAAAATATTATCAATCTAGAACTTTCAAAAATTTGGACCTTCCGCATGTCTTCCATATTACGCGCAAGCTCGATTTCGGGACCCCTATAGAGCCTCTAGTATGCCTAACTTCGTCAAAAATCATCAGATTTCCTTGGGAGGCGGCATTTTCTCCATGAATTAGCCTTAAGATTGATTCTGCATCAAAATATTATCAATCCAAAACTTTAAATAATTTGGACCTTCCGCATGTCTTCTATATCAAGCCCTTGCTCGATTTCAGAATCCCTATAGAGCCTCTAGTATGGAAAACTTCGTCAAAAATCATCGGATTTTCATGGGAGAGGGCATTTTCTCCATAATTTGACAGCTAGATTAATTCTGCATCAAAATATTATCAATCTAGATCTTTTAAAAATTTGGGCCTTCCGCATGTCTTTCATATTACGCCCAATCTCGATTTCAGGACCCCTATAGAGCCTCTAGTATGGAAAACTTCGTCAAAAATCATCCGATTTTCTTGGAAAAGGGCATTTTCTCCATTATTTGGCCTTTAGGTTGATTCTGCATCAAAATATTTTCAATCTGGCACTTTCAAAAATGTTGACCTTCCACATGTCTTCCATGCTACTCCCTAACTCGATTTCAGGACCCCTATAGAAGCTCTAGTATGCCTAACTTTGTCAAAAATCATCAGATTTCCTTGGGAGAGGGCATTTTCTCCATTATTTGGCCTCTAGATGGAGTCTGCATCAAAATATTATCAATCTAGAACTTTCAAAAATTTGGACCTTTCGCATGTCTTACATTTCACTCGCTTGCCTAAATTGTAGACCCCTATAGAGCATGTAGTATGCATAACTTCGTCAAAAATCATTAGATTTCATTGGGAGAGGACTTTTTATCCATTATTTTGCCTCTAGATTGATTCTGTATCAAAATATTATCAATCTATAACTTTCAAAAATTTGGACCCTTCGCATGTCTTCCATTTTAGGCCCTAGCTCGACTTCAGGATCCCTATAGAGCCTCTAGTATGCCTAACTTCGTCAAAAATTATCGGATTTTCATGGGAGAGGGCATTTTCTCCATAATTTGACAGCTAGATTGATTCTGCATCAAAATATTATTAATCTAGAACTTTGAAAAATTTTGACCTTCCACATGTCTTCCATATCACCCGCTTGTCTACATTTTAGACCCCTATAGAGCCTCTAGTATGAAAAACTTGGTCAAAAATCATCAGATTTCCTTGGGAGAGGGCATTTTTTTCATTATTCGGCCTCTATATTGATTCTGCATCACAATATTATAGATCTACAACTTTCAAAAATTTCGACCTGCCATACTACCCGCTTGCTAGACTTTTAGACCCTCTAGCAGCAAAAACTTATTAGTTAAATACTTATGGTTTATAATTAACTTTTCTACTAATTTCAATCTGAAAAAAATCTTAAGCACGCCATAAAAACCCTTAGTTACCCTACTCAGTTACATTATAAACATACCCTATATATATATATATATATATATTATATACTTAGCTGATTTTCCCCCAAAAAAAGGTTTACTCAGTATGATTTTTTCTTCTCGATAAGTTTATTTAGGAAACTCTCAATCAACAATTGAGTAGGAAAAATTGAGCTAATGGCATTAACTGCCAACTGATTTCAGTAGATTCAGAGATAAGCATGTGTGTGTGTTAGTGTGTGTGTGTGTGTGTGCTATAATTGGCATGAGTTATCTTAACAGTTAATCTTACTGGCAACTGGCTGATTGCCTCAACAACTCATTCATTTGTGTTTACTCGAAAGACCGAAGAAAGAGAAGAGAGAGACTCCAGCATCGACATCGGCGCAATACACAATCGATAAACGATATCCGATTGCCGGCGCTTAGCACAGCGATTGGCAATTCAACATGGCGGCCGCACAATAACCCGGAAACTGTGCGCATTTCAGAAAGAATTGTGCGCCACTCTGTAGAAAGAGAAGAGAAGACAAGAAACCGAAAGAGAAGAGGGTCTCGCTCGCGTAGTTCCCCAAAAATTACGAGACTTACCCGTAAGCAATCGCAACACTGTGAGAAAAGATATAGCCAAATGTAGCAGAAGCCGCCGATGAAACCGACAATAAACGATATCGATAACAGCATCAGCAGCCAGAAGATAAACCATAGCGGATTTTTCATATCGATATCGATTATTTTGCGATCTTGCTGCGAGTGTCAGTACCTTGGCCCTACGTGGCGTCTACTGAGGAAACGTTTAGACTCGATTGAGTGTAATTTCAACAAATTTCTAATCTATCTACATAATGGTCTTTATCTGGGAGCGGTCTGCTCTCTCTCTCTCTCTCTCTCTCTCTCTCTGAGACCACACACTCTCGAGAGCCTGCTCTCGCCACTGTATAAGGTCTAACGGTCATTAGACAGTTGTCTTCCCCCAGTCGGTCGGTCATATATATAATTTTATTTTTGTCGTCTGATTACGCTCACAATATCTCAATGAATTGCTGTAGATAGGGCTGATTTCTTATATTATATATGGTAGTAGAGCAAACAAATTGGATTATGTTGATAGCTGTGGAAATACTCTGTAAATGATATCAGGGAACTTATCGAAAACTATCGAAAGTCAAGTGTTGAAAGGGAATTTCAATCACAATCTCCTTGAGATACAATAGTCTACTATAATATCTTCTTCGATTCCACGCCGATTTCGGTAACAATTCAATTGAATTTCAATCGATGACTTCAGGCATGATTAAGTATGAAAAAAATAAACTTGTTAAATTAAAAATAACTCATAACGATTAATATTCTCAATAAAAAATACTAGAAAAATCTGCTGTAAGTTAGTTACCCTTATAATGTGTTTGGGTTTTTTACAAACCACCAATCGAACGTAGCATAGAATTCCCCATAGAAACTATTGGGGATTCTAATCCAAAAATAACTATGGGTAGTGAGAAATACTATTGAAATTATCGATAATTCCATGATGCGTTGCTATCGAAAATGTAGAAAAATACTCGATTAATTTAACGGCATGGGGTTACCTGCGGTTTCTTATCGATAACAGTGGAGTAGCAGTTATAAATTATTTTAAACTCAAAGTAATTTTGATTTTTTTATCGATAACCTCGCTTTATCGAGAAGTACTAGTTGCTATGATATCGAAAAACGCTTTAGAGTTCTATCGATAAACCTCACTAATCTTATCAACTGAAAAACCTCACTTAAAACTTCCATCAAAGTAACCCTCTCTCACATTCGATAAACGATAAAACGATAAACAATTTCCCAGTCAGACATACACAAAAACAGTCGGAATTCGATTTAGATTATTTTCTCCTTACATTTCTTAATAATTTTTCGAAAAATATATATTGTATTTTATATTTTATATAATGGAAGAAAGAAAACTCTATACGGTCACAGATCCAACGGGGGATGCTCTGACGGCCTCCGCCTTTGCGCGACACATTTATACGAAACGTATACGTAATATTAATGATCTTGGTAGCTGGAAAAGATCAGAAGCATATTATGATCTAGTGGCATATATCAATAATACCAGTATGGCCATACAGGGTTATCGACAGACCGATGAATATGTGGTCACACCGCAAATGCGTAAATTATGCAAAGTCTTTCGTTGGCTCGATCTGCTGCTCTACGAATGTCATCCCATGGGTGTCGGACAGGGTCTAAAGCGTTGTGTCGGAGCGGGAAAAGTGGAACTACTCGAATCGAATACAGAATTGCGATCGAAATGTCATCATGCTTATCGACGTTGGATGCTGCTGGTGCAGGAGAAACTGTACTCGATATTGGAGCAGCAGGTGCGACCGAATTGCAAGCACATCAATGAGTTGGCCCAGTATTTGACCCGATCCTTTGGTAGTCTACGAAATTATGAATATGGTCCAGGGAATGAGTTAATGTTTCTCTTCTATTTGTGTACCTTATTTAAGTCGGGAATTTTGGGTAACGATGATACGGTGGCAGCGGCCTTGATGCTCTTTCAACGTTATTTGGATTTGGTACGTCGCCTTATGCTTTTCTATCGTCTATCGGAACCCAAGGGTCATGAGGCAAATATTATCGATGAACGTAATGTTCTGCCCTATCTATGGGGTTGTGCACAGCTCTCGAGGAATGCTCCCTTTGAGCCAAGGCAATGGAATCAACCAGAAGTGCTGGGCAATTATCGTAATGATTATATGCTTCTAAGTAGTTTGGAATTTCTACAGAAGATCATGTTGGGTGAGGCTCTGGGTGTGCACTCGTATCAGTTGTGGTGTGTACTCTCCTTGTCCAACTGGCCGGATGCCTATTCGGGTCTGATACGAACGTATCTGAAGAATGTCCTAAATGATTTCTATATAACACAAGATTTAATCTTTAGTGAGATTATGTCTTTTACCCGGCAACCCTTGGAACTGCTGCAGAGTGCGTATTTGGGTAAGCTGCCTAAGCCGGAGAGTTCGGATGAGGATCTTCGACGAAGTGGAGATGCTGGTGATACGGAGAGTATGCAAGCGGAATTCTTGCGTAATCAGGAATTGAGGAAACTAAAGAAACTGGAAAGACAAAATGCTCTGGAGCAACATCTTCAGCCGCCGGTGCGACGTCATAGTAGTCTGATCACAGATGTTTTTCTTGGTTTCCAGCATCCACATCAACAGGATGCTAAAGATCTTGATGAACCCAATCCCAGTCCGTTGCGTCGTCCGCGTGGATATCATCGTAATAATGTTTTCATACAGAAATTGACGGGTTCCGAGAAGGTTGTAGAACTCAATTATGATTCGGGTGAATCTACCATGGATAATCATAAATTGAGTCTTCTGCTGCAGCTGGGACACTCTACGCCAACTAATTCGACGCCTTCGTATTACAGCGTATAGAGAGAGAGAGAGTTACAATCGATTTTTTCCATTTATTTTCAATTGTTATCGATAACTAGCTATCGATATATGCACATTTATCAAACTATTTTGGGCAAATAAAACAAAATCGGACTTGGCTCCTCAGTTATTGTTTTCTACATATATATTATATAGTATATTTATCGGTTTATTTCTTCGATATACACATCTATCGCGCTATTTCGAGCGTAGTTGCAGTATTATCGGATGACTGTATCTTGTTGAAAATTGGTACTGTTGCTTCCTAGGAAAAAAGCGCCATATATCGCATAGCTACCATGGAAACTTTTGATTTATTTCTGTTATTTGGCGAGATATTCTAACCAAACTTATCATATCTAGCGCTTTTGATGCTACAAACAGGCTGTGCAAATTTCATATTAATTTCACTACTATATCATATGAAAACTATAGCATTTTCTATGTGTATAGTTCAATAAACTGGCCTAAAGCTGCACACAGCTTATGTGTTATAGTCTAGCCTATATACAGCTCAAATTTCATAGGAATCGGTTGGTATATAGCATATATACTATAAGACTTTTTTTTACATTTATCATAATAATTATGCTACTTATGTATGTATTTCCCTATATCATTTGTACTCTCTCTAGCTTGCTGCCTTGCGTTCTTCTTCTCTTTCTGCCTCTTGCTCTCCCTCTCCCTCTCTTTCTCTTTCTCTCCCTCTCTCTCTCTCTCTCTCTCTCTCTCTCTCTATATATACGCGCTTATTAAGACGCACAATTAAGCAACATCATCGCGCTGGGTGTGATCAATCGTTAACTGTCCAGTATTACAAGCATACATATAATATCTCTCTATATCTGAGGCTCTCTCCCTCTCTCTCTCTCTCGCTCTCTTTCTGGCTGCTTCTCTCGCTCTTGCAGCTGTTTTTTTTTTTTGCCCGTGTGTGTTTTATGTTTGCTTGTCTGATTGTGCGACAACAAATGATTCAGTTGGTCTTTAACTGGAACTTATTAATTTCTACACAAACACACACAGAGAGAGAGAACACACACACATAGATAGACATATACTCGTAATAAAAAAAAAAAAAAAAAAAAAAAACAGTTCTAGTTGTTGGCACACGCAACTCTTGTTATTATTACTATTATTATTATTATTATTGTTGTTGTTTCTACACTCAACGTTGTCGTTGTTATTGTTGCAGTTGTTGTTGTTGTTGCAACACTTGTTGTTGCTGCTGCCGCTTTTGTTGTGCTTCCAGTGTCGCTGCTGCTGCTTCTTCTTCTTCTTTGCCTTTTTGCCTTTCACACAATTTTTGTTGAAGTTCATAAAGAACCGCAGATCATTGTTGTGGCAGCTGATAAACTACTAGCAAAATACATGTGTATGTGCACACATACACAGTACACACACACAGGCACACACACACACACACACACACACACACACACATGCCTCTGCCTCTGTGTGGCCTCTGCCTGCCTCTGCGAATCTGCGTTTTCTTTGCTAATTTAACGCACATTGCAAGTGCCTGCATACCCTACACACACACACATGCCATGCAGGGTATATCAGTTGCCAGAGCAGGCAGGCTAAGCTACAGGGTAGCTAAAATCTAATAAAGTCGCAGAAACTATGAAATTCCTTAATTTCTTTAAATTCTTTAAAGTTCTCTAAATTTCTTTAAATTTCTCTAAATTCTTAAAATTTCTTTTAATTCCCAAGAAGAGTATACGCAATTCGTTGCTGACGCAACAGCTCTAAATTTTCCAGTAAAAAAAATGCATACATCTAAATTCATGATAAATCCAGCTTTAAAAAAATTCATACATCTGAATTCATGATAAATCAAAGTTGTAACATTATAGAAAAAAACCTCTGACGTAGACAAGTTATTGAACTATAAGTAAAAACTTTGGAAATTCCTTAACATTATCAAAATTCTCGAGAAGAGCTGTAAAAAGGGTATGCAATATTCGTTGGCAAGCACATTTTCAAGCGCATACGATATATAACGATTTATAACGCTTAAGACTTAAAGAATAACAGAACTTGTCTTTTAATGAGATGCAGATACTTATATAGATAGATAGATAGATAGATAAATAGATGGAGAGATCAAATTCAAATACTTAGACAGTAGCTATAAATAGCGCAGTGAAACGAGTTTTGAAATTAGAAAAAAAGTATGGCAAAAAAATAATTCTCAAAATTTTAAAAATATACTTATATCTATATATAAAACTATACAAATTTAGTTTGAAATAAAACAAGTTGGCAAATTGAGTTTAAATTACACAATTCAATAAACCTGCATAAAATATACCCTAGAAAAATGACGATCTTTTATCTGTATATAATATTTTTCAATAATAAACTGTATAAACTGTAACATATGGTAAATTTGACTAAAATTGCTAAAAAAAAAGGTATCATAAATACCCTTGAAATTTCAATTAAACATAATTTAATTTTGTATTATAGATCATCATGAAATTGAAGAAATTTGATAAGTAAATCTAGAAAAACTGAAAACTCAAATTAAGTTTACTACAATTTCTAAATATTCATAATATACCCTAGAAAATCTTGAACTTTTATCTGGTTTCCCCTGCTTAAACACATACATACATATCTTATATCTTACTAACATTCTAAAATTTCGCTCGAACTTTTGTCTACAATCTTAAATACAACGTGTTAGCTTCCTATATATCGTATATCGTATATCGTATATTGTCGTTTAACGTATCGTATCGCCTCGTATCGTATGTTTTCATTAATTGCTTATGCAATACGCCACATACGGCACATTGTTGTCAGTCTCCCCCCCCCTCATTCCAGCCCCTTGGCAGAATGCACCGAATTCATAATCAGTATAGGGAGGGGGAAGAAAGGTAGAGAGAGAGAGCGGGGGGGGGGTATAACGAATGAAACAGAACTCTCGAGACGCGCGCGCAGGTGTGTCATCGTGTGTTGTCTGGGGTCGAGGTGGGGTAAGCAGGAGGAGGCAGGGAGAAGGGAGGAGGAGACAGGAAGGCAGGGAGGCAGGGAGGGTGGGTTAGAAACCAGTTACCACTTACCAGTTCCCCAAGTTAACGATCGACGTCGTCGCACAAGAATAGAAAAAAAGAAATTCATAGACGGTTTGTGTTGCGTTTGAACTGTTATTGGCCATAAAAAGAAAGAAAGAACGAAGAAAAAAAAAGGCAGCGACGCTGTTTACACACGCAGCACGCAGCAGACACACACACACACACACACACATACACACGTACACACACTTACAGGCGCTCTCGCTCCAACAACGTCAGCACAATTGGCGCGCAGCAGCAGCAGCGGCAGCAGCTACTGTTGTTGTTGTTGTTGTTGTTGATCTTGCGCTACAGTCATGTTGAAAATATTTCAAAAATGTCTGTTAACTTAACAGCGACAATGTTAAGCAGAGCAGGCAACACACACACACACAGACACACACACAGACAATGAGCTTCGCCCTGCGCTGCCGTTGCCGTCGCTGGCTCTCACGCGTCGCCGTCGCATTTGCGCGCTCTCTCGCAGCACGCTGCGCATACAAATGCAAAAGTTGAGCGCAAAAGAAAACGAGTAAACGAGGCAAAAGAAACTTGTTCCTTTCTAACAACTGAGGCGGCGCTGCGCTGCTGCTGCTGCCGCTGCTCTCCACCTGCAGTCAGTCGTTCGATCTACAGCTGACGGCGACTGCGCTGCAAGCAGACAAAACATAGAAAAACGCATTCATACTTTCACACACACACACAGCACACACACATAGACACGCTGCCAGTTGCTAAACTTGCTTTGCCTGCTTTGCTTTGTTTTTGTTTCTCTCGACTCTCGCGCTGTCTCTTTCTGGCATTTAATTCTATTGTATTCTAACAAATGACTGCCACTTCATTTTAATTAGCCGCAGTAGTCAGCTAAATTAATTGCATTTATTTATATTTAAGTAAAAAAAAAAACAAAAAGCTAAATCACGTTTCCAATTGGCTTTGGCAGTTAACAGTCTGCACAGTCTTAACATTAACAGCAACAGTAGCAGTAACATAAGTAACAGTAACATAACAGTGACAGCAGCAACATTGATCGATGAATCCTTTTAATTTGCGTTTATCTGTTTTTTAGTATATTTAGTATTTTATTTGTAATCGAAGCTGCCCCATATACACACACACACACATATATGTGTATATGTATGTGCTGCTACCTGCTGCCTGATTGCTGCTGCAAAATGCTGTCCCCCCTCCCCCTTCCCCCCTAGAGCAAGTGAGCAAAATCGAGCGCAAAGTAAATGAGCGGCAGCAGCAGCGTCGCTACGTGCGCTCTCTCTCTCTCTCTCTCTGCACGCTGTATTAGTCACACATACACAGCAACAGGCGCACAAAAAGAATAAAGAGAGCGACTGCGGCAGCGACTGCGGCTGCGACTGTGGCGGCGGCGGCGTTGGCTCTTTCGCTTGTGGTATTAGTGTCTTGTATACACTTCATTTGGGGCTTGATCACATTCTGTGTGTGTGTGTGTGTGTGTGTGAGCCAGTCAGAGCCAGTCAAACAGGCAGCAACAGCAGCAGCAGCAGCAGAGACTCGTTGCCAGCGACGTCTCTGCGCCGCGTTCGGCTACTGTCGTCGCCTTCGTCGCTGCCGTCGCTGCCGTTGCCGTTCTTTGTATTGATTCAGATTCAGTCGATGAGTTTCTCTCGCTTCTGCGCGTTGCGTGTTTCGCAGTGTTTCCGCGATTTTTTCGTTGTCGTCATCGTTTTTTTGCCCGCGTTCGCTCGTTTTGTTCGTTCGCGCGCGCCCCACCTACAACTACACAGACACAGACACACACACACATTGAGAGTATACACACTGCACCCCCTCCCGCCGCTGGCAGTGTGTGTGTGCGTGTGCTTGTTTGTTTTGCAAGTGTATGTGTATATTTAATTTTTTTTTATAGCTGCTGCTTTTTTATTTAATGTTTTGTGTGTTTTTTGCCGTGTTCAGTTGTTGTTTTTTTTTTTCTGTGTACTTTTCGCTGCGTGTGCGTGTGTGTGTGTGTGTTTCTGCTGCTTAACTGAAAATAACATAGATTCGCTGCGATGTTTTTAATTCGCCTGTGTGTGTGTGTGTTTAGTATGTGCTCATTCAGTTAAATTTAGGCGCTGCGCGTCTGCGTCTGCGTATGCATGTGTGTGTGTATGTTACAACATTTACAGCAGTAGCAGCAGCAGCAGCAGCTAACAGCGGCAGCGGCGTCATCAGAGATGCTGCTGCTGCCAACTGTTTGCGCCTACGCGAGAGAGCGCTGCTTTGCCTGTGTGTGTGTGTGTACAGATCTTGCCTGTTGCTTATGCTGCGCAAGAAAAGGACACGCACATACACACACACATGCGCACACGCAGCTAGTTTGCCAAATGCGCGCTCTCGCACGCTGTATGCGTGTGTGTGTGTGTTTGTGCAGAGCTTCAATTAAGCTGCAGCAAATTAGCAAAGCCTGCCGCGCGCTTGCTCTCTTGCGCGCGCTCTCTCTGCTGCTGCTGCTGCACCTTTTTTCCGATGAAAGAACACACACACACACACACACACAGACAGCGCGCAGAGAGCGGCACGCACAGCACAGCAGGCAGACACACACACACACACACATAGGAAACAGAGAGACAGCAGCAGCAGCAGCAGCAGAGGCAAAGCCCGCGCGCGCAAGTTAAAAGATCTCGAACTCCATCCAATTGCTCAACTGTTGTGGAGCAGTGGCGGCAGCGGCAGCGGCGGCGATGTTTCCTCATCTCAATCTTTGCCATTTTTTCTAGTTCTCTCTCTTGCTCTCGCTCGCGCGCGCGCTCTCGCTCACAGAGTGTGATGTGAAGTGCAAAAAAAAACAAAAAAAAAAAAAGTGCCGTATCGAGAATCAAGTACAAAACGCGCTCCCAGTGGCGTTATCAAAGTTCTGATAACAATTAAAAGGAAAGAAAAATACAAAAAAAAGAAGAAAAGAAGTGAAAACAGTTAACAACAAACAGAACTGGCCAAGCCAGCAGAAGCAGCAGCAGCAGCAGCGTAGTGTGTGTGCGTGTGACATCAGCATCCACACACACACACATACTAAATACATACATATACATATACAGACAGAGCGCGTACATACAGTACGGGATACACTTGCATAAATCAAGCATAAACTGGCTGCATGAAAAACATCACCAGCTCAATCACTTGCGGCACGGGGCTGCTGCAGCTGCAGAACAATCTCAGCAACAGCGAATTGGACATCGCTGTTGTTGGCAAACCAGAAGCAGGTGCGTTACACACACTCTCTCTCTCTCTCTCTCTCTCTGCCCCCTCCCCCCATATGTATATTTGCCCCCTATTTTGTCTCTTGTTACCCTGCTCACACTTGTGGCTTTGATTTTACCTGGCTCTCTTGCCTCTGCGATCGCAGGCGATAAGAGAGAGTAGCGCGCATATTAAAGAGAGCCGCGACGACGACAACCCTTAATGCTTATTTGCATATTTATACACATAATTAAGGCACAAGTCTGTGTGTGTGTGTGCGTGTGTGCGTGTGTGCGTGCGTGCGTGCGTGAGCTGGCATTAGCTACCATCGCCGGCTGAGCTATTTTTGTGCTCAATTTGCATATATGAGAAAGTTCTATGGGAATTATGGAAAGTAAATACTAAGATAAATTAAAAAATGAATAAATAAATAAATGAAAAAATATTTGCAATATAAAAATAAATATAATTAAATATATAAATATACACTCACAAATATATAAAATAAATAAATACCTTTTTTGATAAATTAATAATATATATAAAAAAATACTTTCAAATATATAAAATAAATAAATACATTCTTTTATAAATTAATAATATAAAAGTAAATAAATATTTCAAATAAGTAAATATAATAAACATACATATGCATAAATTAAATAAAATGAATAAAAAGAAAGCAATAAAATAAAACAATAATATTCATTCTATATAATTTCTTCTAAAGAATATTATTTCTTCCATCTATGCACATATTTTTTACTTAGTTGTCTCAACTAAATCTTTTTGTGCGCTACCACAAAGTATAAACATATAGTAAATCTTATAAATACTACTACGCGTACTGCAACATTATCAATGCCTGATGGGAGCCTTGGCATGATACATACATATGTGCAAACATGTATAATATGTATACGCACATAAGTATATCAGTTAAACTTATCAGTTAGTGAGTATTATTGTATAACAAACTTTTAAATTTGATTAAATTTGCTCATGATTCATAAACAAAAGCAAAAAAAAAACCGAATCGGTTTAGCGTTTGTTTGATTTTTGGCCAAGATTGGTGAGGGCAGCCAAAGCGTTCAAGATAGAGTAGGAAACTGAAATAAGCATTTTCATGCAATTTAACAAAAATAGAACAGGGATTTAAACAAGTAAATAATAAATAATATAATGAAACATCGATTTGTATGCTTATATAGCACTCGATTAGCCAACTAAACTGTTAGTTAATATACATACATATATTAATTTATTTCATCAGTTTGAAATCATGGGAAAATTTACAATAAATTAGATGGTTTTTTTCCTATATTATACTTATGGAAATTTTGTGGTTTTATAGTTAAAGTGAAGCCAGTTAAGCGCGGCAACGTACAGACACAGCTAAATACACTAACTTACTAAGTGATGAGTGTAGTTTGAGGTATTTTTTATGAAATTCTAAATTTTCGAGGATTTGATTTTAATAAATCTTAAGCATAAAGTTGCATAAGATAAATTGTTAAGTTTATAGAACTTATGTATAATAAATAATGTAATAGGATATATTACATTAAATATTTTTGTATATATATATATTTGTTAAATATATATTTTTAATCATAAATAAACTCATTTAGATCCAAAGAACCCAATTGCAGCTAATCTATAATATTTATTTGGCTTATTGAGTCGTTTATGCCTGTTAAATTGCATATGCCCCACTGTAAGGGCATTAAAAACATCTGCGTGCATGTTGCGTCTCTCTCTTTCTGTGTGTCTCTCTGCGTCTGTGTGTGTGTGTGTGTGTGCGCGCTTTGTGTATACACTGGTCAAAATAAACAGAGAGACTTGTCTGTGCATGCGCGCTGCTCTTACACCTGGGCCTCTGGGCCACCACACAAGTGAGACGCGCCTCTCTCTCGCCCGTGCGCTGCTCCCGCTCTCGCCCGCTGCCTCTCTTTGCTGCGCTGCGCTGTACACGCGCGCGCGTTCTTAAATCAAGTCGATGGCGGCGACGGCGGCGGCGGCGGCGACGTTGACAAAGACGACCAACAACAAGCAGCGACAACTATACTGGTTTTTACCTACCCACACACACACACACCTATATACAAAACCTACCTTTTGCTTCTGTGTCTGTGTGTGTGTGTGTGTGTGTGTCTATTCATGCGCGTCACCAGATGTGTGTGTGTTTGTGTGTGTGTGTTAGGTGGGGTTCACAGAACCCGATCGACTCTTTTTCTTTTTCTTGCGCAATTGTTTTTTTTTTTTGCCCATTTACTTTGCCCCTATGTCCTGCTGCTGCTGCTGCTGCTGCTACGCTCTCTTGCTTCGCTGCTTGCAGCGCGTTCTCTGTTGCTGCTGCAGCGCTGCACTGCTGTGATTTGCCGCTGTTAGCGTGCGACTGTTAACAGACTGTTATCTGCATTTTGCACATGTCCTGCTCGCTCTCTCTCTCTCTCTCTCTCTCGCTGTTTATTCCTGCAGGCTGTTAACGCTGCCATTGTGCGTCTGTTAACACACTGTTATGCAAAATTAGGCGCGCTCCCCCTGTCTCCTCTCTCCCTCTTCCCCATCTTTGCAATCGCATTAGCAATGGCAAAAGCAGTTTGGGGTTTTTTTTTTCTTCTCCAACCTCAGCTCGAATTCGAGTTTGAGTTTCGACTTGAACGAACGTGTGTGTGGATTTCTATCAGGCGAGACAAAAAAGTTGTCCTACCAGTTTTTTTTCTCCCTCTCTCTCCCTCCTTCTCTCTTGTTGTGTGTTTTTTCTGTTTCTTCTTTGGCTTTTTGGGGCCATTCTTTTTGTATGCAGCAGCGTGTTGTTTGTTGTTGTTGTTGCCACTCTTTGTATTGCTTTTAAGCGTTTTTCCCTCTCCCTCTGTCTCTCTCTCCACTCCCCCTACTAGTTGCTGCCTTGTTGTGTAGTGTACTGTAGTGTAGTGTGGGGTAGCTCAGCTCTTGATCGCCTTTTTCCATGCAGCGATTACGCAATTCTGCCTATCGTTATCGATTTCATAGGCAGCGACCCTTTGCACACCCAACAAAGCTCTAAATGTGCGCTCTCTTTCTCTGTCCGACTCTCTGTCTGTCTCTCGCTTGCCCCAAACCAGTTTCAGTCTCCCTTTCTCTCTTCTTCTTCACCCCTTTCTTCTAGCCGTTTTCAATCAAAGCGCACTGCAAAAAAGAAAAAAAAAAATAAAAACAAACAACAAAAACTTCAATTGTTATTGCTATCTCCCTCTTTGAGCTTGTCGTTTTTAATTGATCGAGATAGTCGAGCGCGAAGGCGCTACAAGGTTTAAGAAAACTTAAATAGAGTAGAGATAAGACTACATTTTGAATTTCAGATCAATTTTTATAAAAAAAGGGTGAAAATTCAAAAAAAAAAAAAAATGAGAAAAAAGCTTAAATCTCTTTAAAAACGAGTACAGAATTCCCGCTATATATAAAAATGAATCACACATATTCCGCTAGATCTAACGGTTGAAATAGCTAAATTGACAGACCCTACACATGACTCACATTTCGCCAACAGATTTATATAGTATTATAAAGAAACAGAAGACATATGCGAGCCGACCACTTCCTCTTTCTCTCCCTCTCTCTCTCTCTTTGTATAATTAGATTATATTCAAATTAAATATGTTTGAGTAGTCAAATTAACATATTCCACGTAATACACAATTCTAAGTAAAAATCTGAGGTTTCTGAACAGGTCTCTTGTTCCTCTCTCTCTCTCTCATTCATTCACAAAAACTCAAGAAAACTTGACAGATTATGCTGCAAAAAAAAAAAAAATATTTATATATATATACACATGTTTATATCACATAACAACAGCGTAACAAGTTGTATATTTTTTCCCCTTTGTATTTTTTGTTGCTTTTTTTATTTATTTGCGACAAAAGTGTCGCCTGTCAGCTGCTGCCTGCTGCCTGCCTGCCTGCTGCCCGATGACGATAATGACGCTGCTGATGACCGATGACAGGCAGCGCGACAGCGACAGCGATTAACATGCAATTCAAGCGCCGACGGCGCAGCAGCAGCGCAGAGATCATGTGTGCAAAACACCCACGAGAGCAGCAAAGCGAATTTATCGCATGCAAAAGTGCACTGCACGCACACACACACGCACACATGCAGAGAGCGAGAGAGCGAGGCGCTGCCTACACAGTTGTGCTCTCTCCTGGGTCACTTGTGCTGCTGCCGACGTCGCTCTCTTGCACTCATTTAGCAATCGCCGCCTTCGGCTGCTGCCCTCGCTGCTCTCACTGCTGCCGCAGCCGAATTGCCTCTGCCCTCGCTGCTGCTGCCGAACTGCCTCTGCCTTCGCTGCCCTCATTGCTCTCAGTGCCATCAGTGCTGTCACTGCCTGCTGTAGCTGCCCTCGCTGCCTTCACTTCTGCGCTGCCTCTGCCTCTGCTGCCCTCACTGCTGTGCTGCGCCTGCCTCTGCCTCTGCCGCTGCCACTGCTGTGTTCTGTTTTCTAAGTACGTGACTTGCTTCGCACTTCCTGTTACGTTTTGCTGCGCGGAGAAATGTTGCCAATTATTCAAAGTGTGCGGTTGCAAATAAAATAAACAAATAATAACTAAGCACACACACACACACACACATACACAGAGAGAGTGTGAACAGGCAGCGCGTCGGCGAGGATGTCGCCACGCCGCGTTGGTCCAATGTAATCAACGTCGCTGCCAGCGTCGCAGCAGCCATGCGCAATGAGCTAACTGAAACGCTGCCGCTCTCTCGCTCTCTCTCTCTGTCGGTCACCTGTCTGACTCATCGTATTTATTTTAAACACTATTTCGAGACCTTAGTCAATGAACGCGCGCGTGAGAGAGGGAGAGAGAGAGGGCGGGAGAGTGGGCGAGAGCGACGCCGATAATGCCCAGCAGCGTAATAGGCAAAAACGGATTGCAGCAGTCTGCGCTCTCCACCCGCGCGCTCTCTCTCTCTCTCTCCGGCTGCAAACTGTTACAGCAGCTGCTCGCGCTGCGCTGTTAATGTTAACAATTAACAGTGGCTGCATAATGGCAAACTGCAATGTTTACATGCTATGTATTTTTTTGCACGTGACTGTTACTGGCGCTGTTAGTGTTACCACTGTTACTGGCGCTGTTAATGTTACTGCCGCTGTTATTACCGCCGATTGGCAGCGATTGGAGATGGCAACATGAAATCGCTTATCGTTTATCGCACACTGTACCACATCCTTTAATGAAACATAATTGTAGTTAAATTGTGGTTTTCATATTGCGCTGCATTCATTAAACTCCATGCAGGTTTCCCTCGCTCCCGCCCTCTGTCTATCTCTCCCTCTCTCTCTCTCTTTGCGGTTTTGCAGGCTTATCAATCATACGCCCCGTTGTACGTATAGACCGTATTACAGTTCTCAAGCCAAGGGGGAGAGCAAAAAAAAATAAAAATAAATAAAAATAAATAAATAAAATCATTCTCAGCGTGTGTATTGCATAACACGAAACGGCAATTATTGATTAATGTCGGTAATAAAAAAAAGCGTTTTACACACACAACTATTATGAATGAAATGAAGCCACCACATAGTGTGGGTTAACATGTCGTATGCGCAATAATCGTAAATTTATGGAACCTTATAGCATGAGTTTTTTTTTTATTAGAAAGATATAAAATATATTAAGCGCTTTTTAAGTGAAAAGTAGGCAGACATAACCTCACTAATTGGGCGGGTTTTTAGGGTACTTAAGAGTGCTTTATTTTATGGATTATAATGGTATTTTCAAGTATTTATTTTGGTATTCTATTTTTATTTTATTTCTTATTTATATTTATATTTTATTTATATTTATATTTTATTTTTTATTTATATTTATATTTTATTTTTTATTTATATTTATATTTTATTTTTTATATATATTTATATTTTGTTTTTTATATATATACATATATATATGTATTTATATATATTTTTTTATTGCTTTTTGTAACTGAAAGGGAGTATGAGATAATATCAAAATTCTGGCTCTAAGATCAGTTAAGCTTAGAAAAATCAATCAGTTAGTTAGTTTTATTTCTTCCACACACACACAGAGAAAGACAGAGAGAGAGTTAGAGAGGCTGGAAGAGAGCGAGAACAGAGAGTATAGCCTGAAAGACTAAGCATGACTGAAGAACCCGTTAACGAAAGGGGTGATACCTACCCCAAGGATCCGTTAGAGGTGCAGGTATCGCAATTCTTCACGCGTACCAATACCGGATCACGACATCGTGTACGCTGGGAAGCGGATATCGGGCAATGGCGTAGTTCGATCGCGTATCATAATCTAATCGATTATGTGAATCAAACGAGTATAGCCATACAGGGTGTACGACCTGGCGAGTATCCCGTGAGTGCAGTGATGCAACGCCTCTGTGCGATCTTCGATCATCTCGATCAGGAGTTTATCGTCACACCGGGACGTGCGAAGAGTATAGATCCCAATGCAGCAGAACAATATCGTGCGACTCGGATACACAGTCTCAATACGGTGGAGAGTTATCGCACCTGGTGTCGCAATATGTTGCGCAGTGTCTTCCATCTGTTGGAACAGGCGCTGCCAAGGCATCAGTGTGTACACACGGGAGAATTGGGACAGTATTTGTCCAGTTCCTTTGGCTCGCAGTCGCGTATGGATTATGGCAATGGAAATGAGTTGAGTTTTCTGTTCTTCCTCTGTGCTCTCTTCCGGGCGGAGGTTCTACAACCTGCAGATCTTCCGGCAGCTGCACTCATGCTCTTCGCACGCTATCTGGGATGTGTACGTCGATTGCAGCATATGTTTGGTCTGAGACCTGCTGGATTTCATGGTCCATACTCTGTGGATGATTATCAATTTGTTGGCTATCTCTGGGGTGCGGCACAACTCTGCTATGATGCACCCTTTAGGCCGAAGGAGATGCTCGATGCGAGTGTATTGGATCGTTGGCGTAATGTTTATCTGCTGATGGGTTGCATTGCTTTTGTTGCGGATACCAAGTCGGGAGAGTTTGTCACACACTCGAGTCATTTGTGGAGCATTGCCGCGTTGGGTACTTGGACACAGATCTTTAATGGATTGCATAATATGTATATTAAGAGTATCTTGAATGAATTCCATATGCTACGTAATGTTTACTTTGGTGATCTTATGTCTTTCGATCCGGTGCCACCTACAAGATATTTGGAACGCATTAAATTGGGTCATTTGTCGCGGGAGCGTAGGGAGTATCTGCAGCAGCAGCTGGAGCGGCAGGACAGGAGTGAGTTGTCGTATGATCAGCAGCAGCTGCTAAGGCGACAGGCACGACAGGAGCAGAGGGAGGAGAAGCAGCGACGCTACTACTATGATGAGGTATCGCAAAGTGCTCTCACACTGCCACGTACCTCCGCTGCAGCCGGTCCCGCTGGCGTTCATATGCGAATGCAGCAGGAGCAGCACAAGCAGAAGTTGGCACAGAAGATGCGGCAGCAACAGGAGAAGCAGCGGCGAAGTGGAAGCAAAATGCAGTGATACTTCTGAGCCTCCAATCCCCTTTCGAAACCCCTTTGTAGGGTTTGTACCCCTTGAAATCCCTTCCAGACCCTCCTAATCCCTGCAATTCCCCCACAAACCCGCTGAAAACAAATCAAATCGAAATGAAATGAAATTGTAACTTGGCCAAGTTGCAGAGAAAGGAGGAGGAAAAGAAGGAGGAGGAGGAGCAGCTGGGGCAGGAGGAGGGCTGCCTGCTGCTGCTGCTGCTGTATCTCCAGCTGCCCATTAAATACGTAAACCAGTTCCAGCTGTGGCTAACCCCCTGCCCCCCCAACCTGCCCCCTGCTGAAGCAGGGCAACTAAAAAAAATCTGTTAACCGGTTTAGAAAGAGACTAAAAAAAAAAAAGCTGCTCTGGGGCTGCTGCTTGTCGAGAACTGTTATACATAGGCAAGATACGAGTTTCTGCGACTCTCTGGGTAAAGTAATTAAAGACACACACACACAGATGCACACACACACACACAAACACACACAAGCACACACACACTCGATAGATGCGATGGCAGCAGCGAGTGATCCCGCACAGATTGAAGTCAAAGGGAAAGCAAAGAAGATTCTAAGAGAGTGTGCATCCTTTCACAAGGCGAGAGAAAGGAAGAGACAGAGAGAAGCAGAGAGAGAGAGAGAAAGGAAGAGACTGAGAGAGAGAGAGAGAGAGAGAGAGATGGAGACAGAGAGGGAGCTTTAGTCACTGCAAGAGGAGTGAGCCACCATGCATATGGTGGCTTTCTTTCCGGTTTAATCGATCGCACTACGAGATGGCCAAAGCCAAAATGTCAATGACAATAGACCCCAAAAGCAACAAGCAAACAGCAACAACAAGTAGAAAAGGCAACAACAACAAGTAGTCGATAAAAGCAACTTCAAGCAGAGGAAGCCAACGGGCAGCGGCAGAGGCTGCTGAGTCGAACTATGACTAATCGAACTCTCAATCAACACACACACACGCTCGCAGTGGGGCGATCTTGTGGGTTTTTTGTGTTTTTGTTTTTTTGCGCGCTTGGTTTTGCCCAGGGTCAACCCTTGGAGTGTTGTGCTATGTGTAGACTGCCATGTCATTATCGCTAAATATAGTTGAATCAATCTGAAAACCATTATTTGCATGTTTCAGTTAGTTTTGCGAGTTTGAGATACTTTTGTATCTGTGAGATACTTTTGTAGCTTAAAGATACTTTTGCATCTTTGAAATACTTTTGTTGCTATGAGATACTGTTGTATCTTTAAGATACTTTTGTATCTTCGAAATACTTTTTTGGCTTTAAGATACTATTGTATCTATGAGATACTTTTGTATCTTTGAGATACTTTTCATCTTTTGGATAATTTTTTGTCTTTAAGATACTATTGTATCTATAAGATACTTTGCAAATACTTTTGTAGCTATGAAACACCTACATATGTATCTTTTAGATACTTTTTTGTTTTAAGAAACTATTGTATCTATGAGATGCTTTTGCAACTTTTAAATACTTTTGTAGTTATGCGATACTTTTGTGTCCATGAGATACTTTTATATCTTTGAGATACTTATTTATCTTTGAGATACTTTTTACTATGAGATACTTTTGTATCTTTGAGATACTTATATATTTTTGTATCTTTGAGATACTTCTATATCTATGAGATACTTGGAATATTTCCGATGCTTCTTTATATTTGAGCTACTTTTGTATCTTGTAGATACGCTGTTGGAGATGCATCTTATATCATTCAGATACTACTGTATCTTTGAGATACTTTGTGTATTTGGTATATTTTGCATCTATAAGATGCTTATGCATCTATAGGATACTTATGAATCTTTAAGATACTCTTTTATATATAAGATGCTCGTGAATCTTTGAGATACTCGTGAATTATTGAGATGCTCTGGTATGTTTTTTTTGCTGACTTTAATTTTCTATGATATATTTCTATGCCTAAGATACTTTCGTATCTATGAGAGAGTTTTTAATCTCTGAGAAACGGTTGTATCCTTGAAATATCCTTATATCTTTAAGATACTTGTGTATCTTTGGGTTTACTCTGTACTCTTGTGTCTTAGAGGGTAAAGTAATAAGATCTGTTGATCTTTCTCTATGAGTAGTTAGATAGGATAGTGATATGTGCACTTAAAATCCCTTATAAGGTGTGTTCTATATACGAGATATGTGAGACCTTGTTATAGTACCTGACCAGCTTACCAGATGCCAGGTGTAGCTTGGGGAATCTTACAAACTATTCGAAAATCTCAACCAGGGGCGTGTTTAATGAGTTACACGCAGGTCAAATATTTGCCACATGATGCAGAATGATTCACTTGTGAAATCTTGAGAATCTTAACCCCCCTACAACATGCCTATTAACCCGTTGAGTGTTTGCCTTAAAAAAAAAAAAACATACAGCTGTCTCTAACAATGCGCTGAATATCTATATAATACTCTATCAATCTACTCATTTGTAATAATAAATTAGAATAATCCCTCGCAGTGAAGCCAAAGAAGCGGAAATCATTTTCCAAATCAGTTGAAATACGGTATACCGATTTATCTATCTATCTCTCTTTGTAGTTCAGTTTTTTTGGAGTGCACTTCGCTTATCATTCATTCGGAAGAAGTGATGTTTATCACATTTGCGTAGGTTTTTTTTTTATTTGCAACCCTTAAAACAAAAAAAAGGAATTTGAATCTGAATTTGGCGTGGATAATAACCTGTCCTGGTTCCCGAGTAACATCATCAAAGGATTGGAAGCGTTACACCCCTGCTCTTCCTCTTCCAGGACAGTTCTGCGCCTTCATTTAGTATGATTGGATTTTCAAGTGCTCAGCGAGGGAGAGAGAGACAAAGAGATAGATAGGGAGACAGATAGAGAGACAAAACTATCACGCATGTCACACTGTGATATGAGTTGATTGATGATGAACTACTCCGCACTGCAACCACCTTATCCATGAGGGATTGTATGTACATCCTCTGTAGGGTGTGTGTATATTGCCCAAATTATGCAGAAAACTTTTGCAAACCGAGCGACAGTACACTGTGAAAAAAATGCTATTTTTAAAAGCCTAAAATATACTTGTGTATACTTCAGTTATTAGCAGCCTATTTCGCTCAGTGTATGACACTTGCATGTGCACATAATAGCGCAAATTACACGAAACTTCATAAGCTGCACACAACTTTGAACGCATTTCCTTCCCTCTTCTCGGCTGGTTACACCGGGTTACACTGCGAGAAATGTGTGTGTGTGTTTGTGTTTTATGAAGTTGGGATTGTAAATAACACCTTAATAAAAGATACTATAGTTTACTGTACGCATACTTCACATTATAAAGTTTATTTACCATGATAAGGCTTGATAGCAGTCAATTTAGTCGTTTTCTGTCTGTTTGAACATCTAGATCTCTGGGCCTATAAGAGCTAGAGTCTTCAAACTTGGTTGTAATACTCGTATCTATGTGCAGTGACAGTTAGTGTGTTTTAGCATATTGTCACTCCCACTAAAGCCTCCAAATATCATTTAAAGGCTAATTTTTTCAATTTAAAATTAATTTCAGTTTATTCTAGTCGGTTTCTGTCTTTTTAAAGCCTATATCTCTGGGCTTATAAGAGCTAGAGCTAGCAAATTTATTAAAAATACTTCCACATATGTTTTAATGTAGCTTGAAAACAACCACGCCCCCTAGTCGCCCTATAGCATCTTAAGAAATCGTAGTTTCAAAAATGAATATGTTTTTTTTTGCTTTATTCCATGTTGATCATTGTTTAAATAATATTTTTGGATTTTAATTGTTATAATAATTATAAAATTTATTTATACACTCAACAAAAAACTAGTTAAGGACAGTGCTAGCCTGTTTTTTTTTTGCAGTGTATGCTTATCAACAATAATAAAAATAAATTTTAAAAAAATCTTCTGAGGCTGCACTGACCTACAGACAAGTTGCTCAACGATTTTGCACAGTGTGCTGCGCCTGGCATGTCCGTTTAATATTCATGAGTGAATACATATGTCTCTGCCTCTCTCTCTTTCTCGCTCTCCCTCTCAACCTTCTCTCTCTTGTCTTGTTTTTCTGGCATTCGTGCATGTCCTGCAAAATATTTTGCGATAAATATTTTTGATAAAAACCGCGCACACTGTGGAATGGAATTTAATGTGTGTGTGTGTGTGTGTGTGTGTGTGTGTGTGTGTGTGTGTGTGTGTGTGTGTGTGTGTGTGTGTGTGTGTGTGTGTATTTGGTGCCACTGTGCGCGAGCTTCGCTTGTAGCGGCAGTTCGTGGCGTAGGTTAGGGGTTAATTTGCTGCGCTCTCTCTCACTCTCTTGGGCTCGTACGCTGCTCTCTCTCTCGCTCTGCCTCTCTCTCTGTGCCCGCTTGGGGTGCGCGTATGAGATTTCCATGCAGGGATCAGGACACGCGTTAAGGGCTGCCAGTGGGGTGACTGACTGGCAGACTGACTGATCCTGCCAGCCACCACCACCACCAGCTCTGGCGACGCCACCACCACCAACAACCACCACCAGGAGCAGCAGCAGCAGGAGCAGCAGCCAAGTGAGCCACAGCTGTTCCTCATGAAATACCAAAGGAAATTCCAATTGCCAAGGGTAGCGCCCCCTCCCCCCTGTCACACACATTCCCTTATTAATTCTCGAGCAGCAGCAGCTGCGACGTCAGCGTCGACGTCGACTGCGACAGCGACTGCAAGCAGAGCCTGGCTTGGGTTTTGTATTCATTTTTTTTGGGATTTTGGTTACGTTTCTAATTGGAAATTACAATGAAGCGGAAATGTACATGATAATGTGTGGTATGTGCGTGTGTGCCTGTGTGTGTGAGATTATGAGAAATGTCGTAGACACCCCTAAAAAGGCCTAAAGGCTGCTGCAACCCTGTGGCAGGCAGAGGCAGCGACAGCGACAGCGGCAGCAGCAACAGAAATGCAGCCGCCGCTTGCATTCATTATTAATAAAATAGTTTGCATGGCTTTACAAAGGGGCTGCCGCTGAGTCACAGAGAGAGAGCGAGATAGAGAGAGCAAGAGCGGGAGAGAGAGAGAGAGATAGCGACTGATCTTTGTACAGTTACAGTGGGTAAAAGCAGCGTACGCCTGCAAAGCTCACAATGGGCAAAGAGCAGAGGCGTAGCTGCGCACAGTGGCGCTGGGTTAGAGAGGGGGAGGGGTGCAAGGGGGCAGCGAGCGCGGTGTGTTTAGGGTTGCCCTCTGTATGTAATGAAAATGAAATTTCTTTGCCTAGTAGCAACGCGATTCTTGGAATTTCCCCTGATTCCCTCAATGTACCATGACGCACACACCGAGCATAGAGTGCGACGTCGCAGTCGACGTTGACGCTGACGCAGACGCTGACGTCGACATTGGTATTTTTCGTATGCATTCCTGACAGTGTTGCCAATTAGAAACAAGCTGGTTTTGTAGGACAGCTAGGCGAAAAAAATAGCTAAAAAATGGAATAAAAAAAAGCATAAAAAAAATGAAAGAATTATAAAAAAGGTTAAGTAATAATATAAAAAAAGCTGAGGAAATTATATAAAAAAAAAAAACTAAAGAAAAAGCTAGAGAAATTAATTTAAAAAAAGCTAAAGCATTTATTGAAAAAAGGCTAAAGCAATATTATTAAAGAGAACTAAAGAAATTACTTAAGAAAAATCTTAAAAAAAAGCCAAAGAAAATATTAAATAAAGCTAAAGATTTTATTGCAAAAAGAGCTAAGAAAAAGCTAAAGAAAAAATTAAACAAAGCTAAAGATTTGATTGAAAATGGAGCTAAAAAAGCTTACAAAAAAATGATATGCAAAATATAGCATGAAATAGCGAAAGAAACGTTAAGAAATTACAATTTCCAATTGCAACACGGCTAGTACTAGAACTAGCCAGAAAATAGCCAAATTGCCAGCACTCTAGCCTTCCCTTAAATGTCTAACTGTGTGTGCGTACGTGTGTGTGTGTGTGTGTGCGGCACTGACTGTGACTGTGACTGCATCCTGTGCTCAACACACACACACACACGCACACCATCCCCTGCACAGAGGGAAGGAAAAGGAGAGTTGAAAACAAAAAAAAATACAAAAATTAGTGGAAATATAATAAAAGGCATTTTCAGTTTTCACAGCGCATTGAAATCAAACAGACGCGTCTACGCGGCTTTTCCTCGTCTCCCAGTCTGCAGTTTCCCTTTTTCACTGCATATCGTGCGTGTTTGTGCGTGTCTTTGCGTGTTTTTTTGTTAAACAATTTCGAATGGATTACTAAAGATTTGGCCCCCCTTTTGGCCCCTTTCCTTTTGGCGGCTCCATGCAAACGATCGTGCAGAAAAATTCTTTGCCAGAATTGGTTTCTATTTTTTTTACACTCACTGTGTCTATGTGCTGGTGTGACTACTGTGCGCGTTTATATTAATATCACGATCTATACTATATATATACAACAATTTATCTTAAAGATATTTACGAAGACGGCTCCAAAGTGGCGCCGTTCTCCAAGCATCTGGATTCCCTAGAGGAATTCAAGACATTATCCGGTGAGCTACCTTTCTGTCTCTCTCTTTCTCTCACCTTCCCCCTCTCTCTCTCTCTCTCTCTCTCTTGCTGTGTGCCTGCCTGTACGTCTACCTGAGCTCAGATAGACACCCTAATCATCTATGGGCCTGACATTGCTGCATTAGATTTGAAAAACAATATTACGTGTACCTCAAGGGATCGCATCGCATTAGTGCACTACACAGAAAAAAATATGTGTGTGTGTAGATCGGCTAGATAGATATGCTACCTTAGAGTAGTATATAATACATATTGAAATGCTAATGGTAACTTATGGGAAATACCTTGAAGTTCTTGCAGTTAAATATACAAATTATATGTTAATATAATATATACTATGCATATATACTGAGAAAAGGAATTATATCATACAATAACTAACTCATATCATATAATAACTCGCACTGCTATCCCTAAAATAAATATAGATATATGCGCTATATCTCAAGGTATGCTTATGATGTATAATATAATATAAATATATATGCTATATCTCAAGCTATGCTTTTGAAATCTAAGATACATATATTGGTGGATAAATGAAATTCAACTAGAATTTTTAATATATCAAACTTATATTGATATATTAAATAAATCTAAGATATATGGTAGATAAATTAAATTAAGCTAGATTTTTCAATATATCAAACTTATATATTATATAATAATCTTATTATATAATATCTTCCATTTCGCTTGATTATCAATCTGAAGTAGGCGCGAGCGATTATTGTCTGTGGGGCCCACTGGCATTGTTAAATATATCAAATGAAAAACGTACTTAAGTGCGTGCTGAAGCGCTTTTCATCTGGCACGGCACGCAAATTCATAATACACATCAACACCCGCGCACCCGGAGAGGGGCAGGGAGAGGGACAGGGACAGGGATAGCGAGACGAACGTGTACACGATGAGCACGCACAGTGACACGGACACGTTCGTGTTTGTTAGCCAGGTCGAGACATGGCTGGCGCTCGAGGGGGAGCGGGGGGTTTGCTTGTGCCTGTGGGAGTGGCAGTTATGTGTGTGTGTGTGTGATGTGACACAGATTTATGTAGTACGTTTATATTGTATTTACAGCTATCTAAATTTTTTTACTCATTTTTATTTTGTTTGTATCTTTCTAGTCGGACCCGGCACCATACCAACCCCGTGGGCACCAGTGAATGCCGGTCCTCCGGGTCCACTGGGATCGGCGGACACAAATGGCAGCATGGTGGACAGTAAAAACTTGGATGTTGGCGATATGAGCGATGTAAGTAATGAGCAAATCCTTTGAAAATCAATTATAATATAATCGTATGAAAATATGGTATAATCTTTAAATATATATATACTATGATTTGATAAAATACAATATAGTATTATAAAATATAATCAAATATGATAAAAAAAAATTGATGAAACACAATTAAATTAGATACAAAAAAAATATGATAAAATATAAAAAAAATGATAAAATATAAAAATAAATGATAAAATATAAAAAAAAAATGATAAAATATGATAAAATACAAAAAATATATGATAAAATATAAACAAAAATATGATAAAATATTAAAAAATGTGAAACAAATTTAAAAAATCTTATAATATATTATATGATATTTTATTATAAGTTATAAGGATAAAATATACGAATCTAAAGAAATCTAAAATTCATATGCATTAAAATGTGTTATCACATGCATATATATTGAAATCCATACTTTATGTGTCAGATATAGATATATATAGAATTTGTATACATATAATGAACCTTTAGTAAGCCTTGCTTTATTTCTTTTTGTTCTAAATTCATAAACAATCGAGATATAAAGGTATTGCCCATCAAACATGGATTAATTAATCAGCATATATATATAGTATAGCAATTTCCCATTGCCCAGTTGCAGTTTGAATTATTCATTTACACCTTTTGGGGTGGGCAGCACAAGTGCATGGGCGTAGGCAGTTAAGGGGGTTCCCCCTAATTTGGCTTATTGAAAACCGCTAAGGCACTTACTAAGTTTGTTTTACGCCCCCCCTCGTTTAAGTGGTTAAACGTTGTGTGCATGCAATTAGCCAGCCCCCCCTCTACGCCTACGCCCATGCACTTTATAAGTTAAATATGCATAGGGAAAATGCAAGTTTCGAGCAGATTGTAAACTGAAATATGGTATATTTAGTGTGGGATTTATGGTATATAGCTAGCTTAACTCTTTCACAAATACTCTATCTTTGATTGCAGGACGAAAAGGACTTGTCATCTGCCGATGCCGAGGGTGTCTGGAGTCCAGATATCGAGCAAAGCTTTCAGGAGGCACTGTCAATATATCCACCATGTGGACGCAGGAAAATCATATTATCCGATGAGGGTAAAATGTATGGTGAGTATATGATTTCTAGAAAGTGCGGCACCTCCTACATAACTGTGGTTACAGAGATATATATAGGGGAAGTTACACGTGTGTGTGTGTGTGTGTGTGTGTGTGTGTGTAGATACTTGAGCGCTCCACTTTGGTTGACTATGAATTTCAGGACAAAGTGCCCGCAAAAGTTGCCTGCTTCCACCTACTCCACCAACAAAGCTATCTTTGTCTCTCTCTCTCTATCTACCTCTCGCTCTTCCCTCCCTCTCTCTCTCTCTCTCTAGTGCGTGTGTGTGGGTGGCGCAAAACAGAAAACAAACAGGAATTTTTGCGGTTGCCGCTCTTGGTTTTATTGTTGTTCTTGTTTCGTGTTCTAATACCCTGTAAAAGTTAAGTTTTAAGGGTTGCAGCGACTTGTTAAATATTTATGAGGCAAGAAGAGTGTCTAAAATCTTTACAAGCCCCTTAGTTAGGCCTTAAGATCTCCTTTAACCATATTAAAGATTTTTTATGCTCTTTTAAACTTTAAATATGTCATAAAAAATTATTGAGGCTAAGTAGCGCCTCAAAAACCAAAGAAATTCTTTGGAGACATCAAATTTTAAACTACCTGCAAATTTAAGCAAGATCTATAGAGCGGTACCCGAGTTCCTTCAGCACAAATTAGGTTTTTATGCATTTTACGCAGTTTAAAATGCAGTGTATACATTTTAAAGTAAATACTCAACTAGTTATATGATTTTTCGAAATTTGCCAGCTCAAATTTCTGCTTTAAACTAGAAAAACACCTTTTTTTAGCCATATAAAATAATTGAACCTATGTATGATATTAGAAACCTATTAAATACTTAGGAGACAGCTATTTGAACATGCTGTGCAAATTTAAGCAAAATCCCACGAGCGATAGCTGAGTTCCTTGAGTATAGTTAAGATTTGCAAGCAAATTAGGCAGTATTCAGCTAGGGTATGCCTCTAGTCTTGCAGCCAGCTGTTTTAAACACGCATTCTTGGCAGTTTTTTTTTTTTTTTCTCTTTCTTCTTCTTCCTTTTTTGTTGGTTTTATTTTCTGTTTTGGTTCCGTTTTTCGTTTTTCACTTTTTGGCATTTGTTTGCGGCGACGGCCGAACGCTCGTGGAAAGAAAACATAAATTCCGTACTTTGAACCTTGAGCTGAAAGTTGTGTCAAAGCGTACAGGTCGACCCCCTCCAGGGTAGGGGGAGGGTAGGGGCGGGTAGGGCTGCCTCTGGGAACAGGCAAGAGGGGGTGGGGCTTGAAAGTTTGACACCGCGTCGTGTAAACGTTTTAGCCCGGCTAAATGTGCTGACAACTAAAATGCGACGCTCTGTGTGTGTGTCACAGGGTGTATGTGTGTGTGTGTGTGTGTAACAGGGTGTCAGTGTTTAGTATAATAAAAGCTGTAAAGGACACAGAGAGAGAGGGAGAGGGAGAGAGAGAGAGATATACTATGCCAGTCTTCTACGCTTTGCTCGGCTACCGCACCCAAATGGCGGCTCAATGGAATTACGACAGCAAATTGTCAGAATGCCACGCCTACCTCCCCCTTTCCCCCGCACCCCCCCTCTAACTAAGGTAGAGCAACTGCTGTACTGTGCAGTCCTATCCTGGCCGGTTCGTTGCCGCATCCTACGTGTTTTATTCGAGACGTCTAAACACGCATAAACAACAAGTTTTGTAATTTATGTGCCCGAGGATATTGTTTTCATTTTCATGGCTCTCGGACTCTCGGCCAGCTTTAGCAGCCGGCTAGGACCCCCTCCCCCTCTCCTGGACCCTTAACCCCCTGCTGAAACTAAAAGCTCACTTTGTGTGCAGCTTCAGACTCCATTTCATTGTTGCCTCGCTCTCTCTCTCTCTCTCACACACTTTGCCATTTGCTCTAGTAATTAATTTCCACTTGTCTCACCTGACTCGCACCTGGCTTGGCTCCCATCTCGTCCACATCGCCCACACACCTTGCGCCCTGATTACAACAGGCTAAGCGCCTGCACCTCGTCTGCTCCTCCTCCTCCTCTTTCTTCTTCTCCTTTCGTGACTGCTTAAGAAGGTGCTCAGCTGCAATACCGTTAATTATCCAAATGCATTTGGCTTCATGTGTAAGCAAATGAAATGTTCTTCCATATTTCCCTATGTAGTACAACAGGAATTGCACTAGGGAACCCTTTATCATCTTCAAATAATCATAACTTGGTCAAATAACTTTAGATTTTCTTGGGAGGCGGCATTTTCTAAAGGTTTTGTCCTCTGGATTGAATCTGCATCAAAATATTATCAATTTAGAAGTTTCGAAAATTTGGACCCTCCGCATGTCTTCTATATTACGCCCTAGCTTAATGTCAGGACCCCTATAGAGCCTCTAGTATAGAAAACTTCGTCAAAAATCATCAGATTTCCTTGGGAGAGGGCATTTTCTTCATGAATTAGCCTTAATATTGATTCTGCATTAAAATATTATCAATCTAGAACATTCAAAAATTTGGACCTTCCACATGTCTTTCATATTACCCCCTATCTCGATTTCAGTACCCCTATTGAACCTCTAGTATGCCTAACTTCGTCAAAAATCATCAGATTTCCTTGGGAGGCGGCATTTTTTCCAATTTTTGGCCTCTAGGATGATTCTGCATCAAAATATTATCAATCTAGAACTTTCAAAAATTTTGACCTTACACATGTCTTCCATATCACCCACTTGCCTAATTTTTAGACCCCTATAGGACCTCTAGTATGCCTAACTTCGTCAAAAATCATCAGATTTCCTTAGGAGAGGGCAGTTTTTTCATTATTTGGCCTCAAGATTGATTCTGCATCAAAATATTATCAATATAGAACTTCCAAAAATTTGGACCCTCCGTATGTCTTCCATATTACGCCCCAGCTCAATTTCAGGACCCCTATAGAACCTCTAGTATGGAAAACTTCGTCAAAAATCATCAGGTTTCCTTGGGAGAGGGCATTTTCTTCATGATTTGGCCTCTAGATTGATTTTGCATCAAAATATTGACAATCTAGAACTATCAAAAATTTGGACCTTCCGCATGTCTTAAATAATACCCACTTGCCTAATTTTTAGACCCCTATAGAGCCTCTAGTATGGAAAACTTTTTCAAAAATCATCAGATTTCCTCGGGAAGCGGCATTTTCTTCATGAATTAGCCTTAAGATTGATTCTGCATCAAAATATTATTAATCTGGAACTTTTAAAATTTTGGACCTTCCGCATGTCTTTCATATTACGAACTAGCTCGATTTCAGGACCTCTATAGAGCCTCTAGTACGCCTAACTTCGTCAAAAAACATCAGATTTCCTTGGTAGAGGGCATTTTCTTCATGATTTGGCCTCTAGATTGATTTTGCATCAAAATATTGTCAAAATAGAACCATCAAAAATTTGGACCTTCCGCATGTCTTCCATAATACCCACTTGCCTAATTTTTAGACCTCTGTAGAGCCTCTAGTATGGAAAACTTCGTAAAAAAACATCAGATTTTCTTGGGAGGCGGCATTTTCTTCATGATTTGGCCTCTAGGATGATTCTGCATCAAAATATTATCAATCTAGAACTTTAAAAAATTTGGACCTTCCGCATGTCTTTCATTTTAAGCCCTAGCTCGATGTCAGGACCCCTATAGAACCTCTAGTATGGAAAACTTCGTCAAAAATCATCAGATTTTCTTGGGAGAGGGCAATTTTTTCATTATTTGGCCTCTAGGATGATTCTGCATCAAAATATTATTAATCTAAAACTTCCAAAAATTTGCATGTATTATCGATTAATATTTTATCGATTTTTTTGCCTGTAATCGATACACTGTTCAATTTAATTGTATAGCAGGGCGATGGGCGATAGAGGGAGAGGGATGTGGACTGGTTTGGCTAAATATGCGAAACACTGTGACAAGAGGCGACTAAACTAATATTTATGGCTAACACGTGGCTAATGCAGCGCAGCGATCCCCCACTCTCCGCCTCCCTCCCTCCCTCTCTCTCCCACTCTGGGAATTCCTTGTCAAGCCGCCAGCTGCAAAAGTTTCTGGCTGCAGGCAAAAACTGGCCAGCTACACCCCCGCCAATTCCCCCCTCCCCGCGCTCTTCTTGTTGTTGGGAAATTGGAAAAATGTTGCGCCATGGCTAAGCAGGCGGAAGGGGAAGGGAAGGGAAGGACAGAGGAGAGTAGGCAGGAGGCGGGGCACGAGACAGTTGGCTGCATTGGCGGCCACCAAAAATATCGGCCTCAGGATCAGACCACATGGCCACATGTAGGGGCAGGGTAGTCCAGGAGTGCGAAAGGGGTAGCCTAGAGTAGGATAGGGTAGGCCAGCCAATGCATGCATAATAAAGGCGGCAAGGCTGCGGGGGCGTGGCATGCAGCAGTGGGAGGCCACACAAGCGGCGTGAAAATATAACCATTGTTTGGTTGTTAATTTTCAAAATATTTACACAGTCAGTGGCGCACAAACACACACACACACACAACCGCACACACAGACATACCAGGGCAGGCATAAACAGCAGAACAGGGCTGGGGCACACCCACAAAAATTGCACTAAACTAACGCTGGTTATGACACATGACATGGCCAAAACATGAATGGACAGAGGCAGCGATATAACCCTCTAAAAGAGGCAGGGAGAGGGGAGAAAAAGTGGAGAGAAAAGAGAGGATGAGTTAGAGCGAAAAAAAGGTAGTAGCTATGGCGTAGAAAGAGGCAGCTGGAGAGCGGCACAGAAAGAGCGTGTAAACTACACTGCACAAAAAAATTGTGTGGCCTAAAAGTTTTCCCTATGCCTTGTTTGAACGTTGTTTATGCCTCATCTGCTGCCACAAATATGCACAACGCTGCCACTTAACACCCCCCTCTCTCTCTCTCTCTCTAAACTGCCTTAACCCTACTCCTACACACCCCCTACACACTGCCTTAACCCTACTGCCGCCTCCCTAAACATGTGTTTTTTTTGCATTGTTGAGGCCACACTCTCGATTAGTCTGGACCATGCGCTGATTTTCAATGCTGTACAAATTACTGAAAGAGATGGAGAAAAAAAATAGAGAAAGAGAGAGGAAAAAACGCGAGAAAAAGATAGTAAAAAAAATTAGTTTAAAATCAGTGTAAAATAAAGAAAAGAAAAGAAAGAAAAAGAAAGAGCACTCTCTCAAAAATAAAATAAAAACTTCTAATAGAGCGACATGCATTAACATGCATGGACACGCATTCACATGCAAATGCGCGTCTAGTATTCCATTTGATCTCACATAGTACAGTGCCATAGGCAGTAACTATTAAAATTCAAGAGGTTTTAATAAGAACGGGAAGAGACAGAGATAAGACGACTGGGTGAAACTCTATAAAAATAATTAAGATTTTATTTCTATACAAGAAAAGCTTCGTAAAGTTTTTAAACATATTTAAGCTTGTATTTCTACAAAAGAAAAGCTTATGGAAATCTTTAATCTTTAATTTCCATAGAAGAAAAACTTCTTATTCGTATTTTATAAGCTGGTGTAAACCTAGTCGCATTTACCTTATTTTATATATGCTATATATATCATTTTTTTTTGCAAAGGGTATTTCTGCAGTCGTGCAAGTGCCTTGTTATCGCCCAGTGGCGCCACTTGCCTCAATTGACTGATTAACCTTTGTCTGCGAACACATAAAATATCATATATGATGTTACTATGTGTGAATACTTCGTATTCCCATATTTACCAGAGTATTATATGTTTGATTTTTAAATACAGTAAAAATAAATAAGAATTAGGGCAGGCATTTCCTATATAACTGCCTTGTTTCTCATACAAACCCCAGCAAATTTAACTATATCATGTAGATAATATAAAATTATGTACACAAGAAAAATAAATACTCTAGCTTTAAAAACAAGCTAGAAATACGATTTTTATCGATTTACTTAGAGCGACAACAGTCGCGTTCATTCAATTAGTTGCACCTATCGCTGTAGCATCATCAATTGGATATTGTTAACTGCAATAAACCTTTGGGGTCAGTTTATCGCATAAATAATTAACCTGCCTGATACCCAGCGATGGCAACACTCAATTCAATTGCGACCAGAGACACGACACGACTTGACTCTAAAAAATCAACATAGAGTGGGAGAGAGATAGAGAGAGAGGAAGAGGGAGACAGGCAGAGAAAGAGAGGGAGGACACGTGTGGAGCAGCCTGAAGAATCGCTTAACATGATTCATTTCTATTTGTCATGCGAAACGAAATAAAATGAAACGATTTCTTACAATTAAAGTCAAAGCGAGAACAATCCGTTTTCCCAGCCCTCTCTCTCTCTCCCACTCTCTCTCCTTCTCTTTCTCTCACTCTGTGCCTTGCATATTTGTGTCGCACACAAAGTTTTGCCATAAATTCCATTTGAATAGCGTCGCTCTCCTGCGTTTTTGGGCCATGGCCCATCGATTTGCCAAAGATTTAAAGCGTAAAGAAATTGAAATGCAGCCAGCCAGCTCGCTCTCTCTCCCTCTCGCTCTCACATGCTTATTTTATCTGCCTCCCTCTCTTTTTACTTATTTCTATTAAGTATCTGCGTAAGAACCCCCCATCCCGCCCTCCCCCTTTTGCTGCTGCTTCCTTTACTTCTAGGGTTGCATCACAAAATGCTCGAAATGAACTTTGAACCAAGCATATTGATGTGTAAGATTGTGCCGGGAAGGCGTAGGAAATTAAGGAATGAAAAGAAATAGATGGAAATTATATATTTAATCGTATAGCTGCTTTAGAATGTGATTTCCTGATTTTTCTATATGGAATTCTAATTTATAGAGCGATTTATTTGCCATTTCGTAATATTTCAGCCAAAAATATTGAAATTTCTTTTGCTTATTTATTTTTTTTTTAATATATACTTGTATGGAGAAAAAATAAATGAAAATCATAAGCTAATAAATTGTGCATCTCTAGTTAGTTGTCTATCGATAGCTTTCTCTGCAGTTCGATAATAGTTCGATAATAATTAAATAATTTACCGATTCGATTATTCCACAATGCCATTTCATGCTGCTCTAAAAAGTATGCAATAATAATTTAATTTTAACAGCAGAAATAAACTAGTTCCTTGCATATCCTTTTTAGCCTGCGCTCAGAAGTATGCAATGAAAATGTAGTTATATAAACAGCGCACTATGGGAAATTTGACCGGTTTTTCTGGCCAAAATTAATAACTCAAGAACGGAGTGAGATATTAAGCTTCGGTTTTTTGCATTGGGTCAACTTGATTATTATCTATTACTATTAGAAAAATTAGGGGTGTGGCGCCGCCCCTTTTGGAAATAAAGTCACCTACATTTTTGAACATTTCAAAGTACTATTTTAACATAAAAAAACAAATTGTAGGTTTATATTTAAGCAGTTTTATTGACCAAAAAGAGGTTCCCTGCAGTCTTGTAATAAATGCCATGAATAATAAATTGAATAAAAAATGCTCTCCATAAAATACACACCACTTATAAAACTTCCTGGTCTTCGTTTTCCAATTCGATATTGAATGGAAATTCCATTAAACTCATCTGTTCTTATAGAGCATTCTTAAAGTTGCAAGGAATACATATTTTCTTTTGCCGAAAAAATAAGCAGGGCTACGTTGTGTTTTTCAGCTGTTGCAAAAGGTGCTGCGTACCTTCTAAGAGACCTGCTGCTCTTCGTATTAAATGGCAATTTATTCGTATTCTTAGATAATTTGACAACAGTTTGCAAACCCAATTACACTGCATACTTGCGCTGAAAATGCTCTATGTTACATTTGCACTTCTTCCACATTGCAGCCAAACGGTAGAAAATATTTTGCTGGTATGCTTCACAATACTGATAAAATAATAAAATTAAAAACAGCATCCTCCTTAATGTTTTTCCCCCTTGCTTCGAATTATTTGTAAAACAATTCTGCATTGTCATAATTTAGGTTATGTTCTAAAAATTAAAATTTCACGCAAAGTGGTTAAAAGTGGCATTTTTAATAATAACCATTTGAAAAAGAATTGAATAAGCTACAACATAAAATATAGTTCATGGATGGACTCCGCTGGACTCACTTTAAAACTCAATTTAAAAAATGAGACATTGAAAAAAAAAATGAACTTGTTAGACTACTTACATTTTTACTCTATTTTGGGGAGAACACGAATATTTTGAACATTTCATTATCACAAATACGTAATACAAACCCCACTGATTATAACTCATTTCAAAAATTTTGGTAGATTGCTTAATATTAAAGATATCAATATTTATAAATTGCACTGAAATTTTATTAAATAACAAGCTCGTGCTCTGTCACTGCAACAGCTGTGTTTATCAGCTGATTTCTTCAAAGTGGCGCCACCTATCGAAAATTCTGGTACGCAGCATTGAAGACTAATCTATTGTGAATGCGTTGCACCTAAAATTATTAAAGTTTTCTGACTTTTAGAAAACGGGTTTTGGCCAGAAAAAGGGGTCAAATTTCCCATAGTGCAGCGTAGTTCCGCTTGGAACTAGTTCCAGACGGAGCATACTTTGTAAAGCCTGCCTGAGCAGAGCAGAGCATTCCTCCCTGGCCATTGGGGGCGCCACAGCATGGAGATAGTACGTTGGGATGGATGTCTTGGCTGGCTGGCTGGCTGACTGGCTGACTGGGTGGTGGCTCTGATGATGGCTCTTTGGGTGTTGCTTTTGTTTAGCCTGGGTGGCTGTGTGTGTGTGTATCTCTCTCTCTCTCTCTCACTCTCTCTGTTGGCTGACTGTGTGTGCGCTAGTAATTCTTGGCCGTTTCCCGCAAGCAGCTAAAGCCAAAGCCAAAGCACACCCTCACCCAATTGTGTGGAAGCAGAGCGTCTACGTAGTACACACGCCCGTATCCGGCAATATGCGTGCCTCGCCTGCTCCTTGCTTGGGGTTTGAGTCGCTGAAAATAATTTTATTCGGTTAGAACTGAAACTATGCCAAGAATGTAATTAGTGAACGCATAAGCGTGTGTACAATAAAAGCTTGGATCCTTGTCTGTCGAGCCAGAGCCCCGAAAAGGATGGTTTCCCATCTCCTCCTCCTCCTTCTCCGCCTGCTCCTCCTCCTTCTGCTGCTTGGAAGCCAGCTGCCGGCAATGGCAACGACACATTTCCTCCTCGCTGACGTCAGTGGGCAACATTTTCCTTGAAAATGTCGCTGAGCTTTTGAATTAAATTCGAAGCACTCGTACCTCCTCCCCAGAGAGTTCAAAAAGATGCCATACCTGGGTAAAGTCGACGAGGACATGAGTTTAAATAATCAAATACAGCTATGTGCATAAATATATGTACACATGTGTCTCTCTCTCACTCACATTCCTGTTTTATTAAATTACACTTGAAAAATAAAACTCGAAAAGAAATTTGTAATAATATTAAAAATATGCCTAGTTACATAATAATATAACATATAAAATATGCTAGAAATTCGAAGAAGAGAAAGATAATATCAGAAAATATATGCATATTAAATATTATAAAAAAAAGTAAAATATACATATAATATTATTAACAAATTTATTAGCTCTAGATCTAGATGTAAAGGCTATATTGACTCGATTCATACGATTTTTGGCATGGTAGATTTCTTTTTCTAAATGTGCTAGCTTCGCAACCTTCTAACCTATGAGTAAGGTGTTTAAATATAGAAATTATATAAAGAGAAAGATAATAAAATTATTTTTCTATATTTTTCTTGTAAATATTATTATAGAATATAGATATATTTAAGGCATTTGCCATTACATGAAGATTGCAGACAAGCGTATCGTAGGGAAGGGGGATGGGGGGAGGATGATCGAGGGAGGGCTGGGGAGTGAAAATGGAAGTGGATTGCCCTGCTGAACGAACGTCCGCAATGCGTGTCCGTGTTTTATAGGTCTCTATCTCTCTCTCTCTCCCTCTCTCACTCTGACTCTATACACTAGAGGGAACGTTTTTACGATGAGCTGAAATTGATTCGATTTGTTGCGATTTGTTTCGCATTCACCACGTTTCATTGCATCGACGATTTAATTGTGTTTTCTATATGCCCAACTATACGTATAACAGATATATCGATAATCTGAGCATCTCTGTATATCTCTCTCTCTCTCTCTCTCTCTCTTTTACAGGGCGCAACGAGCTAATCGCGCGTTACATCAAATTGCGCACCGGCAAGACGAGAACCCGTAAACAAGTGAGCTCCCACATTCAGGTGCTTGCCAGACGGAAACTCCGCGAGATACAGGCCAAAATCAAAGTGGTAAGTAAAAATAAAAACTATAGAGAAGTTAAGATAAACCAAGAATTAATTCTACAAGAAAAACGAAATAGAACGAGTTAGTATTGATAATGATATAGGAAATGGAAAGCCGCTGCCGTTGCCATTCGTATATTGTCCACACATATCTATATATCTTTGTCTCTTTCTTCAGTGCTGTGAGCTAGTATATACATAGTAGTTATCGATATGTTATCGAAACGCGCATGAAAAGCAAGGAAGTGTATCTCAGTTGCAAGTTGGGCGTGTGCCCATCCCCGATATTCATCGATATTCAAATTCAAAACTCAGACTCAGCATATTCATTGAGTGGCAACGCCACTGTAAGCTGCCTGCGTGTGTGTGTCTGTGTGTGTGTGTGCTGTCTGTATGCAGTGTGAGTTGCCAGATCGACAGGCAATTGCTCTCCTTTACACACACACACACACACAAATATATTCACTTCCACACACGCACACGCACACACACGAACAAATTGAAACTTATTTTTGCAGGAACCCAATGGTGTGCCCTTGCATTTACTCAATGAGAAAGAGCAGACCCTGCAGGCCATGAGCACCATGACCAGTTCACAAATCGTATCCGCACAGGCGGCACTGGCCGCATCGGCGCTGACGGCGGGCGTGCATCATTCGACGAAGCATCTGTCGCATCCCGTTGCCCACCATCAGCATCCGCACCCACACGCACACCCACATCATCATCACCCACATGCACATGCCCACCATCATCATCCTCATTCCCATCCTCATCCTCATCATCACCATCAGGTGGGTGTGGCTGCTGCTGGACCGGCGGCACTAGCAGCGGCAGCAGCTGCAGCGGCCGCTGCTGCAGCTGTGGCACAATCGTCGCCATCAATTACTGCAGCCGCTGTTGCGGCGGCTGCTGCTGCCGGTGCCGGTGCCGGAGCGGGCACGGGAGTAGGTGCAGGTGCAGGTGATGCCATTGCTGGTGGTGCAACGTCCAGTTCCGCTGTGGCGTTGCCATCGTCGTCGTCGCCACGACACCAACACCATCTCCACCACCACCACCACCATTCCCATCACAACTTGCCGCACCATACCACACATACCCACATGCATCCGCATCATCATGCGGCGGCCGTTGCAGCAGTTTACCACCTACAGCAGCAGCAGCAGCAGCAGCAACAACAGCAGCAGCAGCAGCAGCCAAGTGGGGCAACAACAGGTGCAGTGTCACCAACATCTGTAGCCGATGGAGCTGCTCCTCCGCCAACTCATAGTATGCTGGCGCAGCCACCGCCGGCACCGCCGCCGCCGTTGCACCATCCACCGTTGTATCCGGGCGTAAGCAACCGTTCAAGTTTCCCAAGCTAAGCCACTTCACAACAACAACAACAACAAACAGCAAAAACAACAACAACAACAACAAAAAGCACTAACCAAAGCGTACCCCACCATAGTACACACCACAGTACAAACTCAACTCACCACATCTCAGCTCACCGCACCACAGCCTCAGCCTCAAACTGCAGCAACTTCACCACTTTCGGTCTGCGCTTCCCCCGCCCCCCTCACACTCATTAGCAATAACAACAACTCATTAGCTCAACGAATTTAGTAGTTTCTTCCTGTCTCTCTCTCTCTCTCTCGTCCACCATCTTTGGCGTTCGCTCTCATGTGCGATCATGTGCTTTGTTATTGTTGTTTATGTGTTTAATACTTGTTTTTGTATGTACCCGCTCTCGCTCTCTGTTCTCTCTATTGCATATTATGGCGCTCATCATTTGCACACAAACTTCAGTACTCTCTTACGCTCGCTCTCTCACTCCACCCCACTCCACTTCACTCACTCTCTCCCTTTCTGTGTATCTTTCTTGCCATTGTTGTCATCCTGGCTGCTGCTGCCGCTGCTTTGCTGCTGTAGGGATGTCGCCGTGCCGATCGATACTTTGTTTTTGTTTTGAATTTTGGCATCGACATCGATTAATTGTTATTTGCATTCCCGCACGGCAGCAGCGCCACCTGTTGCTTCTACTTCACTCATTTGAATATATATCCTTGCTCATTTAATTTGGTCACACTCAGTTATTACTCGCCTATCGATACTTGTTACTCGTCTCATCATCAGAAGTTCGATACTGCTGCTCAGCGCGCTCGCTTGCTCCATTGAAATCGACTCCTTGCTTTTTTACATGCAAAAAAAAATAAAGAAAACACAGCTGAAACAAAAAGAAGAGTAAAATGAAATCGCGTTTTATGTGTATACTGTATGTATATTTGTATGTGTTAACCAAACCATATTTGCTTAGCTATGTGTGTGTGTTTTGTAAGACAAGTATTTTAATGTTTCCGTATATAATACTCGTTTGGGTTAAGCTACGCGCGTACGTATCGGGTCAATCCACAATCAATCAATTAATCAATCACCCAATCATCAATATGCGTGCTATCTCATCAGTTTTGTATAACTCTCTCTCAACGAACTCGTGCTTAGCTTAGTGTTCTAACTTACAGTAATAATAATCATAAATTAATCTAGATGATGCATATTATTAATTTCTCTCTCTTTCTCTCTTTAGCAATTTTGGCAACCCGGTCTGCAGCCGAGCACATCGCAAGAGTAAGTTGGCAACGCACGCAGCCCCCATAAAATATTTAAAAATTATAACGCATTTGCATTGACCAATAGATTCTATGATTACAGCATCAAGCCGTTCGCCCAGCCACCCTATACACCTGGCAAACCATCGACAGCGGTCTCCGGGGAGATTGAGGCCGGCATACCGCCCGCACAGCTGCCATGGGAGGGACGCGCCATAGCCACGCACAAATTCCGCTTGATCGAGTTTACGGCCTTCATGGAAATCCAAAGAGATGAGATCGTAAGAGCATTAGGGATAGTGTAATTTTAAATATCATATCTAATGATTGTTTCTTCCTCCATTTGCCACAGTATCACCGACATCTATTCGTACAGCTGGGCGGCAAGCCATCCTACTCCGATCCGCTACTTGAGGTGCGTATAAAATACTTTCTGATTATCATTTCCCTTGCTAACTTTATCATTTTTACAGACTGTTGATATACGGCAAATATCAGACAAATTTCCGGAGAAATCTGGTGGTCTCAAAGATCTCTATGAGAAAGGTCCGCAGAATGCGTTCTACCTTGTCAAATGTTGGGCGGATCTCAACACGGATGTGACGACAGGCAGCGAAACGGGTGATTTCTATGGCGTTACCAGCCAGTAAGTACAGGATACCTATCTATATATATGGACAGCTTATGTATACCATCTATTTCTCTCCCCTCCCCTTATATAGATACGAAAGCAATGAGAACATTGAGCTCGTCTGCTCGACAATGGTTTGCTCGTTTGGCAAACAGGTTGTGGAGAAGGTGGAGACGGAATACTCTCGGTTGGAGAATAATCGCTATGTTTATCGCATACAACGCTCGCCGATGTGCGAGTACATGATCAATTTCATACAAAAGCTAAAGAATTTACCTGAACGCTACATGATGAACAGTGTGCTTGAGAACTTTACAATACTGCAAGTGAGTCTTGTCCCCCTTAAGCGACAGCATCCTGCAATAACTATACTTATCTCTATCTTTCTCTCTGTCTCTTTTCATATTCTCGCCTCTCGCTCGGTTTCAGGTAATGCGAGCGCGTGAAACGCAAGAGACACTGCTATGTATAGCGTATGTGTTTGAGGTGGCGGCGCAGAATAGCGGCACTACGCATCATATCTATCGCCTTATAAAGGAATAGCATGAGCTGCATGAAGCAGCAAGCAATCTGTCCGCGAACCCCACCAATGCACAAATCTGTGAATACAACAACAACAGCAGCAACAACAACAACAATAATAGTAACAACAACAACAGCAGCAACAGTAGCAACAACAACAACAACAACACGAGCAGAAGCCACAACAGCAGCAGCAACAATACAAGCAACAACAACAACAACGGGAACAACAACAATAACAATGCCATCAAGAGCAATCACCAGAACAGCAGCAACAGTGGCAATGGCAGCAGCAGCAACATCATCAGCAGTAGCAGCAGCAACAACAACACAACGGAGGACGCACACGTTGCGACGGTGGTGCTGCAGCAGGAAACAGTATCCAGCATCATCAAGCAATCGCCAACATCGCCGCAACAACAACAGCAGCAGCAGCAGCAACAACAGCAGCAGCAGCAACAACAACAGCAACAACAGCAGCAACAGCAGCAGCATCAGCGCTTGAGTGGCATCTCATCGCTGCAGGTCGATGATGTGATGTATGCGCAGGTGCAGCCCGACAGCAGCTATCAGCAGCTGCAACAACAGCAGCAGCAGCAACAACAACAACAGCAACAACAGCAATTGCAACAACAGTCACGTCTAAGCACGCACATGTTGCTGCAGCATCAACACACGGCACAGAGACAGCAACATCAACAGCAGCAGCAGCAACTCGTAACGTACCAGGAACGTCCAGCACCGCCGCCCTACAGCGCCTGCAAGCAGCAGCAGCAGCAACAGCAGCAGCAACAACAGCAGCAGCAGCAACACCAGTTCGAAATTGATCAGCAGCAGCAGCAGCAACATTTGAGCACCTACGAGCAGTTTTTGAAATTGTCCGCACAGGAATATACGCAGCTGAATGCAGCTGCCGAGAGTGCGGCTCTCAATCTAAGCAGTCTGGGCGTCAATGTTAGCAAAACTGTGGACGATGACGTTGCCGATGCTGAGGCAGCAGCAGCAGCAGCAGTGGCGGCGGCAGCGGATGCAGATGCAGTAACAACAACAACAGCAGCAGCAGCAGCAGCAGCTGGAACAAGAGAAGCAGCAGCAGCAGCGGCAGCCACAACGCATGAGCTGCTCATGCTGCGTCAGGCAAATGTAGCCGCAGTTGCTGCAATGGCTGCGGTGGCCAATGTGACCGTCAATGCGAATGTCGACCCAGTTGTGGATGCAGCAGACTGTGAGCATTAGGAGAGCCTGTTGAAGGAGAAGGAGAAGCTGCAGTAGCTGGAGGAGGAGTATGCTGCTGCTATTGTTCAAATTGTTGCCAGCTGCGCGCCGCCGCTTGCAAATCGCAATTTGGAGAGGCTTTTGATGTACGCACACACAAACACACACACAGCACACACACAGAGACGACAGACAGCAGGCGGCGGCAATTGACCACATGCACAACACACACACACACACACACACACTCGCACACACAGCAATCATGTAATTTGCCTTTGAGCCTGTACCTCACTTGAAATTCCATTGAACACGCTGCACGTTGCCTTTCACACGACTACAAGACAATCCTTCCCTCCCCCCTCAAGCTGAATCTACATATATATATCTTTCTCTATATATGCTGCATGTGCATTAGCAGCTGTGTGTGTGTGGTGTGTGTGTGTGAGTCCGCAACTGTCAAATCTTTATACATTTTTACATACATAAAAAAATACATTTAAATGATCTCAAAGTTACTTAAAACATATTTTTTGTGTGTAATTTGTATTTTTTTTTTATTCTTGTTAAATGCGAAACAAAATAATACGAAATAGTTGTGCGCTGACAATTTTTTTAAACATTATCTAAGCGAGATAGATAGATAGATAGATTCTCTAGAGAGATAGAGAGAGAGAGAGGAGAGTATAATGTACGCCACAAGAAAGAAACCTGCATATTGTATTCTATGCTATATCATATGTATTTTTTTTTTTTTTTTTGTTTTTTAGAGCATAATGTATAGTAACATTATATTAGTTATTTTTTTTATTAAAAAAAAAATGTACATGTAAAGCAGAGTTTAAGCCAGAATTTCTTATCTTATCATCGGAAGAGTTTACGGTGGGTTAAGCATGGGACGCGTTTTTCCTATAAGGAACATCGAACTGTATGAATAATGATGAAATGAATGCACAACGATTGTGAGACCAAACTCGAAATTGGATAAAAGTAAGAGAAGAAAAGAAAAGTAAATAAGAGAGCGCAGTAGAAAGGGAACGGAACACAAAAGCAGCAGACCACGATGTTATTTCTATAAACACTTGTGTAACTATATATAGTATAAACGTATGTTTAATGTATATGTATCTGTAAAACAATTCATTTAAGTTTGAATCGAACGATCCACCGTTATTTAAATGATTATTAACCTTTGATTTATACGCAAATCGCAAATGAGTAATGAAAGTAAAAAAACTAAAAAAAAGAACCCAAAACCAATAACAAATGCAGCGAATCCCAGAAAAGTTGTGATCCTAACATGAGTGTGTGTGTGTGCTTGTGTGTGTGTGTGTATTGTGATCATATGCCATATTCATTGCTGCAAATTCAATCTCTTCACACCCGCACACACACACATGCATACGCACAGTGGATCGCATCTGCGGGGAGGAATCAATCGAAAGCGTTGAGATTGTTGGCGTAAAGAAACTTTACAAAGGGAATACAAAAAAAGAAAAAAAAAAAAAAGAAGAACTTACAAACTGAAAAGTTAAGGAAGCAGAAACATGTAACAGATAACAGATAATTAAATTAAATGAAATGTATTGTATATGTAAAATAGCATCGTTTTCGTATGTATGTATATGTAGCTACTAAGGCTAAACTCTAACTGTAACTCTAACTATAAAGCAGAAGGTAAAACAAGTAATAATAATAATAATAATAATAACATAAACGATAAAGTTAATGATAATGATTAATGCAAATAACAATAATCGTAATCGTAAACGTAAACGTAATAATAATGCATATATATTTATAAATGTAAAGTATTTCGTTGTTGTACGATTAAAACAAATACGCATTTTTTTTGTTAGTAATTTAACGAAATTCAACTGCATGCAGAAATCAAACAAAGCATAAAACGAAAACGAATACAAAAACAAAAAAGAGAAAACAAAAAACAAAAAACAGAAATCAAATGCAGATAGAGAACTCTAAGGGAACGTTTGTACATTTGTCGGCAACAATAATGAAAACAAATACAATAGTATGTGAATAATACTAGAAGACGAAGATGAATTTTGATCATACAAATACAAATGCTAGTATAAATGCACACAGACACACACACAGACACTTGAAAAGGGGTAAAATGTAACAATAATAAATCTAAAGAAAGAAACAAATGAGAAACAATATTTTAAACATTTTTAATCAAGAAAAAAAAACCCAAGTAAAGAAGAAGAAACTGCAAGTTAGTTGTAACTCAATAACAGACCGAAAGACACATAATAAATAGAATTGAAGAAAACAAAAAAAAAAAAAAATAGTGCCTAACCAAAAGCAAAGTATTACATTAAACCCAAGTCAATACCAATACCCCAAAAAAATTCGACGGTTTTATTTGCAAACTCAAGATCATCATCAAAACATAGAATACGATTTTATATGCGCCTTGGATGTAGTTTTTGTGTACGTGCTTTGTTTCGATTCGTTTCAACTCGATATAGTTTCATTGATTTGAAAATCTCACATTATATAAGAATCTGAATAACGACGATATTTTACAACATTAAAATCCGTTCAGTATAAACAGGCTAACCAATCCGAGTGTTAGCCTCCGAGATAAGTTCTTAAGTTTAATATATATTTGTTGTATATTAAGCCATCCTCGATCCCCTCTTAAAAAAAAAAAAAAACAGAAAAAAAATAACATAATAAAATTGAATTAAAAATCCCACCCAACCAATTCATACCATAATATCACAAAGCAATCGGAGAGCTACTTAGTTTTTAAACTGTCTAAACACTCAATCGAAGCACAGAGAAAACGTATTGATAAATGGGCATTATAGTATCTATAGATTTGCATAATATTAACGCCGACATATGTATCCAATACACGTACTACACACAAGTCGTGAGTGAGAGAGAGATATAGATCCGTAAAGCCAACGAAATTGTCAAGTTTTAGTTCGATTTTATTTCAATTTCACATACTGTGCTCAATCTGTATTTTCCACTTGTATTTCGATGGGTATTTTATTTTGTTCTCTGAACAATTTGATGTGTTTTTATGTTTTGTATATCCAGTTTCAGTTTCGTATCCCGATCAATATGCAATAATAGTCTGTTTTAAGCGATATCAATATGAATACGAAATATATACCATACTATGTGCAAAAGCAGGCCATGTGTAATGTTTTAATGCTCCTTCCCTTCCCTTCTTTCCCAAACTCCTTTCCCCCCAACCCCATTGGCATCCGTAACCAGTCCATACTATATATACTTTAAGTTACGTTTGGGTTTTGCTATATAGAAAATTAAATTTTTGTGAGTACACTGTAATTTATATGCAGACAATTTAGGTACACGTACGTTATAAGCAAGTTTCAATTAGCAAACAACAAGAACATCATCACCAACAGCAGCAGCAGCAACAAAACACTATCATCATCACCATCATCATGAAATAATAGTGCTTAAATCAATTATTAATAAATTTATAAATAGATATACAGATAACTGAAAACAATAACAAAGCATATAGATGAACAGTGAAATATGTAAAACAATAAACAAATTGCAGTTATATTTGCATAGACGATTGCAATCGAAGATTATGAAAATCGTAAAAATATATATATCTATATATATATATATATATATATATATATATGTAAATGTATTTTGTTTTATATTTGTCGTTCAACAAAATGCAAGGAAGCAAACGAGCGAGAGAAGAAATGAGTAAGGAGGAAAAATGAAGAAAAAACATGTGAAATTTACGTAAGAAAAAAATGTGTCATTTTAATTTTTACACTGAAATGCATTAATAAAAATTTTAATATATTAAAAGAAAAAAAAAATCAAACATTGTTTCTTATGATGATTGCGGTTGGGTCCGTTGAGACTAGGTTCCTTATCTAATTCACATTCTTCAGCGTTACAATATATTCTTATATACAAATTTCCCTGGTATTCTTGTATTAATGAATACCCTTATAGCTACCATATATATCCACATTTCCACAAATCCTCCAATTTATCCCGCAACAAATGGTAAAACTCGAAAATAACAAAGAGAAACTTTATTGATAGACATCAATAAAACGAATGGTTATACTGATGACTGAATATATAGCATATATATGTTATGTTTATATATATATTTCACATGGGGGCTCTTCTTGGAAAGCCACATACTATAGTATTACATACATACACTTACACATACACACGCTGCATGCAAAAGCTTGAGACTACCTACATATAGTATGATTTACCTCGCGTACAATAACCGATTTCGGTTGTAATATTTTTCATTCTTTTGTTTTCTTGGTTTGTAACATTTTTTGTTTTGTTTTTTTTTTCTGGTGTTTTTATATTTCAATTTATTTATACAATAATGTTCGTTTATATGATAATTTTAATCATTTTTTTTGTGATCAAAGTACATTGAGAAAGGATTGTATTCGTATACCAAAAAATTGATCAGAGTTACATATATGTATGTTGTCAAAAAGTAAAGGGGAGGCGGGGCGTTACTCAGAGCTAACGACGACGACCATATTACTGAAGCCTTTCGGATGGAACAATCCTTTCTACATGGGGATGCAACCAGAGGTAGCAAACTTCAAAAAGTACAATTATTTTGCATATTATCCAAAAAAAAAAAAAAAAAAAAAACGAGATAAAAGATAAAAAAAATGATATTTTAAGACAGCAAGTCGTTAAATCACATCGAGAGCAACTTCCGAAATTTAGAGAAGGATGCGGTTCGGGGCTGGTTATGTTGTTTTTTTGGGGTGTGTGTGTTTTTTTAAGGATACTGCTTATGTTTAATTGGATCCTCCAAGTGCGGAGAATCTGTGGTATTTGTTTTATATGTGATTTTCTCTCTGCTTCTGCTTCCGTTTTTTTTGTTTTCATTTATTGGTTTGGTTGGTTGTTATAGCGATTCCCACTGCATTCCATGCTGTAGCTAATCCTATTGTTGCTGCCGTTACTTGCAAGTTATGTGTGTGTGTGTGTTTATTTGTATGTGTGTCTGTGTGTTTGTCTGTGTGTGTGTGTGTGTTTCGTTACACCTTCGCCAGGCTGGAAGATTGCTAGGCAAAGAGTAGCCAACCGATGCAAAGAAAGGCGAGATATAGAAACAGTTTCGAGAGCGTCTGCTCGTCATCGTACTGTGTGGTGCCTCGATTGGCAGCTGCAAGGAAGAAGGAACGGGTTAATCATTTCCAAATTTAGCAAAGGCAACTCAAGCTACTCACCGGCTGGACGCGGTTCTCCGAAATTAAACGACGATGTAAAGAAACCAAAGGGAAAAGCACCAATGCCGAAAGACATGTGGAAGTTATCGCCGAAACCAAAGCCTGGAAAGCCCTGTGCCGGCTCTGGCTCTGTTCGCTGCCCGGCTGGACGTGGCGGCACCTTGTTGCTGCGAGAGAGAGACCATACAGATTATTTAAGGCTAATAAAACTACTTCATCTTGACCCACCGTGGATCCTCCTGGCGCGCACTGTTGCGACCATAGAGTGGGATTACTTTATCCTTATCAACGGCCGCCTTGCAAACGGGGCACAGCTTGCGATTGGGACGTGTCAATAGCCATTGATGCAAACAGGGCCAGCAGAATAGATGGCCACACATGCTGACCACCGCATCCTTTGCTGTATCCAAACAGATATTGCACTCATACATCGATTCATCGTTCTGATCCTTGTCTTTGTCGTTGCTAGTGTTGTTTGTTGTTGTGTTATTCTCGTTGTTGCCTGATGACGATGACGATGGCGTCGCACCAGCAGCTGATCCCGCTACCGCTGCTCCGCCAGTCTCATTGAGATCTGCAATATTGCCGCTGGCCAGGGCGCTGCCCGTAAAGGAATACGATGTTGCACGCTGACGCAACTCCGATGTGTTTTCAGGTTTGGCTCTGGCCCAGCCAATATTGTCGGTATCCACGCGCTCTGCTGCACTGGCTGGAGAGATTGGATTGCCGCTGCTGCCGCCGCCGCTGCTGCTGCTGTTGTCGCCATCATTGGAAGATGTTGTGGGCATTTCTGGAGCCGTTGGTAGCGGTGTCGGTTCGCCACCAACCAGAGACGCAGTTGCCGCTTCCATGGTCGACACTCTGCGCGTGTTCTATGTTGTTGCTTCTTTGGTCTCGCCTTGTTTCTCCTCCTCCTCTAATGTATCTAACGCTATTGTTGCTGCTGCTGCCTGATAATTTGACTGACCTAGCGTACTCGCTGGAAAGGAACAAAATGAAAGTATTAGAGAGCGAATGGAATAACATAAATAAACCCGAGTCGAGTCGAGCCGAGTCTGAATATAGATATGGTCAACTTGTGTGAACCTACAACTGCGGCTAGTTGGCAATGTGTGTGTGTGTGTGTGTGCGCCTGCGGTTGTGGGGTGTGGGCTATGCGGGTGTACCGGGTGAAAACCTACAAATACACGGCTACCAATCAATAGTGGACACGTCTCCAAAATATATATAAATATATATACCATATGTATGCTCTTTCGAGGGTAATAGCCAAAAAGTGCCTCAGCTTCCACTTGTTTGCTTCAGTATATCCCTTATGTTTTCGAAATAATTGTTTGGAATTTTTGCCTAAAGTAACTTTAATTTGAAAATATATCTTTAAAAAAACATGACAGATTCCACTGGTTTCTACTACGAGTGCCCAAAATGCAAAAAAATACTTTGAAATTGATAACAAAAAAAATTGAGAAGAATACAGAAAAAAAAACAAAAACAATAATGCCAACTAGATTTAAGAATCCGGTTTAGGATGAGATTTTCGATTTTTTTTTCTCGCTCTCTCTCATCCAACATCTGTATGATATATTAGTATACTACTATTTTGACGTTATGTGTACAACGATCTTTGGATTACCTTCAAAAACTTCCAAGATCTTCTAGAATTCTGTTTGTTTTCCTAATTTTCGTAAGCTGACGATGAATCACTTGGGTTTCTTTTTCAAAGTTATGTTTAAAGAGAGGGTTTTCAACATCGAAATTTTAGGTACACTGAATAGTGCTTGAAGATCATGATATAGTATATTTTTATAGCAACTACTAAGAGAGTGATTATACTTTTGGACCCTACGGCAGCAGTTCATATAATAATAAGGCAAGAGATGAAGTACACGGTGTCTTGCGATAAACTGTTTTGTCATGGGTTCCATTTGTGTGTACCATTTTCATATGTATCTAGATAAGCTGTACACATTGTACACATTTGTATTGTGTGAGTGTGTACACGTATGTGTACTGTACCTTATACTTATATACATATGTACATATTTACACACAAAGCTACGCATGTTTAACGCGGCAGAAGCAATCAGAGTCAATTGTGCAATACTTAAGTTTAATTCGTGTACAAACATGTAAAAATATGTCCTCACTGAGTACATTTTGTACCCATTTATGAACACACGAGGGGAGGGGGGGGGGGAGGGGGGGTCACACTAGCGCAATGAAACTTGGTGTGTACACATTTCTTTTTCTATAGTTTAAGGTACAATTTTCATTGCTTCTTTTAGTTAAGAATTAAACGGTTCTATGAAGCGTACTCTGTACTTAATACACACACAGATACACACACGTTCTAGCACGATCAGTGTGTCGCGCTCTCTACATATTTATCTATCATTATCAGGGTTGTTAATTGCCCGTCTAATAAAATAAATAAAAACTCGCTCCCGCTCTCGCTCTCTCTCTCGCTCTCTGTCTGCCGCTTCACCTCGCTCGCTATTTGCAAGACTCATGCATAGACGTGCACAAACTTGTACTAAGATTAAAGTTGACAAAGTTGAGGCAGCACTTGAGCGAGTGTAGTGGCAATCCAACTTAAGTGTTTTTTTTTTTTTTTTTTTTGGGGTGTCTAAGGTCTAGTATGCGGAATTACCGTACAGAAGCGGCTCATTGCATCATTTCATTATCATTATCATCATGTATCGTTTTGTATCTGGTTTTTTTTTAAGCTGAAAAGATCTTGGCAAGGTAAGAGGCAAAGGCAAATGAGAATCGCGTGATGTGCGTAGAGAGAGAGAGAGAGAGAGAGAGCGATAAGGCACCTGCCCCTAGAGGTATTGCGACAATCAGTTCCGGATATCAGTGTGCGTACCTGGAGGAACCGCTTAGGTCGATAAGCGAGCGCTAATCATATGTTACATATACATAAACACTTGTGTGTACGTCGAGAATGCGTGACTCTGTGTGTAGGTGTGTGTGTGTGTGTGTGTGTCGAGGCAGAGCCACCAGACGAGCTTTTAGCTTTGACTTATGAGCGCACACACACACACACACACATGCACATGCAAACCTACGTACGTTCATGCATATATGTATATGTAAATATATGTAAGGTATACGTGTGTGTATTTTGCATTTGACGTACGAATATAATAATACGCTGCATACATGGCCAAAACACACACACACACACACACAACTGCAATTGCGGGGTGTTATTGTTTGATTGTTTTGGTCAAACGGTAATCAATTTGTATTTGTATTTCGGACTCCCTTTTCGCTGTCGTCACATGAGATGTTATTGAAAAAGTTTCGCACCGATTTCATTAAGTACATATGGGTTTCTATATTGTTTTTTTGTTTTTCGCAAAGGCGAATCTGGTTGAGCCCAGGCATGAGAATATCTGTGTGCATATACTACAACGTAAATATGTACATACATATCTGCTGCTGCTGCTGCTGCATACGTACCTATTAAAAACGACTTTTAGACACACGTATGTTGAAATTGCTTCCGCTTACAATGGACATTAACAAAACACGCATTACCACCATATATTCGGTTAAACATTCAAAGTCATTTGAACATTTTTAACTGTTTATAAAAATATATTAAAAGTGGCCAGAGGTAAAGCGATGGCGATATGCCTATATTTTACGCGTTGTGACTATCAGACTAAAATGTTGATATCGCTAGAAAGTATCGCAGCGAACGATTATCGATGTTCTGAGTTATCGCAGCAGCAAAATACGAATCAATCGAATCAACCCTGCGCCAATTGGCAGTTACATTTTTACTAGTGTTGACATATTCAAGACTATTTTACTAATTAAAGCTTGTGTACTTACTTGTGACTTTAATATCACTTAATTTTAAATTTATTCATTTAAGTTTGACTTACTTATTAAGTTCAAATGTTTACAAAAGCATAACGAATTTTCAAAATGTGTTATGCCTTATTTCGGAAATTATTAGAGGCACACGAAAAAATATTTATGCTATCAAACGAAACATCAAACAGAAAAATAATTCTGTCAAAAACATCGATGCATTAATTCTGATTGGCAAATATGAATTCATCGATGCATCGTGAATTTGCCAGCACGATGCATCGATGCTTATCGTTGTTCGTGTTTTTTTTATCGTATAGATATTAAGATATCGATGTTTTTAACATCACTAGGTTATTTTTGCTAATCTTGTTTAATACTCGAATTGGCCGTGGAGTCGTTGTTATCGTGTCGTTAAGACGCATGCAATTTGTTTTTCTATTCTTTTTCCAAGTAACATCTGGTTTTGTGCTGCTCTTTATTATTATTCATTATATTTATTATATAATTAATGCGGTTGCCGGCGACTTGCGAAACCACAGAGTGTTACAAAAGAGACGTTCGCCGTGTATAGTTCCAACATCGTTAAGATCAACCATAACGCAAACTAGTCCAGCTGCCATCGACGCCGCCACCGCCGCCGCTGCCGCCGCCGCTGACTCAGAATTCAAAACAACTAAACAACAAAAACAAAAGTTGAGAACAAACGGTTTAAACGCGAAAAACACATCTGCAATCACGTCAAAAGTCATGCAAACAAACGATGATGCAAAATATATTAAAAAGTGAGTGAATTTTATATTAATGTTTGTTGTGTCTGTCTCTGTGTGTGTGTGGGTGTGATGGTAGTGTGTGTAAGTGGCAGAACAAAAAAGCCTACACACAAACAAACAGATGTTTGCGAATATATATATGTATATATACATTGTACATTAGTACGTCAGAGACCAAAAATTGAAACTCACTCACCTTGTTGACTGGCCAACAATAGCCGCTGGCATAGTTGTCTTTTTATTGATTTTTCCACATGCCCCAACCTTTGGTTACCTGTGCACACACACACACACACAGACATATAGACAAGTGCATAAGTACGCATGTATCGTGTGTATGTATGTATGGGAGTTAAAAGTTCAAAAAAACTTGTACATACTTAAAAGTAAACGAACTTGTACCTATCTGTAAATAATTGTACACACATACTACGCATGTTTGCACCTAGATATATGTATGCATATCTCTGTATGCGTGTTTGCTTGCGTATTAAAATATGAACAAAATGTTGATATAATCATAATAATTATGCGCCTGCCTTGCCATACGAGGCAACAACAAAATTATATACGTTATTCCCATATATGTACCGTACGGTTGGCTCTTGTCGTGAGTGCTCGCACGACGCCAGATTCATGAGTGTTTTCCGCACTCGAAAACAGTCTGTTGTTCTGTTTCTCAGATAAGCCTTATACACACATCGATTTGATTCACTTTCGACTGGAGGGACCTCAGTTTGCTGCACTCATTGGGGGGTCACATTTATGTGTGTAGAGCCCTTGATGCGTCACAGATATTACAGTGGGCACTCAAGGGAGTAAATATGGTTTATTTCTCTATTGAGTTTATGCAAAACAGTTACTTGAAAAGCAGGGTATACCCAATGAGTCCCCCATAGCAACTGTCTACCTTTCTATAGCTAATTTATCACTTAGTTTATATCTGGTATCTAAAACATTACCGCAAACAATTCAAATCGCATTAAGCTAATGTTGTCATAGAGACACAATTGGTTCTATAATGAGATTCTCGAAAATGTCTTTTTTTTTGTCTATCCGGCTATTATCTATCTATTATATCATAGTATTTGCCAAAAACATACTTCAGTCAAACAGAAATATGTATTTTTAGTTTATATTCTGTTGCTCTTTATTTTTTGCAATGATTCATATTAATAAGCTAAAATAATATATGACATTCTGAGCATTTACTACAAACTTTTTTTTAGCATAGTTAATTACCTTTTTGACCCACTGTATGCAAACTAAGCAAAATTTCCAACTCGTGACCTTTTTACATTTTCTGTCATGAAAATATTTGGTAGAACTTTAGCCTGTTCTACTGACCCGAATTACTTTTACAAACACAATCATAACTAATCTCGTTAATTGCCCAGCAAAAGCTGTGTTATAGTATAACATTCTCTAGATGACTAATTGATATATCTAATTTGATAATGATATAATGAAAACCTGTATATATTTTCCAGACGCTGGAAAGGCGGCTGCATTGAGCCACATCCCACGGATAAAGCGCTGATTGTCAATTATCAACTCGAGGCGACCGTCTTTGGAGAGCCTAACAATCCCATGATTGAGGAGAAAAAGGTATGATATATACGACGAGTATTTTGTATCAATTTTGCACTCTCTATTGCATTGTATACTTTACGAGACTACTTAACTGAAACTTGCATAATATGCGGGTAACTACTTGCTGCCTGTAAAAAACTAATAAAATGTAAAGAAATATTACAGTTTTAAGAGAGTTTAAAATGAGCAGATTTATATGTAAATATTTATTTCTGTATACCCTTTAATAATCATATATTTGCTTTGCAGAATTGCCAGAAAATCATACGGCTGCGTTCATTGAATGCCAAGACAGATCCCGCTGCACTTGCTCGCGAAGTGGTCGAGAAATGTGATCTGATACACAAGTCACAGTTGAACGATGTGGAGCAAATAATATTCTATCTAAAGAATCGCAAAGACAATGCCAGCAACGGTAAGAGTCATCTCTAAGTCTTATCAGACAATGAACTCATTTTGTGTGATTTAATTGCAGACATTGCCGATAACACGCACACAAATAGCCGACGCTCGGCAGCGCTGCATAACTCCAATACACGTGCCTCGGCACGATCGCATACGGGTGCCTCGGCGATGTCGGGCAGCTTTATGGGCAGCTTGGGATCGAGTGGCAGTGGTGGCAGCGGTACGACTCTCTCCACACCAACAACAACAGATGTATCCTTCAATAATATAGATGAATATGTTGAGCTGCTGTACGAAGAGCTAACCGAACGAGTACGTGGTTCGGCCATGATACTGCAAATAGCACGCAATGCCGATAATCTTGAGGAGCTGGAAAAGAATGGTTAGAATATTGGCTTTGTATACCATATAAGAATTACCTAATCATATCGTTTTACTCTCACAGAGGCCTGCTTGAGTGCATTGGCACGTGTGCTGCGTGAGGATTGGCGCAAAAGCTTGGATCTTTCCACCAACATAATCTACATATTCTTTTGTTTCTCCACCTACACAAAATTCCATCCACTTATTGTGCAGTATAAGGTGAGTAATATTACAAGCATTTACGCATTTAAATTTAAACTCAATACTTATAAATATATATACAGATCGGATCGCTGTGCATGGATGTAATCGATTATGAGCTGCGTCGTTATGAGACCATGCGTAATGAATTGGACATACGTAAGCAGCCCAAGGGATCGGCGCCGTTGTCAGCCAAGACAAGTAAAGAGAAATTAAATCGCAGTACCGATGATTTTCTGGATATTATGAACGAAGAGAAACCCAAAGAGGTGGGAATGGGCAGGTAGCAAGTGGTATACAGCAGTTATAAACGATATGTCTTCCTTTTTCTAGATGGAACCACCGCGTCGCCGCATTCCAGAGCTTAAGCAGCGACCCAAGTCCGGCAACTGGAGCAGCTTTCATGGCACTATGTCATCATCATTGATCAAAAGTCAAATACTCAATAGCAGTTACCACGAGGCACTGTCAGCCAACTCGAATGCGAATTCGAATACGAATACGAATACGAATGCAAATGCATTGGATACCGCCTATCCGGTTGAAATGAAGGCACAGAGCAACGAGTCTTTGGATCAGAATGATCCCAAGGTGAAAAAGGAGGAAATCGATCGATTGAATAAGCAGCTTAAGATCTTTGCCAAAAAACAGGAACAATTACTGCGCGTTGCCTTCTATTTGTTGTTGAACATGGCCGAGAATGTCAAGCTGGAGGAGAAGATGCGCCGCAAGAACATTGTAAAGATGCTAGTCAAAGCTTTGGATCGTCAGAATATTGATTTATTGATGCTTGTCAGCACGTTCCTCAAGAAGCTATCGATTGTGGGCGATAACAAGGATGAGATGTCTGCATTGAATATCGTAACGAAATTACCGCGTCTCTTTCAAAATCCGCACACAGATCTGATACAGGTTACATTGAAACTAGTCTTTAATCTGTCATTCGATGGTGCACTGCGTCGCAAGATGATTGCAGCTGGCTATCTGAACATGCTGGTCATGTTCATCAATGACGAGAAACATCATGGCATCGCTGTCAAAATACTCTACCACATGAGCCTCGACGACAAGGTGAAGGCAATGTTTACGCACACCGAATGCGTGCAGATGGCAACGGATGCCATAATAGTGAATCTGAATGTAAAAGTGGATTTGGATCTCATAGCGCTGTGTATCAACTTGTCATTGAATCGCCGCAATGCGCAAATAATGGTCGAGGGTCAGAGACTACACAGTCTAATGGATCGTGCTTTCAAGTATCAGGATGCGTTGCTGATGAAGCTCTTGCGCAACATCTCACAGCATGAGTCGCTGCAGCTGCACTTCATCGACTATGTGGGCGATCTGGCAAGGATTCTTACCATTTGTGACGACGAATCATTCATTGTTGAATGCTTGGGAATACTGGGTAATCTGGCGTTGACCGACTTGGATTACTCACAGATCCTACAGAATTTCCAGCTAATACCATGGATACGACAGCTACTCGTACCGTGCACACGTGTGGATGATCTTGTGCTCGATACGATTGTCTATTTGGGCACATGTGCTTGCGATGAGCTGTGTGCGTTGCTCTTCTGTCGCGCCAAGGTTGTGCTCTCGCTGATCGAGCTGCTGAAGGCGAAGCAGGAGGATGATGAGATTGTGCTGCAGATCATCTACGTCTTTCAGCAGATACTTCGACATGAGAGCACACGCGAATACATGATCAAGGAGACTGAGTCTCCGGCTTACCTCATAGATCTCATGCACGACAAGAACGAGGAGATACGTCAAGTGTGCGATTACTGTTTGGACATCATAGCAATCAGTGACACCGAATGGGCGAAACGCATCAAGGTGAGTAGGCAAAAGCTATATAATATGATTACATTATTAAATTATCTTTTAACCCCACAGCTGGAGAAGTTCCGCAATCATAATTCACAGTGGCTGTGCATGGTGGAGTCACAGCAGGATCGCGACAATGAGCAAGACTTCCTGGACAATAACGATGAAGATAACGATCTTGATACTTACCTAAGATCTGAGTACTTAGACAATTGCAATCTCTACAACAGCTCGAATATAAATGAGCAGGACACGGATACGAATAGCAACAATAGCAACAACCCAGCCAGTCCAGCCATGTCCACTTACAGTCGACCTGTTAGCACGTAAGTAGTACGTGGAATTCTTACTCTGCCAGATGATGAACTAATCGATGATTCTGTACCATCTACAGTTATCGACGCAGTCAGGATTTGGATGAACTGTATAACATGACGTCAAGTTCCAAGTCGCAGGGTTCTAGTCAAGGCGGCAACGATAGCAATTATATGTTTAGATCGAACAAATCTCTGGATGCCGAGGAGCTGCACGATGAGCTAACATAGAGGCATCAGATAAATTTATGTTAATCTCATGTTTCGTAGTTTAGCTTCTAGTTTTATGGGTGGTTATCTTGCCCAGCAGTAGCTATATATAGCAAAATAGCTACCAAATTGGAACACATATGATAAGGTTACCTCATGAGGCTTATAAATCTAAACCTTAAGATGTAACTTTATCCTAGAAATTCCGATTAACATATGCGTATATTACTTATGTTTACGTTCATTAATCGAAGATGTTACATACATTTACAATGACGGGGCAAATTTGTACTCAAGACATTCGCAGATCATTATAATTTTGCTTGAAGTTCCCTTTGTTAATAATTGTCCATGTCTGCCTAATGATATAGGGATATGTATATGCAAGATAATGTATTACCTTAATGCAAATGTGTATGTGAGCAGGCAGCTGCCTTGACTCTAGCACATACGTATATATATACTTTTTTTGATCAATATCAACAACCTAGTCGATTTGTTTGTTTTTGTCCGTCTGTTTGTGTGAATACGTCGATCTCAGGAACTAAACGAGCTAGAAACACCAAATGACAATTTAGCAAGTACTTTACCATACATATACCATGTACAGAACAAGTTTCCTTTCATTCTCGAATAATGACAATTTTTAAGCAGGAAAACCCTCTATATTAAAGGAAAAAGACTCTATGCCTAGTAAAATGTGCCCAGCTAACCTAAACTCTGTCCTTATTTTTAGCATTTAATGGGCCTCAGCTTAAACCTTGTTTTTTTCCCAACTACTACTATTTTTTTTTAAGTGAGCGAAATATTTGTGCAATTTAATCTAGTAACGAAATCTATTATATTTTTTTATCTTAAGTTTAAATTTATTTTACAGACGATTTCAAAACATAATTTTATTATAAACGAACAAAAAAAAACAAGCCCGCTTAAAATAAAAAAAAGGCACTGGGAATGCTTTAAATCGATGCGTTTGTTGTCCTGAACTAGATGGAAACTAAAAGTCTTATAGAAGGAGAAACACTCTCACGTAGCCAAGTAATACCACAATTTCTTTTTACAATTGTTACTATATTTGTTGCTAAACAATTTACAATTGCTTTTGTACATTTTACTAGATAGCACATACATTATGAAAGGAATATCATATTTACAAACTTGGAGTCAACATTAGCTTCACTGATGGCAGCTCTTATAAACTATGTACTTGTGGTCGCCTACAGCAGCGACGAGGTAAAAATCTGCTTTAATATTTGTGGCAATGTGGTGAGGTCCATGCAGGCAAAGCTCTGTCCAGGCGGCATTTGTGATACGATTCTGGAAGGAGGAGAAGAATGACGTCGTTTTTAAATCGATTCAAACAGGAAATGATACTGTTTACTGGTTACTTACTCGTCGGCCTCCTCGGCCAGACTGCCAATGAAGATGACGTAACCCTTGACCTTTGGTTCACCACGTTTAAGTGCCATAGCCAGATCCTTGGGTGCAATGCCATAGCGTGCAAGATTGGCATCGCTGAGGACAACAACAATACCGCTACCAAAGTTCTCCTCTGCGCCCAGCGTGGAGCATGCTTCGCGTGCTGCCTTCACGGTGCTATCGCCAGACCAGCAGAACTGGGAATGGGCGTGCATCATGCGTATCACCTCGAAACGTTCCTTATCGTTCTTTGGCGGGCTGCCCACATTAACGAACGGCAGCTCCCATCCCTCGCCACTGTGTCCAATTATATCGTAGGCGATTTTCTTCTCAAAACCCTCAAAGGCCTCCATGGCCATGACAACGGCCTCCAGTTCACGGTCCAGCCGTCCATCGTAGCCGTTAAATCTGTGTGAAGCGGAAGAGAGAGTGGAATTTAGTATATACACCGATTCGTATGTGCTTTAAAACTCACCTGTACATGGATCCCGAGACATCAACAATCAGTTTCAGACGATTTGGTTTCTCTTGCACATGATCTGCCCAAGGATTCGCCTCGGCACGCCTTCTATAGATGTTCTTCTCGCCCGTAATGCCCTCGATCAGTCGTGTATCGTCCAGATCGCCGTGTGTCTGATACTTTTGCCATTGTCGCTCATTGCTCTTGGTCTGCATTGCCTCCAGAATGGCCTTCAATTGCTGCACCTGCTTACGATTCGGCTCACTGAACTGCGCGTATAACTTATGATCGTGGGCGGACATCTTAATCTCCTGCAGCTTCTGCTCATATGCCTTGCGATTCATTTCTCGAGCGGCTTTCTTAATCTCCTCCGGCACATCGGCTTTCTCTTCGTCACTTAGTTGATGCACCTTGTGTCCCTTGTCCAAACGGTAGGGTCCACCTTTGCCGCCCAAACCGGCGGTATCACGTCCACCGCTGCCGCCAGCCCAAGTGTTGCCACCAACATGTGGTTCGTTTTTTGGATCGAATTTACCAACTTTGGGCCCCGACACGCCCAGCCCACTGTGTCGATTCACAGTCAACTGTAGCTCCTTCTTCTGACGCAGTATTTGCATCTCATCCTTGGCATACTCCTCGATGGCCAAGCCATGTTTGCTCAGCACCTGTGTTACCTGTTGCAACGCCTCGGGCTGATAGCGATCGAAATCCAACACGTTGCCCACCAGTTCAGACATATTCTCCTCGGGATAACGCTCCAAATGCTTCACTATATTCACCACTTCACGCGTTGAGTACGGATAATTGAGGAGGCCCTCATCCGCCAGGCTACGCAGCTCACCAAATGCATTTACCAACTTTCTGAGCACCTTAACTGGTACATTTGGTCCATATCGCTGCAGCAGATAGATCTCAGATTCAGGTGTGGGATTATCGATGACATGGCAGCTGAATACATCACCCAGAGCGGCAAAGAAATCGTTACCCAAAAAGGGGAATCCTGGACGATTTGCTAGCACAATTAGCCGGAAATCTGGATGAGTTTCGATATAATTCGGCTGTGTTGCTTGGACACCATGTGGCAATATGCGACGACCATCGGATAGCATCATTTCACCACTCTCCACCAGATTGCGTAGAATGCAGGTAACATTGACTGGCGCCTTGTCGGCCTCATCTATGACGAGGACATGTCCAGCCTTCACAGCCTTGACCAGCGCACTATCCTCGAAAACCACTTGACCATTGCGCAGCGTCGATTGCAGCGTCAGGCTGTGCACCGTGGTGTCTCTGTGCAGCTGCAAATACTCGCGTGGACGTTGCATCAGTTCCAGCAGGCGATCGATCAGCTTGTTCTTGCCCACACCCTGATTGCCCACCAGCAAGAGATGTTCGCCAATGAGGAAATCCTGCAGCAGACGTTCCAGCAGCGCCACATGTTGTGGCATTTCGTAGAACAACGTGCTCGGCACCTTGGACTGTTGGAAGGCTGAGGTTTCGAACAGCTGCATCTCAGTTTGTCCTATACGCAGTTTGTTGTCCACAACGCTGATTTGCTTATCGCCAGCCTTGACCTTGCTCTGTCCTGTACTGGACTCAATGCCGGCCTGTTTCATGGCTTGCTCCAGTGCAGCACGTGATAGTGCTGGCATAAACTTGATCAGGAACGTATTTTGCAGTACATCATGCACATTGCTCAGGTCACTGTCTGGATATGCTGCCAGACGGCGACCCAGTTTGAGTAGCTGTCGTGTTGACAGCGTTCCGGCGAGACCTTTCAGCAGAGGATCCGTTGAGGAACGCAAATGTTGTGTCAGTGCCAGCAACTTCTGCATTTCCGGCTGCACAGCGCCACAGAGCTGAACCAGCAGCTCATGTTCTTCACTCTGCTGCAGGGGACGCAGCTCCTGGAAAAGGAACATGCTCAGCAGCTCTGGTGTTAACCAATTGGGCTGTGCACTTCCTGGTTTCGGTGGCTCAGCCAGCGCCACAATGCGAAAAGCTTTGTGTATGGGCAATATGCCAAATTCCTTGAGCTGCTCCTGGCTCAGTCCCTGACTTAGCAGCGCCTCGTAGCGATCCGCATGCAGCAGGGTTGTGCCATCACACAAATGTAGCTCGCGATCGTGTATCAGACTGCAATGGTAAACGAATTGCAAATGAATATGATGAGGAAGATAATAGATGGCACAACTTACCGCTGCAGCACGGACGCGGTGCTCTTGTGCAGCCGATGGAGTCCATTGAGTATGGCCACTGAGCCTGTTTTAGCTGCTCGCACAAGTGGAGAATCGCGCCAGATTGTATCGCCCTCAACGTTCGTAATGCGCTGCTGTATCAGATCCCTGGACGTCATGTCCTCATACAGCATCATGGGTTCGGTGGATTGATGCAGCATTCGCATTAGTTGTTTTGTGAGCGTCAGCTTGCCAACACCCTTCTCGCCCAGCAGGCAGATGTCACCCACAGCGTAGGATTGCAGCAGCAGTGCGAGAACCTGACGTTGATGCGGTAGATCCACAAAGTTGCCACTGGCACTGGGAGCTGAACCAGCGGGTAAGCTCAGTTGTAGCTCATCCAGTTGTACATTTATATGATCCTCTTTAGGCTCAGCTGTAATACGCTTTACAGTATGCCTGGGTTGCAGCTGTACTCCTTGACTAGTGAACAATTCATTGATGCGTTTCTGCTGATCTGGTGTCAATATGGATTGATAAGGATATAGGGTGGAGATGACATCTGGCAGGGTGAGTGAGGGATTTTTTTGCAGCATTTGCGCACCCAAACGCAGATTGTGTAGTGGAAAATCAGGCAGCTGTATGGACTCGTCAGCAGTTTGTAGCGTCAGGGCGAAAGTGATCAACTGCTTGAGTTGAGCCGCAGGCACATCCGGCGTCAGTTGCTGCAGCTCGTCGTAGAGCTCGTGAAATGTCGCGGGCGTCACGATGCGTGACTGAAAACGCGAACGTAGCGGCGGATCCAACGGTGTGCCCTTGTATTTCTGTATGGGTAAGCCGAGTGCGACGACACGAAAGTTCTCCGAGACACGCAGTAATCCCCATTCGTCGAGCTGCTGCTTTGAGTGTGTCTGCAATGGTATAAAACGGGATTAGTTACATTTGTGAGCTGCAGTTGGCTGCCATACGTACCTCGAGCAGCTTGTCATAGCGCTCTGGTGCCATCAGGAATTTACCACTCTCCAGATGCATTTCACGATTCTCTAGCAGATTGTTAAGTACGGGAAGTACATTGCGCTCCGCATGCTCCACACCGTCGAGCACAAGAACGCGTCCGTTGAGGGCAGCACGCACTGCTCCCTGATCGTGATATATGGCAGTCTTATTCTGAATCTCACGTCGTTGTTTCAGATCGCTCTCGGTTGTATCACGGCTGAGGGCAACGTATTCCAGTTCACGCTGCGTTAGCTCCAGAAATTGCATGACCAACTGACGTCGCAGCGGACCAGGTCCGCCGAGCAGAAACATGTCCTGCTTCAGTGTATCCTTTTGCAGCATCCAGCGCAGATGATACAGCGTCGATTGGCTCAGCTGGGCAGAGCCATCCAGTGCATAGTTCACTACAAGCAGTAAAGGAAGTGTATTTAAAATTATTTTCCATATTTTGTTTGAGTCTAGATCAGTGATGGGCATATCAAGCTAAGATCATCTCTAAAAATGTATATCGAAGTTTTGATTTATCGATTCTTAGTATTTTTGTCTTATCAATTTATTGCTCTGGCAGAGTAAACAAAAGTTGGCAACACTGCAAGTGTTTGTGTTTTGCATACGAGAGAGAGAGAGAGAGAGTAGTACGCATAGCGTGGTGAGCATGCTTTAGAGCGAGAGAGGGAGAGAGTGCTGCGAAACTATCTGTGTTTTTGTTGCTTTATCCCGCCATGATACGCTCTGCTCATCACTGATGTACACTCTGGCTGAACTTTGCACCGTGTACACTTGATCTCTTCTATTTACCATATTTATGCGGCACCAGATGAGGCTTCTTTGGCTTAGTCAGCGATACGGCTATGTCACCGATTGTTATCCTATCGCCATCGATATCCACGTTGCCGCTGGCAGTGGTCCTCCAGCTTTGTCTTCTCCATGCTGTCGCTTGGAGGCTGTGACGCAACAGGTATCCGCCACGGCTTTGCATACGCAAGAGCATAGCCAGCTTTGGAAGCCGAACAGGGGATGAGGAGGAAGCACAAACGAAGCTGGGTGGGAAATAAGCAAGCTTGCTGCGCCTCGCTTATTTCGAGCAATCCAACGGCTAAGGCACTTGTAAGAGACACGCTCAACAGATGTTTCCAACCTGTGCGAAGAGCTGCCAACTCGCTGCAAATAGTTCAATTTGAATATCGGTTATATGTAGGGGCTTAATTATAAAAGGAACTTAGGAATAACTATAATGAGATGATAAAAATAATATACTTAATAAGTTGCACATTAGCATAAAATTTGGCCAATGTTAATTTGCTTTTATTTATAACTAAATGTGCATTTACATATACGAATGTTATGAGAATCGATTACTTTGACCTATCGATACTTTCTATACAGCTGACACCGAGACAATAACAATAATAAAATGGTAAGTCCCGCTTTATTTCTATTGCTTTTCACTAGTTTCACGCATTTCCTTACGCTTTTTAAATAGCTTAGTGTTTTTCTGAAGATCTGCCTGATTTTATACATCAACTATGCTTGCGGCTCGAAGCAGTCTCCAAATATACTCTTGGTACTGAGTGATGATCAGGATGTGGAGCTGCACGGCCTCTACCCACTGCAGCAGACGATGCAAATGTTCTCACGGCATGGAACACAGTTTAGCAATGCCTTCACTAGCACCCCACTGTGCTGCCCCTCGAGGGCGAGCCTGCTGACGGGACAGTATGCACACAATCATCGCACCCTGAACAACTCCCTGAGCGGCGGCTGCAACAGTCATCACTGGCGTGAGAGATTCGAGCCGCGTGCATTGCCCGTGCTGCTGCAGAAGAGTGGATACCGCACATTCTTCGCCGGCAAATATCTCAATCAGTATCAGGGCGCGGAAGTTCCACCCGGCTGGCATGAGTTCCATGGATTGCATGGCAATTCTCGCTATTATAACTACACGCTGCGCGAAAACGAGCGCAATGTCAGCTACTCGGATAGGTATCTGACAGATCTGCTATCGGATCGTGCCGCTGCATTTATACGCAGCACAGCTGAGCTGCATCATGTGCCGTTCTTTGCCATGGTAGCGCCTCCAGCGGCACATGCACCCTTCACACCGGCACCACGACACGAAGGCGTCTTTGCACAGGTGAAGGCGTTGCGTACGCCCAGCTTCAATGTGCCTGATGCGGGTAAGTCAGGAGATTTACATATATCCAGTTTGATGAGAACCTTCTTCTGAATTCTTTTCCTCTAGAGAAACACTGGCTGGTTGCATCAGGTCGCCAGCTGCCAGATGCCACTGTGGACACCATAGACATATATTTTCAAAAGCGCTGGGAAACACTGCTCTCGGTGGATGAAATGATGGTGAATCTCTTCAATGTACTCAACGAAAGTGATCGCCTGGAGAGCACCTACATTATCTATGCATCGGATAATGGATATCATCTGGGACAGTTTGCACAACCCTTCGACAAGCGACAACCCTATGAGACGGATATCAAGGTGCCGCTTCTAATGCGTGGACCCGATGTGCCGGTGAATCGTGTTGTGGATATGCCTGTCAGTCTGCTGGATCTCGCCCCGACCATTTTGGAATGGGTAGGTGTTCCGGTTCCCGATTATATGGATGGTCGCTCCCTTCGAGACGATCTACAGAGGGCACAATTGACAGCGCCGCTTGCTCCATCATTGTTATCCAATTCGCGTACTCTTCTCATCGAGTACTGGGGCGAAGGCAATGATGATACCTACAATCCTGCTTGTCCAGAGCAGCGCAGTGATCATCTGGCACAGTGTACGCCCGATGCGGACTGTCACTGTCAGGATTCCTGGAATAATACGTATAGCTGTATACGAGATTTCCGCTATCAACTTGATCGCATCTATTGCGAATTTGCGGATAAGGAGAACTTTGTGGAGGCATACGATCTGGCCATTAATCCGTATCAGTTGAAGAACAACGTTGACGACTTTCTGCCCATAGAGCGTGCTCTATATGGAATATTACTCAAAAACCTCACGACTTGCGTGGGCGAATCATGCCGCGCATAATTTAATTTAATCTCTCACTCAAATTTTTCAAACGTAAACGAATGTGATATTTATAAGCGCTGCAAAGCAATTGCACAAAATTCCTTGTATTTTATTTATCATTAATAATCTGCTCAAATCAAACTTTGTATTTAAAACTGGCGCTTACATCGATGTCTTATCGATTTTTCGCAACTGTAATCGCACTGTTAACTAACAGACGCCCACACACATTAAGCTGCGATTATGTTACTGCTCTGTTTAGGGGGGGCCACAAATCTCGTGCCATGCCTCCCAATCGATGCGCGCTTACGTAGTATGTTAATGTTAACGTGAGTTGCGCCATGTTTGTGGTATAAGAATCAAACAAAAAAAAACACAATTTATATATGATTTTCGTTTTCGTTAATCAATTCAATCAATTCGGCAATACTTAAGTCAGACTTCAAAATTCCAAAATTATTGTATTTATATTGGATTCAACGTTTAACGCGAGCAGAGCAAGAAGTGCACAAGAAGAAGTTGTTGTTTACATAAACACACGCGTATTATTCCAATTTATTTGTAAACAAAAAAACAAACTGACGGGTGGCGATATGAATGTTCTACCTCAAAGCAAGCACTACAACCTGACGCACTACCAGCAACGCTACAACTGGGATTGCGGCCTGTCCTGCATCCTGATGATATTGGCGACACCGCTGCGGGAGCATTTCCTCAACAATTTCGAGAGTATTTGCAAGGAGGAGGGATTCGGATCGAGCACCTGGACAATTGATCTGTGCTACGTGCTGCAACGCTATCAGGTTCATCATGATTACTATACGCAAACATTGGGTGTGGATCCCAGCTACTCGCAGCACAATTATTACTCACAAATCATTGACAAGGATGAGAAGCGGGTGACACGGCGTTTCAAGGAGGCCAAGGCCCATGGACTGCATGTGGAGCAACGCACCGTGGACATACAGGTGATCATGAAGCATTTGGCCAACAAGGGTCCGGTCATATTGCTAACCAATGCATCGCTGCTCACCTGTGAGATCTGCAAACCGAATGCGCTGGAATCCTTTGGGTAAGTTGGGTATATATCACTCTCTCTCGATCTCTTCGAGCTGACGAGAAGAAGAGGGTTGTAGCATGTACTCTACCATAACTTTTGCCTATTCACCAAGCTGTCTATCTTGTATTGCCCCAAACACATGCTTGCGCTCGGATGCGAATAAAAGATACGCTGGACATTATGTGGTACTGTGTGGCTTCGATATGGCCACACGAAAGATTTACTATCACAATCCTGAGGTGCACGATGGACGTGAGTATAGCTTCAACTTAAAGTAAAGACTCCTGAGCTCATATATTCTCTCTTTTCCAGACATTTGCCGCTGCCTGTTCGAGGCCATGGACGAGGCACGCACCGCTTTTGGCACGGATCAGGATATTATTTTCATTTACGAGCAGAAGCCGGAGAAGGCAGAGAAACGGCATCAGCAGCGCGTGGAGCAGCAGTCCAAGCAGCCAGCGCAGTTGCAGTGCAGCGAACAGTAGTGGAGCAGCGCAGCTACTTCGGTCGAGCCTGATCGTATGCAGTACCTGCCCAGCAGTTGCCCGAGTTGGATCTGCGCTTTGTGATATTAACTAGTTGTAGGAATCGGATCTGCTCTCCCTTACTCCCAGCTAATCCCTGTGCAATCCCAGAGTGAATTCTCTCGCCTCACGAGTGTCAAGCTGCATGTCTATATATTATTGTATTTTTCGAACTGAATCCAATTCAGATAAATGTTTTGCAGCCTCAAGGCTTTTTTTCTGCACTTCTGTAAAACTGTGATAAAAACTTTTATGCAGACCCCATTATAGACACCCCTTTTGTTTTACCCCACCCCTGCAAAGTGTGTGATATGGAACGACGTTCGAAAAGAGCAGAGATTTAAGAAAGTTCAGGCCTAAAAAGCTAACAAAGTAGATGATATCGTATATATTGAAAGTACTCAATATGATTATGTAACAAACGTATTATTATTATTTGTATTTATTGTAAACAACATTATGTTGTAGTTATCAATGCATTTGACACATATTCGCTAGTTATACATTTATTTATATATAGTTATTTAGTTATATAGATTTTTTGGCCTACGGTTGGTCCCCATTCAAAAAAAAAAAAATAATACAATATATCTCTTTAGCCTGCCTTGCTATACGTAGAACACAAATATTTCGATCTATATAGATCGCTTAAGAATTTTTTAAATTTACTTCTTTTGGCTCCCTTCTGATACACATACTGTAATAATATAATATAATATACGATATACGAAATACGAAAAAAGTATTCTCGTTACACTTACAATAAAATCAAAATAGTTCTTTGAGCTTAGCATACATAGCATACCAATATGATAATAAAGTACGGAAGCATCACAATAAATAAACTAAACTATGTTATATAAAAGCTTGTAAAAAAAAAAAACAGTTAAGATCTCGTTAACTTGTTTCTTGCGTTCACATGTGTAATTTCAAAAAAAAAAAAAAAATAAATAAAAAGTGTTTAATTTTAGAAAAATACGTTATGGTAGTAAAAATAAAGCGAGTCTCCCCCCTTACTTCTCCTCCTCCTCGTGCTCCTCTTCCTCCTTGTAGTGCAGCTGTTTGGTGAGTAACTGTAATTTGATGTGCGGTGCCTCGACGGGAAGTATGATAGATCCCTCGGAATTCTTGTACTTGGCATACAACTGCTCGGAGAAGGGTTCAAAGCCCTGCGAGCGAAGGATCTTCTGTGAGAATATACCAGTGGCATCTGCCTTGAGCAGATGATAACCAGCACGACGTGCCACCAGCTCGGCACGACGCACCAGCTCCTTGGCAATTCCTTGACCACGAAAACGTGAATCTACCGACAGGATGCGAACATCGAATATGCGATCCACGTTGAAACGCTCGAAGAGATCCACCTGCAGGCTGTGCGTGTAGAGTAGCTCGAAGATTTTCTTGTAATTCTCATCTGTGCTCAGATGCAGCTTGTCCAGTGCATCCTCTGTGTCCCCCGGCAGTAGTATTCCATTTAGCACCACTCCAGCGATCTCTCCATACGTATCACTGCCCTCACGTCCATCCACTGCCATCAGACTGAGTTCACTCTGCAGGGTCGTCATGCTGTGATGCTCCAGTTCACTGTTGCCGCCTCCCTGCTGGCAGAGACCTGCAGCCCGATTCAGTGGCTCATCCGCAAAAAAGTTCTTACGCAAATGATCGATAACTCGCTCGTATTGATCGGCCGATATCAATTTGTACTCCATTTTTGTACTACACTGTGCGTTGTGGTTTCTACTGAAATGCTGTGAGTGCGTAAATATCTTATTTAAGATGTGTACAAAAGAGCTAGATCTACAAAGTTTATTATACAATTTATTAACCATAGTCAAATCTATAGAAATTCTCAATTTCAATGATAAATTATATTTATTTGAATGTCAAATCTGTGCGTATTGTTCTCGTTTATTATTTTTTTTTATTGTTTATCTATTTTTAGCTTAAAAAAATTGTGAAATATTTTATTCTGTATAAAGATAGATGCGAAATTTGCTATTCAATAGAACATACAATTACGCTGCTCGAGCGTAGGAAACATTAATATTATGTTATCACAAAGGGCCGAAATTGAATAATAGCAAAATAACACGTTATTATGTGTGTATAAATAACCATAAATTAGTTTTCTTTCGCTCAATTTTGGCAGCCAAAAAAACTGTAAACTAAATTTGTGGCTTTAAAAAGTTTATACGAGAAATTTAAGGTTAAAAAAAATACGTTAAAGAAAAAACCACTCTTATACTTTATACTCTCACGCATTAATACCAGCTCCTACTCCCACTGTTAGAAAACTCAAAGCGTTGATCGTGTAATCGATAAATTTAAACAGCGAGCGGGCAGGGGAGGTGCCAACTGGTGCCAAAATGCTGCCGCTGCTGCTGCTGCTGGTGTGGGGTGGAAGGAGTTTTCACTTTTGTTTTGAAGCATCACACGCATACATTGACTCGCTCTCAGGCACACACAGACACGCACAAGCACTCACACACGCACACACATTCCAGCACGCACTGCACTGACTCCGCGCTCTCTTTTTCTCATTTGCTCTTCCTTTATTGCCGTCGCTGTTGTTGTTGCTGCTGCTGCTGCTGCCTCTGCTGCTGCTGCCTCTGCTGCTGCTGCCTCTGCCACTGCTGCTGCTGCTGAGGTTATTGCTGCTATTACAATCGCATTAAATCCAACATTTACGACGCTCAAACGACAGAGTCATGTCACAGCTTTGCACCTCCCTCTCCCCTACCCAGCAGCAGCACTTCCCACTCCACTCTTATAATGGCGCGCTGCCTGACATCACCTGCACACGCACACACACACACACACACAAAGAGAGCGAGACACGCATAGGCAAAGCCTATTTGCTGCTACGCTGCTTTTGTTTAATTTAATTTCAATTTGTTAATCCAACGATTTGCAATTATACAAAATGTTAAAGCTCAAATCGCCTAATAGGATTTTGCCCGTTGCGCGGGAGCGTACAAAAAATGTGTAACCTACTTGCGGGCGCTGCACGATGCCAACTGTGAACTGTGAACTTCCAGCGGCAGCATCCCAGCTGAGCTGTGCGTGCTGCGAAATAGGAAAAAGGAGAAAGCGAAATAGGAAAAAGCAAAAACAAAAAAAAAAAAAAAAATTGTCATTCAGTGGCGTCGCTCAACGCCTTTGCCCAGGCTCAACAAGTCGTTGTGTGCGTGTCAGGCCCCGTTCGGGTGCCGCCACTGGGTCGCAAACATTTTGGGGGCGCGGCGCCTTCAAAAGGATGAGCGACTGGCTGTGTGTGTGTGTGTGTGTGTGCGTGCGTGCACAAGTGGTTGTGCGTGTGCGTGTGAGCACGCGACTGAGTGCCGCCATTGAGTGTGTGTGTGTGTGTTGCGTGAGTGCGAATGCTGAGCGAGAGAGCGAGTATGGCTGCCTGCCTGCTCGCCTGGTTGTGACTTATGGCTGAAGCCCATACAAATGCAAGCAGAGAGTAAGAGTGAGAGTGAGAGTGTGAGTGAGAGCGAGCGAGAGAGAGGCTGGAATAACTTCTTTTGTTCTAACTGCCGCACTTTCACTCTCTCTGCTGCCTCCCAAAATTCACGCAACAACAAAGCCAACTGTTGATTCTCGCTCTACGTGTGTGTGTGTGCGTGTGCGTGCGTGCGTTAGGGTGGGCACGCGTAAATTTAATGAAGAAATTCTTGTCCATTGATGTACGACGACAATTCCATTGAAATCTCAACTAATTAAATCGAAAAGCAGCCGTGCACATTGAAATGTTTATTAAATTTTAATTGCAATTTGTTATAGTTATATATTTGTATGTCTTTATTATGCATTAAAATGTCACTCGTGCTCTTCAGAAAAGGCGACTCGATACGCTTTAATGTGCATGAATAATGAATAAAACAGCAGCAGCAGCAGCAGCAGCAGCGCAATAAAACTAATTTGATTTCCAAATCTAAAGTAATTTATCGTTTTTCTTTATCGATACGCTGCGAATTTGGTGCAGGTGCTTGCATATATTAATGATATATTAACATACAAAATGTCTACACGATTTTTTCGAATCGATTTAGAATCTAAAACCGCTTTGATTGCTTTTATTTTAGTCTTTAAACTTTCTTCGGAACTCTTTAAGGTCTTTTTTTTTTGGGACAAGAGGTCCTCTCCATTCATATATTTATTATAAAAGTAATTTTTTTCCCATTATAATAATAAATTATCATAGATAATAAAACGAAACACCTGTATTGCTGCCTTTTATCAACCCTAGACTTTTTGTTAGCTGGTAAAATTATTAAAACCTTATTGTATTATTATTAAACTGAAAATACTCTAAAAAAAACTCTTAGTACTCTATAAAACCCCTACATACTCTAAAAAAAGCTCTAAAATTCTCTATAAATTATAAAACTTAAAATTCTCTAAAAAAACTCTAAAATACTCTGAAAAACCCATACATACTTTAAAAAACTCTAAAATTCTCTATAAAACTCTAAAATAAAATTCTATAACATTCTAAATATTCTATAAAATTCTAAAAAAAACGTTTTCTACAGTCTTAAATACCCTGAGCTCTTTTCAGGGGAGCTTCAAGGGTTATACGACCTTCAGAGTACACATTTCTACTCAACCTCAGCTGATCCCTGATCTTGAAGATCGCATTAAGTAGCTTTAACCGCCCCCGCGCAATTGACAGACCCAACTACTTTGCCAATCCTCAATGCCGTGTCGTGTACTCTATACACAACTATTTTAATGAATGTTATCATCGTACAGTCTGGACGTCGCGTCGCCGTCTGTATTATACCATACCATATCATATATATCATATAAGGCGTGCACGTGTGTACTTGTCGCTTGCGTTAGTTTTTAGTTTAGTTAATTTTTTTTTTTTTTTTATTTATTTATTTTTTTTTTTTTTTGGGCACATGACCGCCGAAGACGCATATTCAAATTGCGTGACTCGACTGCCCCAGCGGAGGGGCTGTTGTCTCGGTGTCTAGCGGTGACCCTGTCCCATTGTCATAGGTCAAAGCCGCAACCGAAACCAAAAGCGAAACTGAAACTCAACGACAATAGAAATGGCAGCGCGTGTCTTTCTAGCGAAGAGATTCGGAGATTCTGTTCTGCCTTTTTCCATGGAGATCGCTTTGCCGCAAGTGTTTTGGTATATTGTTCCCAATCAGCATCAATTTAAATCAATTTGCTCTAACGGCTATCGCAGCGATTTGGCAGCACTGGCCTAGAGATGTCCCGATTCAGATCGACAGCAGGAAGTAAGTCGTGAGTCGGGTTTTTGCACTTTTCTTGAAGAGAAATGTTTTTTTTTTTTGTGTGCTGTTCTTTTTAGGGATTTAAAGAGTTGGAGTTTGGAAAATTACACTGAACTTACCTTATTATTATTATAAAATTTTGTTTTTTATTTTTTAGTATACAGCAGTTTTTTGTCCACTAAATTTACGCCCTTAAATTTTTTTTTTTTTTTAGCTATTTCTTTCAATATAACATATTACTAATGCTGTAGGATGCAGTCTTAATTAAAAGGGATCGTCAAATATAAATACTTATAGTTTTTTTATTTCAGCTCATTCTACATATAAAATAAAGCATATTTTTGAACGAACTGTGCCTTAAAAAACCTGTCAGTTCGTCAGGAATTTGATTTAAGTCTATTTTAAAGCAAAAATACCCTACATAAGTGAATGTATAACGTAAATGAGCTCTTTTAGCTGTAGTAAATCAATTGAGATCAGTAAAAATAGTTTAAAGTCTTTAAAAAAACTATCGAACTGTTGTATCCAGAAGAGTTTTAAGAATATTTCTTATAGAGTTGTGTTTACCAGAGGAATAAGTTAGGTAAGATCTTTTAAAAATATAAAAATATATATGGTAAATCAATCAATAAATCACAGATTGAAGTGATCTTTGAGTGTGTCAATCACTTGTCGTGTCACGAGCACATCGCTAGCGTAACGCAGCAGCAGCTGCTGCTACCGAATCAGCTGTGCGACGGGACAAAACTGTCCACCCAAACGCGCTGTCGACGTCGACGTCGCGACGTCAGCGTCGCTATCGTTGGCCGTTTTCACCGTTTGTCGTGCTTGTCGTTTGTCGTTTGTCCCATTTTGTTGTCGTGCGCTTTGCTTTGCGCCTCGTTCGCGCTTCACGTTCTTGCGTCGTAGTACCTAGAAGTAGCTCGTGGTAGAATCTCTCTCGTATCCGTAGTCCGTTTATTTTCGTATTGTTTTTTGCGTATATACATATTTATATATGTTGTATATCTAGTTAATATTTCGTACTCTGCTCTTCCTCTAGCGCGTTCTTTACGCGTTCTGTTATTATTTATAGTTCGTAGTTGTTTTTCCTCTTGTTTTTTTTTTTTGTTAATTTCGCATTCTGCACTTGTTGCTATTGTTGTTTATATTTGTTGTGGTTGTTTGTAAACTGTTATTGTTGTGATTGGGAGTTGTGCAAAAGAGAGAGAGAGAGAGAGAGAGAGAGAGAGAGAGATCTAACGGTAACTCCTAAAACCTGCAACATGGCTGCCAAAGATCGTTTGCCCATATTTCCCTCACGCGGGTGAGTACACACTGTTCGCTTGCAAGAGAGGGTCACCCTAATATCTCTCATGTTGTTGTAGCGCGCAGACACTGATGAAATCTCGTCTGGCGGGCGCCACCAAGGGCCATGGCCTACTTAAGAAGAAGGCAGACGCCCTGCAAATGCGCTTTCGTCTCATACTGGGCAAGATCATTGAGGTAGGTAACGCAAAAGAAGAAGAAGTCTCTCTTCCGCTCTCTAAGTTAGTTTCTTCCTTTATCCCAGACCAAAATGGTAATGGGTCAGGTGATGAAGGAGGCAGCCTTCTCGCTGGCCGAGGTTAAATTCACCACGGGTGACATCAATCAAATTGTGCTGCAGAATGTTACGAAGGCACAGATCAAGATACGCACCAAGAAGGATAATGTGGCGGGTGTTACGTTGCCCATGTTCGAGCCCTATCAGGATGGTGTGGATACCTATGAGTTGGCCGGGTTGGCACGTGGTGGCCAGCAATTGGCCAAGCTAAAGAAGAACTATCAGAGTGCAGTGCGTCTGCTGGTCGAGTTGGCATCGCTGCAGACTTCGTTTGTAACCCTGGACGATGTCATCAAGGTCACCAATAGGCGTGTCAATGCCATCGAGCATGGTAAGTAAGAATCCTCACTAATGAGTACCCACTCTCAAATGAGTACCCACTACCTTGCAGTGATCATACCACGCATCAATCGCACCATTGAGTACATCATCAGCGAACTGGATGAACTGGAACGTGAGGAGTTCTATCGTTTGAAGAAGATACAGGATAAGAAGAAGGAGGCACGCAAGATCGCTGATCGTAAGCGTGAGGAGCTACGCAAACAGGGTTGTGTGGTGCCCTCCAGCGAGGAGGCACAGAATATACTCGAAAACGAAGGCGATGAGGATCTGCTGTTCTAGGAAGGGAAACCAGCAGGGAATAGGAGTTATTCGCCTAGCAATCCTACCCTATCCTACCCATCACATACAACTACCTCAACCGACCGATCTGATGTAGCCGGAGCAGCATGATCGATCGATTTATTGATCTATCATCTTGCTCTTGTTCTTTGGTGCTGCGCTCTCTCGCTCGCTCTAATTGTTTTGTTGTTCTCTTATCTGTCTGCTACTATTGTTGTTGTTGTTGTTGTTGAGATTGTAACCCATATACCATGTACCATGTAACATGTTTAACTAAATACACACGTATGCGCCTGCATGTCTCAGTGTCTGTCTCTGTCTCTCTGTCTTCGTCTCTCTGTCTCTTGCCTAATGAAACCCATTCTGGGGGCAAATTCGCTGCTTATTTGTGCAAATTTCTTGATGGCCCATAAAATGATCCATTAAGCCGCTTATGGCGCACTATATAGTTATATATATAAAGATAGAAAGATATATAGATTGGCAAATCGGACGTCATCGATATCGGCGCCTCTTGGCTTGGGCACGCGCCAAAGTGCCGCAACCGCAAATCCATAGATGATCTTGAGCCCGCTTCCCTCTCTCTCTCTCTCTCGATCTTGAACTTGAACTTGATCGGCTGAAACTGCGGTTAGTTGGATAATAAAAAGAATTGTTTTTTTTTTTTTTTTTTTTTTTTTTCATACACACATATATAAAATCTTCATATTTATTCATAATACCATATGTAGTATGCATATATATTGTAATTCCATCTTATACACGTAATAGTTTGCCATTGACCATTTCGGGTTTATGTGCTTATATATGTTATGTATATATAGTTAAGAGTTGCCGGGTCTCTCTCTCTAAGTAAGTATGCAGTAGAATATCCATATAGATTAACTATATCATTTATGCTCAATTCTGCGCTTAAATTCGGTTTGCTTAGCTTAGGACACAAAAAAAAAAAACTCTTATATTTTATCATGCTTCTCTCTGCAGTGCGGCCACAAAAAAAAAGTACAGTGTGCGCAGAGCGAGTGCAGTGTGTACACACTCGGTTTGTTTATTATTATTAGCAATAGGTTCAGCAATTGAGTCGACAGTTTTGCGAATTTATGTTACTCTATTATTATATGCAATATTTATTTAAATTAGCCTTAGCTCATACCATACATATCTTTCATTTACAATGCGAGAGCGAGAGTGAGACGGGTAGAGGGGGGTCAAAGGTGAAGTCGTCGCACATTTGTCACAATTAATCGTGACCTTGAGGCTTGCAGCGATTTAGGGAGATCTAAAAACGGTTATCTATTGAAATAAGCTTGACAACAATTGCAAGATATATTCCTATTTATAGATATATATAGACAACAAGCCGAGGGGGGAAGGGGGTTAATCGCCACCCACAAGCGACATATAGCAGGAGGTGGAGGCAGACTGGTCTAGGTTAATTGGAAAAATTGTCTCTCGTCTCTATACTATATGCATATCAAAAGGTCTACGAATAGTTTTCGTACACTCCGCGACATTTGAATACGCCACATGCCAAGGCATGGGATTATTATTATTATACATACATTATATGAGGTTTTTACGACCTATTCAATTGCTAACACGATGGGATCTATATATATAACGCACTGTTGTTGCAAATTTTGTATAATTTTATGGTTCAAATTAAAGGAAATTTTATAAATAGAGAGCAACTCAGTCAATTTTCAATAAAGTGAGGAGCAAATAGTTTGCTTATTCTTAGTTTATACCAGAAATATATTATTATAAATTGCAGATCAAACTTCTATAAATCTACAATATTTAAAAAGCACCCTTTTGCCTTCCAATTTTGTTTAAAATATGTACTATATATGTCTTTTTGGTGTCTTAAGTAAATCAATTCCTAAGATAACTGGTAAATTCCTGAAAGTATGCTATGGAAAGCAGAACAGCTTTAAAAGTAGTACATTATATAGAGAGATATATACAGAAAAAGCAGGCACTTTTGCAACAACAAGAAGGGCAATTTATTTTAATATAATTTATAGGAAATTTAAGCGTAATACCCCTAATTTTCGGGTGAAAAAAAAATCAATTCCTCAGATCGTGTAAACAATTGAGTAGGTTGTATAGAAAATCTTGGATTCACAAAGCATACATTAACTTACACACATGCACAGTAAGACACACACACATGCACACACACACTATCGCACACACACTCACACACCCACTCACACACACGCACTTAAGAGAAATATATCCATATAGATGCCAAAAGTGAACATATAATTATGTCAAGTGTCTGTATCTGTCTTATACTTATGTATACACTAATACATGCTTACATTTATATAAAAAAAAAAAAAAATGTATACATATGTAATTATGTTTTATTTATATAAAAAAGAGTGTGTGCACACGCGCGCTTTAGTCGACTCTTCAGGTTAGTTAAGTTGCACGCTTTAAAGCTCTCAGTGCGCCAAAGAGAGCGCCACAGAGAGAAATACACAAACAGAGAGAGAGAGAGAGAGTGGGAGAGAGCGTGTGTGTGTGTGTGTGAAGCGCGAGCGACAGCGAGAGAGCGCGTCAAAGCATGTAAAGCAGGAGAGCGGGGCGGCAGGCGGAGGCGAGATCGCCTGCGTGGGAGAGAGAGAGCGCTTGCGAGCGTGCGCTTTAAGCTTTTCGCGTTTGCTTGTTCTTCTGCTTCTGCAGGATGGCGGCTGCGGCGGCGGCGGCGGCTGCTGCGATTGCAGTTGTTGTTGTTGTTGTAACAGCTGCGACAGCAGCGACAGCGGCGTTGGTGGTGTTTGTGTTGCTGCTGGCCGCCATTGTTGTTGCCGTTGTCGTCGTCGGCGTCGTTGTTGTTGTTGCTGCTGCCGTCGCTGTTGTTGCTGCCGTCGCTGCTGCTGCTGTTGCTGCTAGCGTAGGCAATTGTGGCGTCATAAATATTTGCTGCGACATTTGTTGGTTGGCAGGCATCACACATTTGTTCTGCAAACGACACAAGCAGAAATACGCAAAGAAAACAAAAGAAAACGAAAGCGAAACGAAAACAGAGAGAGAGAGAGAGAGCGAGCGAGGATGAAGGATGATAACGTGCAGAGATGCGTAAGCGGTGCCAGCAATAATGGAAAAAAAGAAAGCACAATGTTGAAAGCAAAAGAGAATACACATTAACTTGTTGTTGCTTTTGTTTGTTTGTTTTTGTTTGTTTAGTTTAGTTAATAACACATTAGAAAAGTTGCAAATATGCTCAGCAAACCACGCAGTGTTGTATAAGACTAAATTGTGAATAGTTAAGTAGAAGCAACTGAACAGAATAAATCGATAACAAATCGTTCGTTACTCGCATCATCTCATTTAAATTTTCTATCGATAGCACAACAATCGAGTTATCGGCCACTCGATTGTTAATCTTGAGAAAACAAAAAACTGTTGCTTCTGTAACGTATAAACAGTGTGACCGTATATAACGAACAGTTGTCTATATAATGTGTTTACAATAGCAAAAGAAAAAAAAAAAAAAAAACAAATGTCGCTTGACATCGGTTAATATATGCGAAATAACTGTATGCATGTATGTACATATTTACAATATTATTGCTTTATAATCAAGAAATATATATGTATATTTTGTTTTGGAATATAAGATCAATTTTGAATAATTTTTTGGTTTGAAATAAGAATATATGCATATTATTTGCTTACACCGATTTCTCTGCCAATTCTTGTTAAAAAAAATTTAATTGGGGACATGCTAATATAAGGAGAGATCCTACTCAAGGTTGTTTTTTTTATTTTATTTGCTGCTGTAAAGATATTGCTGTTACCATGCTAATATAATAATTATGAGATAACCTACTCATGATATTCTATAATGGAATCGATGAAAAGCCTTGATCAATGACTTACTGGGGAATCTGAAGCTATATGTACAAATGTTTTACTTTTTAAGGGTCTTCGAATCACAAAGCAAATAGATAAAGTAGGGAGCTGAGAAGAGTAAGGAAATTTTTCGATAAACCTACAATGTTTGAGGTCTATTTCTATTTCTTAGTCGTACCTTACTATAGAAGAGTTATAAAGTGAGATTGATATTGCTAATAAGTCGATATATTATTCTATGAGAAGGAAAAAAAGTTAAGGTATTTAGCAATTATAAAGTTTGAATTATTATAAATATATATACTTTCTAGTCCCTAGAACTAACCCAAGCTTGTCTCTACCTACAGGGTATCAATTTGGAAGTTTCTCATCTCGAAATATCACAGTGTCAACTGGGATACATCATATCCAAATGGGACTAGAAGAGTGCGAGAGTAAGAGTAATCTTTTTTATGTCTATACGAATGGGGATGGCAACTGGAAGCCCCAAAAAATAAAGCGTGAAAGCGGAAGCAATTTGATTAAGGAATCATGGTGTGAGTGAACCTCCCATTATAAGATGGCGTCATGCAGGGATCTGCCCAATTTAAGGTAAGTACAAAGAGAGTTTCCGATAAGATAAGAGACTCGCATGACACCACCCTGTGCTAGCTACAACCCCCCCTACCCCCCATGCAGGAGACTGTACAGTGGAGTTTGGCGAACGAAAGAGGCGGGTGTGGAGTGGAGTGTGCAAGAAGTAGAAGAAGATTAACATTTGAACAGACTACGCAGGTGTGCCGCTAGGCTTGAGTGGGGTCTTCTACGCTCTACAGACTACGTCTATTATTATATATGTAGGTATATAATAGGTCTAGGAATTAGTTTGGCCTACTGCTCTGACAACTCAAACACAACTGACTCGGGTGGTACGGACGACGCTGGCGGCACTCGCAGTACCTTTTGGCCGCGAAAGCACAGGGTGATCATCCAATTGGATCGTGTGGATGGTTGCTCTTTCATCTGTACGCGTGTGGCCAGTGTCGATGCTGTGGGCGCGTCCTCCTTTTGTTGTGTCTCCGCCGTCACCGTCATAGCCGGAGAGTTTTGACTGCCATTGATAGTCGTATAATTGTTGTTCCGGCCGAGACGCTGACGCTGTGGCTCATTGGCAATGACAATGCTGACGCTGCTACCTTTACGACAATTCAAGCGCTTATTGGGCGGCGATACCCTGTAATTACAGGAGGTACGGTTAGCTGTAAGGATCGAGAAGGAATCGTTACATACCTCTTGCTCGGGGGTAATCCTTCAGCCGGCTGCTGTAGTGCATCTGTATCTGGTGCGGTATTGTAGGCACCCGAGTACATCGAGGCACGCTTGGGCACCCACTCGGAATGACCACGCACAGACATCCACACGGTCAAGCTCTTCAGCAGCACAGCACGCACCTACAGAGAGAGAGTGGGAGAGAGAGAGAGAGAGGGATTGCAACCCGACTCCTAACTAGCTAGGACTTCACACTCACCTCTCCGTTTAGGAAACAATATATGAGCGCTATGAAGAAACCTTGAAACGAGGTAAGAAAGTACGTTGAGTAGCTCCACAGAGCGAACTTCCACGCCGTTTTCAGTGCGGGGACAAGGTGCAGCAGGTTCGTGATGCCAAGCAGCGGTAGCAACACTATCGCCGCCCGTACCGCCTTGCGGGTTTGCTCTATATCGCTCGCCTGCGATTGCCGCAACTTCACGACGAGCACGCGAATGATATTCACTAGGAAAAAGAAGTTCATCTGCAAGAGTAGAAGGGTTACTAAGGTTACAATGGTTGAATCGCCTAGGCTAGTCCCTCAACCCTAGACGAAAACCCAAAAGACTACAACAAGCTGTAAGTTGGTTAAATATTAAAGTCATCACTTTACCCTAATTGTATGGCACGTGGCTAAAGACTTAGGTACCTAGTAGAGTCTGGCATGAGCTCTACCTATTAATTGGCATACTTTTGCTTGTCTTTCTTCTTCTTCGAATCGAACAATCGAAGGTAACTTTTTAAGTTTGTTGAATTTCGAATGCATATGACCTGAATTATACCTAGTTTGATCTAGTTGATATCTGATGTGGCAGGCAGGGAGATATTGACTTACCAATATGACCGTTAGGCGTGGTCCCTCCAGTATCCAATAGTAGGGGGTTAGGTTGTAATTCCACATGCATTCACCCGGCCTGGTATCCATAAATAGGGCTGTACAATGTACCCAAACGGTGGTCATCAGTACGGGAACACCCCAGCCGAGTAGTGAGAAGAATACTAAGGGAAAGCTGCCTTGGAATACGGCTACCGTGACCATATTATGCAGGTACAGTCCCTCGATGAACATCCACATGAACATGGCGGTGCGTGCGTACTCCAGGAGCACATAGGATGCCTCGCAGAGATAGGGCTGGAGAAGGGAACAGAAAGATTTACGAAGCAGTTGAGAAACCCATCCCATCCTAAGCTCACCGTATTCTCGATAGCCGATAGACTCGTATTGGTGGCCGCCTCCGGCTTGCCACGCCGGAACTGATCCAGATAGAGGGTTAGTCGCACAATCACCTGCAGTACCATGGCTATGAAGAGATTCTTATGGATCTTGGTGCGATTGTTGCGCAATGATCGAAATGCACAGAATATCGCCAGCGAGATGATCAGTGCCAGCAGAGAGATGCATAGTCCGACAATCTCCAAGGTGCGTATACGTTGAGCGATATCCATGTAGAGCTTTGAGTGTGGGTAACAAATACAATTGCAAGATCAAGAACGATATCGATATCAGGATCGAGATCGAGATCAGATCGAATAGTAGATGTTACTCACATTGACATCCTTGATTTCTTGCATTAGGCGTATGACCTCGGGTTTGTAGCACGGTCCATAGTCGGTCCAGCCAGCAGGATTGGGTTCACTATCGTTGGGTCGCACTCCCCAGTGTCCATCAATCTCACACTTTCGATTAGCGAATTCTGTTTGTAATTAAAGGAAGGTACAACAAGTTGCATTGGGAAGGGGTGACTAAAGCAAATACAGAGAGCTGGAAATCGATAGGGAGGGATATCAATGTCGGCTATGCTGAGTTACTGTTGGGGTGCATGTTCTTTACATAGTCTGCTTTGCTTACTCAAGCTTTTCCCCATTGTGCGGGCAATGGACTACCTTGAGAAGTCCCCTTTTTTCCGTGTAACCCCTCGCAATCCAATGTTTAATTATTATGCAACATTTGATACGTTTCCCCCTTTGGGGGGAATGTTTTACTCCTAACATCAACGTTGTTGTTGACAGCTTTGGTCTAACATTAATTATGCCAATCGAATTGAGGGTGAACCCCTTCACGAATGAGGCTAGGCCTGAGTTGTCCTGTCCAAGTCATGGTTTCTTGGGTTATTAAATATTAAGTCTAAAAGCAGTCACAAGTCATGACTTAGCGACTATGGGAACGAGCAGGAGGAATTGGCAATCTCTCATTGAGCTACTATAGGTGGCAATTAGCCTGGCTAAATCCATGCACGAGTTTCTACTCCGGCTTGGTCAAGTGGACCGCACACCTGGTCGCTCCTCACAAGCATTTGCTATGCAGTCTTGGCCTAGTTCGCTGAAGGTATTCATGAATCAAGCGACTTGCACTCGATTAATAAAGGTCGAGCATAAATACAAGAAGGGGGATACATCCTAGCTAGGAGGCTTTTAGGGTTGTGGGGTTGGAGGCGTTAAGGGTTGGGGTTGTAGGGTTGGAGGCTTGTAGGGTTGGAGGGTTGTAGGGTTGGAGGCGTTTAAAGTTGGGGTTGTAGGGTTGGAGGGCTGTAGGATTGTAGGGCTGGAGGCTTGTACTTACTGCGTGTGTCTACTCCATGGTACCCTGCTGGGCAGTTCATGCGTGCCAGGACGCCAGCAGGCGTAGGAGGCCAGCAGAGCAGCGAATCCCAGGTCCAGTTGCAGTAGATACCTGGAGAGAGGCAAATGGAAGAGTACCAGGTGAGTTGCTCAATAATTAAACAACATTTTCGGGCTCCAACTGAGAGATTTGTCTTTTTTTTTTATTTATTTGAGCACAAGCTGAGTCCTCTGGCTTGCATTTGCTGGCGGTCACAACAAACCCCCCAATACTCTACCCTACTACCTACTACCTATTTACATATATCCCGTTATAAGCTGTAAGTATAGTAAAATATAAGAATCTACCGAGAAGAATCAGTGGATTTCGACCCACTGTCTTTTCCATCATCATGATTAGCTGGTTTCCTTGTCTTCTTTCTTGAACTTTCCATCTGTTTTATCTGCTCGAGTCTTTTCATGTCACAGGGCGGACACGAGTCCGATGAGAACTGATGGGGTTCTTCATAGAAATCAGCCTCATTGTAAGACAATTGCGACTGCGCATTCAAGGACTGTGACTCTTTCATCGGTTTTTTTCTCTCCGATTTTTCCAACGTCTTTTCAAGCGGATTTTTCAACGACTTTTCCAGCGGCTTCTCCAGAAATTCCTCAATCGTTGTTGCCTTGTGTTTCTGTAGGGGCTTCTCCAGGTATTCCTCAATCGACATTTTCTTTTTTTTCTGCAGGGGCTTCTCAATCGATTTAGCCAGCGGCCTCTCCAGCGATTCCTTCTGTGGCTCCATAAGCTTTTTCAGCGATTTTGTCTGCAGGCTTTCCTTGGGGTATTCCCGCGACTTTTTCTGCGACTTTCTTTCCATCTTTTTCTGCGACTTTTTCTGTGACTCTGCCAGCGAGCCTTTCAGCGGCTTTTTTGGCGACCTTTTTGGCAACCTTTTCAGCGGTTTTTTTTTCAGCGACTTCGACAGCGTGTTTTTTAGCATCCTTGATAGCGAGCTTTTCTTCAGCGACCTTTGCAGCGTTTTGTCCAGCGCCTTTATCAAGGAATTCTCCAGGGGTTTGTCCTGGGGTTTGTTTAGCGACTCGACCAGAGGCTTGTCCTGCGACTCGGCCAGAGGCTTGTCCTGCGACTCGGCCACAGGCTTGTCCTGCGACTTTACCTGGTGCTTGTCTAGCGACTTTGCCAGTGGCTTCTCCAGCGACTTTGCCAGGGGTTTCACCGACTTTGACGAGCGCTTCTTCTTCAACCTTGTCGTGGGTTTCTCCAGTGACTTTGCTGGGGGCCCTTCCATGGTATTTTTTTGGGCCTTCGGAGGAGTCTTCTCCAGCTTCATAGCTAGAGGCTTATCCAGCGGCTTTGCTAACGTCTTTTCCAATGGCTTTGCCATTGGTTTTTCCTTCTGCATTCCCGGGGGCCTTGAAAATGCCTTAATAAGCATCGCAATCTGTTCCTGTATTTCGGCAGAGCTCGGCATCTGCTTCATCTTTATCATCGGTTCCGGCTTCGGCTTCGATATCAATGTTGGTGTTAGTGTTGGGGTTGGGGTTGTAGTGCTCTGTTTGGATGGCAACAACACCCGTTTATTATCCAATGTCTTTAGCCTTTCGGCACTCTTCGTGAGAACCCTATTGCCAATACGCTGAGTCGTCCTGGCTTTCATTGACATTACGTAGCGACCACGAGGATCGCTCTTTACCATAACATCCATTAGGATTTTCAACATTTTTCTAGCCAGTTCTGTGTCCTTAACTGATGGATTTCTTAATACAGTGGGTCTTTTGTAGTCGGGATTTAATTTTAACTGAACTTTTTGACTATTGTTTTGTAAAGCGATTTGCCGAAAAAAAATAATACTGAAATTCTAACATATAACATATACAACGAAACTACTTATAGAGCCTATCTTTTGGAATTGACAGTAGTATCATAGCTGGGCAAGCTATATACATTTATGTGGAGGCCTACTTGATCTATCGAAAAGTCTGAAACCCTGAAACCCTTAAGCAAACCCTCCCGACTCTATCCCATCTACTAGTCAAGATCATGTACTCCCATTCTCACCTGACTGTGGCTGTGTATAGTTGGTGAAGTGAGCCGAGCAATTGCTATAGCTACTGGCCGGAAACGAGGTATAGGTTATGTCCCAGGGTGTACTGGATGCGCTGACTGTATCGAGGTCACCGCTCGTGATGGTTGTTGCTTCCAGAGCGCTGCCGGTAGTCACATCCACCAGACGATTGATGACATGTGACTGACTCGACGTCGACTCTGTTCCGGTTCCTGTTGTGAGAACCAGAGCCACGTCTGTTGTTGTGGTTGTCTCGGATGCTGGTGAAGTCATCAGGTTGGTGGTATACATGGCTTGTGATTCCTTCTTTCGTTGCACCATCGACTTCAGTGTAGACATGAATGCGTCTGTCGACCGGAAAGCGTTAGCTCTGGTCGTCGTCGTCGTCCCTCGTGCAACCCGTTCCGAGAGGCTAGGCGCAATGTGGCTGATGGATGGGGTGGTGGTGGTGGTCGAGGTCAAGGTCGAGGGATGTCTACTATGGATGCTGTCGGCGTCGGGGATGCCAGGTAGCTGCATCATATGACATCAAATCGAATCACTGAGGAAGAAAGAAGAATGAAAGCATAAAGTTGAGGCATAGGTCAGATCTGTAAGCATATATCCATATATAATATTATTTGCAGGACTTAAGTTCCTACTGATACTATCAGCTTGTATAGTAGATGTTTGACAGTCTGTGTGGGCATATTTGCTGGCTACACTGAGCACAATTTGTAGTCCATATAGGAACGCATATTTTATCTATGTATGAACAACATATCATGCTGTCAGGTATGCACAAGCATGCTTGTGTAAACATTTCGCCTGGCATGTTGATACAAAGAACAACAACAACAGGAAGAGAAGCAGGAGCAGCACTAGCAACGCACCCAGATCCAAGAAACATTGAGCAAGGTACGACTTGGGAGCACCCTGTGTCATGTGGAACATTTATTTAACTTGTTAAAGGTTGATAAGATTAGGAAGTGCTTTAATTACAACACTCACTCTATCTAGCACGCTGTGGAGTACAGTTTACACAAATGGCGCCCAACGTGGGGTATACTTTTATTAGCATTTCATCTCTAATTGATTCACGAGCACGTAGGGAAAGGTGCTAATGGGGTAAGCTACCTTTTTTAATATGTTTTGGCTGGTTTGACTATCTAGAAGGTTATATAAAGGTCCCAAATGTGAGCAGCTTCTTATAGAAACTCTATTCAGAAATATGTGTAATTGCTCGCTTAGCTAAGAGCCTTCTTGAATAAGTCTTGTCTTAAGTAATTTACAGGGTATCTGCAGTGCTATATCATGCGTGTTGCCCTACGAAATGCCTTTGATTGTATTTTATACAGTTTCATAAGAATTTCAATTTTGCAAGTTGTCGCAACGTATGTTGCTCTCATAACCATCCGGCACAGGCCTCCACATCGCTGCACGCCTCCACCACCCCCTTCCGGCTGCCACAAGCGGGTTATCATACTGTCATTCCAATGCTGGCAGCATGCTCAGCATTTATGTAAGCCCCGAGAGAGACTAAGGGGGGGGGCGCAGTTGCAGTGCCCGATTATGTGCATCATTTTGCCGTTATTAGATGCGAAGCCAGCGCCGTCTGCTTATCAATTAGGGCCTAGACGGAAATCGTGCTCGCAATTAAGCCAACCTAAGGCAAATCCCAGTCAGCCAGCCAGGCAGCCAGCCAAGTCAACGCCGCTGAGCAACCAAATCAGCGAATAGTAATTCGAGACGTTCTCCGCAGAGCTATGCCTGCTCCTGCTCCTTGCACCACCTCCTGCTTCTCTACCTTCACGGGTTGCACCTTCTTCTGCTTCTCTATCTCCACGGGTTGCCTTGATACCTGCAGCTGCCAGGTGCGAAAGGAGGCCAAAGGCACACACACACACACACACAGACACTGAAAACCAACCTGTGCCCTCCGATTCGGGTCACTTAACAGCTGTGGCACTTATCTGCGTTATCACCGCCCTCTCCCTCTCCACAAACCAAACCCCATTCCCATTCCCAGCACATTCTCATCTTTCTTGCAAGCAATTTTCCTCGTTTAGGTAGTTTGTGCAGACAGCTTCAAATCGGCTTAAGCTGTGCATATAACCAATGAGAGAGGGAGAGAGAGTGTACTAACTAGTTAACATAGCACTTTTAAAGTGTATTAAACAGTCTGTTTAAATATGTAAAATTAAAAAATTGGATTTTAAAGCCTGCAACTCTTTCTCTGTTGTGCATAATGTGCTTAGGACTTTTGCTTCACGGGTTGAGTTAGACCCGCTGGTTAAGGGACTTAGGACAGTCACTCTACGGTTTGGGTTAGTCTCGTTGGCTTGGGCACACTACTAGGATGAGGTCTAAGGGCGGCTAATGCTCGGTGACTTCCTATATCGATAGGTTCAATTTGTTTTATAAAATATTAATGTGGTTCCAAAGGGTTGAAAGGAGAGCAAACAAAGGGAGCTAACGGAACTGGGTTGTGGGGTAAGGGTAATCGCTTTAGCACTTGTTGGTACCCACTGAGGACCTTCTGTGCGATGAGGATGATGCCGCGATTAGAATCGCCTACAATTTGTAAGGGCCACAGGGCATAGATACGCTAACGTGTTTAGTTATTAATAAACAATAACAGTACTAAGCTAGAACTGCCAGTATTGCAAATGTGATAACAATAAAAAAAAAATAGAAATAGAAATAGAAATACAGTAATAAAAGCTGGAGGCAATGCATCACTTGCTTAGGCAGCTTGTTTGCCTCTGAGTCGGCTGAATGCATTCAGAATGCTCAGATTTTTAATTAAAACTAACCACAGCATTCATTTCCCTCACACACACACACACACAGTCATAGAGAAACCTACTAACACACTGAGAGAGCTAAGCACCCTTGCTTACAAGCACACCCACATAGACACACACACACTCTCGCACACCCACACACATCCACAAACTGACACACAAATGCAACCGCATTCGCAGAAAACAGCGAGCCGAATATGGCTTAGATATTGATTTTTATACCCGGAGAAAGACAGAGAAAGAGAGAGAATGAAAGAGTGCATCTCTGCTTAGATCCTGCTTAAGCTCTGCCATAGGGTAGCTGTAACTATGGGAAGCCCCACATACAAAAAAAATTGACTCATTTCGCAAGTCTTAACTATCTTTAGTTGGTATACCAAATTTCCTAATATTTTGTTGATTTGTTTAAAAGTTACAATAGCTTTAATTTCAAGAACTTTCCAGATATTCATCCTAAACAGGATCAGCTTGATTGTCTTTTAGTTTTTTCATCATTAAACATTTTCTTAATGAGTTTCTTTAGTATATCTTCAAGCAATCTACAATCTGTGGTATATCATTTTTGATACTCAATATTTAATGTAATAACCCTAGAATATTTCCCTTTTTTTTGCACAGTGTACACACACATAGTATGCAATGATGTTTGATTAACGCTTGTGTGGATTTTGCGAAATTGATTAATTACAAATTAAGTAGGTTAAGCAGTGAAACTTTAGATACCCTATAAAGAAGAAAAAAAGATTAGAAAGGATTTCTAATAAAGTTCTATATGAGTAAACAAAACATGAAAAGAGTAGAGCTCTCAGATCATATGGTGTAACAAGAGAGAGACAAAGAGAGATTAAAAACTTAAATAGAGCAGGTCGCATTTCCGATATTCCCTTGGCCCGTAGGGTATGGCATATGGTATACTATGTGGGATCGTGCAACTTGTGCATATTTATAGGATTTTTATTCGAGCCAAGTCGCTGCAGTTAGTCAGCTCATTAGCGCGGCCAGTCATGGCGACTTCGTCTCCGGCCTGTGCCTGTGCCTGAGACTGGGACTGAGGCACTGCATCTGAGCTTGCATTTTGGGCTTTGCGTGGGGGGAGAAGGGAGGGAGGGACGGGTTGTCGCCTCGGGGCCTGAGCGACCTTAAAAACTTTCTCGCGCGATTTGACAATAGCGAAAGCTTTTGGGGCTGCTCTGCTGTGGTGGCTCTGATGAGATTCGCAAGCGCTTTGAATGGGTCGCCCGCGGCCAGACAATGCAGAGTGGGGCAAGCTGATGCTGCACTGCCTCATCCTTCTCCAGCTGCTCCTCCTTCTCCTCCTCCTTGGACTGTGCAAATAGTTGAGCAGCCAGTTGCCTCCTTGGACGACAACGCGACGAGCGTTTCATAAATATTAAGACGATGCAAGTTGTCAACAAACTGACTGAGCGACAACCCTTTAAAGAGTTGCGCTGTGTAAGTCTCTGTGTGTGTGTGTGTGTGGGGAATATTCAAATAAATGTCAGTGTTGCCTGCGCTACATTTAAAAAAGTTTTTTATACAGAAATATCCTTGAAAAGGCAAATTTATCCTTAATCTCAACTCTTAATTCGGCAAAGTAAAAAGAGAAGAAAAAAGGTTGCCCTCTACTTGTCGTAGATGGTTAAGGTCCTACAACAATTCCTCATTCACAGAAATCTTAATATAATAAATTTTCAACTGTCTAGACTGCAGATAACTCTGTTATATAGTGTTACGATTTGGATAAGTCTATGACATCTCATTTAAGAGCAAAGTATAAAGAAAATGTTACGAGTTTGATTTTGTTAGCTTGAAGAGTTATGAAAAATTGCTATATTATACTAAATATACTTCCGATCTGGCTGATTCCGAGATATGTCAGGCTTATATTCATAAGAAGTAAATATGCCAAGTTTCAGCTGAATAGCTTTAAGTCTTAGCCTAAATTTAGAGGTAGAAACTGATTACTCTGGTTGCTCTCTCCCATTGACTCTGCTTGGGGGAGTATATATATATAAGGACTTGCCACATTTTGTGCGCTTATACTATCCTAATAACTAATAACTAATGCAAGAGCTGAAAATTATACATAATACAGATTATAATTATAAATATAAGAGTATGTTTCTATGCTTTCACCCCTTATAGCCCCATTTAAAGCAGCAATTGCGTTTTATTAGCAAAACTTAACTGCCTTTTGTTTTGCACATCTTAGCGTTTTTACAATTTCCACATTTTCCACAATTTTCTACAATTTTCACGTCTTCAAATTTCAATCAAAGTCGAGCCGAATTGCCCAATGGCTTTACAAACAAACACGCATAGAGCCTGCCAGCCTGGTACCTGCCTCGATACGACTCGACTCGACTCGATTCTGTACTCCCCCTTTGACTGTGTGTGTGCGTGTGTGTGTGTGTGTGTGTGTGTGTGTGTTGTCTGCCAGCGGCAGCCGGCATTGATGGACCCCTCCTGCCCAGCTGGTTGCATGCCCCACAGGCAGCCAGGCAACACAATGCCAGAGACGGGAGAGACCTCAGACCTTGACAACGGGCAAACTGCCAAAATAATTTCGTAACGCTCATTCGGACCCGTCTACCCCAAAAACTGGGTTGTTGTTCTGTTCATGCGGTTTTCATCGTACCACCCCACACCCACACTCCTTCCTTCTCCTTCTCCTTCTCCTTCCCTGCCCTCCCTCGCAGTTCGTTTATTTGATTGGGTAGTCATCATTTATTTTTCGCTGATTTGGTTGCCGTTTCAAATGACAGCATGAAATAAGCATCGAAATGCGTTTTGTATTAGTGCCTCCTTACGACCAAATAATTTGACATAATTATGTTGTCTTATGTCTTATAAAGAAAGAGAGAGAAAGAGAGAGAGAGAGAGAGAGAGAGCTGGAGCTGAGCTGAAAGCGAGTAGAGGTTGTTCTATAGGTTGGGTTGGAATGTCGTGATATGGAGAAGTTCTTAAGCGAAGTGTCTATAAAGTGATTTCAAAATATTCACTATGGGTTTAGAGGGTTCTTGAGGTACCTTATATATTCCTAGTTCGTTTAGAACTACTGTAGTTGAGCAGGGATCTACTGGCAGTTAGATCTCTAGCTCTCTAGTTAGGTTTCTTGAAGTTTATATATTTTTAAGAGTTTCCTGTATTCTAGTAAATATTTCTTAGCTTGAAAGAGTTTTCCAGGGAAAGTAACTATACATTTATAGGGTTATCTATTTGTTTTATTAAGTGTACTGTATTAACATTAATATATCTTTCAGTTTTTCCAAGTAACTAGTCTCATAGAGTCAAGCTTCCTTCCAGGAGTTTTCGTCCCGGTTTGGATCTTTCTAGCTCTGTCACTAACTGTTTGGCCTCAGCTTCACAGTCACACTTACCGCCTGTGAAGAGTCACTGGATAGAGCAGCTTTTCCTCTGTGTGCGTGTGTGTGTGTGCGTGAGTTTCGGGGGTGTGCGTGGACTGGCAGTTCCAACTGTTGCATAATGGGGCAAGCCAAGTCGCATGCCGCATGTCGCATGCCTCAATCGGTTGCCCTGGCTAATGGTCTCATAATGTGCACTCAAATGGTTTCACACAATGACAGTGACTGACGAATGGAATGGAATGGCAAAGAGAGAGAAGGGAGAGAGAGGGGAAGGAGGGATGGAGGCGACAATTGGTTGGCTTGACAGAGAATTGTTGTCAGGGTGCCTGCAAGTGTTTGGCCAAAAGAAAAGGTTATGGTTGCGTAACCAAATCATCAGGGCAATAGCTCTGGCCAGTTGGATAAGAGGGAGGCAGCGGGAGGAGCAGAGACAGAGAAAGAGAGGGAGGGAGTGAGGAAGGGAGGCAGCTAGATGAGGGTCCGTCTATGGAATCCATGAAAGTGGCAACAAATCAATTCAACTCGCTTTGCAAATAACAAATTGCAGTGATGCTTAGCCAGAATGCAGGCAAACTCACACACACACACACATACATAAACACTTAGACACACATACAGCCATACATTAACAGCTATACGTGTTCATACACACACACACACACACACTCCAACACGTGCAGTCGGCACAATGCGAGTAGAACAAGCCTTGAGCAGGGTAGAAAACCGACCCAAAGTTGCATAAAAACTGGTCAGGAAGACCTTTAATAGCAACTAAAAAAGCAACAACAACAAATACAACAACAAAAACAACAATAGAAACAGCCTCAGCAGAGAAACAAAAACAACAATTGATTTGCACAAGTTTTATGCAAGCGGAAACATTCACAAATTCCACATAAAAATGCAACCTGATGGGCGCCCATAGAGACCCCTTTATAAGGGAAAGAGGAAGGGTAGCAGGAAAGCTATACATTATGATCACGCGTCTTTGATGATACAAGCAAAGGATACAAAAGTTTTGCACCCAAAAAAACTCCAAAAGGTCTGCAAGAAATGGTGAGAATTATGAAATCAGTTGAGATTATGAAGAGTAGCCTGAATATAGGAAGGTTTCCAGGCACCTACGCAAAGGACAGGCTGTAGAACAGTGGAAAATCTTACGCTTGGTACATGTAACGAGAGAAAACTGTAGAAATCTAGTGTTTTTCTCTCAACTTTGCTGCCTTTGTAACTATTTTAAGTTCAGGCAACGTTTTATATAAGAAAACTAAGCTGGCGCCACCTGTTGCATTTTGCGGTAAGTAATGCAAGAAAGTGTTGAAAAATGTGTGAATAAGTGCTGAAAATTACGCAAACTAGTGTGGAAAAGCGACTTGACTGGCAAATACCCCATGCAAACTGATTTAAATGCTTTGCAATTTTTATTGCATACTTTTTGGGGCATATTTTATATATTTAGTATTTCTTGCATAACTTTTTTGTTTATTAAGCGATTGAGAGCAAATTAGGCAGATATGAAGGGGACGAGTTTAGGAATATACACTACTTTGTGTAGGCTTGTAGCTACCAGCATCAGCCTGCTATATACGCTTTATTGGCTGCACCTCTACAAATTTCCATAAAGTTTCCTTGAGTAGTTTTCCCCTTCAGGGTGCGTCAACTCACTTAGCGAGAGAGAGAGGGAGATAGAGAGAGAGAGAGAGAGAGTCACACCCACAATCAAAAGCATTACGCGTCTGATCAAGTTATTGTTGTGCCACATATGGCATACATAACTGTAACTGATTTAACCACTCAAAGCCGGAGAATCATGCATGGAATGGCTTCACATACGCAGCCCTCTACACATTCCTCACACACACACAGACACACACACACACCCACACACACAGACACGTGAACTTTTGCCACTTGGCATAGCATAATGACACGTGATGCGAGTCATAAATGTTAATTGCCCCAACTGAATGGGGCTGTAGGAGGGACTTTTCAACGGATTATACTGCCTGTCGTAGAGCAGGGTAGAACAAAAAAAAAGAAAAACAAAAAAAAACACAAGGCGTAAAATCCTTTTGAATTGCACTGTTTAAATTGTAATGAGATCCGGATTACAGATCAGAGGGATTAACACACAAGTTTACCCACGAAGGGGGGGCAGGGCTTCCGCTCTCTGCATAACCAGACAGGAAACCGAGCAGACCCTAGAGCAGGCCAGGCCAGAGCACTGCCCAGTCGTGGCCTGCCCTGGGATTATGAATGTCAGGTGAGTAAGCTGCTCTGTTAATTGAAGTTGAAGGATTAAAACGTAGTTCGAATGGGGGCACTACGTGGGCTCTGCATATGACGTGAATTTTGATAGCGTCGCTGGTAGAGCGATTATGCTGTCTTTCGAATTACGATTTATTGGCAGCTGCTGTAGGCGGGAACACGCTTTGAACATTCATAAGATTCATAAGGATATGTATTATTAACCTCGTTATAAAGAGGCACAGAATGCGGAAATTATTGCTGTATTTCGCTTTAAATTTCCGAGACATATAATAGGGGTAATGAGACACGCTTTACATACTTCCCGGAAACAGCTTGGGAAGATGATGCAGGGCAGATGTTATTTCTATATATGCAAGAGCAGTTAGACAATAAATGAATCCAGTTGGATGAGCCTCATATTGAAACTAAACTCATATATCTTCTACAATTTTAAAGCAAGTTCCATGAAATTTGTTGTGTACATAATAAGATTAATTTTAAAGCTATATTCTGAATTTCATTAAGTTTGGTTGAGCGAAATGAAAGATATATAAGAACTTGCGAGCAGCTGTCAGTCAGTAATTGAGCCGAGTAGAATATCAATAACTTTCGCCTAATTAAACATTCCATTTGCCCTCAAAACAATTGAGGGGAATGTGCCCAATGTGTGTCACTCTCACTCAGCTGAAAATCAAATGACCAAACTGATTACCAAACTGCTGCGGGTCAACAATATTTGGCAGGCACTGTGCACTGGCAACAGCACAAAAGGAGCTTATCAGACTGCAGTGTTGTGCAATGTCATGATGATGATGGGAAGAGAACTCATGCTTGTTGTGGATGGCAACACATGAATGAAAGGGCAGAGGAAAGGTAGAATGATATATACTCTAGATGTAGATAGGAAACTCTCTAAAGTAAGATCCTTAAAGTGTATAAGACTACAAATGCCCAAGTCCACGGGGAACTCTTTTAACTGCCAACTTCAGGCATCTGGCTTAGGTTCTACGACTTGCTTAGGTAGCTATGCCTTACTCTCTTTATTTCAATCTCTAACTTACAGGGTATTTCTGCACTGTGAATTGCCAAAACTTTAGCTAATCCAACTTCAGTTCTAAGCCGTTGCACTTTTCTGCTTTGCTGTGGCTTCTTTTCCCTTTCGCTCGACTCTCTTTGTTTGTCTGTTTATCTCATCTGTTTTTGCTTTTCCTTTTTCTTTTTTTTTTTTTGCCAGCTTCTACATGGTTTTGTTGTTCTTCCGCTTCCGCCGTTTGCTCGCTTCGCTAGAGACTAAGACCCGCTCTCTCTCTCTCTGCCTTTCTCTCTCTCTCTCTCTGCCTTTCGGTGAGAGAGCTTAGCCCAGCGGGGTGTATAAGACGCGTAGCAACTTTGTGGAGATGGCATATGATTTGAACCTGACAACGAAATTATAAAACAAAAAAAAATGCGGGTTCTTAAAAATAAATCCCTTGATTTTAATTTAAGGTTGCATAAGCATACCCTAAACAAATTGCGAAAAATTAAGGTAGCTAAGAAATATACTCTTTAAAACCTCCACTAAATACAGTTACTCTGCAGCTCTTTAAAGCGGGCTGCAAATACTTTCTGAAGGTCCTTCAAGCGACTGATAGCGATCTCTCTCTCTCTATGAAAATGTCAACCGCATCGATGACTCAGCTCAGATTACCGTAGAGTTTGTATGCTCAATTTCTGATAAAGTCGGTTGTTTATTTGTCGAGCATTAATTAAATTTTACATGGAATTTACAAAGCGATGCCAGACGCAAGCTACCCCACTGTAACGCCTTTGCCACTGTCCAGCCTTAACAGTGGGAGAGAGACGGAAAAAGAGTGGAAGAGAGAGAGGGAGAGCAGGCATCGACAGCTTCGCTAATTAGGCTCTGGTCATGCTGTCGTTCTGTCTCTGTTGTGTTGAGCTTGCCAACAGTTTCACAACAGTATTAAATGCTGTGTTTATACACTTCAAAAAAAAAAAGGTATATACCTTCCAGAAGCATCAAGCAAAAAGATTGATTAACAGTTAAATGGCAAGATAAACAGAAGCAGTGTATAGTGAAAGCGTCGTCGTCTTGGAAACCTACAACTTTGCAAATCATACTACACAGAGTGTAAGGCAAATAAAAAAAATAAATTAAAATAATATTTATAAAGTAGAGAGAGGGCACTATAGGGTGCTTTAAGACAGCACTACCTAGGGAACTTTAACTGCAGTTGCAAGCTAGTTTAATTATTTCTAAATGTTTACAAGGAAATTTTTACATGCTAAACGTTTCAGTTGCCTTTTAAAGAGGTAAACTCTAGAGAAATAGGACTGTAACACTCCTAATGCTATTTACCAGAAAGTATATCGATAATTTCGCTCTCTACTGCATTTCTATTAGTCCAAACTTTACGTTATCCAATACTAACCGCAGTCCGAACCCAAAACTGATGTCCGTTTGTGTTTCATAATGATAACAGTAGCAAAAACAACAAATATGAAAGGAAATAACAAAAGCTGCTTAATACTGTGTGCAATATTTGACGAGCGGGCACATTTTGTGACACGCCGCAAGTACAGGGGGCGTATGATTAATGCGCCAGTACATGCATATATTACGTATACGCACCGTGCCCGAAAATCCACATGACGCGTGCGGCTTACGCTACGTTTGTGTGCGTGTGTGTGTGTGCGTGTGTGTGTGGCAGTGCCTAATTCTATTTATTTTCAGATGACTTAATCACAAAATAAAGCCAGTAACAAGAGCTGTCCGCACGTCTAGGAAATACCCTCTAAATATTAAATAAATCTGTATTTATTCTCATCTTTTCAGTTCTCAGTTGAATCTTAAGTCTGTGACGAAAGTATAGTAAATTGTTTATTAAAATCTTCACTTTCCTCCCCCCCCACTGAACACCCTCTTAAGCGTGCATTCATAAGGGGTGTAACCGGCTGATCAAACGTGCCCTATGGCATTTGCGGTTGATATAGAAACCGCAGGCAAAAATTAACCCCAAATACTAATAAAATGCGATGCGTTCTCATCGCGACTCATATAACAAATTGGGGGAGCGATGGGGCAGACAAAGAGTGAGAGAATGAGAGAGAGGCAGATAATAGTTGCTGTCGGAATTCAATAAGTAACGCTGCGCATGGTGTGTTCTCAAATTTCCTAATCTGATTATATTATCTTCACACTTATGTTAAGTTTTTTTATGACCCATTTTTATACCCTTCTATGCTGAGGATACTTTCCCATGATGAAAGTTTAGAGAACAAGGAAAGAGACCTTTCCAGACTTCCCAAAGTGATAGTTTCATCAAAAATCAACCGATTTTCCTATATAATGGCATTTCGTTCATGGTTCGACCTCTAGATTGATTCTGCATTCAAAAATAAGGGTATTTCGACATTCGAATTTTCGACCTATTATGTTTGTCAGTTATACCTCTTTCCGGGACATGAGAGACCCTTCCAGACTTCCCGAAGTCATAGCTTCATCAAAAATCAACCGATTTCCCTTCTTAATGGCATTTTGTTCATGGTTCGACCATTAGATTAATTCTGCATCAAAAAATAAGGGTATTTTGACATTCGAATTTTCGACCTATTATGCTTGTCTTTCCGGGAAATGAGAGACCCTTTCCAGACTTCCCGAAGTCATAGCTTCATCAAAAATTAACCGATTTCCCTTTGGAATGCCATTTTGTCCAGGGTTCGACCTCTAGATTGATTCCGCATCAAAAAATAAGGGTATTTCGACATTCGAATTTTCGACCTATTTGCTTGTCAGTTATACCTCTTTCCGGGACATGAGAGACCCTTCCAGACTTCCCGAAGTCATAGCTTCATCAAAAATTAACCGATTTCCCTTCTTAATGGCATTTTGTTCATGGTTCGGTCATTAGATTGATTCTGCATCAAAAAATAAGGGTATTTAGACATTCAAATTTTCGACCTATTATGCTTGTCAGTTATACCTCTTTCCGGGACATGAGAGACTCTTTCAGACTTCCCGAAGTCATAGCTATGGTTCGACTACTTGATTAATTTTGCTTCAAAAAATAAATATATTTTAATATTACAATTATGGGTCAACCCATGCTAGGTACAGCCCATACTACCAAGGGTAGATAGAGGACATAAAGAAACCTACAAGCTATACACAAAATAACAAATTATGAATTATATAGGGGTAGCATATGAAAGATGCCTGCTGGAGCAAACAGGAACTGTATAAATAAAAGAGTACAAAGACAGGAAGGTATAAATAATAGAGAAGCAATTACGTGGGCTTTAAATTGGACAATAGTCAGCCGTAAAAAAGCTGTAAGCGGAAACTGCAAATTAAAAACAAATGAGAAAAAGCTTTTGGCGAGAGTGTTGGCATGTTTTTTTTGTTCGGTTGCGTGCGTGTTACCGGCTGCTAAATACCCTATGCCATTTTAATATTTTTGATTGATTATTATGAGCTAGACAGGCAGGTGCAGGGGTAGAAAGATAGACAGGTAGACAGACAATCAAATAGCTGAGCCAACTTGGAGGCCGCACACGGTTATTGATCCTGACGAAAAAAAGCCTGGGCAACACTTGCCTCTTGCTGCCTTGCTGTATCAAGATCAAGGTCACACTGTGAGCTTATATGAGTGTGTGTGTGTGTGTGTGTATGTGTGTGTGTGTCGTTGTGGGTGTGTAAGTACAAGCAAGTGGTGCATGTAAATAGGGCCCAGTGGCAGCTGCATCGCTTGCAGCTTCGTATGCAAATCATTGTCTACAGCCGCCCCCTGCCCCTTTTTTTACCACGCCACTGCCTCTTGCCGCGTTTGCCATAATGCTTGCGGAATATTATAAGTTTACACACACACACACACAGAGAGACTCACACATGCTTCAACACCAGCGGCAACATCTTCATCCTTGTGTCTGTCTCCAGTGTTCTGGTTGGCTGATTAACACCCAAGCACATGTATTACATGGTTACAGTGGTGTGTGTGTGCGTGTGTGTGTGTGTTTGTGTGTGTGCTTGTAGGCTCACTACTTAGTGTATGGCACAGTGTGACCACACGCAAATTTAACCATAATTGCCAGGACTATGAAAACATAATAATTTGTAAAGTGAATACCAAATGATTATGTTAGATAGAGCAGCCAAACTTGTTGCAGCTTTGTTTACTAAAAAGCAATATATACCCTACAAATTTCAGCTCAATTGGTTTACTAGACTCAGAGCTATCATATTACTAATTATTGTCTAACGTATCGCAGAGCTTCTTAATTTATTCTAGACTTTTTAAATGAAGGCAGATTTTATTTAGGCGCAAATCAGCAAAAATTTAACGTTCTAGCATGTGAAATATGATTTTTTTGCGTTCAGAGTAGGCGTGGAAGGCGTGGCTGAATTCTAAACTCAGGTGGAACTCACTACGAGTTTTGTTCTAAAATTTGAATGCCTTAGTTGTTATCATCTCCGAGATATACGCGTTCATACAGACAGAAGTGTTTATTTCTGCTCAGCTGTTGTTGTTGCTGAGTATTGTTTAGTTTAAAGGGTCGAAAATGTCTGTTTTTCCAGGTTTGCATGTTCTCAATGAATACAATTGATCTTGAAGATATATATATAGCATATATTGTAGGGTATAATTGCCTGAATAACCGATATATGTGTAAAAACCTCAAGAGTTTCGACTTGTTGCAGTACTTTGACACAGTGTGGCCATATAGGTTGTATTTGTCCCACTGTACGCTCTCTGTCCGTGGACTGACCACACTGACTATGATATTTCATTGCAGCATTTTTGCGCGTTGCTGTAGATTCCGAGAGAGAGAGAGAGAGAGGGAGAGAGAGAGAGGAAGAGAGCAGCAACCTGGCATACCACACATAGAAGATACAGCAGATTGCATAAGCAGTAGGGGCAGTTGGGCAGTTGTAGCAACTGCAAGATACCCTGCAATAGGCAATATAATAAACTATGTATATGTAGCCATTAATTAGCTAATATACCTCATTTGCTGCTAGTACAGGGTACAAAAAAGCCACTCACGCTTCGCTTCGCTGCTTGCTTCTTGTGTCTGTGTGCTCTGCTCATTTCAGCTCTGCTTTCTTCTCTTTCTTCTCCTTCTCCTTCTCTTTCTTCTTGTTGTTTCTCTTTCTCATTCTCTGCTGCTGCTTCTCTCTCAACTTTGGCTCTTTGTTTGCTGCGACTAGTCGCCGGAAAACAATGTAACCGTTTTGGCCTGTTCCGAGGCTCTGTGGCAACAAACAAAGACGCGGCCATAATAACAACAATAATACTACGTAATAATAATAAGAAAAACCCCCTACTTATCCTCACTCTGCCCTCTCCCTCTCTCTCTCTCTTCCACTCTATAGTCATCTCCCATGTGCACCTTATCGTTCTGCGTACACAGCATTTTCCAACGTCCACGTCCACGTCCAAGTTGCCTCTCAGCGTTGTCTGATATTTGCACGACGCTTTTCACTGCGCGCCTTTGTTTTCCACATTAAACTGCAGTCGCAGCATTATGTTCTACTCCCCCTCCCTCTCCCCTCTCTCATCCTGTGTAGGCGTGGCATCCTAAGCTAAGAATGTTTATTGTTTCGCAGCACAAGGCAACGCAGCGCAGCGCATCCTCGTTCATTCCACTGATTAGCCAAGTTGGCCTGGCCTAACTTCAACTTCATCTTGAGCCCTGTTAAACACGTTGTGAAGGCGGTTGAGAGGTAGGAGGAGGAGCTTAGGGGCAGGGAGCGGAAACAGGAGCAGGGATTAGGTCTTTATAATATAGCAAAACTTACACATCATTAGCATGGTCGCTTTTACTTTTCTTATCTTCGATCTACAAGCAGCAATCGGTTGCTTTATTCTGTATAGCATAGATCTTACCAAAAGGTCAAGGAATTATGATATAATATCATCTATATTTTACAGTATTTTTATAATATATCCACTTAACGTTTGAGAAGCTATAATCTAAAGTAATTTAAACTTAGGTTTTTTTTAGAGACTCAGAAACTGTTATAGCTAAGTTACTGCTAGATCTAGGGCATTAGCTTTTTTTTTGGCCGTAGATCTTAAGTTTCTTTAGGATACTGCCTAATTTTCTTATAGTATATAGAGTATGGTCGTATATCTAATACTATATATAGATGTTATGCCTTTAAAGTTCACTCTCGCAATAGTTTCTACTCAAGAACAAAAGTTCGAGTTACTCCGCTATAATTGAAGATGTTATGTACTTTATGTTAATATTATGCCATATAAACATAGATATTATACTAGAAAATACTAGAATATACTAGAAAATAATATATATAAATGCAAAACCAGCTGCGGGCACTAAAACATTGCTTAAATCTCAGAAAATTCCATTGCACATTTGACCTTTTCATGCGCGCACCTGCTCCAGGGTAGCTGCTAGTCGTGCACAGTTCTTGTGTACATGCTGGAATGCACTTGGTTTGCCGTAGGCGGATGCAACTAGATTGTTCAAAAACGATATTGATGCCCTCAAGTGCCGTCACATATGTACATATGGTATATCGAACGTGATTTAACTGGTCCGGCAACCTTATTGAGTAGAACTTTCAAAAAGCTGCAGAAACTTTGCCAACTATGTGGAGAAGGAGAAAGAGGAGGAGGAGTAGCAGGGAGAGTGAAAGAGAAAGTAGAAAGCAAAGTGCAGCTATTTGGGGCTGGCGAAGAGTGAGAGAGCTGGATGAGACCCTGCACCTTCCACGCCATTTGGCTGCGATTGGGATCAAGTCGCATAGCCGTTTGCGCCACTCGTTGCCAACCACGAGTGTTGAGGCAAATAGTTGGCAACTTTTTCCACTTCGAGTGGCCAACTAAGGTAGCAATAGGTAGCTCTCTCTCTCTCTCTCTCTCTCTCTCTCTCTAGACTGACTTACTACGCGGCCCAGTTCGATTTAAAAAACTTTTTAATTATGATTTTTAAGCCGGACTCAAGTCAAGCCATTCAGACTAAAGGGTAACCTAAATGGGCCACTGGGTTGAGAGCATCCTTATGGGCGGGGCTGTGCGGTCCGCGGTCGCTATTGCAGTTGCAGTCGACGCTGACGTTGACGCCGACGTCGCCGCCGCCGCCGCCACTTGCCGCCGCATTTGTGTGCCAGATTCTTTTTTTTTTGTGCGCCTTAGCTTTTATTTTGATGCCGCCTAAGAGCAAAAAAAAAAAAAAGACCCAACGCGCCCCCTCAAAAAAAAAAAAAAAAATAAAAGGAACACCCTGTGCAGCATCCATGCCCATGGCAACCAATCTAGCATTTCAGGCCACTCACGCCTCCTCCCCTTTCCCACGGCGTGGGCAGGTCATCAAAATTGGCGGCTGACCTTGTGCGTTGCTTTATTAAAAACTCTTCCCCCCATTCTGGCCCCTGCCTAGTAAACCCTTCAAAGGTGTGAGAAATGTTGAGTTTTTTTTTCGAAATTTCTTTGAGTGTACCAAGGGGCTTAAAGCCTTTAGAATTGAGCCAAGATCTAACTTAAATTACGAAACTTTTCAGAAAATTTCCTAAGAAAGTCTTTAGATCATTATTATATTGTAATCGTATTTGTCATATGATATAGCATATATTACGCAAGCCAAGGGCTTTGCCACCAACGCATCGATATGTCAATCAATCGTGTGGGGCGGAATAGTTTCATATTCCATAAATAGATTGATAGGTAAATGATGTATGAATGAATGAATGCATATGTCACATATGTTATGCAAGATTTATTGACGGGGAAGGGGCGACGATAGACCTAATGTCACATCAGGATTTCCACGAATAAATTTGAAAAAATATATAGCTAGAATTGTGCGTCGATAGAGTTGAAATTATCATCCTTAATCATCTATAAAATACAACTTAAACCTAACCACAACTTATACTAGTTATAATTCTCGGATCTCTGCAGCAATTGCTTATTATGTTAACCTTATCCGGGTAGGGAGGCTGGCAATCCTAACTTAAGTTATTCACTTAAACGAATTCTTATTAAGTTAAATAATTTCAAGAGGCACTGTAAAGTGTAGCAGAAATGTTCACCCTAGTTAAGCTGCTTAATTTAATCAAGCCGAGCACGACGAGCAACTTGCAAAGTTTTTATACCCTGCCAAGTGTAAGAGGAGGGGGTATATTTGGATTATAAAAATTATTGCTAAAATAGTGCTAATTAGTTTAGGGTATCTTACAGCAGTGTATGCCCTATTAAGATACCTATCTTATTGCGTTTAATACTCTAGTGAACTAAGCTCTCTATAAGGTTGTATGATCCCGCCTGCAGTTCTGGTCTCATATCATGTTATCATAAATTTATGCACGCATTACTTTTCCCTTCATGTGGCTACCTGGGTAGGGTATTACGAAACCAAATGCCATATCCCTTAGTCGACTTGTTTAACTGAGCACAGGGAATTCTTTATGAGCCTGGCCGCAATTACCCTCTAAAAAAACCAGAGAGAGAGAGAGAGAGAGAGAGAGGGAGAGAGAAATAAAACAAACCAGAAGAGGAAAAGCCTGGCGGGCCCACGGTAAGTGGAATATTTTAAAATATCCCCCCTCTCCACCCAAGTTTTGTACGTCGCCAAATTAGTCCAGTGTCGCACATATATTACATTATATTATATTATGTTATATTATACATTGCTGCTGCAGTTTGGTTTTGGTTTAAAGCAGAATACACTGACCTTGGAGTCTCTATGAGTTGGGAGACCTTATAGACACCTTATAAGCTTGCAGAAATAATAATACTTAGACTTTCCTAATAATTCTAATACAGTGAGTACAGCTGGGAGTATTCCAGTGGTTTATATGATTACGCTCTAAAATATGCATAGTTTTTGTTTTTATTGATTTTCTTCTGTGTATATTCTTTTTATTAAGCAAGCTATCCCCACCAAACTCAGCATGTATATAAATATATATATTTCCTAACGGTATACCAAATTTACTACAAATCGCTTGACTAAAACTTTATATTTTCTTGGTATTAGCTCAATAACTTGAAGCCAAGTTGCTAGCATAAGCAATTTCTAGCCTATAAAGTTCATAGAAAGTTCTTGGCGCATTGGTAGGGTATCAGCAAGTGCGACTATGATAGCTTTGGCCTGCTAGCTCTTCATCTACCTCTAGAAGGTGCAGGGGGGGGGGGATTCTTCTCCCACGCTGTTCATATTTATATTAAAGCCAAAAGCAGAGGGTTCCCACTTGGCGCAACTGAAGCAGCTTGGCTTGGCATTGAGACTGCTTGCCAGGTGAGTGGGGGAGTGAGGGAGAGGGAGAAAGAGTGAAAGGGAGAGAGAGAGAGAGAGAGAGAGGGAGTGTCCACTCAAAAATCATATAATATTGGAAATTAACACAAGCGACAACGTTACCATGACGCAATGCCAGCAAGTTAATCTCTTTAAGACGCGCCACGAGCGTGTTCCGGTGAGAGATGAAGGATTAAAGACAGGCAGCAAGTTGAGCAGGAGGAGGGGGCGGGGGGGAAGGGAGTAAAGGAAGCGGAAAGCATGCCCGAACGGAAGTGTAAGGAATGATGATGACATTTGTCTCGGGCCACGACGCACAGGGTGCATCACAATAATTCGCAATTAATTTCTTTTGCATTTATTTTTATCGCATTATGCGCTGCTGCGAGTTGGCAGCTGCATATATAATCAACAGGCAGATGTGTGTGAGTGTGTGTGCTGTGTGTATGTGTGATATTTATATAACTTGCCACACTTGCTACACTTGCCACACTGCTGCAGCTGGCAGTCAATTGCGACTGGCGTCAATTCAATTGAGAAGCGCAAGAATAATTGTCGGAGCAACCTTGGGACAGAGTTGCTTTATATGCTGATTAGTTGGCAATACTAGGATAGAGAGGGATAGAGTGAGAGAGGGCGACCTGCTGCTATTTAATTGGCAACTCGAGTGCATTAAAACTTAATCCCAGGCAAATCTCTGGGGGCGCTTATCCCACACACAGATCAAAAATCATGACAAAAGTGCAGGCAGAGACAACTTTATGTGTGTGCATGTATAAATATATATCTATGTATATATGTGTATGCATGTGTGTATGTGTGTGTGTGTCTGTGTGTTTTGTATGTTACTGTGTGTCTATTTGGGCCTGTTTCGCATGCCTTATGCATTGTTTTGACCTCCGGCAGCGGCGACCCAAAAAAGTATGCTACACTTTTTGTTACAGCACGCTGCATGGCTGCCTCTGGCTGTGTGTGTGTGTGTGTGTGTGTGCATGTGTATGCGCTGCAACAACAACAACAGAAAATCAATAGGAAATCATGCATAAGGCACATAAAGCGCATATCATTATCATCGTTTAAACATACAGAAGCAAAATCAACGATCGCATTCACATACAAAATTTGCGACGACATCAATTTAATTGGATTTTCCATAGAATTTTTCCTCTGAGTTTTCACAAATGAGCGTAAGAAAAAACGCGCAGCAACAATGTGTATATGCAAGTTTTTCCAACTTGAGAGGCAATTTTCTGTGGAACTCTTACTGAGATCTTTAAAGTCTCGTTAGTTGTTATATTAGTCGGGAAAGAAATAAGTTTAGAGGGTACTTGGAGAGTATAGAGGCACAGTCTAGTATAGTATATTTATTATATACACATTCCTGATCAACAAAGTAGAAGAAACTTACGACAAAATGCCTGTTAGGGCTGGCTTTATGCCTAAATCAGTTTGAGCTGCTATAGACTCATATATCCTAAGTTTTCTCTCTATTAAACCTTCAAATAAATCCAGCTTATATTCTTATATGCTAGCTGCAATATATATGCATTCTCATGCCAAATTTGATAGCCCTTACTCTGCGTATAACTGAGATCTGCGTGTTCAAACAAACACACCTAAGTAGCTAGCGATGCGAGAGTTCAAAGAGAATTAGCTAAGCCTGCCCTTTTTCACAGTGAGAACTGAAACTATTATTTTTCTGGCATTTAGCATAGATTTTTGCACAGTGTACTCCGCATTGAGCTTGCACAGTGTGACTGATGCGCTGCAGCTTGCGAAAATGTGCAAATAATTCAAGCGTCGCTGCGCGTCGCGTCGCCCTTGCCTTGCCTCCACTCACGAGATAAAGTCGTCCTTGATGCCGTCTCGTTTGCATATTGCGCTTGTCTAGGATATATCTCTGGGTGTCTGTGTGTGTGTGTGTGTAGATATCTATGTGTATGTGTGTGTGTGTGTGTGTGTGTTGGCAGTAAGCCGATTTTGCTTAGCAAACGGCAACAACAACGACAAACAAACTGTTTCGGCATCTGTTGAACTAATTGACGTGTCATAATGGCATGCAAGTCGAGCCTGGAGGGCCTAGAGAATGATATATAAAGTATAATATGTCTAGGGAAATTTGCCACTAGGGACGTGCATAACTTTTACAGTAATGAAGAACTCAATTTGTGTCGTCTATTTATGCTATAAGTATGATAGATGAGTTAGAAGTATCTATATGTCATATACATGATGTTTAAATAGAAGGAAAATATATAATATTTGATATATTGAATCCCTGACATATTGTTTGACAACATGACAAGCAGAAACCTATCAATAAAGGCTTTGTCTATATATTTAAACAAATATTCTAAAATATCGTTTGTAAACGTAAAGCCCAGAGAGTCTATAAATAAACAATTATAGCTACTTCTTGCCTAGACTTTTGTATACATGAGTAGAGTACTTTTTTCTGGGTCAAGTTCTGGGAAATTTCTTTATAATTGCTACAAAGTAAGTGAATGTTTTAGGGCACCCAGAAACTAAACAAACTAAAAGGTAGAGAGCCTAAGTTTCAGACCCAAAACTAGGAATTTATATAGAGATATCAGTATGATAGATATGTGAATTAATTTATGTTCTCAATTTAGTGCAAATTTAACTAGGTTTTGTATACTTTATAGAGTGTTCTATAGTCCTGTGTTTTTTTTTTAGCAAAGTAGTGCAGGTTCTGGGTCAATGGGTCCGTTCCAGTTTCGCACTTCTATTTTCTACAATTAGTTGGCTTGTTCTATATTTAATTTTTGTGCACATTTGAGGGTAATAAAATAAAAACAATCAGACTCATATCATTATCAGCAATACGATCATCGTCATTGAAAACATTTGTTCTGACGTCAATAAGCTAAGCAGCTTTCTATATTTTATTTCTCTCTCGCGTTTCCTCTCCGATTTCCCTCTAGATGTGGTTAAACATAAACAATATTCCCCAGCAGAACTGACAGTATATGGTATTATACTATAACTGTGTATCTTTGTGTTTTGGTTTCCCCTCAAAAATAATATTCCAACTTGCATGTCTTGTTTTTATTAAAATTTTAATAGTTTTCGTTTTCTTTTTTATCACTTTGAGGATTTCCGCAAAATGCATCCTGCAATTGTGGCTTATTTATTTGGAATATTTTATTGAGTCTTAATACATATATGGCATATTCTGTACATTTGTTAATGATTAAAATCAGAATTTTTTTACTCTCTTTCCTATATACTTTCCCTATATATTTATCTATTTTTTTATTACTTTCCTCTTTCAATTTTCATTTACAGTCTTTAGTCTATCAATTCCACATTATATCATAGATCTTTCTCATATTTCTCTTCACGTTTTCCCCACTTTGTATTATCATATATTAATCTTTGGCTCGCTTATTGATATGATCTTTATTTCTTTTGTTTTGTGAATGATTCCCAAATAAAAATTGAATCAGTTTTGGGGGGACGGAACCTCATGAGTCCAATTGAATTTATCAGTTTTTATGAGAGATAAACAAATCAAATTTTTATTTACATATTTCACAAAATCGACAATTGAATTTCGCGTTGTGCCTTAGGCCAGATGTGTGTGTGTGTGTGTGCGGGGGTGTCGAAAGGGGTAAGTAGAGTGGGGTGAGGGAAGGGGGGGGCAGGGTTATTGAAAATCAGTGCGTGGGAATGTTGCAGTTGCCTTCTCTGTTTGATAAATGTGAAAAATTCATGAATATTACGTATACGATGTGTTTTTTTTTTTTTTTTTTTTTTTTTTTTTTTTAACCTGTGCCTGTTGTTTGCCACATGAGTCTTTATCTCTTATACGTTTTTTTCACAGCTCAAAACACATGCCTGCTATAAGGAGTGCGAGCAAGAGAGAGAGAGGCTCTGCGAGAGAAAGAGAGAGAGGGGTGGCAAGTGAGAGCGAGAGAATACAAGGCGAAACCACAGGCGCTGGCATCCTTTTTTTTATGGCAAACACTTGAGAGCAGCGTGAGAAATACAAGCTGTATGGATGTGTGTGTGTGTGAGTGTGTGTGTGTAAGTGTGTGTGAATGTGTGTGCGTGTGTCCTTTCACTGTCTGTCGCACCCACATCAGCTTGAACCCATTTCATGCTCATTACTTGTGTTAATAAAACGCAACACAGAGACAAAGCAGACACAGACACACACACTCGCACACACACACACACGCACACACACACAGTCACACACAGGTCACCTGTTAGTGTGTGCGTGGTGTTGGCCTGGTCAAAAAGCCAACCGCAAGTGTCTCAATTTGATTACACGCTCGTTCCGACGGCATCCGCAAACTTTGCTGCCAACGAACGCCTCCGCCTGCTAATGAGGCACGTGCCACACGATGTGCTGCCACACGGTGCGGCTGCTGCTGCTGCTGGACACAGTTTGCACTTGCTGCAGTTTGCAGTTCATTACTCGACTCCAGGTGCACCCCAACCCGCCTCCTCCTTCGATTCAAAACTAAAGTCTCCTTGCCTGCGCTCTTTAAGTTGTTGCAAGTTGTGTGCGGCACAAAGGGCACTTCTCGCTACCCACTTGCTGCCTCAATGCTAACGAGCTGCAGCGAGACACAGCTACACATACACACAACTAGACACACACACAGGCACACACACACTCGCACACTCGCACACTCTCACACTTGCAGCATATATAAATACCAAATGGCGCTTACTTTTTGGGGGGCAGGACACAGGCCGTACACAGCATGTTTAGAACTAGTTGCAACACGAAGTTTGTCTTTTGGGCAGTTGCCTGCCACGCCCCTTCCAAGGTCCACAACTAGCCCTCAGGTTCCCCTACCTCCATAACAACTTTTGCCTGCCTAACTGTGCCACAAACTGTGGCTAAGCAGATTTTCCCGTAAAAATTTCTACAAATGCAGCCACAAAAAACTATTTAACGTACTCAGTATAGGGTATTGTGTGTGCCAGGCAGACCCTACTGGGTAAAGTAGCGGATTATGTGTTAATCATATTATATAGAAATCATGGCAGGTTCTCCTAATTCCTATCTCTATACTCAGTTCTCTTTATCCACTTTTTTTAAGCCACAAAACTATACAGAGTACTCAGTACAGGGTATTGTGAGCCAGGCATGCCCGACCAGACAAAGAAAGTGAGTGTATAAACATTTTATTATAAAGAAATTATGCCCTTAATTTCTGTATTCCCTATTAAGATATATCATTTTTTCCTACACTTCTCTTATTTCAACAAGTAATCATATTTCTTACTTTTTCTAGGGTATTTACACTTCCTTATGGCACACACCAAGTTCCACTACAGCCTCTTTAGGCCTAAACATAATCTGGGAAAAAGAAAATGTGTTTAAAGTTAGCGGAAAAAGGAAAGAAAACTGTTCTTTTTCTCTCCCTCTTTAGTGCATATGGTAAAATTGTTTATCGTGCTGAACAGCTGACTGGGGATTGCCCATTGCTTATAAGACTGTCTGATTTTGGCAATAGGGCAATGATAGAGCAGTTCAAACTGGCTACATAATTGCAAAAAAAAAACCTCCAGCTGTCAGGAAATCGATCACATCTGCAGATCAGATCAGATCTAAAGATTGCGAATTTTTAAAAAGTTTACAAAGTGTGCTGAAATCGGAATTTGTTTTATAGCTTTTTTTTGCTTTCTACAATAATTTAAATTTTTAGCGTTAATTTGCATAGAATTATTTTAGCTTGTTTTACGTTTTTTTTTGTATAAACATTTTAGCTTTATTTTTCTCGTATTCCTGAAACTGCAGGGTATAGCGCAGTGTACTACTTGCTTGCCAAACTTGTTTCATTCATATGTTTTGTATATAGTTTGGAGTCAGATGTTTACACACACTGACAGGCTGCAGCTGGGTGGCGATGGGTGGTTGTAAACAGCATATAAAGTGTGTGAGAATAGTGAGAAGTGGGAAAGCACAGTTTGCAAATATTCTCTCGCAAAGCTCATAAAGACACACTCCAGAGAGGGAGAGATATATGGAAGGGGAGAGAGAGAGTAGTTCCCAAAAACTCTGAGATCGTAATGACCAAACCGAAAATTCTAAATATTTAAAAGGGCGCTGGCATTACGAGGCGTTAAGTAAATATTTTCTATTGAAGGTGCTAAATAAACTTGAGCTGGAAACAATATATACTATACCACTGTGCAGTCTAATAACAAAATAGAGTTAAACTCTCGCTGCACTTACAGCTAAAATCAACACTGCGTAGCCATAAAAAAGCTATATATATCGTAGAAGTGAAAAATAAATTGGAAACTAATAAAAAATAGATTGTTAGGGGCACTACCAACAGTGTATACCCTTTATTTTCATAGGGTATTTTCTACAAAATGCATTAATAATACTACCATAAATTTGTACTCTTTAGAATATGCACGAAGTACGCTTAGAGACTGCGACTTTCCCTTTTAATTGGCTTAAATACACTGCAAGAAAAAAAGAAACGTTGTGGGCAGCAGGAGGTGCCTTTGTTTCTATGCAAGACAGACACACACACACATATATATGGATATTACTTGATTAGTATTTATAGCCAAGTCAATTCAAGCTCGTTTTGTTTTATGTAATCGAATGTATCCTGCAGTGCACACACGCGGATTCAGTTGAGTTTTTCTTTTTTTTTTCTATTTTTAGTTAACTCTTTGAATGCCTACACCCATCCCCTCTTCAGACTTATATGTAGAATTGTCTGGGTATTCTGGACAAACGTTGCGTTTTTATCGCTGCTTATCGCGCATACGATCGGAGCGAACAACTGGCAAGGTCAAGGAAAATATTTCTCAATTTGGATGGTAAATTTTTGTATTTATTCAGAGCTTAGGTGTGATTTCAGGGTCTTAAGATAAATAAATAAATGAAAGATCTTGGAAATTTGGGTGTCATACGAGAAGAAGAGATATTTTCAACGTTTGTATTGAAATTTTGGGCTAAAAATATCAAATATCATAATATATCGTGGCTAAATTCGTAAATTTGTTTCTTCAATATTTCCCTGTTAGCATTATAATATATCTTCACCTCAGCTTACTCACCTGCACTTTTGATTGTTTTCTTTTTTATATATTAAATTTATATTTTCTTATGTCTTTGATTTTTGTTTAGTTTTCTCTGGTCTGAATTTTGATTAGGTTTTTTGCGATAATTGTTTTTGATTTGCTCGTTGATATTTGGGATACTTTGGGACAGCGCAGGGCAAGACGAGTGTGTTTATCTCGCGATTTGAACTTGACATAGAGTAACCATAACATTGCTGCGAATTCTTATATTATTGCTGCCTGCCTGTCTGCCTGTCCACACTTCTTTTTTTCGAAAACGTTTTCCAAAATTTCTCGCAACACAAACAAAACATGGAAAAAAAATGCGCCAAACTTGAACTAGATTAGGCTGCTACAGTTGCTTCCTTCTCTCAGCTACTTCGTGCTGCGTGTTTTAGTGTGACTGTTAGTATTATTTTGGCTGCCACTGTTGTTGCTGCTGCTGCTGCTGCCGCGAGACGCGCGCCACGAGTGCCGAAGCCGTTATGACAGAATCTTGCGAGCATCTGAGCAACTTATCCTTCTGCTGCCCGCGTCGCTGGGCGAGCAGCGAACCGAGCGCGAGCCGAGCGGAAGCCGAGTATCGTTCGGCTGCAGTGTGGGCGACAGTGGGCCGCACAGTGAGGCACAGTGTGTCGCACAGTGGGCGGCATTGGGCGCTTCTGCTGGTCTGCTCTGCTCTGCTCTGCTCTGGTCTGGACTGAGTGCAATTGCAGCCGTTTAACTAGCGACCAAAGCGAATGCTAAGCGGCACACTCGCTCTGCTCTGCGCCGCTGTGTGTGTGTGTGTGGGCGGAGGGGGCGTGGCGTTTGGCCAAACAAAACGTCAGAGCGTAATATAGTTTTTACAGTTTGCCTATAGCTTCCCGTTCCTCTTGTTGTTGTCATTGTTGCCATTATGCGAGCACGAAAAATACAAAAAAAAAAAAAATAAAATGGCAAACAAATTTCTCTGTTGCTGTTGACACACACACGCACACACAACCACACACACATACAGACACACACACCCTCACACATACACCCTCACAAACACAACCACACACACTCACTCCCTCACTCATAGACCATGCCTGCCTTTCATTCAGTAAAATTTATTGAACTGCCAAATGGCAACTGTAAATCAAAATTGGTAAAAACTGCACGACGCTGTGCATGCCCTGTGGGTGCAGTGCACTGCAGGTACAGTAGTCACACGTTAAGCTATACGAAACTACAGCACATTGACAGCTTTATGTAAAAGTTTTTGAATCTAGTGTGGAAAGATAACACACAATTTTAAAAAATAAAAAAAAAAAACTCAAACAAACTCAAACGACCTATTCAAACTTAAACGACCTATTCTGGAAAATTTTGGGTGTACCCACTGTAAAATAATACAAATTTAATCAAAGAATTTTAATATATATGTAGTATATATGTATGATAAAGGGCTGACTACTTCAAGCGTGTGTTACAAACGACCTATTCTAGCTCAAACGACCTATTCAGGCTCAAACGACCTATTCTGATCTTCATAGCGTTTACCCACTGTAATAAATACAAATTTAAGAATACCATTTTAAAATATATTCATATTTTTTAATGAAAAAGTTCTTGAATTTATTACCCTTCATATATAGTATAGCTCCAGGGTGTTTAATCCAATAATGCAGTCCTTTGAATACGGAGAATACGCGTTTTTTTTTTGCGCGCAACCTGTTGCTATCGCTGCTGGAAATGGTGTTTTTACAGCACTCAAGCCGCATTATAGCCTATGAATCGAGATGCTTCACCTCTGACCAAAATACTTCTCTTATGTATGTAGTATCCACCCCTTTCGGGCCGACAGCAATTACATTTACACAATCATCGGAGATTGCTTCAGGCCTCCGAACGCGTCATTGCCGCCGTGTCATGTCGAACATGATCGACATGTGTGTTTATGGCGCTATTTATTTATTTATTCGCCTTTTTGTATATACTAAATATATATGGGTGTATATGGGAAAGACCATAAATATTCTAGCTAGCGTGCTAAAAGTGCGAGCTATTAAAATTTTCTCATAAAAAAAACTCTGTGTGCCTTCGGCAAAAGGCAACACAGTTGCTTGTCTAATTTCGACGCGTGAATAAATATCTATCACATGCAATTAATCTGGGTATAGCTAAGCATTAAATACCCTTTCGAAATGGGTTGAATTTTATAGAAACAGGATCTTAATTTAAATACTTTTTTATTATTAAAGCTATAAATATTTATCTTTCTAGCAGATTTCTAAAATTAAATGTTTTCAGAGTATCTTTTTTGCAGTTCTTTGTTTCTTCATTCATTGATTACTTTTTATTTCCTGCGCATCTTCAACGTTTCTTTCGCGATAAAAAAATATGTATAATCCTAAATCAATCGGTTTTTTTGCCATGTATGTTTGAACGCGCTAATTTCAAGAACTTTCCTTACCAGAGACACTTAATTAGGCCTGAAGGTTTCTTTAAACTGGATAGAAACCATGCATGTATCATATTTTTTATGCCACGCCCATCTTTAGAGGGAATCAATATATTGACTTTGAAATCGAATTTCAAGTAAAGCATTACAGTTTTTACCTTCTTCTTCGACATACAAAAAGCTAAATATATCATGCATCTATAAAAGAAATTTCAATTCGATCGGTCAATAAATACGGAAGTATTTAACGATATAGTACCTATGCTGAACTGTTTACATTGTTGTCGCTTTATTTCTAGCACGTGTAGCTGTGCGTGTGTTTGTTTGCGTGAAAGAGAGAGACAGCAATAGAAGACAAAAGAATTTGTACAGAATTTGCTCTAAGGCATTATTAGTATTTGTAACCGTTTTTGGGGAATGGGTATATCGTTGTGGGGCGGTTACATGTTCGCAATAAATGCATATATGTATGTATATATGATACCTAGCCATATCTAGTTACGCTCATGACTGACACCTCTGTGCTCAGAGCTTTATCTAGTACACAAGCGTAATATATATATGTATATACCCATTGGCTAAGGACCTACTGAGCTGCAGTACCTCTAATCTGTTTTCTTATAATTCCAAAGAAATAATTCCATCACATTTTGTGAAAGCTCATACATACTACCCGCCTCGTCTAGCTGTACTACTGGGTATAGCAAGTAAACCATTTTGTCACTTTATCCCTTCTCCCTCTTTTTTGGCTGTCACTCGATGTGCATGTGCTGCCCAAAATGCGACAAATTCTAGTTCTACTTTTGCCTTTTCCCAGACACTCTAAATAACCGCATTCGTGTCAAGGGATACTATGGGTACATACTACGTTCATTGTGATACGCTCGTTCGAATATCTCTCTGTGTGTCTGTGAGTGTGTTCCGCAATCATTGCTGAATGTTTGAGGATGATGAATGTGACAGACGAGAGTCGAGACCTTGTGACTAACTGAGTATCAAGTAGTTGGCTACAAAGGGTAAGTGTAGAGCTCTCTATCTCTTACAGTTAGTTTGTTTCTTTTAACATTTAATTTTCTTAAAGATTTAAAACAATATATCTTATATAAGTAGCTGGTTAGGTTATTTTATAAACTTTATTCGGGAATAGGTCGTTTGGGTTGTTTGGGTCGTTTAGGTCGTTTGTGTCGTTCAGGTCGTTTAGGTCGTTTAGGTCGTTTAGGTTGTTTAGGTCGCTTAGGTCGTTTAGCTCGTTTAGGTCGTTTAGAAAATCTTGTAGAAGAATCCAGCCTGGCCCGTTCAGAAAGCCAGGAATCATATTGAAACTCATTAATGAAGGTAGTTCCCTGCTGGGTATCTCATAGTCGACTACCCCCCATGCAGCCTTGTTTGTTTACTTGTTTTTATTAAACTCTTCATTGAGTAAATTCCGAAATTTGCCCGATATTTTTATTACACAAAGGCTGCACCTTGTGGTGTTGGTCGAAACGTGGTGAAGTGCACGGAAATTTCGGTCCAATTTGGGGCTGTAAGTCGTTGCCAAAGTAACGCGATTCTGCCACAATGAATTGGATCTTTGCCTCCACGCGTCCCGCTCGCCCACTTTGATGCTATTTCTGCTCTGTCTCGGTTTGGCCAAGGACAATCAAAAGCTGATTAGTATACCAGCTGCCCCTACCCCCCTTCCAATCCCAGCCAGAAACCAGTGTGTATTTCTGTCAGTGCATTTGTGATTCCTGTTTCTGGGGGTCAGTTGCAATTGCGAGAGGCATCATCATTAGCTATGCCTCCCCTCCAGATGCGTTTCAAGTGTTGTTTTGACAATAGCCATTGTGTGGGAAACAACGCAGCTTCAGCGAGGGGTTCTATCTCCACCTCGATAAGTCAATGCATGCTGAAGGTCTGTGTGTACAACCAACATAACCTAAGAGACAGCTCTACATGGATATTTAGACCATATACGCTCTGATATTTCGAAAAACTATGAACTAGCTTGCTAATCTCTATCGTGTCTCTCTTCCATTTGCACTTCCATTACCATTTTTGGCAAATCCTAAAAACATTTTTTGGAGTGCAAAAAACGTGACACATCTGCAAATGGAGTAAGTAGCTTATCAATAATCTCTCGATGACCTGTTGCTTCATACAGCGAACGGCGGGGTAAAAAAAAAACTTCCCGAAGAGTTTAAAAATAGAGAATCGCAGTGGAAAAATGTGCATTTGCAAAAAAAAGAAACCGGGGCAGAAGTGCAACGTTTTTTTGCCCCTCCCCCTTCTTCCTTCGACGGAATGTAATTGTAGTTGTCTGCAAATGGAAAATGCCCATTGTTTGTGGGGGTCTAAAGAGGTAGCTATAGCTATATAGTTGATTGATATATATTTCTGTTCAGCATGAGTTTGGTAAAAACAAAAATAAAGGCATACAGAGCGGGAAAGTTGGAGAGAACTATTAAAAAAATCCTTAAAAATACTAAAAAAAATAATAAAAAAAACAAAAGAAAAAATATAAAAAAAACAATATTGAAAAATTTCAAAATCGGGTCTACTACTTAAATCTAGCTAAATATACGTTAATCCTAAGTATAAATATAGTACAAAGAGAAGAAAACAGAGTATGCAAAACTAAAATATAAAAAAGTAAAAAAATAGATAATTCTATATAATAAAATCAAAAATATGGCGAAATCTTTTGTAATACTCATGTACAAATATCTGAACATACGTTGATCCTAAGTATAAAAATAGCAGAAAAAGAGAAAAAGAGAAAATATCTATGCAAAGAGTCTGAATAACTATATAATAAGTCCCATAAAATCGTTTACTTTTTAAAAAACACATGAATATATTGTTTTCTTTTGTCCACTGGGTATCTAGCAGTCGTGTACACCCCACCTCAACTCACTCTCTCACTTTCCCTGTCTGAATGTGTCGGTGTGTGCGTGTGTGTGTGTCTCTCCATGTGAGTTCGTGTGTGCACACACTGTGCTATTTGTGTGTGGCGCACTTCAATTTGCTGTCATGAGCACGAAAAGTGCTGCGCACCCACACGCTGGCTACGGCGATGGCGATGGCGATGGCGATGACGACGTCGCTGCCGACGTCGCTGCCGTAGAACGTCAGCGCCGTCAGCATTTGGCCTAGTCACGTTTTGCATGCTGCTGCCGTCGTCATGCCGGGCCTGGGTTGGCCTGGTCTGGCCGCCAGGTCGCCTGGCCGACACACTGCTCCAGAATATCAAAAAATACGTTGACGTCGACGTAGACGCCGACGTCGACGTCGATGCTGAGAACAGCGACGACTGTTGACTGTGCCCAGTGCAAGCGGCGCTTTGTTCATTTGCCTGTCAAGCCCACCAAGCCGCACAGTGGGGCAGAGCAGTCAAAAATGCCTTAAAAAAAATAGACATAGGTGCAATAAGCGAAAAGGCTTGAGAAGCTTCGAGATGCCTGATAGATGAGTTAATAATTGAAAATATATATATATTTAATATATCTTTGCTTTCTCATATATAATAAAGATTCTATAGAAATATTTGATGGAGCTGCATACCTTATTTGTTAACAATAAAATTATTCATTTTCAATTCATAAATTGCCTATTTAATTTCAATTTTTTCTATAAATCTAATGAATATTATGATTATTGCTTGATATTTATATCTTTAATTTTAAGGTTAAAGACCCAGACATATCGCCTTTTTCGACAAATTATTTATATTTTCCAAGCACGTCTGGCACATGATCGATTTTCAAACAGATATAGCTATTTCTATATTTATCGATTAGGTTGCCTGAGCTGAAATTTGTTAAACGAAGATATTATATTATAATCAAAATATGTAACAATTTAAGATCTATATAATCTTTATTTATCGATTACTTGAAAATAAATTAAATATTGCATAGATTTCTTGAGTTGGCATTTTATTGACGAATTTGCCTGTAGGCTCCACTTTGTCGGTGTCCGTCAAGTGATTCGTAATCAACGCACACACAGATACACACACACACACTCACACACATTTACTCACATGTGTGTAAAACATGTTTACCCTGTGTATGTGCTTTTATACCCTGCACTCGAGAACTGAAAAGGATGCATTATATGTGTATGTATAAATATATATAGAAGTAGCAAAAGGCGTGTGAGCGCACAAGTACAGTGTGCACCGGCTATGAGCAAAGGCAGAGCTGCGCTGCGAAGATATTTATATATATATATATATATATATCTGCCTTCCCCCCAATACCCTGCACATCTCGTCTCACTCTACACACATGCAACACAACGTGATCTCAGGCGTTTGCCACACTGTGCAGTGCGGACTGTACTTGCAGCCGGCTGCTTGCTCCCTGATGTGGTCAGCTAAAGGTCTGCCCTGCGCGTGCTGGGCGTGTCCAGTGTGCGCCTTGGATGTGCCTCATAAATCAACAGCATCCTTTGCATCCTCGCCCAAACAAATAGCCCCAGCCCCCCCTCTACCAGACTCGGGACATCCCGAATTACCGCTTACATTGAGGCAGAGTTAACGCAATTGTGTGAGGAGGAAGAGGAAGTAGAAGAGGAAGAAGAAGCAACAGCAAAGCATAATTGATAAAGAATCCTTGGTTTTTTTAAAGCATGCAGGCCTACGTAGAGCTCATTAAATGGAATGGAACTATGCCTTATTAGAGCCTTATTAATGCAAATTTCATATTGAAATCCAACAAAACAGTGTGTTAAATTATTAGGAAAATACCTGTAATATATGTCTTTATATAGAGTATTCCATTCAAGGTCTCTCAGCTGTTGCCCTATGCGAATTGGATGAATCAAGCTAAGAATTCTCTATATTTCAGCGTATTGTTTTTATTCGCTCACTCTGAATGCGTTGCTTCATTGAGGATGAGTATGGTATAATAGATCGTATCGGTTGGGATCTATATAATTTGTTTATAATTTTTATTATTGCCTACGGATGCAGTAAGACGATGATGGGAATTGCGATAAGAATTAAGACACACGCACGCGCGAACCGGCTGGGGGCGACTAACTGCGCTGGAACTGGAAGCAGAGATCAGAGCTTAGAGATGCCTTCCAGAGCACAGAGAATCTCAATTTGTATATGTACTATATACATATATATATATATATATACTTATATACCATATGTGTGTGAATAACGAATTGCAAAGAAGAAAGAGACGCCGATCGCGAGCGCTACGTAGAAGCGCACATACCCTACAGATCGTTTTCGAAATACCACGTTAGATAAGATTAAATGATTCACAATGTTGATAGAGCACTTACGGGGCTTAGACCTTACTCAAGCCTTATACAACAAGGTCTGCAGATGCCCCAAAAATAAACGTGATATCAAGTGTTGAATAGTTCAAACCAATTTTGGAGTCCTTGACTTGTTGCACCAACAACATCATCATCGATTGTAATGGAAACTTGCCCAACTTGCGACTTTGATTACCCAACAGGAAAGTTTGGGGAGGGGGGGTATGTAATAAGGTTATATACCAATACCTAGGTAACTACAGCTTCGACTTTCGTATATATATATGTGTAGTAAGGTTCCCAGGAGAAACTGATTACTGTGGCGTTGTAAGGTATTTAATAATGTAATACAGAGTGTAGCTTGGGAAAATTTAGATTCTGATGTGATTGTGATCGACTGGGGTATATGCTCTGTGTGGAAATCGAAAGTACACAAAAGAAACCTAGAGGAACCTGGAAGTACCTGGAGTAACCTGGAGGAATATAAAACGACCTAAAGCGACCCAAAACGACCTAATGCGACCTAAATCGACCTAAAACGACCTAAAGCGACATAAAGTGGTATAAACTGACCTACAACAACCTACAGCAACCTAATGAAACCTACAGAAACCTAAAAAAATCTAAAGTACCCCAAAGGGAACCTGAAGTAACTTATTACTACCCTTTGCCTGCGAATTACAGGGTACTGCACAAGCTGAACGAGCTTACGTTTCACAACACTAGACCGGGTAATGTTGCAATTATCAAAGCTTCTTCTCTCTTTCTCTCTCTCTCTCTCTCCCCCGTTCTCTCTCTCTCTCATCCTCTCAATCTTACGCTCTTTCACTCGACGGCTTCAGTCAGAAATTATGTGCAAATGAGAAATACGAAGCTAAAATTAAATAAATAGCACAACAAGGCAAAAGCAACAACAACAACAGAAACAACAACAACAACGACAATGGAATAGCAAAAACAAAAGGCAAGTGCGGTGCAATTGCAGCTGCTGCTGCGTCGACGTCGACGCCAACGTCAACGTTAACGCCAGCATCGCCAGCGGCGGCAGCAGCAGCGTCGTCGGCATCGACTTGAGTAGTCGATTTAAAGTCAGTCTCAAATTGATTTGATTTACTAGAAATCTCAGATGGATGGTATACTGATTCCCACGAGAAATATCTATAGCAAATATATATTCTTCTGTTTCTTAGAAAATAGGTCGTTTTAGGTCGTTTAGGTCGCTTAGGTCAGTTAGGTCGCTTAGGTCGTTAAGGCTGTTTAGGTCGATTAGATCGTTTTGTTTCAGTAGTTTGCTTCCCACTCTAAAATCAAATATCCTTGAATAATTTGGACTAAAGTAAATGAAAATACAAAATCATAGGCAATTATAATGCTCTGATTTCGACAACATAACCCATTGATACATATTTGCATACAAATCCGAATTTGTGCCACATGGTAAATAATTGATTCAAATCAGCTCAAAATCTGACTTTAAACTATATACATATAACGGATAGAATTATGAAAGCTATCACATCCAATGCACAATAGGTCGAAATCATAGCTAACCTTGAGTAAAACAGAGAAATGCAAATAACTGGAGAAATGTGTGAAAGTTCATGATGAAATTACACATTTATAAACAGAAATATGCCCAGAATTTAATAAATGCAAGCTTTAAGTGCTGCTTGAAGATATAACTGTTGTAAAGTAGCACAATGTTGCCAATATACCCTGTAAGTAAGCTAATAAGTAAATTTCTCTCTGGTTATTATTGGCATTATGAGAATGAAATCCAATTGAGATTTGCAAGTGAAAACTTTGTGTTTTTATTTACATTTCACTTGCTGCAATCTCATTTTCCCAAATGCAGCCAACTTGTGGGATCTCACTTCAATCCCCCCACACATACAACACACTATGCGTAACCAATTTGAGGGCATAAGCCGAGTCAGTTTTGGCACTATTCAAGCAGATAACAAGCAAGAAAGCTGTAGTGCAGTGTGCTCGACTGTGATATACCCGTTACTCAACAAAATTATTTCTTAAATTTCTACTATATTTATTATGCGATCGTTAGTAAAGTTTTAGGTTCCATTTATATAGTGATACTTATTATACACACTTAAAATTAACGTTCTAGCTTAGAGATAGAACTTTTTATTTGATTTTGAGACATTTGTGAGGCTGTGGCTGAATTCTAGAGACAACTTGATAAGCGTCAATTATTTAGATATATGCTCACAAAATTTCATAGTACTAACTCGTATAGTTCCTGAGATCTGGACGGATGGATAGACTTATCAAGAATATTTAAACTGTGTTGCATCCAAGTTGTTATACCCTTCTTCCATTTGCATTTGGGGTATAAGAAAGTTGATTTTGCAATGTTGCCATCGCTTCAACTGCAGACACTCTGTTTTCTTCCGATTTCCTCCCTTCTCTTTCGCCCCTATCATCTCCCTTCTCTTTGCCATCATTCGCCTTCATTTGCATCTGCAACTTGTTGTGCTTGGCCGGAAAAGTCCTGTACACTTGCTGCCTCTGCCTCTGCCTTTGCATCTGTTTTCTTTTTATTTTCACTTCAGACTTGAGCATTTTCATTCCAGGCAAAGAAAATGCAGCGATAATTTAAAGGGCGGGTTTTCCGGGAAATTGACTGCCCCATTGAATGACAACAGCTGCAACTGATTTACCAAATCGGTCGATAGGTCGACGTAAACTGTCCAACGGATTGGCATTTGACAATTGAAATTGCCAAGAAAATTACAGCCAAAGAAAATTGGTATAAAATGAATTAAGAATGCAATTACGATAGGCCCTGTTTTTAATTATAGCTGCAAGTACTATATATTTACCATATATCGATTGGAACTAACCATGGGTTGTGGGCAGAAATAATTATATTTTCTTAGCAATCTAAATACTAGGCTAATTCTCGATAAAATTATATGAAAGACTAATTTTACTATATTTTACATACTATATACATATATATTCCTGATCATAAGGCATTCCTATGTGATTAATCTTCAAGCTAGTTTCGTATATTTATTTTGAACCAACTGCAGTGAATGCAAAAATTCTTGAATTTTCTGCCAAAGTTTAACGACTTTTTCGTTTGCCAACAAATTCTGTTTATGACCAAAATACACGCGTTCGACAGAGATAAAAGAGATAGGGAGAGAGGCAGAGAGAGAAAGAGAGAGAGAGAGAGAGAAAGTATTATTACTTCTGTTTTGTTTACACTCGCATTTATTAGGCTGGCGCAAAAAGAAAACAAGAAGAAAATGTGAGAAGGGGCACCGAGCCTCTCTCGGGTTGACAAATTCAAATAGTCCCCTCTCGAAGAACCCCCCTCGGAACCCTTCTCTCCCTCCCACTGGCAGCCACCCACACAGTCAGCCAGTCAGCCGGTTGGGTCCAGGTGCCAAGCAGAACCGAGGCAGGTGTACATGGTATATGGTATTTGCCTTGCGATTGCCTTTTAATTACTTTGCTGTGAATAAACATAAACAAGATTTATTTAGTCGGTGGAAGAGTCAGGTGAATTCCATTTGAATCTGCCTCATTGTATAGAGCGATGGTATCACTCTCTGGCTGAGAGAGAGAAGAGCGTACATCTAATTATTATACTAATCTGTCAATTTAAGAAACTCTGTATCTCTTTTTTTACTCTTTTTGATTATTATAAATCTGACATATCCTAATATATCATCAATTTTTCTGGTTGATTTTTCTTTCATATTAAAACTTGATTTACGACATTAGCCAGATGTTTCCGGAGTTTATTATGCTATAGCACCATGTACCGTGTGCAGCGTAGCGAATCTTCCTTTCCTTTCTTTTTTTTTCAGATATTTAGAAGATTCCTCAAAAAAACAGATGGAGATTAAACGTAGATTTATTATAAATTTATTTATTCTTTTACCGTGCAGATCAGCAGCAAGTGATATTCTATATTTTCTAGAATAATATATTAAGTTACACATTAAAAAGTATGGTCACCTTAATACAAAATTAAAATTTCTACACAATTTAAGTGTAGTATTATATAAATAAAATTCGCATAGGCCTTTCGGAATAATAAATCTCTTGTTTTCCTTTTTTGACTAATAAATGGCATATTTTGCGTGCTATAATTAGAATATGGTTAGAAATTTCCAGATGTAGAGCATATGTGAGGGTAGTCAAGACTCTATACAATCTTCAAGTTTTTTAGTTTTTAGTGTTAGAGATATTTTTGATTTATAGAGCGGAATATGCAGATTCACATATATATAATTATATATTAAATTATATTTTTTGTCTTTGTAGCTTGGCACACCCCTTGAGCACTGCATACAGGGTATAACTTATCGAATAACCGAATTCGCTGTAAAATTCTGACCGAATCCATTTTAATTAATTTGATGGCTACATTAGTGTAAACTGTAAACTGGCAAAGTGGATAGATTTGTAATATTATCGAAAGGAAGGGAAAGGGAATTGTAATTGTTATGATGCCCTTTGGCGATGCTCAACATCAGCCTGGGGCACAGTGCAGACGGGTCTAGCCGGGCCCCGTTCCCGGTCCCAGCCCCTAGCCTGAAGCTGAGCGTAGAAGCCGCTCAAAAGCTTTGAAGGAGGAGGATGAGGAGGAGGAAGAGGAGGCAGGAAGAGGCAGGCTGAAGTGTGTACAACCCATCGCAATTAAATTGATGGCCAAAAATTGAATGGTGTCGCCCGGGTACGGTCGGGATGGAGGAACTGGTCTAAAGCCCCACGTTTTTGGCCTTAATTAAGGTAAAAGCAGTTACTAAAATTTGGCTCGGCCAGGTGACACAGCCTAAATCGAAGGTTAAGGTGAAACGGAGAGTGAGGACTGGGGAAACGGGATGCTGGACAGACAGAGAGGTATAATGATTAGCACAGTGGGACGATGGGACAATGGGACAACGACTTGAAGAAACGTTTGTCCAGCCGAACATAATGGAGTTCAAAGGGAACGGTGCTTAAAATGAAATCGTTGAGCGCTTTGTGTGAAATGAATTGACGATTGCACAACAATTGTCAGGAGGGATTGGAGGAGGTTGTAGGAGGAGGAGGAGGAGGAAGTGGGTCCTGGTAGGGGAACTGTGGCATCGCTTGACAGCACACAATTGCAGTTTATCAAGGGTTTCCCTCAGCCTGCTGCTGCACGTTGCTTGGGGTGCTTGGACACACACGTCTAGGGTCTCCCTCTAGCTAGCTACCTGCCTACCTCCCTACCTTCCCCTCTTACGCTTGCACACCCGCCTTGAGCACACAAAAAGTGTGTCAAAAGTATTCTAAGTAATCGCCCCATTTACTCGCTCACGCGCATTCAGAGGCACCTCGCCGTACCGTTACCTTCATTGAGTAAGACTATGTGCACAGTGGTGCGAAGTCAATTAGTATTTGGTTCATTAAAAGTTTCTATACTCAGTATATTATTTTTTATTATTTTTTTTTAAGAAAAATCTTTATCTTAAAACGATTTTCGCTATATGAAGCATATAGCGTATGAAAAACTTATGGCAAATTGATGAAATTTAAAGAGTTTATAGACCAAAGACTATATAATATTATTTATAGAAGTTCATTTGCAGCATACATAAAAAAAACAATACAAAATCATCTTCATGCCAAACGATCTCTCCTACCTTATATCATGAAATGAAGACAGCTTTTTTATAGCTAAATAAACAGTTAGATTCAGACACACTGCTTTATAATCTAGCTAAGTTACAGGCAAAACATATAATCAAAAGGGAATACAATTAATTTTCAACTCATTTTCTACCGCCCTCGTCCCACTGTGCACTTGTCAGGTGCAGTTAGCAATCGCCGGAATCGCCATAGCCTGCGCTGGACAATAATTCATGTACGAGTATAATGAGACTGGTTGTGGAGAAGGTGGAGGTGGATAAGGATGGGGATGAGGCTGGTCAGGCTGGGAGCACCCACTGGTTACGTTGTGCCCTAACGTTATGCATAGTCGCGTTTGACCTGCGACAACTTAAATGTCAGAGAAGCCTGTCACAGATACGATAAATAAGTTAATATGCCACTCGATTCCATTTGCTGAATTATTTAGATGGGTAATGGGAAAAGTGCAGCAATATTATCGCAAATGATAAGAGGTAAAAAAAGGAACACCCTGTATTGTATGCTGTTTTAGTGAAAGTGCAATCAGCAATCAGATTTATCGGATTTTATTTTTCGCAGAATAAAATTACGTGACCTACGATACAGTTGCAGTAACTATCGAGTATCGATAGGTTCAATTATTTATAGCTTGTATAAGCATATCCCATGTCACATGTCACGTTATGATTGCCTACCCCCCCAAGTTGAGTAGGCTTATACAATGATTTCTTGGAAAAATTGATGTAGTAAATCGTTGGGTAAGCGAAGCAGAGGAAAGATTATGATCCCAAGCAATTATTTATATATACTATATATTTATTATACCCTACGATAACTGAAAAAAGGTTTAAACTCTGTACCAGGCAGTAGTACCTCACAAAGTACTTATTTACTTTATGCAGCTTCTTTAGACGTAGCGATTTAGGCATTTCTGTCTGTTTGAACACGCAGATCTCGGGTATTCCAAAAGCTAGAGGCACTAAATTTGAACTGAAGGTTTCTGGTTTCCATACGCAGCTGGTTCTTATATCTCTTTTCGAGTGCCGTGCCCAATGCTCACAAAAAACATTAATTTACTATTATAAGGTAATGTATTTTAGCTCAAACTAATCTGTTCTTATATTCACATAGATTTATACCATATACATATATTTTCCAAATTTCAGACTTATTGGAGCATAAATAGATAAGTATTTTAAGTTTACTTTAGCTTGCCAAACTCTAATGAATTATCTGAAGAACAAAAAATAACCTTATCAACATTATAAAGCTCTTTCATATTGTATTATTTTGAAATTTATTGAATATAGTACATTTCCTAATCATAAAGATTATAATTTCATTGGCTTCATTAAAATGCAAAAAACTGATAAGCTTTTTAAACGAAAATAAAAGCTGCCGCTGCGAGCTTTCGTTGACTTGACTAAAAGCTCAGCGCTACAAGCGAGTGCACAGTGATTCTCAAACTGTTACAGCCGTAGCAGTATATCTAACCCGGTTAACTGTGGTGGAGTCTGGTGAGTTTCCCAAGGCCTTAACATTTGAAGTTCTCAGTCTGTTGTCGATTTCGACTTCGATTTCGATTTGAATTTCGCATTCTCCTTCGCCATCAGGCAGAGTGATAACCTTTTCTAATGGTTCTTCCACAGTGCGTATCTGTATTCCAACATGTCCGATAACCCTCTGAGCACCCTGTCCAAATCTCAAGCAGCACCTATTTACACACAATCACATACATATGTGTGTGTGTGTGTGCTCTTGAGCAACTTGACCCAAATTAAGCTGCCCCGCTGCCCCGTTATTGTATGTTTGCAGGTCTCAGGCCTCTGATAGGCAGCATCTTCTTCGGGCGCCAGATTGGGATTATTATTTTTAGACGCTTCACTCACTATCACTACCGGAAGCCACAATTAAATTCTTTTTGAGCTCAGCTCAACGTACGACGCACTACCACAAGACCAACAACAACAACAACAGAAACAGAAACGCAACGCGCCAATTGGTCGTTTGGTTCCACAGTGTGGTGCGGGGCGGAGTCCCACAACCCACAACCCACAACTCACTGCCCACTACCCAGGCCCAGGCGCCAGGCAGCTCCGCTTGGCGCATGCGCTCAGCTGTGAAGCACAGCCACAGGGCGCCAATGGGAAGCCCGCCTGCTGTGGGTGGCAGTTGGGTGGCCAAAGAGCTGCGGTGCCTCACCTCGCAGCCTGCCACAGCTGCCTGCCAGCTAATTGGGCAAGACTGCGATGCAAAAATGTGTTAACTCTTTCGATCTAATCGCATCGAAGGTATTTGACAGGGATTACTAGACTGTCAGCTGGAACTGGTTGAAAGTTCCTAAGCGAATGTGGTATGATTCCCTCAAAAGCACAGAAAGACCCTTATAGACTTCCCGAAGACATAGCTTCATCAAAAATCAACCGATTTCCCTTTGGAATGACATTTTGTTCATGGTTCGACCTCTAGTTTGATTCTGCATCAAAAACTAAGGGTATTTCGACATTCGGATTTTCGACCTATTGTGCTTGTCATCTAAACCACTTTCCGAGACCTGACAGACCCTTCCAGTCTTCCCGAAGTCATAGCTTCATCAAAAATCAACCGATTTCCCGTCTTAATGGCATTTTGTTCATGGTTAGACCTCTAGATTGATTCTGTATCAAAAAATAGAGGTATTTAGACATTCGAATTTTCGACCTATTACTCTTGTCAGTTATACCTCTTTCCGAGACCTGACAGACCCTTCCAGTCTTCCCGAAGTCATAGCTTCATCAAAAATCAACCGATTTCTCTTCATAATGGCATTTTGTTCATAGTTCGACTATTAGATTGGTTCTGCATCAAAAACTAAGGGTATTTCGACATTCGAATTTTCGACCTTATATGCATGTCAGTTATACCTCTTTTCGGGACATGAGAGACCCCTCCAGACTTCCTGAAGCCATAGCTTCATCAAAAATCAACCGATTTCCCTTCTTAATGGCATTTTGTTCATGGTTCGACCTCTAGATTGATTCTGTATAAAAAAATAGAGGTATTTCGACATTCGAATTTTCGACCTATTATGCTTGTCAGTTATACCTCTTTCCGGGACATGAGAGGCCCTTCTAGACCTACCTAAGGTGTACTGAAATGTACCATTTTTTTGCCTTCGCCTGGGTTCATATAGTTGAAATACATATTTCGGATTCCATTTCCGATTATAAAGCACTAAATTGATCGATATCTCGATATGTTTGCTCACAATGCTCCCAATTGCAAAGCTAACTGACTGTGAATCGTGGCTGTAGAAGGGTTAAGAGTGCCGGCTCTCTAAAGCCAATGTAAACACTCACAAAAGCGCCATCTGCCGCCTGCAACAACACAACTCACAGACTGTGTGTGTGTGTGTTTGTGTGTGTCAATCTGTGTGTGCTTTATCAATGGGTACTACATTTAGGTGGCCGTTTCGGTGTTGTTCGGTTGCTTTAGACTTTTTTATCAGTTGACCTACAGAGCGGCAGAGAGTGACGTCGACGTCGACGCTGGCGTTGACGCCGCAGCTGCCGCTGCTGTTGCATTTGCAGCTTTTGTTCCAGTTTTGTTTGTGTACACACTGTGCCAGGCCTGAAGCTGAAGCTGATAGAGATAAAGAATCCGGGGTTGGGCCCAGTTCACCGTGGAGGAGAGACTGCTTACTTCTTGCCCATTTCGCCATGGTGGAGAGCAGCGCAACGCAGCGCAGAAACTTTGCATCCTGTTGCCGATAAATAAGAAGAGAGACAGAGAGAGAGAGGGAGAGAGAGAGAGACGGTCGCACAAGCGCAGCGCGATAAACCTCACTGCGGCAGCGTCAACGCAACGCAGCCACCCACGCCACGAAGTGCACTCAGCGAGAGAGAAAGAGAGAGAGAGAGAGTTAGAGAGAGAGAGCGCGCGGGAGAGAGACTAAGCAATCGCTTGCAAGCTGAGAGTGCCAGACGCCAGTGATACCCTGCATGGGGCAACTCTACTTATTGCATTACTCTAATTAATTTCCACTCCAGTCAGCTGATAGTTATCGCTATCGATAACTTTGAGTTGAAATTTAATACTACTTCATCGATATCAATCAATTGCAAATAGTAGAGCCGATCCTTTTGTTATTAACCATACCCGATTTGTAAGCGTGAAAATAACAAAGAAAACACAAAAACTTCAGTCGAACATTTACAGCAACAAGGCACAGTGGGCTTAGTTGCATTCTCAGCTCAAGAAATATTTTCTTACAATTTATTGCACATTAATTTAAATTTATTCTCCTGGCATTTTTGAGCATACGTCAAGAAAAGCCTTATTCCTGTAAACCAAGAATTAAAAACATTTGAAATTATAGTTTACTATCAGAATCGTAATCTAAGAATTGTACAGACCTATTTATAGGGTCACTGAAATTCAATTCAAATTTTTTTTTGTTGCTATGTCGCAATCAGTACAACATTGAGAGGGTTATGCTGACAATCTACAATACATTTATTTTTTCGAAAATATAATCAAATTACTATATATATATTTCTGTACGGACTTTCTGATTATTATTCATAGTTCTTTACTTAGGTCTAGTGTGGTTTGTCTCACAGAGTGTATTATGGTCTCCTTAATGACGGATAGAATGTTCAGGATAGCCTTAAAATCATTAGAGATTAATATTGTATTGATGCTAAAATATCACATGATTCATAGTATATTTGCCTTTTATTGGGGTATTTGACTTTTCGTAAACCCATATGTAGATGAATTCATAGATTAAGGCAGATTTTGGGCTGCTGAACGTTGTTGGTTCGTTAGCTTGATAACGACCAAGGTTCATTGTAGCTCAATGTCTAATAAAAAATGTTATTGGCGATAACAATTGTACAAAATTATACGCAAATAGAAATTTAATTCAATAATAATAATAATAATATGTTTCTGCTGATTGAGAATATTAACAAGAAATTTTGAATGGAATTTTTAAGGTTGTAGCTATGGTACAGTGTAGCACAGCTTTGCTCAAAGTATTGGAAATGTTTTTGTATTGATTCTGCATAGTATCCTAACTCACTGTTCTTATTAATTTGATAACAATTGTGAGTGTGTACACATTTATTCTGTTGCAAAGATGTGCATACACTTTTGCATGCATTGATATATTTTGGGCAAACACTTGTTTGATCTTCTACCACGGTACTTTGCACGTTCTCTGCCCGCAGTCACCGCCGCCGCAGCATTTAGTGCATTTTGGCTGTGTGTCGCTGTGTGTGTGTGTTTGTGTGTGTGCGTACGTGAACGTGCGTGTGTGTGTGTGTGTCCACTGTCGTGTCGTCGTTTACGTCTTCGGGCTCTGTTCGCGTTTCGCGCTTGTCGCGCTGCTCGTGTTCGTGCGTGTACGTCCGCGTCTGTTCGTTCCTCTGCTCGTGTGTGCGTGTGTGTGTGTGTGTTGTCTTCGACGGCGCAGCGCAGCGCAGCGGCGTCGCTATCAAAGTTCCTCCAGTTGAAACATTCAGTTGCGCGCCGTCGTACGAAACGGTCGCACAGCTTTCGGTGCGTTGCTCTCTGGGCCTGTGTCTCTGTCTCTGTCTTCGTCTCAGTGACACTGTGACTGTGACTGTAACTGTGACTGTGACTGGTTGCGCCTGCCTGCCACACACACACACAGTGCCTGCAGCCTGCCACACACATACAGTTTCCCATTGGTGTTGTTGTTGTTTCAAGTGCATATTCGTCTTCGTCTTCGTCTTCGTCTTCGCCTTCGCCTTTGTTGTTGTTTTTTTTAAAGTGCCCACAAAAGTGTCAATTGTTTTTTTTTTTGCTGTTGTTTTTGTCGCCCCATTCGCAGGATCACGCGATCACTGTGCAGTCTGGCGGGGCAAAACGTAGATAACAAAAAAAAAAAAAAAAAAAAAAATTACTGAAAATTTCGAACGCAAGTGGCAACCGGCAAAAGTTTTGAAACGCGCGCGACACAAAAGACAAAAAAATTAAATAAGAAAACTAAATAAAAAAAAATAAAAATATATTAAAAATTAAAAAAAAAAAACATTACAAACAATAAAAAATGCAACAAAACTGAAAAAAAACTGCAGAAAATCTTGAGAAACTTAACGGGGAAAATTCGTATAGCAAACATGTAGATGGACAAGCAAAGGAATTGAGCTCCAGATCGAGTCTTCCGTTCCTTACCGCTCTTCTATGCGCTTCTCTGCGCTCCTCACAGCCAGCGTTTTTTTTTTTTTTTTTTTTTTTTTTTTTTTGGTTGTTTTCTGGTGAATTCGCGTTTCCAACTCTTGACTTGTTTTTTTGTTTGCCCATTTCACATGTTGCTTCGCGTTTGCTTTGCGGCTTTTGGTTTCATACCATATACCACTTATGTTTTATTTTTTTTTGTTTTTTTTTCTGCTGATCTTGAACATTTTTCGTACAGCTTAGGCGTTTATTATTTCGTCAGTTCCTGATCGCGTCGGAGCTGTGAAAAATTTTTGCAGATTTTCAATTTCGTTTCTCTTTTCTTTCTTCCCTCTTCTTCTACTTTTTTCTACTCCATAATAGTCCAACTCTCGCAGTGCCATAAACATCGTAACCTCTTTTTTTTGTCACCACCCCCATCCCCCACCAACGTTGTAAACGCAATCAAACAAACCAACGCCTCGAATACGAACCCTAAAACTGCCCAAAAAAAAAAAAAAATAATAAATAAATAACCAAATAACTGCCAAAAAAAAAGAATATATAAACAACCACACTCAACCCAACCAACGACTGAAGAAGTATGGGATCGTCGGGATCCCGGTCACAGCTATCGCTGCTGTGGCGCCTCTTCGCCGTCGTCCTCGTTCTGAATGCCTGCCAAGTGTCGCTGATCAATGCCAAGGTGAGTACTACGAAGGGGAAAAAAACGGGGAAGAACTGAGCAACGATCGCGTAGATCGCGAGATCATACGCTGGACAAAGCCTCTTTGATCTGATAAACTAGAGTAACCAAGGGTCTAGTTGTCCTACGATCTTCAAGATCTATAAGATCAGTCACAGTCAAACAAAAACGAGGGATCATGCAGATCGTTGGATCAATCGTAGTTATAGAATCACTGTCTTTCCAATGACTCTTTGATATTGTCAACTTAAGTAACCATGTGGGAAACTGAGCTACGATCAGACAGATCTGTAGATCACTCGTAGTGTCAGTATCTAGTAGGGTAACGCTACCTTGTCTAAGACTTAGACTGCTCAAACTAAGATTCTGATTTGATCTGATTTTAAAGAAATGCTTGCTTTTCTAAGTCAAATCTTGAAGTGCCCCTGATCGTGATACATAGATCATTTAAATTCTAGAATTACGTGGCTTATCTACAGAGTCTTCTTTGCTAGAGATGCTTAGCTACAGATCGCTTCATAATCCACGATCATTTGCGATCTTTATGTGTTTATAGATCGATATGCCTATAATAGTATAGATCATTAATCCCATGGGTTTATGTAGCTTATCAACAGCACCTTCTCTGCTCTCACTAAACTTTGACCTGGGGTTTCCTGAAACTATTAAGCAAATAGCTCACAGATTGCATCATTATCAACGATCATCTATGAGCTGATCCTCGAGATAAGCATTATTTCTCTATTATTAGTTCCAATTTGTCATAGCAGTCTAACATGATGAGGGCTTGTAAATAATTTACAAGTTAAATATGAATAAACAAGGTACTCTAACAGTCGCTAAAGAGCTGAGATCTCTGAAGATCTAGGCATATATAGTAATTAACCCCTTTGTAGCTGCAACTGATCTAGTTTTTCTTTGCTGTCGGATGACACAACACCTTAACGCTAACGAACTTGAGCTATTTTACATGGCGAATACATAATCGGGGCCAGAGAGGGGACTGTAGATAGAGATCTTTCTCTGTGTGTGTGTCTCAGTTTAAAAAACCTGTAGTGCTCTCAGCCTCTTGTTGCTGCTGCTGACCTCAGATCATTTGTAACAAATTAATAAAAAAATAAAAAAAAAGGAAAATTAAAGACACATCATGATCGTAAATAACAAGAGAAGTTGCAAGTTTGTAATAGATGGGATCGGTTCGGATCGTTGGTTCTACATACAAAATGAGGCTCTGTTTGAGTGTTTGTGCTCATTTACTTAGACCGGATTTGATTGCGACAATTTTTTTTGTAGGATTTTAATTAAATGAAAACAAATATTTCGTCTGTTAGCCTCGACGATTGACCCCAGAATGGGATCGCAGCGTGGGTTATCGCGGCAACCGAAAACAGATGAGATTGAAGGAACATTTTTTTATATTTCGAAAAAAAAATTTTAAATTTTTGGTTGCCAATTTCGACTATATAGTACATATGGTACGTTGATCGTTCGCGCTAATTATGTGAATTATGTGAGACGCGAACGATTGTTGTCTATCTATAAATATGTGCAGGGTCTACAAGACTCTACGTATGTGTGTGTGTGTGTGTGTGTGTATGCTCGTGATAAGCCCTTATCATTGAGTTAATGACATCGACATCGACATCGACGGCGTCAGGCATGAAATAATTTCTTAAATTAACATTTCACAAATAAATAAACATGGTAGATAGAATATGTTCAAAAAATATGTGAGAGCTCTATCTATGCAGCGGTAGATCGTGGGTTCAATTAACTGTAACTGTACTCAAGCTATGGTTTTATCGCATCGGAAATTGAGGCCAACGGGCCTCGGCTTGGGTCTAAGCCCTGTAATTGCGGCTGCCTGTCTTATCAACCTCGCGTAATTCTGCAAAAATAAAGCATATATAGAGTATATATTCTTGTACCATATACACATTATATATGATATTTCTGCACTCTCGTAATGAGGTCATTGACAATGGCGTCGTATCCGTCGTATGCGTAATATTTGGTTAGAGAGATCCGCGACAAAGTGCAAATCTGTTTTTGCCCTAATTAAGCGATCAAGTTAAAACGCCCGACAGATGGCGCCAGCAGTCAGTTAGCTATAGCATGCTAATGTCAGGCTAGAGACCATACGATCCTCTATATACATGATCTTGCAGCATACGTATACGTATCTCTCTCTCTCTCTCTCTCTCTCTCTCTCTCTGTCTCTCTCTTTCTGGGATTGACATATGTGGCCTGCATGTCATCAGATTTCTTTAGTTTCTCTCCCCCTCCCGCTCCTCGATCCTCGCTGTCTGTCAAAATATTTGCAACGACAGCAAGATCTACAGTTCTTCTGCCCCACAGCGAATCAATTCTCAAGATGAATTCTCATTTCGCTACTTTCGCCTCTCCCTCCCTCTCTCTCTCTGTATCTCTCTCTCTCCCTCTCTGTCTGCATTGCTCATGCTTTTTCGACATTTTCAATTGTTTGTTTGCACAACATATGGCAGCAAGATGTTGGGATCTTGTTGCCCCAGCGAACACACATGTGTCCGTTGCGCCTGACATCCCTGACCAATTCTCCTGCTCTCGCCGCCTCCTCGCTCCAACGATCTATCTCTCTCTCCCTCTCTCTCTCTCTCCCTCTCTCTCTCTCTCTCTCGCTCTCTCTGGCTCTGCTCGTGTGCAAATCACTTTGCAGCCGTAACGGATCAAGCATAAATATGGTATACCAAGCATATCCCCTAGCTATACATGGAATATTTCTCTACCTCTTGAGTTTTATCCCCCAAATATATGTTTTTTTTGAAGATCTTTTCAAGTGCAGCTGAAGTGAGAGAAAGATGTGAAGGGTTGCAGAGATATTCAGAGATCTCTCATCTTATTGATAAGTATTCTAAACTTTATCCCATCAAAATTGGGAGAGTGGAAGAGCTACAGATCTATTTCTCATCATATATACTAAGCCTCAACCCAAAAAGTAGGAAAGATGAGGTATTAAAAGATATATTTCATATTTAAGGATAAAATAAGGGATTAAAAGATATATTTTATTTTTAAATATATTTATAAGTATTCTTAGGCTTATTCCAAAAAGTAAGAAAGCTGAAAATTCAGAGATTTCCTAACCAGAAATTGGGAGAGTTGAGAAGCTACAAAGATACATTCCTTATCATTTTAATAAATATACTTAGCCTTATTCCAAAAAATGACAGAGTGGAAGAGCACAGATCTATTCTCCCAAATAATGCTAAGTAATCTGGGCAATATCCCAAAACCTAAAAAAGTTAAGGCTTCAGGAATTCCTGGGAGAGTTTAGAAGCTATCCAGATCTATTCCGCATCATATTAATAGGTTTTTGCAACCTTATCCCAAAAAATAAATCGAAACTATTTTCAAGTGCTTTCGCAGCTCCAGGAAGTTTGTTCATGCTGATGCGTAAATATTGAACGACTGATATGATATTACTACTGACTGCTAGAGGTTTGTCATATCAATTATGACAAAGGGGTCACCTTCTAGAGAGCGAGAACAATAACAATTTTGCAAATTGTTTAAATACTTCGAGACGTTGCCTGTCGTCATGGCCAAACTATTTCCCACTCGAGCCTCAAGTTCAGCCAGGCTAACTAACCAGCCCACTCAGGTGCACTTTCTCGATCTCATCTATCTACCCCTCTTCTTCTCTCTCTCCCTCTCCCTCTCTCTCGCTCTCGCTCTCTTCACGAAGTGTGTGAAGTGTTGGCTTTCAAAATTGGCAACACTGGCGCTTCCGCCTTATGCAGTAAGGGGCGAGCAGGGCGGGGCGAGGGGCGGGGCAACGGCATCAGCAATTAGTCATCCAGTTGACCGATCCCTAGGCCCATGTATGAAAGGTGTTTGGCAATTAAGAACTATATATAGATACATATATATTCAGGTTCAGTAGGGGAACTATGGGACTAAGTTGAGTAGGGGCTGCCTAGTTGATACTTGCGGGGATTTTTCTGCTTCAGCTAGGGTTTTTCTAGGTATATAAACAGGCAGGCATATGTATATATTTATATATATTCAGGTTCAGCAAGGCGATTTCGAAGTTTTATAAGCGCTATAGACAGAGATCAGCTAGAAGCAGGCTAAAAACAAGCCAGATGGGTTGCTCGAAAGCTTAAATTATTTATTTATTTAATTTATTAGGGTTGCCCTAACGACCCTACCCAATTTTACAGGGTATGCCAGCGGTCAGGCAGCCTGTTCTCGCCTCATTTTTGTTTTTCCTTGCTGCGGACTACGGTCAAAACTGGCCAAAAATACAACAACAGTGTGTCCAACAGCTGGCCAACGTCCAACAACAACGACAGCAACAACAACAGCAACAACAACGACAACAACAACAGCAGCAACAACAACAACAACATTAGCAACGAAAAATAACAAACAAACAAGCGACGTGCTGTATGCATTTTGTAATAGCCGACTGAGTCTGAGGCAAACGTGGATATAAATAGTTCGCCAACTCGACGCGACAGATACAAGATACATTATACATACATATATAGAAGATACAATAAACACATCGCATTTTTTTTTTATGTAGAAATTTTTGTAAATGAATTTGACGAAGAACGAACGAATCGCCAAAGCTGTAAGAAATGAATGCAATGAGTGGCAAATTAAGTTGATGTACCGTCAGATACCCTAGGCTAAATCTGCCACATTGCATTTATAATGAAATCTAATTAATTTATACTTATTCTATGAGTTCTTAGCTCGCACAGCTAGTCGTGCATACCAGCTGGGCGCTGCCAACAATTGCGTAGTATTTGTTTATCTCGCATCATAAAGAGCTTTTAGATAGTTTTTTTATACCCTTGCAGTAGCTGCATATCTTTGCAAGGCACCTCAAGACACATTCCCAGCTAGATATCTGTCTGATTAGCTATACGACTGTTGCATGGTAAAGCTGTCATGTTACCTATTGGTATATTTTTGTTCATTTTCAAGCTATTCCGATCAAACTAAGCAGATCTGGGCTAATATATATCTTTAATATGCTTTCAAAATTTCAACAAAATCCAATCACTATAACTCTACGAAAATTCCAAAAAAAGCTGCATTATATTTTAAAAATTCCCATTTTTGGTCGAATTCGTTGCCTGTTAGGGTATAAAACCTTCGCATATTTGTTGCTTTCAGTTTTTCTGTAATTTGCAGATTTGATTAATCAGTTATTCGATATGTTTTTGCTTTTGTACAAGAAGGTTCTTAAGTCTGTACGAGTATAGTATACGATATGATGTTGGGTCTGCAACAAGGCAGGCTGCACATGTGGCCAGCTAGCTGACTGCGTGGGGGATCCCACAGAGAGCCGATATATGTACTATATATGTATGCATGATATGGTCTGTCTAGGTAGGTAGAGCTCTCTCTCTCTCTGTCTCTCCCTCTCTCTGTCTCTCCGGTTTTCCTTGCAATTCCATTGACCATAGACTAAACAGAGCTGAATAACACATAAAACTCCGTTTGTGTCGGGCGCCGGCGTTGATTGCAAACTGCTGAGAGTGCTGTCTCCCTCTCACACTCTCTCCCTCTCTCTCTGTCTCTCCCTGCTCTTTAGTTATTTTTGTAATCCAATATTTGCTTGGGATGTCGCGATGCCTCATCACACACACTCACTCACTTCTTCGTTTAGACATTATGAATAATAATTGTTAGACTTTTGCATTGCGTAAATGTTGAAAATAGAAAAAATAGAAGAACAATGCGAGAGAGAGAGATATATGGTATGTCTCTTCCCCCCTCCACCTACTGCCACGCCCCCTAGCTAGCTAGAACTGTCGCAATTTGCCTTTTCAGTTATTACAAAATGGGAAATGTTGGATGGAAGGAGGGGGGAAGGGGGCAAGTGGGGCGACGACTGGGCCTGGGACTGTCTATGAATATCTATCACACCATTTATTTGCCCAAGTATTGTGTCATCCATCCAGCACCAGCACCAGCTGCCAGATGCAATTAACTTTCTGACCAGGCAACAGTAATAATAATAGCACTAGCTATAGGTAGGGGCTTAGAAGTGGGATAGGGAGAGGATCGTAAGTATCTAAAACTATTTAGTATTATAATGCAAACGCCCCATCATTAAAAATATTGCAAACTTGTTGCATTTTAATGTTCCCTACTATAACTAATAATACGCTTGCCAACACTATCACGATCAACACGATCATTTAAGATATATTTTCGATGATGTGAGGATATAAAAAAAAAATAAAAGTTGCGGTTTAACCAAATAGAACTGGTTCTATTCCAGTTCTGTTTCGCCGAATTTCATAAACTTCGATATGAATCTTTTTCGGGGTTCTCTTTATTAATGTTTTCCATTTGCACATGAGCTTCATTTATCTATTTCGAAAATTCATTTAAATTAAACTACGAATTCGAAAAACTATAATAGAAGAAGAATATACATAGATATATTTGACAGTTATTGAATTGATTTCCGATTTATCGTTTTCTATTTAGATGAAGCAATAAATCTGTCATTCGTTTGTTATTAGAGAGAAAGATCAGCCTGGTATATGGTATATATATACATGGTATATATATCGCCATCTGTGCGTTCAATTAAAATTCGAAAATTTCTTATATGTTTTTTTTTTCGAAAAGCAACTCCAATTTTGGAAAAGACTCAGGCTGCAATAAATCACAATCAGCACGTTTTTTTTTTTTTTTTTTTTTTTTTGGGGGGGAACAGATGAAATCTTCAATAGTTTCAGCCTGGGCTGGGCCTGGTCTGCTCTGGGTGTGGATATGGGCTGGGGGTGACATCAGCAGCTGCAACTCTTCAATATGCGCCAATTTATAATCGCTTTATTAATCTTCTCTTGATTTTCGTTTATGTTTTCGTGGAAAACAAAAAAAAAAAAAAATAAAGTAGAGGGGTAGATGGGTCGCTGGATTGTCTCATACTATATGCATGGCAGTTGCATCATCTTCAGATACAACTCGCAGCTGGAGCATGACGTTGTCAACCAGCACAAAGATAGAGAGAGAGAGAGAGAATGAGAGAGGGTCTATGAGGGTCTTGGGGCGTTACTTGAATTCCCAACGAAATTACACATCAATTTGAATTAATTGATATCAAAAAATTAAAATCGTTTAAGCAAGCTTTTCTCTTTTTTGTTTTATCGATAACTCAGCTGTTTGTGTTGGAAATTGCTTGAAATTTGGTAAAACATGTAGCAGTACCGCAAACTTTGCAATGTCAACTCGAGTACAGTCTTGCAACACCCTGCACAAGTGTTACAGCTTTTAAAACTCATGATATAGGGCTATTTTTAAAGCAGATCAAGCCAAAGTAGTCTCAAATGTTTCCTTAAAAAGCCATTTATATGTATCTATTTCTATTTGTTTATACCCCATTCTATACATCGTTTAATTTGCATAGTCCCCTCATAGGCCCCTCGATTCAATAAACCCTACGCTGGGTATTAAAACACCTTTAACAATTAATTGGTTTCGGCCTCAGCCAGCCAATTAATTAGTAAACAAAGCATTAAAATCAAAAAATCAAACGAGGCAGCAATAAATGCATAATTATGCTAATCACCCCCAACGATATTGCATATATATGGTATATATATAATTATATTTTTAAAAAAGCGTAGCTCGAAGTGCGAATACTCTGGAAAATGTGTGAATCGATAAAAAAATTATCTCGATTGTTGTGAGGCTGCTTTACATTCATACTATCGATAAATTCAGCGATAGTTCAATTCCTTTTACTTGAATTTATATATTGGGCTGAAATCTTCTTTTTTCTCAGTGTATTAGCCCTGTTGTGCTGCTGTTTATCGTTTAAGTTGCTTCCATTGAACAATTGAGTTTTATCTACACACATACTATCGATAAATTAATCGTCTTAGCCATGTTTCACGTGCTAAGTTGAATTTACTTTACGCGGATTTATTTTATTATTTATAAGTCTGATATCTTATATTTTTCACAGTGTATTAGCCCTGTGGTGCTGCTGTGCATCGATAGATTTTACTCGATAGTTCTATTGTGTATATTTTACACGCATACTATCGATTAATTCATCGTTTTAGCCATGTATCACGTGCTAAATTGAATTTGCTTTACGTAGACTTATTTTATTGTTTATAAGCCTGATATTTTCTATTTTTCACAGTGTATTAGCTCTGTAATGCTGCTGTTTATCGATTAAATTGCATCGATAGATCAATTGAGATTAATCTACACACATACTATCGATAAATCTCTTTTTGTAGCCATGTTTCCCTGGCTAATTTGATTTTCTAGATTTGTAGAAAGGTTTTTTTTTAGCTACATATCTTTAATTTCTTGCAGTGTATTAGCCAAGTTGTATTGATTGTTAGATTTGCTTGTTGTCGTTGTGGTTATAGGGTACCATGTTGTTGCTGTGTTGTCGAATCAATTAAGTGAAAAATGTAAAGCGCTCCACATACATTGAAGGAAAGGAAAGCGCATAGTTGAGCATTGCCAGTCAATTGCAGATAAGATATAACTCTCACACACACCGCACACACACACACAAATATGACTGGCATAGTTTGCTTCTGCTTCTTGCTTCTTCATGTCATTGTTGCCAAGTTGATAAGCCCAAGCACAGTTCGAGCATATATGACGCGGCGGCACCCTGTGATAACGCAGGCCATTCAAAAGCCACCTGCAGCAGTGGCTCTCAAACTGTGGACGATATTATTAAGATAGAGAGCAAAAGAGAGAGAGAAAGAGGGAGAGCTAGAGAGAGAGAGAAAGAGAGGGTAGGGTAGGGTATTACCTAGGGAAATTCCTGAGAAAAGCTTCCTCTCTGTCCCCATGCCGGCTTCATGCACGGCTAAGCCTTTTAGATCTACGATAACAGATTAATGCCAAGGCTGGTCGGTTCTCTATCGTATCGTATCGTATTTTTGGGCATGCTAATGATAGCTCCACACCAACATTTAAATATAGCGATAAAAGACTGGTTCGATCGTCGGCATTACGCACGTGCAGTGTGTGATTTCAGTTTTGGGGATCGTAAATAACAAATTTCAACAATGAAAGTGAATTTAAGCTACAGTTCGATAATAATAGCAAGTCGATAACATTCTTTTAGGGAATTACTATCGCAGTACGCCCTTTTTTATTTGTCCCAGATTTTTTAACGATCTTTAAGCGATCTTCGAGCTCAGAAATGCAAGTTTTCTCAATGTTTTCTGTTACTCTGTTTCCACGCTAGAGATGTGCATAAATCGATAGTTCGATAACAGTATCGTTAAATTCCCTTTCTTACTTTTATAGCCCATACTAACGATCTTTAAGCGATCTTGTTGACATTTCTAAGTCAGTTCAGTTAGTTAGTTAGTTGATGATCGTGCTGAATGCTTTGAGGTTGCCTGTGACAGGGTTGCCAACGCTGATGAATCTTAATTTAATGCATATTTCTGACATTTGCATGCATTAAGTGGCCCGATCGCGCCCGATCGCGCGCCCGCACTCATCATCGACTACGTTCTCCCTCTTCTATACCATAATTTATATAACTTATAGATAGATTTCGCTTTTTTTATTTCTGTTTTCTGTCTTCGATTTCTGCCTGAGTCTCTGGCAACCGGTTTGGGCTTATTAAACGAATCCAAAGCAGAAGCCGCACCAGAAGCGATCACAATTCATATGATTACGTATTCTTGGCGGAACTAGTTGCCTTATCACTTGGCCATTTAATGGCTACTGTGGTTGTTCTTGTTCGTATTATTGTTTTTTTTTGGGTTCTTCACAGGTGCCGAAAATACTACTAATCAGTTGCTTGAACCCCAAAATATTTTTCGCTTCGATCCAAAATTGAAATCAACTCGTGCACGCTGACTAAGCCTGCAAAAATGCCACATCCAAATGAAACCATCCAATACTACCCGATTATACTATATGTATGTGTTCTTGGAGGTGTCTCGGTGTCATATGCATTGCGCTGCACTCAGCATATTATAACACAAGCCACAAGACAATCGCAGCGATTCTCGCAAGTTCATTAGCTTCTCCATTTGCAGATTTCTTTGGCAAGAAAGAACCTGAGATAGGGTATATCTAGTGGATAGTTCTTTTTTTCTGTGATACGGATAGTGGAAAAAAAAAATACCACAAGTTTTTATCGTAATTCACAAGTGAAGTTTGAACCGCTTTATTTTCCATTTCCTGAAACCCCAAAAATAAAAAACCAAAAAAAAACCTTTAAGACTGACGTGTTAACAATGCTAACTATCGCTAGCCGAAAGTTAATTACCAACCATGGTTAGACAGCAAAACTGTTGATATTATATAATAATTAATAAGCTGGAATACTTTTGGTATATGGGTAAAATGTAGGTTGAGCTATTTATAGTATAGTTAGGTTGAATAACTGAAGAGTTTATTGGGTTTGAGGGTTTTTTGTAATAGTAAATAATCATGCAGATCTCTCTGACACTCTCTCTCTCTCGAAAAAGAGAAAGATAAGTTTTTGTAATCTTACTGATCTATAGAATACCTAATCTTTCTCTCAGCTCTAGTGATCTTACTGATCTACAGAGTAGATATTCCTTCCAGCATCTCTAGTGATCATACTGATCTACAGAATATATACTCTTTCCTACATCTCTTGTGATCTTGCTGATCCACAGAATAGATACTCTTTGTAGCATCTCTAGTGATATTACTGATCTATAGAATACCTAGTCTTTCGTTCAACTCTAGTGATCATACTGATCTACAGACTTCCTCTCTTGTTATTATACTGATCTTCAGAAAATATACTCACTCTCTCAGCTCTAGTGATCGTACAGATCTTTGGAATACCTCGTCTTTCTCTACTGGTCCTACTGATCTACAGAACACACACTCTTTCTCGCCTCTCTTTCGATCTCTAGAATAAATACTCATTCTCTCTCACACGCCTTTCTTTTTTGGCCTCACACATTCCTCACTTTCGCTTAGATCAATAGATCTATCGTTAGATAAATCAATCTAAGCCGCAGCTTATGCTCAACTTAACCTCAACAGGCGACGCACTCGTAGCGTTTCGGAATCGAGAATCGAGTTAAGAGGTCTTGATTGATGGCTTTTTAATTGTAGCCGGCATTAGCATATATAGACAAATACCTACTGCGTATTGCTCTGCTGTGAGGAAGCTGAGCACGTTTCGGGTTTCCGAATCCGAATCTCCATCGATTATATCACATTTTGCATTGATTTATGCATTTATAATTCAATTAGCAACATCTTTGCGACTCATTTGTGGCTCTTTTACTCATTGTCTTCTTCTCTTCTTCTACTTTGCAGGTATGTGTCGAATCAATATGCATTAAAAACGAATCTTCCCCGAGATCGGTAAGTTTTCTCGACTTGTTTGCTCTCTACAGACTCGACTCGACTCGACTTGACTTGACGCTCGTATGGGTTTTCTTTCTTTGCTTTGGCAAACAGACAGACAGCTTGACGCTGCACGCTCCATGCTCGTCGAGCGATCTCTCGACCATTGGATGCCACGCCCAGACGATCCCATAAACAACCAAGGGAATAGGTCACTACGCTACACTGGGCCGATTGCCGGTCATCTAATGTGGCCATTAGCTGTCAAAAGACAAATATTTGTCAGTGTCGCCTAGATCTGGCGACAGCGACAACATCGCCAGTAACACCAGCAACAGCAACACCAGCAACATCAACGCGGGCAGCAGCAGCAGCAGCAACAACTTTAAGCCAAAAGTCAAACTTGATTTATTTCCAGCATGTCGCAGTGTTTGTTGCTGTTGCTGCTGTTGTTGCTGCTGTTGTTGCTGCTGTTGCTGTTGTTGTTGCTGCTGCTGTTGTTGCTGGCACAATAAACGTGCCGCCAAGCAAACTAACAGTGTATACACACAATTTTTGGTCAACGCCAACAGAAAAATAACTTGACCTTGACGCACTCACGCCAAAAGTATGTGTGGAGTGGACGCCATTAGGCAACATGTCGCTGGACTTTGACAATCAGCGAAAGGTAGCAAAAAGTGCGAGCTATAACTGAGAATACACTTTACACTTTACGGGTAAATACATATGTATTTGCACAAGGCATATAGCATGATCTGCAAAAGCGTGCGATAACAATGAAAGAACTGGGGGATACTTATCGATGGGTCTAACCGATTTGCCAGCGCTGTACACTAGCTATCCAAAATTTGAATTATGCATACTCTGCGCATGATATACAGGCAGCTTCATGCCAAATTTGGTGGATCTGGCTACGCTAATAACCGAGCTCTGTGTGTTCAAACAGACATTGCAATACTGCGGGCGTGCTGTGCGTTGGCCTAAACAAATGTTCGAATGTTTTGCGCTGGCAACAAGTGAGGGTGCTGGCCCGAGGGGGAGGGGGGGCAGAGGTGGCTGGGTGGGTTACCCGTTTCGCTGACTGTCTCACTCGACGACGACGCGCACAGTTGCAGCTTACGCTGATGCAGTTCAAGTGTTTGAGACATAAAAGAAATGAGGTTTTCTCTCTCTCTCTCTCTCTCTCTCTCTCTCTCTCTCTCTGTTTTGTGTTGGGCCAAGTTTCTGGGTAAATGTGCTGAAGAAATCAACAAAACGCTAAAGAGGCTGCCGCTCCCTGGCACTAACCAGACCCTGCTCTGCCCTGCCCTGCCCTGCCCTCTTGCTCCGCTCGTGCGTCAACCCCGGCCAAGAGTCATGTCGCTGTAGTCGCTGTGACAATGACAAGGAGGCCTACAAAGATTTGAGGCGACGCTTACAACAAGCTGAGACATAGACAAGAAGGGTGAGGAGGGGGAAGGGGGGAACTGCTCGGTAATTACGTTTACTTGTTGTCTCCTGTCGTTGTTGTTGTTGTCTGTAGAGTGTACAGTGTGCGGCGTAGGTGTAATGCCTTTAATAAGCAGGATGACGTTGCACTTGATGACGACGACTGCAGCAGGCGGGGGATAGAGGTTGGGTAGGGGGGTTGCTTTGTTCAGCCCTGGCTGCTGCACTCGAGCAGTAGCTGCCCCCTCCTTACCTGTTGGGGCCTGCGGCACCTGCAATCCAGACGATGCTGCTGCTGCTGCTGCTGCTCCCCAGCCTCATAATGAACCCCATTCTTAACCGACCGCATTTTGAGGTTAGCTTAACAATGGAGGTATATATTGTAGCCCTCCCCCTTCACACAAAACGTTTGTCGTAAATCTCTTCACTTAGAAAGTAATTTCAATCTACAATTTCCTGGTTCATAAATAACGCAAATAGATCTGACACTTTCGCAAAATTAATGATAATAAACAAAGTTCTGATATCATTCGGCAATCAATTAGCTCAACATTTCATTCACGTAGAGATTACGTCATCACTTTGACTACAATAAAGTATTACCAATTTAGGCTACGATAGAATACAGATTAATAGGGTTATCGAAGAGTTATCGAAGGGTTATCGAAGGGTTATCGCTTAGGCCTTTTCATAAAAGATCGTCTAGGAAGATCTTCAGTTGCTATAAGGCATGTAAACCAGAGACAATCTTTAGTAGACTAGGGTTAATCGGGGTTATCGCCTCAGTATGGATTAAGGTACTTGAAGAAGGGCTTCAGTTATTACTCCCTAGTTTTTTGGGCATATAAACCCTATAGGAAATGTAATATTGAGTGTAGTAAATATAAAAGAGATATAGCTGATATGTTAGGATATATAAAGGTTCTTGAAAAAGGGGTTCAGTTCTTACTCCCTAGTTTTTTGGACTTATAAACCCTATAGGAAATGGAATCTTGAGTATTTTAAAGATAAAAGAGATATAGCTGATATATTAAGATATATTAAGGCACTTGAAAAAGAGGTCCAGTTATTACTCCCTAGTTTTTGGGGCTTATAAACCCTAAAGGAAGTGAAATCTTGAGTATGGTAAAGATAAAAGAGATATATATTAATGTATAGTATAGTGAAGTATTTTTGCACTACCATGCGGGCCTTTGCAGCTATACGGAGTGGCCCAAACCGGCCCTAACCCGCCTGGTCTAGGCTGGCGCTGGTCTAACCCGTTGGCAATAGGCAGTTGGCAATAGACAATTGGTAATTGGTAATTGGCAATTGGCAATTGGCAGTTGGTAGTTGGTAGTTAGCGGCGGCGACTGACGGACAACGTGCTTTGCATTTGCGGAGGTGGAGGTGGTTGGCCGCGCCCACTTGGTGCGCCAAACACGTCGCAAAAAATAATAAAAAAAAAAAAAAAAATTATAAAAAAAAACAATCAGTATATCGAATCCCGCAGACGTAATGCCAATCTTAAGTCTCGTCTCGTGTCTGCTGTAGCTGGCTGGAAGTGCGTCTACTATATGGGCCTTCAAATGTCCATTAATTTATACAGTCCCCATAGCACAGCTTCTACTTGCGGAGTCAGTTAATTTGTTAGTCAATTTCCATGCTCAGAGTTCTACCTCGCCCCCCTGCACAACCCGCACCCTTTTGCACTTCATCATTCTGACATTTCTGACTTTAACTTTCCGTTTTGCCATTTTAGCCAATTTGGTAGGCAGCAAACGATTCTCTTTATTCTCTCTATCCATCAGCCTATTGTCTATGCTCATATCTCAGTTATGCCTTCGATTATATACCCTATACCTTATGCCATATCATCATCATTGAGTTGACTTTATGTCAACCCAACTTCAGCATATTCCGAGCACTTTTTCACATCATTTTCTTGGTTTATTTATTGATTGCGATGAGGTAATACTCTTGGCTAAAGCGATAAGAAGGCTCAATCTGCACTACCTTAATGCGACAGGGTACGAGGTCGTGAGCAGGTTCCAATCCGTTTTCGATTCCGATTTCGATTCTGTTACTTTGTTTCGATTTCGATTATCGTATCGAAATGGGGCAGTACAGTCTGTCGGGGGCGGCTTAGATAAGTTAATCGTCAACTGTGTTGGCTACGTCAATATTTAATTTATTGATATTGCTTCGCTTCACTTAGCCCCACCTCACCTCACCTCACCTCGCTCCACAGATGATGATGATGATGAGGATGATGAGCAACGTGTTGACCTCAAAAATGCGGTCAGACAAATGTACTGGCCCGGTAGATAGATAGATAGCTAGATAGACGATACAGTACAGTAGAGTAGAGTCGCTGTACCGCATAGGAGGCCGGACAGTCCATGGCAAAACTGTCAGCATCCATGGGCAATAAGTATGATCGATTGCCCCCTGCCCCCCTACCTCTGAACAAGGTATTACGATTTGGTCTTTATTCTTTTCTTGAACAATGTAATGAAATATGTCTGTATACAGTGTAGTCAGTCAGTCGATTGTGGATAGTGGGGGCAATGCCTGCCTGCCTGCCTCAGCGAGTGACTTCACTATTCGTTTTTTGCCATACTATCTTATCTTATCTGATATATGGGTATCATATAGATCTGAATTGGATTTAACGCTGCTTCAATTTGTTACACATTTGAATAGAGAGAGAGAAAAAGAGAGAGAAAGAGAGAGAGAGAGAGAGAGTGGAAGACCCATAAAGTAGATAAGGCATCAATGATTTGGGCTCGATCGTAGAGAAAGAGAAGAAGTGAAATTTGGCAACAGTGCACGCTGAAATTTGACAACAGAGGGAGAGAGAGTGTGCAATGTTAAGTTACAGCTGTTAATGAACTGTTACTGTCAGGAATTATTTAGACTGGAAATTGGATAGTTTAATTGACCAAGTATGGAATGCGATTTATGTTTGTTGATATTGTATTTCTAGACCCGCAAGTTCGTCATGCTAAACATTCCTGCAATGGGATACAGTACTATCGTAGTGTCAGGGTACTGGGTACTGGGTACATTGACATATTCGTCAACAAGTTCACTCAACTTCGTCTCTCTCGCTCTCTCTCACTCTCGATTCGCAGTCGAAGCGAGATCACATTTCGAAATACTTGCTCGTATTACTCTAAGCAAGACTCGAAGCACTCGAAGTACTCAAACACTCACACGTACACTCGCACGTCTGATGAATGTAGAATTCATATTCATATTCATGTGTGTGCCTTGTTGTGCAGTGTAATCACTGTCGCTTCTGCTTGGCCCATAAGGAAGTTGGCCACACGAAAATGAAAATGAAAATAAAAATGTAAATAAAAATGGAAATGGGATTGCGAATGGAAATAAATAAAAATAACACTGCTGAGAGGCTATTAAACAATAACTCAACTATGTGTGTGTGTTTGAATACACTCAGTTAGTTGGTTCGGCATTCATTCATTCATTCATTCATTCACTCACTCAGTCAGTTAGTCAGTCAGTTGGGGTAATTAAGTTGGGGTTTCAGAGTTTAGGCGCGAGCAGAGGCGAAAACAAAGTGGAAAAACACACAGATTTAAACGCGCACACATCACAGTCGCAGTCACAGTCGCTGTCACTGTCACAGTGATCAGTCACAGTCTGCAGTCAGTCGCCAGACTGACCTACAACGAAGACGCCGTCGCCGTCGCCGTCGCCGTCGACGTCGCCGTTGTCGGCTGTGCGTGCCTAATGAGTTGCTGTAATTCTAAACCCAACAAAAATTGTATATGTGTTTGTAATATATATGTGTATGTGTGTGTGTGTACGCACACACACACACCAAGTGCTGTCTGACTTTGAGTAACATCTTAGAAAATCCACCTAGCCTACCCCTTTACCCCCCTGTCTAACAGTTGCCCCACAGTTGCTCAATTGGTCAGCTACAGTGGGTATTGGCTAAGAGTTAAGAGAGAAATATTGATATCATATATATATATATTATAGGTCTAGAACTATATATATACCATACATATATTCCATACATATATTCCATTCATATTCCTTGACCCATTTCCCCCGCTTATCTTAAAGTCTCAGCATTTTGGGGGTTTGCCCAACTTCTTAGGAATATATATGTATATATAGTAAGAAGTTCTGTATTTATCGAGCTAACTGCCTTAGCATAATTTCCTAGCAGGTCTTCAAGCTTTAGAGTACTAGGTTTTTTATGTACTTAGCCTGATTTGTGCTTGAACACGAATATATATGTATATATATCTTTTTTTTGGAAGCAACAAGCTTAGCTGCGTTTCTCCCTAACGTAAGTTGGCTCTCTCTCCCTCTTAGTCTACTTGCTTTCTTTTGTGCATTGCTGCCTTCTCTTTCTTCTTCTCCCTCTCTCTCTCTCTCTCTCTCTCTCTCTCTCTCTCTCTCTCTCTCTCTCTCTCTGCCTCTCTGTCTTTCGACCAAATTGAGAAACTGGGGAACTGGGCAATGCACTTGAAACAATTTGAAAGCCAGACAGGAGTGTTTATAGAGAGGTCTGTCTGTCTAGTCTGTCATACTGTCTGTCTGTCTGTTCGTCTCTCTCTAGCTGTCTGTCTGTCTCTCTAGCTGTCTCTCTGTCTGTCTGCCTATCTGTCTCTCTGTCTGTCTGTCTGTGTGTGTGCACATTGGTAGCTTTGCATGGACTTAAACAAATTGCACGCAATTAAACACGCTCCACGCGACGTCGAGTCTCGCAGCCGGCGTTGCCATTTGCGATTTGCATCTGGCCACCGGCAAGTGGCAACAACAAGTTGCAGCGGCAGCGGCACCAGAGCGGGGCTAAATCAACTCTCCCCTCTTCCCCTTCCCCTTCTCAATCTCCATCTCCGTCTGCAATTGCAACTTCGAATTTTCGGCTGAAAAGTTTTAGCCATTTCGTGGCTATATAATTTAGCTGTCAGCATCTTGATGTTCGATTCGCCGTTTTTTGATTAATGTGGGCTGCGACAGACGGTGTGGCGGGTATGCTCGGCCATAAGGCATGCTGTAGTAAGAGTAACCCACTTGAGAGGGTTTACAAGTTGTTGGGAAACAGCTAGGGGGATTGTGTTGGAGAAAAGGAGGCAATCTAGGCAACGACTGACTAGACCGATTACTATAAAGGGTAGCTGATTTATGCTCTACCCTAGTCTACTTCCGGACTCCAAGCTGGATTCTCTCTTTTCTTGATCTATCCTTATTAAGCTCTTCTTTCCGCATCATATCCAACGATTGATCTTACCCTTTTCCACCATTTATCTTACCTTCTTACTCGATTGATCCTAGCCACTTCCAGGATTGATCCTAGCCACTTCCACGATTGATCTTACCCTCCCCAACGATTGATCCTACCCTTTTTTACAAATGATCCTTCTGAAACGATTGATCCTAGCTTCTCCCACGATTGATCTTACCCTCTTTAACAATTGATCTTACCTACTTCTACGATTGATCCTAGCCCCATCCACGATTAATCCTAGCCCCTTCCATGATCGATTCTACCCTCTCCCACAATTGATCTTACCCTATTTTACAATTGATCCTACCCTCTTCTACGATTGATCTTAGCCTCTTAAACAATTGATCTTACCCACTTCTACGATTGATCCTACCCTCTCCGTCGATTGATTTTACCCACTGCCTACTCCCACTCATTGCGGCACTCAGTACAGTTAGTCGCGCATTTAATAATGATAATCATCATCCATGATCCGTAATCGGCAATCGGCAATCGACAATCGGTGCACTGTGCTGCTGCTGTTGCTGCTGCTGCCGGGCAACTTCTTGACTTCGATATGGATTCATAGGCGCAACTAATCGCATATAAACACAGCCCCCAGAGGCGCCGTTGCTTATGCATTGCACACGATTGGTCCGAACCTGCATCGATGTGGCCACAATCGCCCGCAGACTGCAGCGGGCATTATGAGCTATGATATCATCATCATCATCATCATCATCATGATCATAGGCAACGGCATCAGAGAGCATGACATCATCGTCTCGCTGGCGCTGCCTCCTCTGGCCAACTGGGACACTATCTCGACTGCGTGCATACCCTGCAAGAAGAGAGCGAGAGAGAGGGAGAGCTGAGAGATGACATAACCAAGTGACTTACTAGCCAGATGACATAGCTCATCAGTCGCTAAATTAACACTTACCTGTCAGCGGGGCAGCCGGTATGCACATTTAGTCACTATCCGAGGAACGAGAGCCACGAGGTCTGACACTGACATGATTTGCTACGCTACACGACGATGATGAAGATATATATTTACGATTTTCTTTTGCCAACTATTGCATGATTTATATGCCATTTTTAGCCTGGTTCTCTGGAACTACTGCAGCTGCAGTGACTAAGTTTCTATGAAAGACTAGAAACGACCTAGGAAACTCGAAATGTTTGTCAAGTTGTGCCTAACTCATAGGAACGTTAACCCACATAGATAGTTGTGTTGCATACCATTAGCATTATTTATGTAGCCAACTGACCTAGACCTGCAACTAAAATATGCTGCAATTCTACAATTCAGCTGCCTTTTAGCCTAGATCTCTGGAGGTGCTGAGGCTGCAGAGCTGAAATTTCATTTGTAGACTTGAAAATGTCTAAGGAAACAGAAATGTTGTTCAAAACTTGCTTAGCGCTTAACCTAATCGAAAGAATATTGAACTACTTAGGGGTATTTCAGATCGGTTGTGCAATTTTGGGTATTAGTTGAGAACCTGCTCAGGATCTACCTTGTTTAGCATAATTCCCTGGCACTTAAATGTCTCACTTACTACGGCCTGTGGGCAGATCATGATGCCATGATACCCCTCAAAACGCTTCTCTCTGGGCTTCTCTGCCTCCTCCATCCATTGTTGCTGTGGTTACAAGTTCACTGTCTGGCCGCAGAAGGGTTAAAAGGTCAGATTGCTAATTGTTCTATCTACGTGCAGGAAGCTGCACCTGCAGGCCGGGGGCTGGGGCTGGGGCTGGGTGGGGGCCAAGTTGGAAGCCAAAAGTTTTGGACAAATTCAAAACCGTAGCACACGTGGCCAGGCCACAAAAATGTACAGTTACTTCACTTCAAGCGTGCGCATACTTACAGCTGGCAGTGTTATTCTCGACTGGCCCAAAAAACAAGAAGAAGCCACAAATTGTTATTGTTGCCTGGCTGGCTGGTTAAAACTGAAAGATGTATCCGATTCTCTCGCTTGGCCTGCAACACACTAAGTTATGACTAATTGAGCTCAGATTTCAACCCATCCCCCCTCCCCCTGGCGGCGAGTAGGCGCAACAAAAGTTTTGGCTAGCTCTCATTAGGCCGGGTCGGCACAGTGTCATTAATTAATATTCGCGAAGAAAAAAAAAGAAGGCAACACGAACGAAATCGATAAATGAAAGATAGAATTTTGTTAATTTGATATCAAATGCTCGTCAAGGTCGATAGGCAGGCGGGGCAGGAGGGCTGGCGGGGCAGGGGGGAAAAGGGTGCCAAGGTAGAAAAACGACTGCAAAAAAATGTTGCTGGTAAACATATCAGCAAAGCACGCGGTCTGCGAGTTGCTTATCAGCCGGCTAGTTGGCTATAAATAACAGCAACAACAGCAACAGCAGCAGCAGCAGCAACAGCAGCAACAACAGCAACAACAACAGCAGCAACAACAGCAACAACATGCAATAAAACGCACGTCTACAACAGCAGCAGCAACAAGTGCTGTAGGAGCGCAAATTGCGTAAATGCTTTTTATAGAAGTTCAAGTCATTGAATTCACTTCCTCAAGACCCAAATACGGTACTCATACACTCACACTCACACACGCACTCACAAATTGGCCTTTCATAATCAGTTATAAAACCCACGCACACTCGCACAGCCTGAAGGGGGCAGCAGCAATTTGAAGTTGCCTTGATGAATTTGCCTACCCTCAAATTGTGAACAATAAAAACAGATGATAAAAATTAATAAAGAGAATGAACAAGAATTGTAAAACAACAACAATAGAAACAGAAATGGAAACAGAAACAACAATCCAAATTAATTGCTCCGAATTTGGAATCACAATCGAAAAGAAAACGAATGATTTACAAGAATTAAAAGCAATTTGTGCACTTACATTGAATGAAATCGAAATGTTTGATCAGCCAATTGAATTGGCGGGAAAAGTGTTGGGAAATGGGCACCCTGTGTGCTAACGTGTAGCCCTGTGCGGTAGAAGTAAGCACCCTGTTCATGAAGCTTTTGTATTTACGTAAAGAATAGCACCCTGTTGGCTACCCTGTGAGCTATCCTGCTAGCTAGCCTGTTAGCCAGTCTGTGGGATACCCTTCAGCTGCCCTGTTAACTGGCCTGTGAGCTTAACTGTTGGCTAGCCTGGAAGCTGCCCTGTGAGCTACCCCCTGAGCTACCCTGTTAGGAAGCCTGTGAGCTTATCTGTTAACTAGCCTGTGAGCTACCCTGTGGTCTACCCTGTGGGCTACCCTATTAGCTGCCCTCTTAGCCTGTGGACTCCCCTGTTAGCTGCCCTGTGGGCTACCCTGTTAGCTGCCCTGCTAGCTAGCCTGTGGGCTACCCTGTGGGATACCCTGTTAGCTAGTCAGTTACTCAGCGAGCTACCCCCTGAGTTACCCTGTAAGCTTTTCTATAAGCCACCCTGTGATCTACCTGGTGATCTACCTGGTGATCTACCTAGTGATCTACCAAGGCTACCCTGTGGGCTATCCTATGAGTTACCCTATGAGCTTCTCCTTGAGCTGCCCTGTTAGCTAGCCCTTGGGCTACTCTGTGGGATACCCAGTTAGCTGCCCAGTGATCTACCCTGTGTGCCCTGCAAGACTAATCAGAGCACCCTGTGTATTAACCTATTTAATCGTGCAGTGCTTCACAGCATACCTGTTGATCTAGTGTAGGAAAGAAATGAGTAAGAGGAGGATGGAAAGTGAAAGAGAGAAATAGAGATGAATAGAGAGAGAGAGAGAGAGAGAGAGAGAGAGAGAGAGAGAGATGGAGATAGTGATTGCAAATGAGCCATCCAAGGCCTCACGCCGACACGAGTCAAGTAGCACACACACACACACTGTGCATCTTCCCCCTCCCCTCCACTTCTCCTTCTCCTTCTTCATCTTTTTATGCTTCTGCTTTCTGCCTCTACTTCTTCTTCTTCTTCGTGCCGCTGAGTGCTGCCAACTGGGCGCGAATGCTGAGTGAGTGCATTAGCTGCATTAGATGCTGCACTGCAGCGGGGGCCTTAAATCATTTCTATAAATATGCCCCGATTCGACTAGAGCATAGGAATGCAAAATTAATAGCAGGCACATACGCACACACACACACACACACATATGCAGCGTGTGTGTGTGTGTGTGTGTGTGTGTGCGCCATAAAGTGAGCATGCGGCAAAAGGGGCATAAAAAGCGTAAAACGAAAGGAAGAAGCGACTGAGTACCGGCATTACGATTACAAGTATTACAAAATGCTTGCTCAAGTACACACACGCACACACACACGCACACACACACGTGCAGGGAACACACACACACACTGAATACGGCACATTAAAACCGCACATAAAACTTTGCAACAATAAAATGCGCAAAATACCGCGAAGAGCAAGTGAGAAATAACAATAAAAAGAAACAAAAAAAAAGAAAAACGAAAAAAAAGAATTCTTGAAAAAAAAACGAAAAAGAAGAAGCACAAAATGCAAAGCATAAAGTATCATAATAATAATTAAACAGAAAAACGTGTAGAGCTTTCGAGATTCGTGATTTGAGATGCTTATTGCGTGTCAAGCAACAGTTTTACATGCCGCACACACACACACAGACACACACTCGCACACACACACACTCGCACACACACACCTAACTTGCAAGTAAAAATCGCTCTTAACTTGAAGCGAACTTAACTTTTTATATGCCCCGAACAATTAGCAGGAATTTCGACTAGGGAGGGCAACGCAAGTTGACAGCGTAGGGTCATCAAGTGTCTGGGTAGTGCCAGAAGCTAATAGGGTAGCATAGTACAAAACTGTTTACTTCTTGACCTCAAGCGATTTGCGGCTGAAGTCTGAAGAGTAGAAAATATGGCGATTACTATCTTGATAGAGTTGGCAAATTAAATAATAGCACTACCACGAGTGAGGGTAGTGATCTCTTCTGTTGAATGGATCGATTAGGCGAAGTCTAACCCTTCGTCTAGCCCTTCGTCTTACTTTTCGCCTATTCCTCCGTCTAACACGCCGTCCAATCCTCCGTCTAAGGATCTTTCTATCCATCCGTCTAACCCTCAGTCTAAGCCTCCGTCTAACCCTCCAGCTAAGCCTCCGTCTATCCCTCCTTCTATCTCTTCGTCTAACACTCTATCTAACCCTTCGTCTATTCTCCGACCTAGGTCTAAACCTCCGTCTTACCCATCGTCTATCCCTCCGTCTATCCCCGGGCCGTAACCTGCGTCTAACCCTCCGTCTTACTCTCAGTCTAACCCTTCTTCTAACCCTCCATCTTTCCCTACGTCTAAGCCTCCGTCTATCCCTCCCTCTATCCCTCCCTCTATCCCTCAGCCCAGCCCTATGTCTAACTATCTATCTACCTGCCTATCTGTCTATCTGTCTGTACGAATACCTATAGCTCAGAGATTAGAAGCGCTAGAGTTACCAAATTTGCTGACAATACACGTCTATATGGGAGTTACTTCAAGCTTAATACGGCTTGTGGCCACGCCTTCTAACATCTACGCAAATCGAAGCTGAGTAGCTCAGTCTTCGCTTGGCAGAGCAATTATTGTTGGTAGTTCTTCTCCCGCCAGGGTATCTTCAAGTCGTCAAGCCTCTACTTCCCCTAGAAGACACTCTACTCCATTTTATCGAAAATTTGCGGAAAATTGTAAGCTAATTGAGCACATTAATTACGCACAATTGCCAGGAGGGGAAGGAGCAGGAGCTGGAGCAGGAGCAGTAGCAGCGACTATTCCAGCGACAGTTCAAGTAGCTAATGCTCAATTACAAATTGGCCACGCCCAACGCCCACACTCTAAACGTGGCATGGCAAGCTGCTTAATGCAGACAAATGACATTGAAAATGCCGCTGCTGTCGTTGCTGCCACTGCTGATGTTGCCACCTGGCAGGCAGCACAGCAGCAGCCGGCAGAGGAGCGTGCGGCACGTAGCCTCAAAGTGCCACAAATTACGCACGCAAATTGGCTTTGTTGTTGCAGTCTCCCTGCCCGCTCTCTCCCCTCTCTCTCTCTCTCACGCCCACAAGCTGCATATGCATATCAGTCAATAGTTTGCGCCCTCAAGCAACTGGTCAAGGGGGCAGGGCAGGGGAGGGGGGTCTGTCAGCGTTTTGGCCATTAAACGTGGCTTAGTTGATCAAAAGTGTTTGCCGCCTGCCAACTAGCTCAAGTGTGTGGGAAGAGTGGGAAGGGGAGGGGAGGGGAGCGCGTGTGTGTGTGGCGCCACAAAAACTGACAACTTAATATGAGCCACCAGGCAAGTGACAACCAGCCAGCTGTGGGGAGGTTGAGTGGGTTGGGTGGGTTTTCAGACCTCAAGCAGGCAAACCCTAGACTTACTCCCCCTGCTGCCCGTGCTGCCTGTGCTGCCTGCCACCGCGTGGGGCACATCAAAAGTCAGCCGACAACTTAAAGGCGTTAATGGTCGTTTGTTTTATGAGAAATTGCCAAAACGTGAGCGGCATCCAGAAGCGCGGCAAGCCATGTGGCATGTGCCCCGCCTGCTGCCTGCTGCTGCCTGCCTGCCACACGGTCGGCGTCAATGTCTCTCCATAAGTTGTAAAAATCTGTTCCAGCTTCTGTTTTGTTACTGACACTGCCCTACCCTGCTCCTGCCCTGCTTCTGCCCTGCTCTACCCTGCTTTGCCTTGCACCTCCCCAGTCCTGCCTGCCTTACCCTGCTTCTCCCCAGCTCTACCCTGCTCCTGCCTGCTCTACCCTACTCCTGTCCTGCTTTACCCTGCTCCTGCTGGCTCTGCCCTGCCCTGGCCTGCTCTACCCTGCTCCTTCCCAGCTTCTGCCTGCCCTACCCAGCTCCTACTCCTCCTCCAACCCTGCTTCTCTGCCTCAGCTCTTGTCGCGACGAAGACGACTTTGTATAACATCAAAGCGCCAGGATCAACAGTCGTCGAGCGTGCTGGCTCGCTTGCTGCCTTGCCAGCCTTCTCTCCCTCTCTCTCTCCCCCTGGACGTTCCTTCGCCTAAGCAGGAACGTGCTCTGGGATAGCGCACACTAAAGACAGCAACAACATTTAAATGAGCTGCGCACTGCATCACAGTGGCCTCACTCTCTCTCACTCTCTCTCTCTCGCTCCCAAGTCCCTAAACATATTCAGCTTGAAAGCACAGATTCATATCAAGTGCGAATCTAGCGGGAATCTTGAGGTCTTAACTCGTGCTCCACTTTCCAAAAGAAGGAGATAGCCATGTTCCAGTTGCCATAACTGTTAGCTGGGTCAAGAGGTTAGCTCTGGGCAGGCTTTAAGAGCGTAAAACCCTCTAGACATTTCGCACACAGTAGAGCTTTAAGATTTGATTTAGCTAAGGATTATGAGCCCTATAGCTGCTATCCATGAGCTAGGACATTATCTATGAGCTGGAGAAGGCACTACCAATCCAGGAGAGTACAACCCAAGAAATTTCAACGATGTCTGTCTGCCTGTTACTCTGGAATACGATTTCATACAGACATTTCTGTCTGCTTACTGATTATGATGCCTATAGCCGTAACCCATGAGCTTGGACATTATCCACGAGCTGGAATAGGCACTACCAACCCAGGAGAGTACAACCCAAGTCAATTCAACCATGTCTGTCTGCCTTTTAGCCTAGAATAGTATTTCATACAGACATTTCTGTCTGCTTACTGATTATGATGTCTTTAGCTGCGACCCATGAGCTAGGACCTTATCCACGAGCTGTAACAGGCACTACCAACTCAGGAGAGTACAAGTGTATCGAAATCAAATCATTCCAGCCATGTCTATCTGCCTGTTTCTCTGGAATAGTATTTCATACAGACATTTCTGTCTGCTTATTGTACTATCTGCATAGCTATCTATACAGTGAGTCTGTAGCTCTTTTGTTCTCCCAGTGAAATGTAATTTCCTGAACTGGTTCAGGTGTCTGTGTGTGTGTGGTTCAAGGTTCAAGGTTCAGGGTTTAACTCAACTCAACTCAAAATATGCTTGACAAATCGTTGAGGTAGCAAGGGTTGTTGTTGATTTAATTAAGTTTTTGAGAGGGTATGGCTTGAGGTTACAGCAGAGCTAACTCTGCTAGACTTCGGCTAGGTAAGGCTTACTTATTATAGGGTATATTGCTGCCAGGTTTAGCCTGTCTCTCTCTCTCTCTCTTCTTTCCTTGTCCTACTCCATCTACGATCAATTCAATTTGCAGCTCGTTTTGACGGCACTTGAGCTATGGCCTAGGCAGATGGATCTATATCGAATTTGTGCAATCTGATATGGCATATGGAATACTATATGTGCCATCTGTGACTTAATTCGGTTTCGCTGGAAATGGAAACGAAAAACAAAAGGAGACTGGGAGACCGGGAGAATCGGGAACGAGAGACAAATTAAATCAAAGCAATTGCAGCGATCTACAGTTTAATTAAGTCAAGCAGATTGCAATATGAGTACACTCACACACACACTCACACTCGAATACACTCACTTGGACTGTCTGCCACCCACACAATTGAATAGTTGAACAATCTAAACATTTCCTGCTACGCGTTGACCCATAGAAACGAAACGAGGTCCAGCAACCTGAGCGCAGGTTGCAGCTTGAGATCCCTCTTCCCCCTCCCCCTTCCTATGTTGCATGCTGCAGATTTAGATGAGCTGAGAGGCGGCGGGTCCCAGATGAAGATTGACATGCTGCACTTAAAGACGCGCCCGTAATCACTTTGCAGGCGTCAATTGTTTTGCACTTGCCCCAGAGACCGAGATACCTAAGCGTTGCACTTGATGATGTTGATGTGGAAGATGATGATGGTTATTTATATTATAGCTCCCCCCCCCCTCGTTCTCCCTCCTGCACGCCTCTGCAAACATTCTCACGCACACATTGCCATTAGCCAGAGTTGCCAATTACCTTTTTTAATCAAATTTAACCTCACTTTTCCCCTAGTTCCTGCCTTCTTCTAATTGTTCCTCTGTGTGTGTGTGTGTGCGAGGCGCCACAAAATTTCACCTCAGTTAGTCAGTTAGTCAATCAGTCTATACTATGTATATATATGTACCATATATATAGGTCTTGGCTATCGATTTGCCTCGCCAATTGTCTACGCGATTTTTGCGATTTTCACATTTTCACATTGTCTACAACATGCGACTAGATGAAAATAAATTGCCCAGCAGCACACACACACACACATGTGCTCTGAAATTTATGAGCCACAGGCTGGGAGGGGGTATAGTGGGTAGAGGGAGGGGGGGGGGGACCGGCTAGTCGCCCTCTGTAATTTCTAGAGTATACCCTGCAGGCCTGGCTGACAACGAACTTCAAGAAGCGCAGGGTAGCACAGAGTAGGAGAACAGGCTGTCATTGTGACTCTATTGCAATAACTTGTAGAGGTTTCTTGGGGGAGGATAAATATTTTAAAATTATAGATATAGCTAGATATAGAGGCATATAATATAGATTTAGCTAGAAAATTGATGTGTCTATGTCTATAGATTTTTCAAAGCAGCCTCAAAATAAATTGTCATATGAAAACATGGTCCAAAACGACTGCAAGGCAGAGAAGCTTAAAGATGTACAATATATATATATATATATATATATATATTATTATTCTATGGTTCTTCCAACTTTTGTTTTTAATGAACTCGTTAGGAATAAATCCCTGATAAATAAATTCCTGCAGTAACCGAAATATTTTGAAGAAAATAAAAAACAAAGTGTTTTCTATTTTAATCTAGGAAATTTGACCTGGAGCCAGCCAACATGTCATTATTATATATATATTATATATATTCCTGAACCTTATTTCGTTCATGCTTTGCTGCTTTGCTGCTCTCTGCTTGCAAATAATGCTAAAAAGTTCCCAATGGAGCTTTATGTGCGGCCCATATATAACTTCAAGTATGGCATATATGTATATTCCTGAATATACATCTCAGCTTGCTCCCTCCTACTATATATATATGTTATATATGCTATATGCTTGAGCAGTTTCCTGTTTCTCTCTCTCCCTCTCGCTAAAAAAGTTACCAAGCGAGCTTTATTTGCGGCTTATAAATACCTACAGGCATGGCATATATATTCCTGAACAGTAGATTGATCTCCCTCTTACTATATACCATATATGTATACTATATGCTTGAACAGTAGCCTCTCTCTCTCTCTCTCTCTCTCTCTCTCTCTTAACATGATATATATGAGCCTATAGTAGTCTAGTATATATGTTCTTGAACCATCTTTAGCTTTAGCCTACAATTCTCACTCCCTTCGCCTCAGACTGCAGGGCATCTCGTAGTCGAGACTGCCGTCTCCGTCTGGCAGGCGTGCTAACGTTTTTAGTTTTGCTGCAGGAAATGAGGGAAAATCATTGTCTATGTCTGTGGGCCTGCCTAATTTGCCGGCAAAAAGTCGCTCGATGCATTTTTTGGTTTACTGCGTTGCGGTTCGCTTTGATTTTGTTTGATTTGCCTTTTTCGCTGTCTATTTACGGGACGGGGGGAGGGGGGGTACGGTTTGGGTTTGGGTTTGGGTTCAATGAACGCCCGGCAGCGAGTGAGAGAGAGAGAGAGAGAGAGAGAGAGAGAGAGAGAGACAGAGAGAGAGAGAGAGAGAGAGAGAGAGGGAGAGAGAGAGAGAGAGAGAGAGAGAGAGAGAGAGGGCTAGCCTAGGCAGACAAAAGGGTAAGTGAGCAAGGCAGGCAGAAAGAGAGAGAGAGAGAGAGAGATAGAGAGAAGAAGGGGGGAGTGCTAAACGGAGCTGCCAACTTGTGTATGACGCGACACCTGCAACGACCTTGATGACCGTTTGGCACGTGTGTGTGTGTGTGTGTGTGTGGCCATTGCTTGGTGTCAGTTCATGTGCAACAAGTAACCCCTCCCCCCTCCCCCTTCCTGCCCCCTCTTTGCTTCCCCTGCTTGTTTCGGCTTTCATAAATCTGGCAATTGTTTCAAGGACACTTGCGTGGGGCATCTGCCGTGTCGTCTAATTGCAGTGTGTGTGTGTGTGTGTGTGTTTGTGTGTGTGCGCAAAAATATTTAGCACACGCCTCGTTTGTTTGTTCTTTGCTTGTGCAACGCTGCGTATGCGTAATAATAAATTAGTCTATCGCTGCGTGGGCCTGCTGCAACCTCCCTGCCACCCCCCTGCCACGCCCCCATCCTACTGGCTTATATAGCTCGCCACATGCGATGGCAACAATAAACTGTACCGGCGAAATCTGTGTCAATTGTAAGCCACATGCCACATGCCACATGCCACACGCGAATTTGCTGCCACATGCGAATCTTTCATTTAGTCAATTATGCATCGACTCAATCAGGTGACCATGATCCGTATCCCGGTAAAAAAAAAGCAAAGTGCTTGAGATCGTGTGTGTGAGCGATCGCAGGAATTTCGCAGGGGACTTGTCGAGGCTCTCTGGGGATTTTTCCTCTAGTTTTCCAGCTAATTTCCATTGAATTCTGAGCTCTACGATCTACGGTCTCTCAGCTCCATCGACCTGGGCTGTACCAAGCCTAATCCATCATCAGCTACCTAACATTTGGAGTACAACGTGTATATGTATCAGAAAACAGCTTGCGGTGGTTTTTAGACACCGCAATAGCGCATGCACCGCAATATCCAACGCACCGCAATAGCGCAAACACCGCAACATCGCAAACATCGCATGCATCATACAGACAAGCAAGTTCCTCACTCACTCTACTCAAGAAGCGTTAGCTTATATCCAAGAGCTTACTCCCTGGCATTTTCTCTAGAATGCGGTGTTTGCGGTGTGACTAAACACCGCATTTAGCTCTCTGTCATGTATACATGGAATTTTCGCACAAAGTAAACACAATTTGAGCTTGTCTAACAAGGTGCCTCTCCCTCTCTCTTTCTCCCTCTCTCCCTCTCTCTCTCTCTCTCTCCCTCTTTCTCTCCCTCTCTCTCTCCCTCTCGCATTGTCAACTCGTGCCTGTCCAAGGCGATCTCCAGGTTGACAGCGAAACACACTCAAAACACACTCAACACACACTCGACACACACACACACAACCCGACACACACACATACACACACACACAAGAAATCAACATGGGCAACAGGAAAGCGTCAATAAGTCGAAAATCTTGAAAACAAAAGTTGTAAAAGACGCGACACGTGACTATGCAGTTTTATAAGCCAAAAATGCGAAGCGGAGGCTGGCCAAAAACAAACTGATATCGATATGGCCTGACTAGACCTACTCCCTACCCTCCCACTCCCCCCATTCCCTTCTTCCGCCCCCTCCTCTCGCCCTCGCCTAGCACAAGCACTTCGCTTGCTGGCTCGATTTTGGTTGCAGACAATGTCGCAGACGAAACGTAGACAACGTTAAAGGCAACCACAAAGCAGACAAACAAAATGACAGCAACAACAGCAACAACAAAAACAACAACAGCAACAACAGCAACAACAGCAGCAACAACAACAACAACAACTCTGCAAACGGAAGGCATGAGAAAAATTGCCGCACAAAAGTTTGTTCAACTTTTGTTGTTGGTTTTCAACGTGTCGTCTCTCCCTCTTCCTCTCTCCCTCTCCCTCTCTCTCTCTTTATCTGTCTCTGTTTTGTTGTGTTGTTCTTTCGCCGTTCGTGTTTATAAATTTCGGCAGAAATTCAAGTGGCTCAATTCAGTTTCCGCCTGCCACGCGGGTTTCCTTTGCGGTTTCCCAGCGACAACTTCAACGCGATCGCAAGAAGAGAGAGAGAGAGAGAGAGAGAGGGAGAGGGAGAGAGAGAGGAAGAGAGAGGGAGTGAGAGTGAGAGAGAGACAGATAACACGCCCCGTTATTATCGGAAAATACCTTATCATGTTGTTTATCAATGAAAGAAGCCACCGCTTGGAAATTGGAGCAATGCCTCCAGAAAGTTTCCCAGGCGCGGAGAAGGGGATTACACTCTCTATATAGAGACTGCAAATTACTCAGATATGCTTGCTATATATATCTAATAATACTTACAGATATTCATATTCATATTCCCCCGCGATAGAGCCAAAAGCAACTCTCGATTCTACAGAAACTCAGCTTTTTATAGCAGACAAAAAAGATAAGATCTGATATAATACATGTACATACATGATATATGGTGTACAGGTTCTCTATCTATCTATCTGTCTGTCTGTGTGTGTGTGGGTTGGACATTGGCACTTATGATAGAAGAACGATTGAAATATGACGTAGCCAGAATTGAGGGAATGTAAAGTCAAAATGGAATGGGAAAGAGAGAAAAATGGGGGGGGGGAAATGAGGGAAAATGGAAAAGGGAAAAGGGAAAAGGAAAGGGAAAGTGGGAAAGTGACTGCAGTCAAAATCAGTGCTTGTTATCAACTTACCCATAACTAGAGCGTCGATAATATATCGATAAATTCATCAAAAGTGCAGAAATGTGTACCATATGCTGTGTATACTGCGTACAAGCTGCATAGGCCTTAAGGAAAACAGAATTTGAGCAAATTTGAAGAAAAGTTACAAAAATTTAAAGAAAAATGTATGAAAAACAGCACCGAAAACAAGAATATATGGCTACAGTCGGAGGACCGACAGTAAGATACCCTTCTCCCAATTTTCCAAATCCGTTACAAACGTGTAACCACACTCATAATTTTAAACAGAAAGTTCTGCACAAATATTTCCAATACATATAGCTTACTCGCTCGCACTCACACAGCGACACGTGTAAAGAGTAAAGCGACACGACGCAACGTCGACGTCGGCGTCAACTGCTCAAAGCAGCGCGTAAGCTGCTGCCCGTACCGAACATTTGTACTGAAAACGTTGACTTGAATAACTTCTGTGTTATTGGTCCGATCGGATTGTAATTTGGAGAATATGTTCATATTGCATTTAGCTTTATACATACAAACGCAGAAAGTTATGAGTTTAATACTTTGCCTTATAATCGCAAATAACCGATTTGCGGAGGCGGTGGGCGTGGCATCAAACATTTAATATAAACTTGATCTGCCTATGATAGATAGGAACCTCCATACCAAATTTGGTGTCTCTAGCTTTTTTAATAGCTGAGATCTGTTGTCTCATACAGACGGACAGACGGACAGACGGACAGACGGACGGACGGACAGACGGACAGACGGACAGACAGACGGACATGTCTCAATCGACTCGGCTAGTGATCCTGAGCAAGAATATATATACTTTATGGGGTCTGCCACGTCTCCTTATGCATGTTACATACATTTTGCACAAAGTTAGTATACCCTTTTTTGACCATTTTCAATGGTCGAAGGGTATAAATATATCGATATATTTATCGAGGCATATTTATGGCGCAGGGAGTAAAAAAACAGTTACAAAATTGTTCAGTCGCACTCCATATATCGTATTCCATGAAAATGCAGTTATCTCAGTGCATTTTCACGCAATGAAAATGAAAAGTCAAGAGGAAAACTCACCACACTGTTAAGGCGACAGTTGCAGAAGCGTTGAGCTTTGCTGCTGTTAACGGCGCACTGTGTGCATGAATAGGCACAGTGCTTGTCAAACTGTGGCATGGCTGGCTGCTGCAGCTGCTACAGTAGCCTTAGCCTGGACAACAACCTTAACGAAGCTTTTATGCCGTGCAGCCTGTGCAGCGGTGCGTGTACACGCTGAGTTTCGTTGTGGTGCAGAAACAGGCTAAATAAATGAAACTAAAAAATAAAAAAAAAAAAAAAATAATTGAATAATTATAAAATTACTAATATAATTAAGCAAATATATATATAAAAAAATACATACTTAAATAACACGCTCTCTTCTGCTTCTGCTTACAGAAAATCTCAAGTCTGGACGACAATGACAAACTGTTTTTCGATCTGGAGGACGACACACCATCGGCGCTGAGCAGATCCCAACGTAGCCTGCTGGATGCACAGAATGCACCGCTGGTCGATGATGGTTGGTTCAATCAGGGTGTACGTCGGGTGCGACGCGAGCTGACACGCCTCTTCAATGGCAATGGCGATCGCAAGTCGCCGTCGAAGCGAAAGCTGGCGAAGCGCCAGCAGCGCTACGAGGAGTACGAATCGGATGCGGGTTCCGGCGATGGCGATACCACCAGCTGTAAGTAGCATCGTCACATACTGCTCAAACCATTCCAACTCTCGATGCGATTCATTTGCCAACAGATCGCGTACGCTTCTCCATTAACGAGGTCTACAATCCGAACTTTGGCAACAAGCAGAGCGTAGAATTCGATCAACTGAGCAAGGAGATTAGCGCCGGCCTGCTTGATGTCTTCCACCAGAGCTATGCGGAAGATGATGATGAGCTGGATTTGAGCACAACGTTGCTGCAAGTGCTGTAAGTCGATTAGCCTACTGTGGGAAACCAAATGGGAAACCTCTTAACCCTCCCCCCTCTTTACAGACCCCTGAAGGGTGATCAATTCAAGAGCATTGTTGTCCTAAATCTGGAGATACCATCGAATATTAATGACTTTGAGGACAGGCTGCGCAATCAGTTGCACAACTTTAATCTCATTGGACGTCAGAGTGCCACACTGGATGAGGAGTTCTCGTTCCGCAACATTGCGGGTAAGTCTCAGATGTGTGTGTTATCGACTGGGTCCACCGAACAATGTTCTATGTCCTTGAAAAGGCCCTAACCCAACCCCCCAACCCACTCAACCCCCCTACAACCCTTGCTAAAGTCAAACATAATTGACTGCTTTGGTGTTGGGCAACTCGTGGCACTACCGGCACGAGCGACCTATGTAAGCTTTCAACTGTCCTACGTGAGCTTTAAGCTTTCGCCACACTCAGCTCAGATGCAGAGGTGCAAAAAAGCTTCTTCTGTATTCTGTTATCGGTGTGCACCAACCAAAGTACATTCCACTGCACACGCACACACACACACGCACACACACACGCACACACACACACACGCACACATAACGTCCCCAGCCTCCCCCCTCCCCCACGCCATAAACCTATTTAAAGCTAAACTCACGCACAGATCTAGCAGAAGTCAATCCTTACTTTATCGATATCGATAACGATCCCAACACTGATGCCGATAGCAATAATGAAAACGATGTGGATGCCAAGCATAGTCAAGCGGCTAACGATAACGATAACGATAACGAGATCGATAACGAGAACGATGACGATGACGAAGGACCCTCCTCGGATTACGATGATGATATCGAGGTACAATGTGTATCGACCGATAACGTTGAATTCAAGTGCAACAGCGGCAGCCCCTATGTCATACACTGTGCGAACATCTGCGATGGCATCGCCCACTGCGAGGATGCCTACGATGAGGATGCCGAGATGTGCCTCAAGCGGCATCAGCAGATCCGTTGTGGCGAGGATGGCGAAGACTTTCAGTGCACGTTCGGCGACAAGCTGAGCACACCCTGTAATACCATATGCAATAATGTGAGCGATTGTGAGGATGGCAGTGATGAGAGTCCCGTCCTGTGCCAGGGTGCGATACCAGGTGCGATACCAGCAACGATCAGACCAATCAGGCCCAGCCAACCCACCCAACCAACCCGCACACCCATCGTACCCATCGCGGTATGCCCCACACAGCGGGATCACTTCGCGTGTGTGGATGGTTCCAAGTCTATCCAATGCTATGATATTTGCAACAAGATACCCGATTGTCCCGACGGTTCCGATGAGCTGCCCAGTCTATGCTCGCAGCGTGCTAACCAACCGAAGATCTTCCGGGTGGATCAGTGTGTCAACAATCGTGGTAGATTCCAATGTGACGATCAGAGCACAGTGGCGTGCTATGATATCTGCAATGGGGTGCCGGATTGTGCGGATGGTTCCGATGAGGATGCGGATATGTGCGAGGCGCGACATCTTAAAGAAGCTGAAGGATCCGGTTTGTTTTGCGCTTAAGAATCCCAACGCCATTATATCATAATTGGGCCTAACGTTTCCCACCCCCACAACCCACAATCCACAACCCACATTCCACATGAAACTAACCCAAACACACAACAGGCACAAAGTCATCCACACATCTCTCGCTCTCTCTCTGCTTCTCATACATCCTGCTCGCTTGGCACAGCGTTGCCATATCTCTCGATTGGTAGCTGTCTCTCTCTCTGGTTTGCTCTCTCACTCTCGCTCTTTCTTTGTCCATACGTTCGCAACAACATCAACTGTTCTGTTCATATCCCACGCCATTTGCAAACGCCTCTATGTATTTATGTTGTAAGCTGTCCATGCTCTCTCTCTCTCTTTCTCTCTGTGTATCTCTCTCCCTCTCTCTCTCTTTCTCTCTCTCTCTCCCTCGTATTTGTTGTCTCTTGTCCTACTTCAATTTTGATTTGCCAGAATTCTAATTATTTTTGTGCATTCCAAACTGACACACACATTGTCGGCACACACACACACGCACACACATGGGCACACACACACACACACACACATCCACACAGATGCTAACAGCGAAACGGGTATAAATACTGAACTGGTTATCATACCCACCGAGGGCTCCGGCACCGGGGGATGTCGCGGCGATGCCACCTTCACCTGCTACAAGAGCAACACGATCGTCTGCGATGAGGTCAAGTGCGATGGCACGCAGGACTGTCCGCGCGGCGAGGATGAGGAAGGTTGCTTTGAGGGTAATGCAGGCTAACTAGTACCGTTACTATCTATAAGACCCATTCCCCCTAAAAACCCTTTTTCGACCACCCCTCAATCCATCTCTATCGTACGCTCTCACTCACGCTCAGCCCACATCTCGGTCTCTCTCTCGCTCTCTCTCGATCTATCTATCTCACACACGCTCTCTCTCTCTCTCCCTCTCTCTCTCTCTAACTCTCTCTCTCTCTCTCATTGTATGCAACGATTAATTATCGTTGCATCGATTCTATCGAAACTAACCATGTAGCTCGATCATTAGCTTAGCCCGATAAATCCGTAGCCGATAACTAACGGTATAGACAGATCGCTATCGATAACGATCTAACTATTGCCATGTTGTTGATATTATTATAGATTAATACGGTTATCGTTGTCGATAACTATCGATACTGTTGCAGTTATCGTTCGAATTGATCATCATTAGTTCATTTTGCATTCTTTTCACTTCTTTCTTCGATTTCTTTTTTTTTTATTTGTTTTTGAGATCACATACCTCAGTTTGACACTCTTTTTTCTTTTCGTTTCTTTGCATTCGTTTTCTGTTTGCTGCTCTCTCTCTCTCTCTCTCTTTCTCTCTGCTTCTTGCCTCCCCCCCTACGATCATTCAGGTTGCACCGAAGAAGAATTCAAGTGCGACGATCAATGTCGTCCCCTAAGCGAACACTGCGATGGCATAATCCAATGTGAAGATCAGACAGACGAGGCTGGCTGCCCTGTGGATGAGGATGTGCCCAACCCACCGGTCGATAACGATAACGATGATGATGATCGCAGACAGCCTGAGCCCGAGCAGGAGCCGGAGCCTGGACTGGAGCCCCAGCCTGAGCCCGAGCCACAGCCTTTGGATCCCACTGAACCCGTAACCTCTGCACCCGAGCAACCTCAGTGTAAGTAGCAACGCTTTAGTTAATCTTCTTATATCGAATATTCCCTCCCTTACTTTCAAATATGCTACCAAATCTACCCAGCTAAAATTTGTATGCATTTTCTTTATATATATAAATATTTTATATTATTACTACCTCATTATTTTTTTTTCGAATATGGTTTTCGTAGCACATATGATTTCCCATTATATATATTCGATTTATTCGATTTTTCATTTGAATTTTCCGTGATCTCAGCCGCACACGCGCTGATCTCATACGGTTTTCGGGTAAGGTAATTAAGATCGGCTAATATGATATGCTACCCCCTAACCCCACCCCTAAAAACACACACTAATGGTTGGTTCCCCCTCTCTACCCTCCCCCTACCCCCTCCACATGCGCTGTAAATGGGGTAAAACTATTAATAAGTTCATGAACATCGAATAATATCGAGAAACTCTTGAGCATTTTTCTTTTGAAATATTAAAAAAAAATAAAAATTTTGTTCCCATTTAGAACGTGCCGCATCGCTGCAAATTATGCGAAATATGCATAGAATTTTAGATATAAAAATTACTTGATTTTATATGAAGTGTTGGGGAATCAATTTTTTGGGGGGAAATTTGTAGAAATTTTATAGAAAACCAAATCTATCAGTAGCTGAGAGAGCAGGCTATAGCTACGTTTATAATAGAATAGATTCCCTTTTATGCCTTAGAAATATGCGAAGATTATTTACCTGAAAAATACGGTCACACTTTTTGTAGTGTAGCTGAGATTTGGTAAAGAAAACTGTCAATTTTTTAAAACAATGAAAGTAGCTTTATTTTTTGGCTGGAAATCAGCTGCATATGAGTTCGAGCGGCGTTGCCACCTAGCACAACTGAGTTAAGTTCACTGCGGCTTAATGTTTTCTCTTATAAAAACTGAGTTAAGTTGGCTGCAGCAAATTTTTTAATGCATAGCGATTGAGTTAAGTTGGCTGCGGCTTATATTTTCTCTCATAAAAACTGAGCTAAGTTGGCTGCGCCTTACGGTTTTTTCTGCATTGAGACTGAGTTAAGTTGGCTGCGGCTTATGTTTTCACTCATGGAGACTGAGTAAAGTTGGCTGCGCCTCATTTTGAAACTTGAATTGTATCAGGCATAAATGTATCTAGTTGCTATTGCTCTTCGGACTCCTTTAACACACAAAGTTGACCCTGAACTCCCGAGTTGAGTAAATTAAAAATTACAACAACAACTGCAGCAACAACAACAGCAACAACAGCAACATTAAAGACAACAACAACAACAGGAGGAGGAGGCGGCAAGCAGAAATCTCGTTGTAAAAAGTGAAATTGCAATTGGTCCCAAATGGCAAACGGCATCGCCCACACACAGCACAAACCAAAAATTCAAATCATAACCGCAGTTACCACCCCTCCTCCCCCACTACCACCCCCCCTCCCGACGCCACTGTCTACGCACATGTGGATTACAATATCTATAAAAAATATGCCACAAAAAAGGAAGCAGCAGCAAGGCGAAAGTGGAGCAGCAGCAGCAAAAAGATGCTTTATAGGATGCTGTTTTTAGTAAGAGAGCGGGAGGGGGAAAGCAGAGGCAAAGGGGAGGGGTATAGCAGGTCAGGGGTCGAGTAAGCGAGCAGCAGCAGCAGCGCGCAACAAAAACAATTTGCAACAGATTAAAATTACCCCTAAGCGTATTATAAACTTAAATAATCCGCTTGCAGGCGACGCACAGCAGCAGCAGCAGCAACTGCCACACCCCCTTTAGCTGACGCCTCTGCTGGCGCTGCTAGCTCTCCCCCTCTTCACTCCCCCTCTCCCCTCACTCGCACTCGCAGCGCACTTTCATTTTGGGCGTGCGGGGGCGTGTTAAGTGCTGTCAACGAGATTAAATGCAATGTCAGAGGTCACAAAAAACTCGCACACACAACAACAGGCAAACACACACACACACACACACACACACACACATACAGTGGCACGCACGCTGTGTGCAAAGTTGTCCTTGTAAATTTAATGAATTTTCGGCACTTGTCGTCCATGGAGTAGTCCAAAGAGGGGGAGTAAGGCTAGAACTGGCCTAGAGAGGATGGAAGTCTAGGAAAGGAAACAAGTCTAGGAAGGGGGTAGTCGAGGCAAGTAGCAGACTAGGCAGGGAGTGTATCTACATCATATTGATTGAGCTGTACCAGCCAAAAACTGCTTAATATAGGTGTATATAATCAATTTCCCTAGTCCCTAGGTGCGACAGCCCAAATTTGATATATGCTTCAGCTGCACATGCTATACAGGCAGCCACATACCAAATTTCCCATCTCTAGCTCTTCGCATAACAGAGATCTACGCATTCGAACAGACATCTAAAACGTTTCTCGTGCATTTTCAAGCCTTACACCAAAAAAAACTCACTTTGTATTGCTTTATAGCCTGCTGCCATGCTGTGCTCAAAGTGTTCTCCAAATTTCGTTTGAGTATTTCATAATATACATGGAAATTTCTGCTGTTTTCTTATCAAAAAATCCCAAAAGAATTAAAAAAAAATTATGAGAAATAAAAAAACATTTACAAATGCCAGAATTTTGTGCTTGATCAATTTTGCTGGCTTGATATTGAACAAGTGTGTGTCTGTGTGTGTGTGTGTCGCAGAGTTATGAAAGATCTGTAGCAGCTTAGGGGGGGTGTGCGAGCAGGGAGCTGAGTGAGGTTAGGGGGGGGGGAGGTTAGGAGGGGGAGGTTAGGGGGGAGCTCTAGGGTTAGGGCAGTAATTTGGAAACTTGAGCATGTTGCCAGCATTTTATTGTGGCGCGTTGATTGTTGTTGTTGTTCTGGTTGTTGTTGTTGTTGCTGTTGTTGTTGCTATTGTTGTTCTAGTTGTTGTTGTTGTGAAATTCGACACTATTGTGTTGCAATTGCAGATGCCGCTGATTGTGGCTGCTGCTGCCGCTGCTGTTGTTGTTGTTGCAGCAGAAGTTGCTGCTGTTGTTGCTGCTGCTGCTGCGGCCCTTTCGAAAGTGCGTCGTGTTGTTGTTGTTGCCGCTATACTTATGCGCCACAAAATTTTAATTATTATGTAAACTCATGCAGCGTAGAGCACACACACACACACACACACACACACACAGATGCAGCGTAATTTGGTATTCAAAATGTTGCAACGGAAAGGCAACGTGGCAAACGGGATGTGCCGCTGCCACAGCCACTGCCCAGGCTACTCAATTTATAGTTATGACTGTGTGTGTGTGTGTGTGTGCCTGTGTGTGTGTGTCTGTGTGTGTGCCTGTGTGTGTGTGTGGCTTGTCTGTGCATTTGTCTGTCTGTCTGTCTGCCTCGTCCCTCTGTTTGTTGAGGTCGCTGCGGCCGAGTTCAGCTTTTTTGCTTTTTGATTAAAATATATTTTCAATGAATTTATTGCGCCATCGATGGTGTTACTTTGCTCTGTCTTTGCCAGCCCCCCCTCCCTCAGTCCAGTGCCCCCGCCCCTGCCCCTGCCCCCGCTACCTTGCAACATTAGCGACACTCAATTAGCAACACGCTGCCACGTTAACTCGCTGCAGATTTGCCACAAAAATAAAAAAATAGACTACACTGAGCGAAAGACTCTGCGACTGCAAACCACATATGCAAATTGAATTTGCCACTCAGCGCGTTTTCTTTTCACACTCTTCAAGCCAAAATAAAAAAAAGGGCACAGAAATTAAGGCAACACGAGTGCAAGACAGAAACAACAACAACAGCAGCAACAACAGCGACAGCAGCAACAGCAACAGCAACAGCAGCAACAACAACAGCAACAGCGACAGCAGCAACATCTACAACAACAATCAACTGCGACTGTTGTTAAAATTCATAAAAATCATAACTGCAAACAATGAGCACACTCCACCCCCCCGCCCCCTGCTCCCTACGCCCCTGTGCTGCCATTTGCTTGCTCTTTCTTTTCCGCAACTTCTCAGGCGGGGGAGTTATGCATGTCTGATGAGTTTACCAAATGGCAAAAAAGTGAAAAGCGCGAAAATTCTCTCTCTCTCTCTTTCTCTCTCTTCTTATGTGTGTTTCCGTTGCTGTAAATACAATTAAATGGCTGCAAAGCGCAACTTGTGGCAACAAGTGCCAGATGAAATGTAGAAAAATAAAAATTTAAACAATTTTGCGCCATAAAAACACTTCCTTTCCCCCCTAAACATCTACAAAGCTGCGCAAACTAGTCCAAACTTTGTGCCTATTTTTCAGCGCAAAGCAAATACACTATGCACGCTCTTAACTTCTGTTTAGTTGGTGTAAGTATGCATAAATACACTGCAAAAAACCGCAACTTCATGTCAAGCTTAATTACCCTACAATTGATCGTTGAAAATGCTTTAATTTAGCTACCGCAACATGTTGCCAAGGCAGTAAACGAGCAACGCAGGCGCCCCTGCTAAGCAACATGTTGCCGCTGCCTGCCCTTTGGCAGCAATGTTGCACAGCGTACGCAAACGAACGCCGCCTTGCGCCCTCTGCTGGTTGGCTGTATCCGTTCAAGCGTTGCGGCCACCCAACGCCACATGCTGTGCCACCCACACGCCGATCGGCCCACTTCGTGTGTGTGAGCCGAACGTTCAGCCAGTCAGTCTGTGTGCCGAGCACGAATGAGCAGCGCCTTCGGCTCGCCGCTGCTTCGGCTTGCACTACGTGTGCTGCTCGGCTGTGCTTCGGCTACAGCTCGGCAGCGCCTCGTTTAATGCCTCCTCTCGCGCCCCGCACGAACTGCGCTGCTCGCCGCTAGGCGCGCTTAACGTTTTGGCGTGTTTGGCGCTTGCCGCCGCTTGGCGTCTCGCTCGTTCGCTGGGCGAGTCGATGCCGGCGCTGCCAGTCGCACTGATGCCTCAGTTCAATTTGAAGCGTTTGCGTGTGCGTTACGTACTGCAGCGACAGCGACAGCGACTCAGTAACTGTGACTGCCACTGTGACTGTGACTGTGACTGCCATAACACAACTGTGACTGCAGCCTGCAGCCTGCGACTCTGGCGCGTGTGCAACCTGCAACCTTTAAGAACTCTTTCTACACTCTTCGAGAACAGTTCTACGTTCCCCCAAAGTTTTCTCCGTTTTTTTTTTTCGAGTAAGCCAAAGTGAACAAAAAAAAAAAAGAAGTAAAATCCAAAAAAATATTCAAAATTTCAATTCGTGTTCAATTTTGTGTTGGTTTTTTTTTTAATGTGAAAAAATTGAGAAAAACAATTGGAAAATTTTGTGAATTGAACCTTTTGCAGCAGCTTCGGCATCAGCGCAGCAGCTTTTGGAGTGTTGCCCCATATAATACTATACTAATAATATCTGTGCCGATCCTTCAGTCTTGTATTTTTTTTCTCGACCCAGTGCGAAAGTGAAGTGATTTGTGTGAACTTGTGAAATTTTCATTTTCTTTATAGGCTGAAAATCGTTATAGTTTTATTTCTAGCATAGTTTTCTCGCTTCCGAAATATCCTATATCAGGCCTGTTGATATATTATGATAAATGAGTGCAGTTCCTCAAAGTTTCCTATAGTTTTTAATGTCTTTGACAGTTCTTCTTCTTTTGGAATTTTGGAATTTTTACACTTCATAAATTTCCAAGAATTTTCCCTCTCTCTCATCATCTCGTGTCTTTCTCATTTTACACACTCTTGGCACAAAAGTTTTGAGTGTTTTGAGCAGTTTTTTTTTTGTTTCGTTTTTGAAACTCTTGGCAAAGTTTCAAAATTCTCAATTCCTGCTCGAAATTGTGAAAAGTTGAAGAGGGGAAGAGTTCGCGAAAATAGAAGCGGAATTTCAAGTTGAAAACTTACAGATGTTGCAGTTCTTTTTTTTATCAAGTTTCCAGAGATTCGATTCGGGGGGTTTTCATAGATCTGAAAGAATTCTGTGGAGTCTTTGCAGTGATTGTGTTTACTGGAAAATCACTTCAGGCAGTCACTCTTTGATTATTGCTTTGTATATCCTGTAATGACTGAGAGTCTGTGTGGGCGAGTAGAATTTAGCATACGAGAAGGATCTGTGTTTTCTTCATTTGTAGCTTCTAAACTGATCGATTCTTTGTTAAATTGAGATACTTTAAATTTAGATATATCCTACTTAGGTTTTTGCACTTCGAAGGGAGTAAACCCCATATATTATATTATTATATTATATATTATATTTCCATTTTTCGCATCTTTCTTTTTAAAAAATCGTGTAAAAATGTATTTATTATTTATTCCGCTCCGGGGAAGTTTTCTTCCAAAAAAATCAAAATCTTTTGAAAAAAAACACGATACTCTTTAAAAAGTGTTCGTCTTAGAGGAGTTTCACTACAGATAGCTGTCTTCTAAGTAGATTTTCACGGTATTGCAATTTTTACTGCCAAAACTTTTGAAAGAACTATCCGCCCAAGAGAGTTTGCGCTACAGAGCGCTTTCCATTAGGGAAGTTTTTACTGTACTTTAGTTTTTTCTAAGCAGCTTAAACAGGCAGCTTGGATACAGTTACTCATTAGCTTGCTTCTCCAACATTTACTGGGTATCTGGCTGTCGTGCATGCCTGTAAATTGAGCTTGTTGTCCTCTGTTGTCGCCAGAGTGTGTAAATATTTGTGCTATCAGTTATAAATGATGCCAAATGAGATGAATTCTTTGCGGCCTCTATCGATTGTGGGCTCTACAACTGATCTGCTTCCTCTGCTGCTCCCTTTCTTCTTTCTCTTTCTTCTGCTAGTCTTCTTCTGTTCTCTTTCTTTCTCACTCTCTTTCTCTCTGTTGTTGTTGAGTTGTTGTGAGCTGTAAATCTTGTCAGGAATCGCATAAATCTTGCACTCTCGCGCGCTCTCTCTTTCGCTCGATCAATCGTCGATCGCAGCTCGTATCCGTAAGATACAAATCGATCGATGGGATCGAAAATAGCCAAAAACGTGGCAATTAGCCTTGTCACATGTGGCATGCGTTGACAAATTGAGCGGGGGGTGACAAAATTAGAAGAAGAAAAGCGAAAACCTAAAAAAGGAAAAACCGATCGTGACTATTTTGAGACACAGATCAGACACAGAGACTCTGCAGACAGGGCAGGGTAAGGAAAATTGTGGAAAATTGTTCGCTCTCTCTTTCTACACTTATTCCCGCTTTGTTTTCGTAGCTGTTGCTGCTTCGCTTTTTATTCTTTTCTTTCTTTTTTTTTTTTGCAGCGTTTGCTTTATTCAAGCGTCGAATTTGAATTTGAATTTTTTGAATTTGAATTTGGATTTGTTTAAGGAATTCTGCGGATCGTCTTGCCTTGTGTTGTTATTTCTTTTTATTTTTGTCAATGTGGCAGTTTTTGGTTTCCCAGGCGCAGCTGAGCTGGACAGAGCGGGGAGTGTACCAGGGGGGGGGTTATGGAGTTAAGGGGGGAAGACTGCAATATTATGCATCATTAATTTTAATGACTATTCAAAAAGGCGAGCAGCAAACTTAGAGAACGCTTAGATGCGGTTTCAATGAACACATACAAGCATGGCCAGCGGTGGGAGGGGGAGGGAGGGGAGCAGACATGGGAGGGGAGGGGGGAGCGGGGCAGCGCATCATTAACAAGTTGCCCACAAGCCTGGCGCGCGAAAAGGCCTGAAACGCGAGCAGTTATAACGGCATAATGGCCTCCCCCGCACACACACGCACACACACACACACACACACACACTCATTAGTGTAGCAAAAAAAAGCAGGGAGGGGGGGGGGGGTTGGCTGTGCAGCCTCCTCAACTGTTGCTGCTGCTGCGGCAGGCTCGCGCTGCGTTGGCTCCATTGTGTTGCAATTCGCCAATTATTATGCGTAGCATGTTAGGTAACCCGAAACTTGGCGCTGCCACCTACCGACGGGTAGAGGTAGCACACGCCGCCTCCCCCACACCTCCCCCTACTCGCCGCTCGACTGCCCGTGGTGCAACTTGGCGGCCACTTAGAGCCGCACAAGCTAAAAGCATTCCTTTAATGTTAACTTAATTGAAACATAGGCAGCAGCAGCAGCAGCAGCAGCAGCAACACACAGCAGCAACAGCAACACACAGCAGCAGCAGCAACCTCCCAGCAGCAGCAGCAGCAATTGCTTTTTGTTGTTTCGCATTTAATAATTGAAAATATGCAGGCAAAATGCCAAAACGCCGCATAAACTACAAAGCTTTTACGCGTATCTCATGGATACACAGATAGAGATAGCTAGAAAGAGACAGAGATAGCTGGAAAGAGACAGAGCGAGAGAGAGACAGAGTGTGAGCTACCGCAGCTAGAAACCTTTCACGTCACACAGCAAGCAGTCAAACAAACACTCAAAGCATTCGCAGCATTCACAATATAGTCGTACATATGTATTCAAAGCATTCAATATTCATACGCTGGTCAAGCGATTTTGCTGCTCGCCTTTTTTTTTGCCCGCTGCAGGTACAGTGGGCCCAAGTGGCGGGGGGAGTGCACAAAAAAAATGTTCAAGTTCAAGTTCATTACAGACGCGCCACATGAAATCGCAAATTTCTCCCTTTCTCACTCTCTCACTCTCCTCGCTCTCTCTCTCTCTTTCTTCCCTCTCTCTCTCAGTATGTCGCAATTTGTTGTAATTTATGCGCCAAATTTGTGCAAATTTTGCACAAATTGGCGACACGTAAGCGGCGCGAAAGAGATGACTGCAGCCAAGAAAATGAGAGAGAGAGAGAGAATATTTTTTTTTTGTATAATATGCGCGAATAATTCGCCGTAATTATGACACACACTTGAGAGACCGCACGTCGTGCTCTTCTTCTTCTCCTGCTTTTTCTTCTGCTCCCCGAAGACGCTCTACACAATTTGCGTAGACTCCCTCAGTACTTGACACGATTTTGTAGGAGATTCGATTGAGTTGGGCTAGCTAAAGATGGGAGAAGGTGTGTGAAGAAGATAGCAGGAATCGCTTTATGCCATATGAGTTCGAATTCAAAGAGAAGTATGTGCCAGATATATCTGCGAAAATTCGTTAAAGATTTTCCTGATTCGATATAGAACTCATAAAGTATATATCAGGTCTGTCTTTAGGTCTATATCTCCATCCTCTTGCCTGCCTAGCTATTTATCTGCCTGTCTGTCTTCTGTATCTCTCTCTCAGTCTGCCTGCCTATCTGCCTGCCTCTATCTGTCTGTCTGCTCTGTCTGTTTGTCTGTTTGAACACCTATATCTCAGAGTTCCCTAGAGCTAGAGACATTAAATTTTCAGTCAATACTCCTAAGTATTGCACATTTATTTTACAATGCAGCCACGCCCTCTGCCGCCTCTGGAAATCCTAGAAAATGCAACTGCAAGCGTAGTTTTGCAGCTAGACTGTTGAGTTTCACCTTTCTAACTACTTCTAAGCATATTTATCTTTAGCTTTACCCTCTGCTATAAGAAATTTATTGTAAGAGTTTTCAAAATTTCTCAAAAAGTTAAGAGTTACTTAGATTTTAGCCACATATCGTCTAGTTACAATAGTTTTCGCAGCCTAAACTCAGTTCTTTCAGCAATCTCAAAGTTCTAGCTTGTTTCTACCAGTTTTCATTAGGTTTTCCTTGGCCCAAACTTGTCATTCATATCATCTCTTATCTTCCTAAGCGCATAACAGCTTAGCGTGTCGCTTTAGCATGTCGGTCTGCCTTGGGTTTCTTTTTTCTTTTATTGATCTCAGGGCTTGAATATGTTTTTTTTTTTTATGCTCAACTCAAGGCACAACAATTGAACAATTGAGTTCTGATGAGGCCTGCGGGCTGTGTGTGTGTGGGGGCGTATAAGGAGGCGGCAGATTGTCAATCTGTTCATTTCGCAAGGGGGGGGGGGGGATGTAAAAATATTGCGTTATTTAAAATTAAGCAACATTTAATGTGGGCACCCCTTAAACCATCTCTCTCCCTCTCTCTCTCTCTTTCTCTCTTTGCTGCTCTTTGGGGTTTTTTCACTTTTCACTCGCATAGACAAAGACGGAAGTGCACAAAGTCCTGGCGGGGGGTGTAGTGTATGGAGAGCGGGGAGAGAGAGAGAGGGGGGGGGGGAGCTGCTCATTGCTTTCATTTGTAACGGAAATGCTTGTGAAAGTATCCTTTTTGTTTGACTGTGTGTGTGTGTGTGTGTGTGTGTGCTGTCCTGCCTTTGCTTTAGGGTGTTAATGCGTTGACTTTGCCCGGAAGCGTCTCCACTGTCCGGTCAGTCGACTCTCCGGCTCCGACTCCGGCTACGACTGCGACATAGTCTCCCCCCCTCGTGTCTCCTGCTGCGCGCTTTATGCCACATCCCGCTGCTCGCGGGCATCAACGGCATCGTTGGCCCCAAAACATTTGTTTAGCATTTCAATTGCCACTCCAAGAGCTGCTCCAGAGCTGCCCTGCTGCTGCTCCTAAACAGGCTGCTCTTCTCCCCTTCACCCCCCCAGCTACTGCTGCTGCTGCTCTGTCGGCACAAGGTAAAACCGCATCGAGAGGCGACCGCAGAAGCCAGCGAGATGGCAAGAAAAGCGGCCACATGGCTGCTCTGGGCGTGGCTGCTCGGCTGCCTGATCGCCCAGATCGATCGAGCCGAGGCGAGCGGCTGGAATAGGTTCACGGGTAAGTTACCATGCGATCCATACCCTACCCCACCGTACCCTACCCCATTGCAGTGCGGTTGCACACTCCATCAATTCATTTCAATCAGGCTGTGGCATCCACTTTTAATTGCCGCTCAATTGCCGCGACTGGTGACAAACGTTGCAGCTGCATGGGATGACAACGTCGCTGCTGCTGCTGCAGAGATTGCCACTCTATCTCTATCTCTCTGTGCCACATCTCTCTCTGCGTCTCTCCGTCTCTCTTCCTCTGCAGCTGCGCGAGCAAGAGCAAATCTAGGCTAATTGTTTCTCGCTTTTGTAATAATGATGCCAGCGACCAATTAATTTGCACAAACATCTTAATTTAGAAATAAGAGATGCGAACGCGTCAGCAAGGCACACACGCACACAGATACACACACTCGCACACTCCCACACACACCCAACCAAGACACGCCAGCAATTTTGAGGGCCACCGCACTTGAAGCTCGCTCAGCTCTGTAAATTGTTCCGGCATCTGCGATATATATACATATATACATATATGGTATACCCCAGGCTACTCCCTTACTCCCCTACCCCCTACTCCTCCTATATGTGCCCAAATATTTGTGTTAAGCTACACAATTATGGGAAATATTTATGTCATATCTTGCATACATATCAAATTTCTCTACTCTCTCAGATATAAGGCAGGCAGAAACAAATTAATATATCAGTTTCCGGCAAATTTTAGACAGTTATGCAGTAATTTCTTAAAGACATAGTATATATCTTTAGTATTTCAAGTTTTCAGTGACTTTTTGGCTTAAATCAGACATAACTTGGCCAAAACTCTCCAGATTACTCTCGGGTTTGATTTTCTAATCATTTTTTTCACCCTAAAACATTTCTGCATTTGAATTTAAACAATTTGAGAACATCAATATTTTTGCATTTTTTCCATGCTTACCCCTTACAAAAATTTCGAAAAATTTTCAAAATTTTACTTTCTTGTTTTTTGCTTAAAATCGATTAAGATACTAATGAACAGCATAAAAATCCAATCTAGAGACAATTCAGACACAAATTATGAAAAATATCGATATTTTAGTGAGGTGGATTCCCTGTTTTTCAGAGTTCAACCTCTTTTTTTACAATCCTCCATTTTGAGAGTGATTTTTTTTCGCTTAAATTACTCCTAACTTGCCTATAACTAATTTGATTTATGTCGGGTAAGACATTCTCATCATTTTACTGCCACCGTATCGTTTCTGCATTTCAATTTGATCGACTTCAGGACATCGATATTTTTGCATTTTTTTCCATGCAACCCCCTTATAAAAATGTCGAAATTTTTGAAAAAATGTACATGTTTGTTTTTTGCTTGAAATCGATTAAGTTACTAAGGAATAGCATAAAAATCCAATCCAAAACAGATTCACATAAAAATTGTGAAAAATATCGATATTTTAGTGAGGTTAACCTCCTGTTTTCCAGGGTTGTATCTTCACTTTCAAATTTATCCATTTTCAAAGTGATTTTTTCGCTTAAATCTCTCCTAACTTTCTCAAAACTTATTTGATTAACGTCGGGTAAGATTTTCTGATCATTTTATTGTTGCCGCAACGTCTCTGCATTTCAATTTAATCGATTTAAGACCATCGATATTTTTGAACTTTTTCCATGCTAACCTCTTACAAAAATTTTGAAATTTTTTCAAAAATTAACATTCTTATTTTTTGCTTAAAATTGATTTAGTTATTAAAAAATAGCATAAAAATGCAATCCAAACCAAATTCGGATGAAAATAGTGAAAAATATCGATATTTATGCGATTTTTCGTTGACCTAAAAGCTTAAGTAAGTAATCCAGATATCAGTAGAAAATGCCACAACATCTTATTGTATGCAACGTATTATATAGATACTGCATAACTAGGCTAAATTTCCGCATTCTCTTGTTGCTATGACAAGCTCTAACAATTTCCAAGAAAAGAAAAAGATAAGATAGAATTAAAAATAGACTTTGAGCCAGTTGAGAGCTGTGCAGGGTTTACATACATAGGCTATATAGAGCAAGGAACTATGCTTAGTTGCATTACGATTACTATAATTAAATAGAACTAGCTTTTATACTAAATAGAGAGAGTTTTTCGCTGTCGAACAGAAAGTAAAACTCGCAAAAATTGTGATATCATTTACGATTATCACATTCAGACAGATCATATAACATGCTCAGAGTTGGGAACGTATCTTTATGAAGGCTACTGTAATCTGTCAGCATGTGCAGCTTTATCTATGCGTCCCCGAATGCAGTACAAATTGTTGATATTTCCTGATTTTAAATCTTTTCCAAGACGTCACACGTCAAGGTGATTTGGAGCATTATCGCTGCGCTCAGGGTGCGTTTTGGTATTGTAATATCAACTTTCTAGGCCTTTTTTTGGTCACGGTCAGCGGCAGGGTAGAGAAAGAGAGAGAAAGAGATATATATATATATATATAGAGAAAGAGAGAGAGAGAGAGAGAGCGAGGGAGAAAGAATAGAATATACATTTGATACGCAGGAAACAAAAAGCAAAAGACAAAGAAAAAATAAAGGCAACATAGAAATTATAAACTGTTAACTGAAGTGTGTGTGTGCGAGTGTGTGTGTGTGAGTGTGTGTGTGTGTGTGCTATGCAAACTGCACATATTTACGACAATGTCATCCTTGACTTCGTTAGGCGCTCTATGAGTGTGTGTGTGTGTGTGTGTGTGTGTGTGTGTATGATACGAATATTTTTGCAAATGTAACTTTATCTCAGGCAAGTGCAGCCTCCGCCTCAGCCTCAGCCAAGCAAACAGCAGCAGCTCGACCGATGTTTAAGATAAAAAAAAAAAAAAAAAAAAAAAAAAAAAACATTTATATAATTGCATAGCAGCACTCTGGCATACCCAGTAAACATGTAGAATTGTATATGGTTCATTTTTCTACATTAATCGAGAGATCTCTGCGATCTGCAGCTTTAGAGAGTTGAAATTTTTTGTGCAGTTTCCTGTGTTGGAATACTACAGTTTTCTTTGGATTTGAAAGCAAGATTTTGATAGAACTCTTAGATCTAGAGAGCTTAAATTTGCTATATAGCTTACTGTGCTAGTAAACTCAAATTTTCTTGACATTCTGAGGCTTTCCAAGCCACGTGAAGTGCAAGAAACTATAAAAACTTAGAGATATGGGTATATTTATATTTATATTTATGAGCAGAAAAATAATAGAGCCCTTTGGGTTAGAGAGTTGAAATTTTCAAGATAGCTTCCATTAAAGCAATACTCAAGTTTCCTAGGGATTTCCGCGCCTTACAAGTGTACAGACTGGGTTTACAGGGTATCTAACTGGCAGCTCACCAAGCCTTTTTGATATAACATATGTAGTTTATATTTATTTTCGCTGTGGTTAGTAATTGTTCTATGTGGGGCAGACATGATACAGGGAGCGGTGGATGGTGATGGGTAACGGGAATTATTCGACTTCGACTGGACTGGACTAATCTCAGTTTCCTAATCTGCGCATCTCGAATGACTTCATAATTTGTTTTTATTATTTTCATTACTCTGAGCTGTTTGTTAGTGTTGTTGTTGTTGTTGTTGTTGCTCCAAATGTTTATATTTAGCACAATGCAAGGCACACGCCCACACACACACACATACCACACACACACACACACAACACACACACTCGTACACTGAGCACAATTCCAAGGCACAAAAGCAGAACTTGAGTTTTCTGCTTGCCTGAGTCGAGCGCTTCCTGAAGAGCTAGAAGAATAGCAAGAAGGAGAAGCAGCAGAGGAAGCAGAAGCAAAGAGGAAAAGAGAAGAAGAGTTAAAGAAGCAGGCAAAGAGTGAGAGAGAGAGAGGGGAGGCTAGAGGAAAGCGAAGAAAAACATAAAATGAAATCAGAACCGAAATGAGATCTGCTATATAAATAAATGATGCGAATGCGCGCTTTGTGTCAACTGGCAAGTGAGTGTGTGTGAATGAGAGTGAGTGTGTGTGTGAATGAAGTGAGTGTGTGTGAATGTATGAGATGAGTGTATGCGATTTGTGCCTGCAACCGTGTGGTTTCTCGAGCTGAATGCTCATGCGCTGATGTAAGCGATGCTCGAGTGTTTGCAGTGAGTGTGAGTGTATGTGAGTGTGAGTGTGTGAATATGTGTGTGAGTGCATGTGAGTGTGTGTGTGTGTGCAATTGAAAGCGTGCAACAGTAAAGTGCATTTCTATTTACAGTTGGTAAGCTTAGCACGAGGCTTTGTTGCTGGCTGAAGGGGGAGGAGGAGTGGCAGGGGCGAGAGAGACAGAAGCAGAAGCTGTGACTGTAACTGTGACCGTGCCACAGTGACCGTGTGTAACGGTGACTGACTGCACAAGCCGTGTGCGGTGGTCAAAACTGTGTGGCAAATGAAACAAAAACCTTCGAGTGCAGTAGCAGCTTGGGTTCGAGGAAATACATCAAACTGTCTGTATGAACGTCTATATCTCGGAGACTAGTAGAGCTGGGGCTATCAAATTTGCTGACATTACTGCTGTGTATTGCCCTAACGTCAAGCATGCTTTAGAATTCAGCCACGTCTTCTAACGCCTAAGTAAATCAATTAAATTGCAAGCTTTTGTGTAATTTCTACAGCTACAAGCGCCTTTTCGTGCATATATGTTACTTAGTTGAGTTGTTTGCTATGCACAGGGTATCTGCCAGTCGAGCATACTGCCTCATGCTGCTCTGCGTGCTGCACACAGTCACTTGCAACGCGACATTTGCCAAAAACCGTTAAAAGAGTCTTTGACATTGTTGGTTCTTTTGTTGAGCACTGTTTATTATTGCTGTGTGTGTGAGTGTGTGTGTGAAGTGTGTGTGTGTGTTATTTGTTGTGTGACAACAAACTCCGCTTTTCAGGGCCAAGCCCGGACCGGCCCGTCCCGTCCCGTCCCGACTGGGGCCGCATTAAAGTGCAACATGTGTGGCGGAGAGAGGCGAGGCGACCCTTTAACATGCCCCGCGGCCAGATGAGTAACTGAATCTGCAACTATAGCTGTCTCGCTCACACTCCCCGCTCTCTCTCTCTCTCTCGCTCCCGCAGTGTATCTGTGTCTGTAACTCGATGCAGTGGCAGCCCGAGAGAGTTGTGTGTAATTTGATGTTTGGCCCATTAACAAAAATGTCAGAATGCCCACGGGCAGAGGGCAGAGACAGATGAGGGGCAAGTAGGGGGCGGGGGCAGGGCAGTTGCCACGCCCACCGCACGCTGCGGCGCAAAGTTCGCATTATGTAGATGGCGCCCGAGTGTCGTCGTGTCACGTAATTTGCCAGTGCTGCCAACGCGTGCGAAATCACAGCAGAAAAAAAAGAATGAAACAGAAAAAACATAGAACAATTTTAAGAAATGCCAAAGGGGGGGAGGCAGTGGCGTGGCAGCAGAGAGGGGGGAGGGGGTGTATTGGCCTGGTTGTGCGAGCTGATTATAAGAAAGTTTCTTTGCCTCTGATATTTTTCTACATTTTGCTCGCAATGAGATTTGATTTTTTGTGCAAAATGTAGAAGAACCTGAAGCAGCTAAAGAAAAGGCGAGAAGGGAGGGTGCTGGAGGGGTGGGAGGTCACTGGGAGACTAGGAGGGTGCTGGGAGTGAGAAGGAAGGTAGCTGGAAGTGTAGGAGGGTACTCGGGAGTCCAGAAGGGTGCTGGGATTGAGAAAGGAGGTTGTTGGGAGCGAAGGAGGGTGCTGAGAGTGAGAATGGAGGTTGTTGGGAGAGTAGGAGGGTACTGGGAGTGAGGAAGGAGGTTGTTGGGAGTGTAGGAGGGTACTCGGAAGTCCAGGAGGGTGCTGGGAGTGTGGAAGGAGGTTGTTGGGAGAGAAGGAGGGTACTTGGGAGTCCAGGAGGGAGCTGGGAGTGAGACAGGAGGTTGTTGGGAGAGCAGGAGGGTGCTGGGAGTGAGAAGGGAGGTTGTTGGGAGAGTAGGAGGGTACCAGGAGTGAGGAAGGAGGTTGCTGGGAGTCTGAAGCGAACTCAGGCCGGCACAGCGTGTGTAGGGGGGAACTGAGCGTGCGGGCGGTACTGCTCCATTTTCCATTCTCTGCATTCTGCGTGCCGTACCCCCTCTCCCTCTCGCAATCCCCTTTCGATTTGCCATTTTCGCAGACAGGCTCATATAATGTTTAGCTGATTAAATACGTGACTTCATTCGCGCGGTGACAAGTTCATTTTGCTGCAGTCATCGCGGCTTAAAGTTGCAGCCAGGCAGCCAGCCAGCCGTACCCCATAAATAAGTCAACAGAGTCAAGCTGCAAGCCATATCCGACAGAGATACACAGATACCTCGATGCAGATACATTGCAATTGCGAAAAGATACAAGACAATTTACTCAATCTGTCATATTGGGAATGCAAATTTATGCAGCGACCGCTTCGGGATCGGCCAAATGGGCAAACCTGTATGCGATAGTACCTATCTATCGTACATAGCTATCGGGTATCGATTGGCACGACGCAACCTTGAGGCATACTACACAATGGCAATGCCACTGGGGAAGTGTGAGGGGGTTACTGAAACTGGGATCGAGCTGTAACTGAAACCTAAATGCAGCTCTCTGCCACTTGAGGCTCTTTAGCATATTTTTGACACGCAAGAGAGACAGAGACAGCGACACTTACAGCATGTTGAGACGCGCAATTAATCGCTTCTTCGTAGAACACGCACAGTGTGACAAATGCACGGCACGTGTATCTGCAATACTCGATTGAAAACCAATTGAGTGTGCACTTAGCATACCCTGTACGAGCAAAAGGGGGTATGCTGCATACCGCTCATCATTATGTGCAGCCCACAGTGCAGCTGCTTGGTGTGAAAATGCGGGAATTCCTGTTTTGTACCCATTGAACTCGGCTAATACTGAAGGGATTTAAATGAAATTTTTACAGTTGTTCTAGGGGATTGCTAGCTAAGAAATATAATAGTTTTCAAGTTGATCCCCACAGCCAATAATTTTATAAATCGTTTTTACAAATTTCCATAGCAATATCTACTGCAATTGTAAGGAAATTTTGTCGGTTATTACAAGCTGGCGCCATCTATCTATTTTTGCATACTAAACCTACATTTTAGGGGCTAGAAAGCATGTATACTCCATTTATAATAATATTATAATATTTTATACCAAATATATGACTTTAATCAAAAAATGTTTGTAGCTCTTCTAAGAACTTTTAGAAATGTATAAAAGAGTAGCTTAGCTTGCAGGCACTTCAAATTCTTTACTTAAATAGCATACTAAATTGTAGGGTATTTAGCAGTCGTTCACATTTTTCCCAATGACATTCCAAGCTGTCTTGGCCTTATGCAAATTTGTGGCCCAACAGCGACAACCGCAACGACAGCGACAACAATCTTGACTTGACTGAGTGACTGACTCAGTGTCCAACTGAGTGAGGGAATGACGGACAGACTGAAGGAATGACTGACTGACTGACTGAATGACTGACTGACAGACTGATGGAATGACTGACTGACTGACTGACTGTGCATGACAAACGACAACGCAGCGAGAAAATGAGAATGAAAACGAAAACGAATTCGAATTTATGAGCGCATTGCAGATATCGCATAAAGTATCCCGCTGCGTGCTGCTGCCACACCCCGCAATACCCTGCCATGCCCCTCCTTACCGCGATTTGTTGCATGCCACAATAAATTTTCAATTTGAAAACAACAATCGAAGCAGTCGCATAAACATCCAAGAAACAGAGACTCGACAATGCGACCCCCACTGACTGTCACCCGTCTCTGTCTCTGTCTCCGTCTCTGTCTCCCGTCTCTGTCTCCCCTCTCTGTCTCTCCTCTCTGTCTCCCCACTCTCTCCAGAGGCTCTGTCTCCCTCTGCTTGTTGCCCTCTCGCTTGCTCGCTTTGTCAGAGGATTATGCATTCCTGCCACGCCCCAGGCGATTCACACCTTAGTAAATTACAGGGTATCAGACACCTCACCTTACTCGCTTCTGGCTTGCTCTTTTTTTGGGCGTGTGTGGTTTGATTTTGGCCTAACTTGAGTATACCCTAAGCTTACCCTAGCCTTCTCTTTCAACTTCCATCTCCGCTGCTTGCTAAGTTACAGGGTATCTTAAGCTCTCCCTTGCCCTTTCTCTCTGTGTCTCTTCAGGCATGTGTAATATCATTGTTTTTCTCTCCTCTTATCCTAACTGACTTACAAGCTAGCCAAACCATACGCTACCCTACCCATACGCTAGCCTACTCTTCTTAGTTCTACGCCCAATCTTCTACCCCTTTTTTTTTGCTTGCCAAATTACAGGGTATCTCTACCACGGTCTCTTAAGTCATTTGCCAGTGATCGATGATGTTTTCTTCTTCTCATCCTAATCTAACCATACCCTGCACTACTCATACCCTACTCTACTTCTACTTCTACCCTACCTCCCCCTCTCCGCCTCTGCTAGCTAAATTACGCCAAGAATTTTAATCGAGCGTCAACGATAAATGACAGCAGCGACGTCGTCGTCGTCGTCGTCGTCGTCGTCGTCATCGCGATCGGCACTCGCACTCGATGCTGCTTAAGATGCACAAGCAGTGGCGTAGGCAGCGAGTGTGTGAAGGGGGAGGGGGGAGGGATCACATGACATATGCGCACAGTTGCCCGTTCCGTTCGCAATTTGTAATTGCAATTGCTCTGCCCGCTTTGCCACGCCCCCTCCCCTCCGCCACCGCCCACCGCCTCCAACTTGACATCATCGCCCTGGGGCAGCTGCTGCAAACCGATGCTGGATGCAAATGCCTGATGCATTTGGCGGCAGCATTAGCATCATAAGTTACGCGTGCCAATGCAAATGCCAAATGCCCCACCCTGCTCCCAGCTCCTCCCTGCTCCTCCCTGCTCCTCCCTGCTCCACCCTGCTACTCCCTGCTCCTCCCTCTTCCTCTGCCCATTCCCATTTCGATTCCCATTCCCATTTCGATTGCAATTCCACACAGCGATTGCCATCTCTAGTCGCATTGCAACCACAAAAGTGCCGCCGCCTATCAGTGTGGGGTGGTAAGAGGGGGAGGGGGATGGCAGAGGAGGGGGGGTGGGGGGTACTGTGGTATGGTCTATAAAATCTGAATGAATTTCATACAAAACTGTTGCGCCATTAAAATGCCGTCAGTAATGCTCGATGGATGCGCTAGAGATGAGAGCGAAGACAGCGTAATCGATAGAGATGGCAACGCGATATGCGCTAGAGATGAGAGTAGTAAGATAATTAATCGATAGAGAGAGTAAACCCTTTTTCTATCAATCAAATATCGAAAAACTTTGAAATCGAATGAGTTACACAAAAATAAGTGGCAAAAATCAAGGCAAACTATGAATAGTCTGAACATTCATAATCTACAAAAATTATTCACAATTCACAATGTGAATAATATGATATGTGAATGAGTTAGAAGGCAACAAAATCGATAAAGATGGCAACGCTAAGTGCGCTAGAGATGGGAGAGTTAAATAATTAATCGATAGAGAGTAATCGATTTATTCACTCAATCAAAAATGGAAAAAACTTTGGAATTGAATGAGTTTCAAATATGAACAAATGGCAAAAATCAAGGCAAAACTTGAATAGTATGAATATTCATAATCTACAAAAATTATTCACAACTGACAATGTAAATAAAATGATATGTGAATGAATTAACTCGATCCTTAAGAAAATGAATCACTTGAATCAGCTGTCTAAAAGCTGCACAACAGAATCGAATGAATAAGTAACCTATTCGAAGGCGAATCATGAATAATATGAGCGTGCCAGATAAGATAATCCACACGTGCAGTAACAAATGATTCACAATTATATTCACTTCGTTATGAGCAGCGTATTGGCTACTCGATTACGTGTTTGCCCTATCGATATACCAATTAATCGAACTGTGATCACGATCACCGCAAAGTATTCACGAATATTGTTGCATCATGCCGTAGAGTGTTTGAGTTATGAATCATTGCGAATGCAGCTGCTGCGATGAATGAATGACAGTTAAGCGGGCGAGGATGAAGTAAGTGGGGAAGTGAGTAGGGGAGTGAGTGGGGGAGTGAGTGGGGGGAGTGAGTGGGGAGTGAGTAGGGTATCTGTAGGGGCTGCTGGCAATAGAAATTTGCGGTCAGGGCAACAAATATTTGGCCACAAATTGTTATTATGATTGTTGCTCTACGACAGCAACTGTTGTTGTTGTGCGACAGCAACTGTTGTTGCTGTGCGACAGCAACTATTGTTGCTGCTGCTGTTGTTGTTGCTGTTGCTGTTGCTGCTGTTGCTGTTGTTGCTGTTGTGCTGTTGCTGCTGCCATTGCGTGCAGCCGCGCGTCATTCGCGATGATTAATGACAATTTTTTTTTTTGGGGACGAGCCGTGTCCGACTGATACTATCTGCTCGCGCTGTCTCGCTCGCTCGCACTCTCACTTGCTCTCTCCCACTCTCTCTCTCTCTCTCTCTCCCACTCTTCCACTCCCCCTCTCTCTCTTTCCCCCTTCCACAGCCTGTGCACGCGTTTGACGTCTCGCTGACCGATATCGTTTAATTGCCCAGCGATATATAACAAGATAGCGTAACACACACACACACACACACACACACACACAGTGTCAGGCAATTTGTGGGAGGGGGAGGGGGAGGCAGCCTCAAGACTGGCATTAAATGAAAAACAATACACACACACACACACACAGACACACACACATAAATATATTTGCATTAATTCGCTGCACTTTTGCTGCGCCGCATAAAGTCGACAATCGGCAGCAGAATCAGAAATCACGCATACGCCGCGTTGTGCAGGGCGAGGGAGAGGGAGAAAGAGAGAGGGAGAGAGAGAGCGGTAGAGAGCGGGAGAGAGAGGGAGAGAGACGGAGAGAGAGAGAGGCAGCACACTGTGGCAAACGTGTGTTTATATTTAGCCAATTTCAAATCACGCGGCATTAATTGTTGTTGTTGTTGTCGTTGTGACGCGGCTTGTTGCCGATGTTGCTGTTGTTGCTGTTGTTGTTGTTGCCAATGTTGCTGCTGTTGTTGCTGCTGTTGTTGCTGGTTGCTGTCTGCGCCTGTGGGCACCAGCTACAGCTCTAGCTCCCTCTCCTGCTCCAGCTACTGCCCCTGCTCCTCTTCCTGCTCCTGCCTCTCCTTCGGCCTCTTCCTGCTGCCTCTCCTACTGCTTCTCCTCCTGTTCCTGCTGCCTCTCCTGCTGCTCCTCCCTGCTGCCCCTCCTGCTTCCATCTGCCCCTCCTGCTGCCTCTGCCATTGGCAACCGCAAAAGTATTTAAGAAAGTTGGCTAAAACTTGCGCCTGCCGCGACTACAGTTGTTTTTTTTTGGCTTGGAGTCGTTCCTGCCTGGTGCCAGGCACACGCTGACACTTTTACTTGGTCAGGGGCGCTGGCAGAGTCGCGTTGGGGGGGGGAGGTATAAGTCGAGTCGATGACAATCCCCCCCAAAGGTAGCAGCAGCAGCAGCGATGTCTTCGCAAACGTAAACGCAAACTGCAACTGGACGACGCTTGTCTGTCTGTCTGGCAACCCTGCCCAGTGGCAGAGGCGTAGGCCGGGGGAAGGGGAGGGGGAGGGGAAGGGGGCTAACCGCAAACCTGGCCACAATGATAAATTTATTTAATTTGCCATAAATTGCTCAAGTAACTAAGACGCTGCACGCAACGTTGTGGCAGGCAGAGCCAAAGCGTGACCCCTCCCCGACAAAAAGATAGGCAACCCCTTTAACCTGCCCCCCTCCCCCTTCCCCTTCGATAGGGCAAACTTTTGCGCTGTATGCAAAACAAGGCACAAAATTAACGTTTGTCACATGGCGCAGGGAATGCGACAAATCAGCGCGGCAAGTTGGCAACTTGGCAACCCTGGCAAGTAGGCGCAACAGTGGCAGACAGAGAGAGAAGGAGAGAGAGAGCGAGCAAAATTTAATCGATTTTCCTTCGTTGTTTTTTTTTTTTTTTTTTTTTTTTTTTTTTGGGCACATTTCTGCCCAACAAGTTGCCCGTTTGGCAACGGTTTGGGGCATGCCACATGCCACTGCCGCTGGCTTACAAGTATTTATGCAATGTTTACATTGTGTGTTAATGCCTGTGCCCCCCTTGCAACCCCCTCCCCTGCCCCTGCCCCCGCTGAGCAAACAGTGGCACATGCAAAGGCGCACTTAAAACTGCAGACGCCACACATAATTGTCGCCCCATGCAGCAGCAGCAGCAGCCGGGACTGACAACTGTCGCCCTGTGGTCTTTGACACGCTTTCTGCAGCAGCAGCTTGTGGCAAGTTCGACAGCAGCAGCAGGGAGGGGCAGCAGGGAGGGGGAGGAGCTGCAGGGGGGGGCAGCAGCTGCAACCAGGGCACCTTTTTGGCCGAAAAAAAAAAATAACCCACGTCTAATGACTCATTAAACAACGCCGCAGGGCTGCGCTTCTTCAATCCCTCTCACTCCCCCCCTCTTCACCCCTTTGCTAGCTGGCCCCCCCTGGCAGCTACACCCCTGCCCACTTATGTATGTGTGTGCATATTCATGAGTTTTTGCTTCGTGTTAAGCTGCCATTTTGACGTTGCTTCTGACTGTTTGCAGAGCATGTGAGGGGGGAGGGAGAGAGGGAGGGGGTAGGGGTAGACTGCACTTGAATGACAATGAGTGCATGTAACTATGATTATGATTATGAATATGAATACGACAATCAATCAACGCAAGCGTCAGTCGAACGAGTCGACTCGAGTTAGTTTGCTCAAGCCACGAGGAGAAGGAGAAGAGACAGAGAAGGACAAAGAGACAGAGAGACAGAGAGAAAAAGAGACAGAGACAGACACGACATATGAGCAGGCAAGACAGACAGAAAGAGAGACAGACAGAGACAGACAGACAGATAGACAGAGAGAGACAGGACAGAAACTTGACATGCATCTGTGCCAAGTGCGCAGGGGGAGGGGGAAGAGGTTTGCAGCATATTCATTTATTATCATAATACTCACTCGTTGATTCATAAATAACTCACGCATAGTGAGTAAACAAAATCATATGAATATTTTGGTATAATTCGTAAATGAATGAATGCGTGCGGCAAAAAAACATATGATTCACAAGTGATGAATTTAATGACTTCAATTCACTTGAATTTGAATACATTGAATATCTCAGCCCACAAATGAGTAGTCCAAAGTATTCACGAATGATTCGGTGCAGCTAGAGTGCACTCAGTGCAGCTTTTGATTGATTCACACTCACTACGCTGCATTTGAATTAAATGAATAGCTAGGCTCACAAATGAGTAGCTCTATGTATTCACAAATGATTCGTGCAGCTCAGTGCAGCTATTCATTGATTCACACTGCGCTGCACTGCATTTGAGTCATTAAATAGCTAAGTCCACAAATGAGTAGTCCAAAGTATTCACAGATGATTCGTGCAGCTCATACAGTTATTCATTGATTCACACTCACAGCACTGCATTTGACTACTTTGAATAGCTAAGCTCACAAATGAGTGTTCCAAAGTATTTACAAATGATTCGTGCAGTTCAGTGCAGCTATTCATTGATTCACATTCACTGCGCTGCATTTGAATACTGTAAATAGCTAAGCCCACAAATGAGTAGTCCAAAGTATTCACGAATGATTCGTGCAGCTAGAGTGTATTCAGTGCAGCTATTCATTGATTCACACGCACACTCAATAAGCCTATGTCTTTTAAAGCTTTAAACGATTCAAATTATTCAAGCACTCATATACTCATGCACTCATAATCGTGTGAATGATGAGTCAAAGTTAAGCGGAAAACCAACGGAACTAATGCGGCCTGTCTGCTTAATTTCCGTAGCTCAAAAAATTCGAATACACTCACAGTGTAATTATTGCATTCACACACAGAGAAAAACACTCACAGTGTGTGTGTGTTGCGCATCAAGATCGATTAATAACGTGAGCATTCAGCGAGACACTCACAGTCACACTCACACTGACACTCACACTCACATTCACAGTTAGAGTTGAAATGCGGAGCGAGCGCTTCCGTTAGCCGTAAAAATGTTGCGTATACGCCATGTGCAACGCACGGAAATCGATTAGACATGACAGCAAAAGGTTTATCGCTTATAGTTCTGGCTCTTAATTAAAGCCCCTACCAAGGGGGCAGAGGGTACCCAGGGCAGTGGGTACCCAGCCCGGTTAATAACCGCTTTGCATGGCACTACGAAACTTGTCAACTCACAGCGCCCTAAGCTGCTCAAGATGCGCGCACTTTAAAGACACACAGAGTTCTAGCTGTTTTCTAGCTGGTTTTTTAGCTGGTTTCTAGCTGCGTCCTGGGGCTTGTTTGTAGAGCACTTTGCGGCGAATAAGCGAGTTAATGAGTCGATCAGTCCAGGGGGAGCAGAAGGGGGAGGGGGAGCGCGAGGCGCTAACGAGCAATAATCAAATCAAAATACTTGCGATTATTACAAAATGACAGCAACAAAAACAAGTTAAGCTGCTAAAAACGCTTTTAAACGTCAGTCTAAATAGCAACACACACACAGAGACACAGACACACACACACAGAGACACACACACACACACATACACACAGCAGCAGCACACACACAGCAGCAGACACAACGCACACACTCACACAGCGCACTCTTTCCCACAGCTACGCAGACGTCTATGCTGCGCTGCCTGGCTGCGCTGTACCCTGTAAAAAATCAGGGAGATACCATAGCAACAGCTGCTTGAGCTTAGACCTAACGCAGCGCAGCCAACTTCACGTTTTACACCTGTTTATGCGGTTCAATCAAAAAAACACCGCATTCAAATATGCAGTGCAATAAAAAACACCGCAAAAGCGCATATATATAAAATGCGCACCTAACGAAGCGCAGCTAACTTCACGTTTTAGCCGCTTTTCAATCGATTAATCAAAAAAACACCGCATTTAAATATGCAGTGCAAGAAAAAACACCGCAAAGGCGCAAAAATATAAAATGCGCTTGAAAAACCGCTAAAATTCTTTGTATTCCAAGTTAGCTAAAACTCTCGCACACTTCCAGGGTATCTGCGCGTTGTGCACACGGCATTTTGCAACACTTTTTTTATGCTCTATGCTACACTTGATGCCGCAAAGTGAAAATTTTGCTTCAATCAGCCAACCCTCGCAGCCCCTGCTGCTCCTCCTCCTGCCCCTGCTCCTGCTCCCCTTTTCGCTTGTCAGTCGAAGCCGGAGTCACCTTTGCCCAAAACCTCTCCCTCTCTCTCTCTCTCTAGCTACCCCTGCTCTACCCTACCTGCTGCTACCCTGCCATTCGGCAGCTCTCAACTTTGTTTGTTTGCGGTTTGGCTTGGGCGCTTTTGTGTTTTCCATGCGCCGCATATCAATTATCGTCTCGAATTTAGTCCTACCTACAAGTTATGTGTGTGTGTGTGCCCTCGATTCTAGAGAGGATACAGCAAACGGGGTCTATGCAGAGTAGTAAAATGCGTCTAGGTATTTCTTCATATTTTTACACTTAACTTGTCTGCTTTTTTTTTCTTTTTAAAAAGCAAAACCCTCTACTTATCTACCCTAATGAGAAACTTAGCCTAGACTAGCCTCCCTGTCTTTGCAGTAGGTAATTCCCCTGCATAAATAATCGATATCTCTTTGATAACGATAACAATGCGCCTGCTTATCGAGTGCTTTGTGATTTGAGCTGCTGCTAAGCTGCAGATGAGATAATGAGAAGAGAAAAACTGAGGGATGGCACTGCCTCCCGCCTAGTGCAGGGTATGCCACAGTGTGTACATAATATTTGTTGCATTTTTTTCTGCTGCTGTTGCTGTTGCTGCTGCTGCCGATGTTGCTGTCGTTTTTGTTGCATAGTTGCTGGCGCCGCGCGTTAAGTTCAAGTGCAAAGTGGCGAGAGATGCACAGGCCATGCCAGTTATTCACATTCACATTCACGTGCACTCAACTTATTCACTTGTATTCGCTGCTGCTGCTGCCGCTGCTGCAGTCTCCCATTTCAAGCAGGCGATGGGAGGAAGCAGCGCAAATTCCACACGGACATTTGACACCTCAAGGCGCTGCAGCTGCCAGGGTTGTCGCTGTTCTTGTTGTTGTTGCAGCTTCTATGCGTGAGTGTTGCTGGCAACAGGCGAACAGCAGCAGCAGCAGCGGCAGCAGCAGCGGCAGCAGCAGCTGCGACTTCCTGCTAACCTGTTGGTACATTTTGGGTTTGATTAAAAAAACAAATAAAAAGGAAGAGAAAAAAAGAAACAAGTCTGCGCGACTAACAGATACGCTGCAAGGCAGACAGCTATGTTTTATTTTTTTTTTTTTTATTTTTTTTTTTTTTTTTTTTTTTTTTTTTTTTAATGTTTTTTTTTTGCAATTTCCCAGCTTAGTGGGCGTGGCAACCCTGTTTTAAAACAAGCTGTACATGCATAGCATATACAACTATGAGCATACCAAATTTGATAACTCTAGCTGCTGCCATGGCCGAGATCTGCAAGTATTGGTAGCAAAAAAAAAGGGATTGTTTTTTTGGCTTTTTTTTTTTTCTTTTGCTGGGGATTATAAATGCTGCACGTAATTTGTTTACCTATGTCCGGGCAGCATCAAACGAGCCGGCAAATGGCTTAGTATCTGTCTCAGACAGACAACAAAAAAAACAAACACCTTCATAATTGTACCCTGTAAACGGCTGTGTGTGTGTGTGTGTGTGTGTGTGCTGGCTTTGTTTTTGGCCTGCCCCGATGGAGGATTGGCAGGCAAATCCAAATCCGGGCAGCTGCTGCTCCTTCTGCTGCTGCTCCCGACCATGTGCAATCATTGAATCTTTAATGTCAATAAGCAGCAGCAACCTTTGTTACCTTTCCCAGCCCTTTTCTCTGGCACGCTTTGCTGCCTGCTTCGTTTGTTTTCTTTTGGCCAAAATTTAGTTGCATAGCTCAAGGCGCCGCATTGCGCCGCCAAACTGTGAACAAATCGCAAACGAAATTGTCAAAATGCAATGGGGCAGGCGCCACATACAGTGGGGCAGGGGGGCGTGCCACAGACAAACTTCTTAGGCACAGTGGGGAGGGGAACGTAAAATAATAATGATAAAACGCTATGCCGTCTGTTTCGTGTGGAAAATTGCAAGCAAAAAAAGGGAGAAAATGAAAATGAAAACTTTAGCGATTTGTGAGCGCCCAAAAAGTAGTTAAACTTGGCGCTGCAGTTAACCGCGACGACGACGACGATGACGACAACAATCGTTGACTTATGACGGCCAAATAGGCCCGATAGACCGATAGGCAGCAGAGGTCTAAACGATTAGAGCTTATTACTGGACAAAATCTAGAGATAAAATTGAAATCAAGTAGAAATACAGCTGTGTCCAGATGCCCATAGGGGTTATCTGTCATTATTTGCGCCCTCTGTCTCTCTAGACCTCTGCAAACTTTTCTGTCTGTATGAACATCAATATCTGCGAGACTAGACGGGCTAGAACCTTCAAATTGGAAGACAATACTCCTCCATATTAGGCTAACTTAGACTTGATAGTAGAATTCCAGCACGCCTACTTTACGCCCCCTTAAAATGCATTTTACAACAAGCCTGCATATTAAATGCTTGTTAATTGTTCATTTTTTTTTTAACAATTTTGGAAACAGATTAAATTGAAATCAAGAAAAAATACAGATGTGTCCATATGCCCATGGGGTTTACCTATCTGTCTTTGCGTCTGCCTGCCTCTGTAGACCTCTGCAAGCTTGTCTGTCTGTATGAACGCTTATATCTACGAGACTACAAGAGCTGGAGCCTTTAAATTGGAAGACTATACTCAGCAATATTAGACCTACCTAGACTTAATACTAGAATTCCAGCACGCCCACTTTACTCCCCCTTAAAATGCATAAAATGTTGTAAATGCTTGTTAATTGTTCCGTTTTTTTTAACAATTTTGGAAACTTTAAGCTGCTCTCTCTGATTACACGCGAGCTTAGGGTGACACGCCTTGGCTAGTCTCACTCGCACCCCTCCCCCCTTCCCCCTGCCAATCCTGCCCTGCCCAGGTTGTCTTTGCTTTTAATTAGCCTCACTCGCAGCGCCCTGCTGAGCTTTGTTCTCCGTCTCTCTCTCTCTTTCTTTCCCTCTCTCTCTCTCTTTCTACCTCTCTCTCTCTCTCTTTCTTTATCTCTCCCTCTCTCTCTCCCTCTAGGTGTGTGTGTTTCCTGCTGCTGTAATCAAATCCGCGTTGTTTCGCACACTTTGTGCTGCATACTTTTTGGGGGGGCGCTCCGAGAGGGCAAAGGCCAAAAGGGCGCAAAAGTGTGACAAATATTTGTGAAAATGCTTAACCTAAGACTTGGCTGTATGAAATTGTAGGCGTCCTGTCCGTAGCCAAAGGAGCCAAAGGAGTAGCCGGAAAAAAGAAAGGTTCAAAAAGGCTAAAAAAAGAAACATGCACAGGAAACTGTGGCTAACGATGCCAGTTGCAGGGGGGGAGGGAGAAGGAAGGGGATGATTCAAGTTCGAGTAGCTCGTGTCGGCTTATCAACTTATCAACAACACACACAAACAGGCAGAGCGAGAGAGGGAGAGAGCGAGAGAGGGAGGGCGAAACTTTTCCTTTCAAGTCAGGCGAGGGGAAATGCTTGTTAAACTGCATCCGGTTGTGTGCTAATTGCAGGCCTTGAATAATATTATATGAATGTGTTGCCCAAATTTAGCTCTATATATATAACTCATATTCCTTCTCCCTCTCTCTGATTGCAGACTGCCGCAACGATGAGTACAGATGCCGCAACGGACTCTGCATCGATGGCAACAGACGCTGCGATAATACCGTGGATTGTCCCGATGGCGATGATGAGGGCGAGGATTGCCGTAAGTACTAGACTAGCTATAGGAAGTATCTATTTATATCTACACCCCCCTACACATAGTGCTAAAACACACACACACACACAAGTAAACACACCTAGTTAGTAAGCAATACCTACAGTATTATCTGATTAGGCCTAAGTTTGACTAAGCTAAAAGTACATACATCTACAAGTATTACGAGTATTCTGGTAACCGAAACTAGAGCTAAGCTAAGTTTTGCTTTTTTTGGTAACGAATTAATCGATCCTAAGCCAAGACTAACCACTAACCTCACTCTCTCTCTCTCTTTGTCTCTCTCTCTCTCTATTTGTCTGCCCCATCCCCTAACATTATTGGGTCGTCAACAAACAACACTAACACCATAAACCATATAACCAATCTACGAACCGCCAACGCGATCATCGTGTTACTAACATCAGCCGCCGCCTGCAGCGGCATGGAGTATCAGTGTCGCGATGGCACTCGCTGCATCAGCGTCAGCCAGCAATGCGATGGCCACGCCGATTGCAACGATGCCGATGACGAGGAGCACTGCGAAGGAAGTGAGTATTGAGTACCGGAAGCGGAAGCGGAAACCGGTCGATCAATCATCCCTCACACAACACTCACAGCACAATCGATCTCTGCTGACAGTAGAGCAAGCTGCTGTTATCGAAGTTATCGATAGCTGTTACGACTATCACAGTAGAGCAAGCTGCTCTTATCGACGACTATCGATAGCTGTTGCGACTATTGACAGCGCTTGCTCCATTGTCAGCTGCCTCACAATCAACTTAACCAACAATCGTTTAATTTTCATGCAATCAATCAATCACTCAATCATGCACTTCAATCAATGCTCTCTTATCTCTGTGTATTTTTGACCTGCTGCGCTGCGCACAGTTGTGCCACGTCTGCGCTACACGTGCCCCAAGGGCAAATTCACCTGTCGCGATCTTAGCTGTATATCGATAGTACATCGCTGCGATGGACGCGCCGATTGTCCGCACGATCGTTCCGACGAGGAGGGTTGCCGTATGTGTTGAGTGCGATATATGCGCGTGCTGCCAGATCGTAACACTATTCTTGTTGCACTCTCTCTCTCTCTCTCTCTCTCTCTTTCGCTCTCCCTCTCTCTCTCTCTCTCTCACTCACACACGCAGCCTGCCTGTACGACAAGTGGCAATGCGATGATGGCACTTGTATTGCCAAAGAGCTGCTCTGCAATGGCAATATCGATTGCCCCGAGGATATATCGGACGAGCGCTACTGCGATGGTGAGTGTGTGTGCGACTGTGTGTGCGAGTATGTAGTCTATGCCTGGTAAGTTGCTGTAGAGTTGCCACCCCAGCCCACACAACAGCGATTCGCACTTCACTCTGGTTAGACCCGAAATGCATTTTTCGCGCTCAGCGGTTTTATGCGCGTCAATCCGAGCTCCCCCTACATCTTCCCCTAACATAACTTACACATCTGCATAACCTCATTCTGTCATCGATAACACACACATACATACATACATAACTGACACACACACATGTAACTACATCAGGTGGCTACGATGCCGATCAGTGTCGGTTCAATGAGTTCCGCTGCGGGAACGGTGAGTGCATACCGATGCGTCAGGTGTGCGATAACATCTACGATTGTAACGATTACACCGACGAGCAAAGCTGCGGTAAGTGCTGCGTCGCGTCGATAACGATAACGATAACAATAATAAGCGTCAATTGTCTTTAAGTCTCTCTCTGTACTGCTTTTGCGGGGTCTCTGTTGCTCTCTTTCGTCTATTTGTGTCTTCTCATCTTGGTGTCTCGCTCTGCCTCTCTGTCTCCCCCACTCTCTCTCACTCTCGCTCTCTCTCTCTGTCCTGCTACATGTGCCTCTTGCGCTCTCGCTCTCGCTCCCGCTCTCTCTCTCTCTCGCTTTACTCAACTCTGTGTGGATTCGCTTCTTCGATAACTATCGATGGCTTACGCGTCTCTGTGATAACTGTTAAGCGTGTCAATGTTTATCGATTACAAATTATGATTTTTTTAACAAGCTTCAATTTTATTTCTCTTCCCCAACAATCGAAATGTGTGAACGATATGTGAACGTATGTTTTGTGGTTGTGGTTATCGATAACGAAACGCAAAAACTAATCGATTAATTGCACGCACCAACAACAACAACAATCGCTACAACAACGATAACAACAACGATAACCACCTGCCTCCCGGAACGACAACCTCATCAATTGGCAACGACTACGAAATTTGCATGCGACAATCGACAATCGAAACTAAATTTATCGATATCCCTACCTGCCTCGGTTTGCATGCGGCACCCTACCCTGTCCCAACCTGTCACACCACCCGCCCCTCCCCCCATATACAATGCATGCGAATCTGTATGCGAAACAGATATAAACGAAATCAACGATATCTACGGTCCCAATGGCGATACCGTCGATGAGGAGGGCATCATACGCAACTATCGCCCCCGCCCGCCACCGATAATCGGTCGCGGCGATAACGATAACAATCGTCACAACAATCACATCAATATGAATGATCTGAACTACGAGGATGCGGGCGAGTATCAACCCTATTACCCCAACGAGCACTACGACAAGTCCAGTGCGCAGAACCCGTGCTCCACGAATCAATTCAAGTGCCGCAACAATGTGTGCATCCCGCTGCATCTGCGCTGCGATGGCTTCCATCATTGCAACGACATGAGCGATGAGGAGGATTGCGAGGAGTATGCACGTCCAGTGGCCACACGACGACCGCCGGTGACGAAGGCACCACCAGCCCGTACCACAGCGTATCCGTGGAGTGTGGTGCCACCGGGCCAGCTGGAGCGTCTAACGACAGAGGCACCGCCACCGCCGGCGCCGCCATTACCCACACGTGCCCCCACACCGGTTGCCACCACCACCACTAATCCCATACTGTTAACAACCCAAGGAGCTCCAGCGCTGAGTAGGTTACCCTCTGTTTACCCCCCGCCCCAGGTTGGGTTGCGCTAATTGCGGTGCATCATTTGCGGGTCGATGTTGGGTTCTAATGATGACACCTCCTCGACCCCCCCTTCGGTTCCTTGTTCCCTCTTTCTGCCCCCTATACGCCCCTGTAGTCTATAGTACAAAGTGCATGCCATGTTTTATGAACATTGAAATTTACTTAGGCTAAGCTACACCCTGCACCCTGCAACCTCACACAGCGAAGCTAGTCATAAGTTTAGACATTTAATTAGCCTACGTTATTTTTATAATTACTTCTATTTTGGATTTTAATTATTGCAACCATCACACACACACACACACACACACACACACACACACACACACACACACACACACACACACACACACACACACACACACACACACACACACACACATAGACAACAGTGTTGCCAACTTTGCAGAGGATTTAGCGGGTAAACAGCGCAAAATATCATAGAAAAGTGTCCTAAAAATATTTTTTAAAAATTCTAGTATTGTACAATATATCAATAATGACTTACGACGCATTTTCCAACACTAACGCACTTCTGCCACTTACTGTCAGCAGTGTTGCGCATTTATTTAATCCTTTCCAACACTTTTACTCATCTACTTGAGTCTAGTCTTATTATTCTGACTAAAAGTGAGCTCTATCGATATTTATCGACTTCGCAGCACTACAGCTAGAGATGATAGTGTTGGCTAACTGCTTAAAATACTGCCTAAAAATTAGATTAGAATTTTAGAGCTTTTTCATTTATATTTAGAGCAAAAAAAGGCTAAGTCCAACTCTGTCGATAACAAAAACCAGTGTACCCACTTGCATGACAAATAAAAAAAAAACCGCAGTTGGCAACACTGTCACACACACACAGACACACACACTCTTCTTTTTACGCTCTTACTGTTACTTTCCGTCTCTCTTTCTTTTATATATATTATTTACGTATCTCATTCATGTGCCTGCTTCGTATGATACCAACAAAAAAAAAAAAAAAAAAAATATGCCTTGTTGTCTGACAATCACCGCCCCCGACATCCACCAACAACAACAACAACACGACAACAACAATTGCAACACCATTTAGCCAGCTCATCATCATCATCATCATCATCTTCACCAACACCATCATCATCGTCATCGTCATCGTCATCATCCCTGCCCCCCCTGGCCAGCGATTGCCTCGCAAACATCGAATTCGCGTGCCACAATCGCGATTGCATTCCGATTGAGAGCGTCTGCGATGGCATTGCCGACTGTGGCCGGGCCGAGGATGAGGACTACATGCTGTGCAACTGTGGCAGCGACAAGGTGAGTGCATACCCTACAACTCACTATACCCATACCCCCAGATCACACACCCTACACACACAATTTCACCTCTGCCTCATACTCATACACAGTACAAATGTCTGCGCGGCGGTGGTTGCATACCCAAGAATCAAGTCTGCGATGGCATATCGCAGTGTGGCGATGGCAGCGATGAGAGCACCTGCCGTAAGTATCAATTGCAACAGCATCTATCCCATAGCCCACGAACACCCTGTACCCAACCCCTTCCCACCCCATGCAACCTGCATGCGCATGTAGAGCAACACGAAATTGGTGCGTGGTGCGTGTCGGATGCAATAAGCACGCCATAATTGGTATCATATCTAAATAATCGATAAATTGCCTAGTCCAGCACTAACGATCAATGTAATCGGCCCAACTCAATAGACAATTATCGCACTACTCAAAGGGTTCCCAAATTGGTTTATTTATTTATTTAAATTATTTACTTAAGTTTATTTATCATTTTCTACTAAGACTTAAGCTCGAGATTAACGTATTTCTAAGCTGCACTATATAGTATTCTTTGCTTTCCAAAAAACTGTGCACACTGCCTAGACCCAAGTTAACCAAGCACCCCCTAGCCCAGCCCAAACCTTTCCACTTCCTCAACCCAATCTATGTAGTTTTGTTTTTTTTTATGATTTTTCCATAGAGCTAACTGTACTTTCTCTTCTTTTTTCCACGCTCTTTACAACGTGCTACCCTGAACTGTGTCGTCTCTATCTGTCTCTCCCTCGCTCGTATTGTCCCCCCCCCCTTTCGCTCTGTCTCTCTCTCTCGCTCTCAACCTGTGGTCTATCTTCAACTGAAACATCAATACACCACAACATCATCATCAACATCATCTTCCATCGATCTTACGATCGCATGATCGCCCGATCCTGAACAGATTTTCATGCCAAGTTCAATAAGACGATCGCGGAGTGTCTGAGCTTCCAGTACCAATGCGGGGACGGTAGTTGCATCTCCGGGTATAAGCGCTGCAATGGCATCACCGACTGTCCGGACGGTGCCGATGAGTACAACTGTTTGATCAATTACGACGATTCGAATTATGGTAGAGCAAGCATTACTTTACTTAAAGAAAATCAGGAACTAATCTCTCTAGTCAAATTACAAGTACTATTAGCTAACCTCAAGAAGAACTAGATCTGGTACCCCTCTGGTGCTATCGAGCTTACTCACATATCATGTGTCTTATCTTCTCATCTCATACACACACACACACCTACACACACAAACAGATCTAGACCTTGACCCTGAAATAGACTCCTCGGAAAGCGAGAATCCAAGTGGGTGTGAAATTTATTATTTCGAGTGTGATTTTGGACAGTGTACTCCATTAGAGAAGAAATGCGATGGCATACCGGACTGTGAAGATGAAACCGATGAGATCGATTGTCCGGCCTTCACAGGTAAACACACACACACACGCACACACAGAGACTCACACACACACACACACACTCACCCACTCACTCACTCTATGTACACCCTTCCATCCATCCATCCATCATGATCATTTGCAGGGCATTGCCTAGAGCACGAATTCGAGTGCGACGACTATTGCATACCGCACGATCAGCTGTGTAACGGTATTGTGAACTGTAACGATGGCAACGATGAGCGTAACTGTACATTTTGTCAAGATGATGCATATCTGTAAGATATCGCGATCGCAATCGTCTGCGATCGATCGTATTAATCACGATGCGTTTTATCTTTTATATGTATGTTCGCGATACCCTCTCGATCACACACCAAATACACTCACCAACAACAACAAACACGATCATCAACAACAACACATTCATCATCACGATCACGATCACGATCATCATCGACGATAAACGATAAAACTGATCGCTCATCGCCAGCTGCCACACGGGCGATTGCATCGCATCCAAACTGCGATGCAATGGCAACGTGGACTGTACCGATGCTAGCGATGAGAACGATTGCGGTAAGCCCCCATATCAAACATACATATCTGCATCATAATATACTACTACCATATATCATATACACTACAACAAATAATGAGATTCCTCCCTGCACTACATTCAGTCTAAAGCCTAACCCTAATCGTAGTTCGATCTATGCGCTTTTTCTGGGTAGTATTTTTGATCGTATCTCTAGACCCAATGGAATTGAAGGCTCAGCTTTGGAGTATTATATATATATAGATGGTTTTACAATTTTTTGATCCATTTTTAATCATATTATACCTACTATATACATATATGTATTCAATTTTCAAGCTCGCACCTGCCCACCGAACACGATCGCCTGCAATGGCAGTTGTCTCCCTGGGACGCTACGATGCGATGGTAAACGCGATTGTGATAATGGCATCGATGAGCACAATTGCCCGGGTAACATATTGAAACTGATCTCAATTTGATCATTCTGATATTCTTCTGTTGTCTACAACCAAATTTGCACTATGTAACTCTCGCTCTCTCACTCTCTCTGTCTGTCTGTCTCGAATTTTCGATATATATCAAACTGTCAGTCTACTATATCTTAACTGTACCGTTTATTTTTTGACACACTATGCCTAAATCTTTTGCTCCAAAGCTAAGTGTAACTATTCACACTTTAGTAGACTCTATTTCTTCCACAATTCCAAAGTTTATATTGATTTTTGCAATTTTTTTTTTATTTTCATTTTTTTTTTTTTTTTTTGTTGCAATTCTTAACACATATATACATATATGCATGCCAGATCCACGCCTATTCACCCACACAATTTCACACACCATCGATGACAAGAACACACCACAACAACACAACAGATATAATACAACCCCAAAGATCTGCCTATCGTATCAATGGCAGTGCGCGAATCTTGAGTGTATTAATTCTAATTTTCTATGCGATGGCAATATCGATTGTCTGGATAGATCGGACGAATCGCCCGACAATTGCTTAGGAGAGGGTAACGTCATTTCGTTTCGTACTACATATTCATAGAACAGTTTCAAAAGTCTTCCCAAATCTAAAAACAACCCTCTCAATCCCAGCCCCGAGTCCCTACCCTCAATTCCAAGATCCTCAACTTGTGTCTCTGTATATATATACTATATATATTTAGCTGTAAGTTAGCTTGTCTTCAGATCTACAGACTACAGGTTTGTATGCTATGCTAAGATCTGTAAAGCTGTTGAGATCACTCTATAATAATGCCTAATCTAATACATCGAGAAGCTGTTGCTTATGTCATTCTCTTTCGTTTTTCTCTCTTCTTGTTACGCTAAACCGATAATAATCGTTCCATTAACCATCACAAACACACACACATCGATAAATCGATATATCGATACATCGATCGCCACTCATAGCCATCAATCGGCGTACACCCGAAGAATGCACGCGGGATCAATTCTTTTGCGATGATTCGTGCTTCGATCGTGCCATACGTTGCAATGGCCAGATCGAATGCACAGATCGAAGCGATGAGCATGACTGTCATTTGCCACCCCCACGCCATCCATCATACCCAATGCTGCCCTGTCCACAGTATACCTGCCCCAGTGGCAGATGCTATACGGAGAGCGAACGTTGTGATGGCCATCGTCATTGCGAAGACAACTCCGATGAGGCCAACTGTAAGTTTGTATAAAAGATCTTAAACCGATCCACAACACCCCACCCCCATTAAAAGCATCGCTCTCATTATACTTAATATAAAAAAGCGGGGGAATAACAAGCATACGATATAATGCGAATTAGTTAAAGATCTTAAAGTGATCTCATCCGATTTTCAAACTAGATCTTATGAAATGATACGAATTAGTTAACTCCCATAAAGATATTAAAGAGATCATATCCGATCTCTTTAAACTAGATCATATCCAGTTAATAGTAGAGAGATTTCCAAACAGATTAAAGCTTATATAGTTTAGAAAAAAGTAAATCGGGTTGGGTTCCCTATACAGCTTACACTATTTCGAAGACAAACACTACAGTTCTATGCTTATTTCAATTGATTTTTTTATTTTTCTTGTCAGCACAGTAATATTAGGAATATATATAATATATAAATTTTTATCGATCGATTTTAGGCACAGGCACCTTTTGTTTTTTTATCAGTATTTTTTACAGTTCACTCCATAAGTTGCTGCTGTCTTTATCGCTATATTATCTCTCTGTCTCACTCTTTCATTCATCTTTTGCGATTTTACTAAAATGCAATCTCCACCTAGTCTATCTTTCTATCTATCTATCTATCTGTCTCTCACCGATCTCTTTTCCATTTTTTTTTTGCTTATGTCTTGTGTAACTCGTTATTGCAATTGCACAAAAAAAAACCATATATGATTGTTATATATACAGGTACTCAATGCAAGGAGACCGAGTTTTTTTGTTACGATCGACAATTTTGCATTAATTCTACACAGCACTGCGATGGCTTCTACGACTGCAAAGACTTTTCCGATGAACAGAACTGTATTGGTTAATAAACAGCAAACTTATCTCTGATTTAATAAAACCTTCTTCCTCTCTCTTTTTTTTTTCTTTGATCGATTTCGATTTGTGAAAATGCGATCGATTAGTCAGTAGTAACTAGTTAGTTATCGATTGTTTTTTTTTTTCTATTCTTATAGTAGACTTACTCCCCCTAAGTTTGTTTCTAAGTAAACTGCATGATATTTCCCGATACAGCCCCTCTCGATAAGTTACCCATGTGTATGCACTGTTTAGATATTTCTTTTTTTTTTTTTTACTGAAAGTCATCGATTTTAACCCCAAATCAAGACTCGATCATATCGATATCTTATTTAGGGGTTAAGATCAATGCGATTAGCCTGTTCTTAATTACAATCTCTCTCGTTTTTTAACGAAACGGGTACGATCCCGCGTTCAACCGTAGCGAAAATAATACTCAACTCGTTCGATAACTAATCGATAATTCTTTGACAGGCTGCGAAGATGATCAGTTCCGTTGCCGTAATGGTGACTGTGTGAATGGAAATGCCCAGTGCAATGGATATGCCGAATGTGTGGATGGTTCCGATGAGACCGATTGCCCCTCCCAGTGTTTGTCCCACCAGTTCCGCTGTCGCAACGGACAGTGTGTGAGCGCTGCAGTGCGTTGTAATGGACAAACCGATTGTCAGGATAGTTCCGATGAGGAGAATTGTGGTAAGTAGCCAAAGGAGTAGTGCGTGGGGAGTAGTGTATGGGGCGAGCATGCATCAATCATCGTGTACACAAACGCTTCTGCCATATAATAAGGTCATCCATATATAACTGGCGGACGAGTTCCCAGTCAGACAACACCAACAACAACAACGACAACGATAGCAACAACAACAACAACCACGAGCAGCTCTACGACACCGGGAATGCCATTGCGTATCATCTGTCCCCCAACCATGTTCCGATGCGAAAATGGTCCATGCATTACGCTGGGACTGCGCTGCAATGGCATAACCGATTGTCCATTCGATAGCAGCGATGAGTATGATTGCGATCCCATCAACAATGAGATCGATAGTAAGTCGATTGTCCCAGCCAGTCTCGGTGCCAGTAAAAAATCCCCCTCCCCCTCTATTCAATCACCTCAGCGCACTCTTAACATACCAAAACTTGTTTAACCCCCATGTACTATGTAGTATTTTTCATCCAAGTTTAGTGGGAAAAATGAAAACCCTTTATCTTACCCTATAATTAATACAGGTTTCATCTCTTCTTTCGCAGTCGATCAGTCTCCCTCTCAAGGACGCAATAATCAATTGAACCTGAAGACCTATCCCGATAGCCAGACCATCAAAGAAAGTAAGTTGTAATCTTCTACTGGAAGAATGTCTGGCAAAGCTAGAGCTTACGTCTTTGCCAGGCATCCAAAAAGGAAAAGAGCTTCGCTTGATTTCGAAGTGATTTCCTTATAAGCTCTTGTAGTTCTATACCTACAACTTGTACGATTTGGCCTAAGATCTTAAGATCTCTTCTATCTAAAGTAAAGTATTATCGATCTAGACACGATCGATCTACAAGCGCTTATAGGCTTCGGTTTACCGAAGAAAGTGATTTTTCTTTCTTGTTTCTTTGCGTTGTTTTTTTTTTGTTATATATGTTTAAACTATATATACTCTACATAATGTTCTATCATTACTTCTAATGCTTAACCCAACCAAATGTCAAACTCTATAAATTAAATACCCTCAGGATATATTAGGGAGGGTAAGTTGGCCTAACTACACAAGCAACAATACACTGCACTATATAGAATTGGCTCGTCTAGAATCTGTATATATATATAAAATATTGTCGAAATTATGATGTTCAGACAGCACCTTATCCCGTTAGCAAACACAGTAGTGTATCCCAGTCACAAACAAAAAAAAACCCGCAATAGGGATTGTAATATATCAAAGTCCCAGATATAGTTTGCTCGTTCTTGAAATCAAAAATTTGACTGCCTTATTCCGAGCGAAGTTGATAATACCTTTTCCGGCCTTATGCAGGTCGTGAGGTTGTCTTCCGTTGTCGTGACGAGGGTCCCAATCGCGCTAAGGTCAGATGGTCCCGTCCCGGAGGACGTCCATTGCCAGCAGGTTTCTCCGATTCGAATGGTCGCCTGGAAATACCGAATATACGCGTAAGTTCTAGATTTATCGAAATTCCGCAGAGTTTTCGATTAACTTTTCGATACTTTTCGGTTACAGGTGGAAGATGCTGGTACCTATGTGTGCGAAGCCGTTGGTTACCCCAGCTATATACAAGGACAAAAGGTCACCGTACAATTGACCGTCGAACGCAGTAAGTAAAGTTAATTTTGGGTGCTTCAGATATGATCTATGTAATTTGTACTCTATAATGGACGCAGCTTGGGGGGAACAAAGATATGAGGAACCCAAATCGAACCGGATCAAGTATGGCACCGTGCCACACATTGGTCTTGAGTTCTTTGGTCTAGGTAGGAAAACCCAAACCCAACCCTCACCCCAATTAGCCATAGTCGTTGTTGATCACTTCAATATGATTTGATCAATTTCGACTTATCTTCCACTATTGTTAGATCTTTAGCTAATACCCTATCTTTATCTCATGCCGCTACTTGGGCTACTGCAATGGTAAGCGGGTTTCCAGCAAGGGGATTTCCTGCATCCAAAACATGACTATAGGTTCTATCTTTAATCTCTTCGCGATAGTGAACACCGTCGATCATGAACGCCCACCGACAGCTTGCAGCGAGTATCAGGCAACCTGTATGAATGGTATGTGCATTGATAGGCAAAACATTTGCGATGGTATACCCCATTGCTCGGATGGATCGGATGAGCACAGCTGTAGCCATGGACGCAAATGTCAACCGAATCAGTTCATGTGCAACAATTCCAAGTGCGTGGAGCGTACCTGGCGTTGCGATGGTGAGAACGATTGTCTGGACAACTCGGATGAGGAATCCTGTGATCCGGAGCCAAGTGGTGCCCCATGCCGTTACAATGAGTATCAGTGTTCCAGTGGCCATTGCATTCCCAAGAGTTTCCAGTGTGATGACCTTAACGATTGTCGCGATGGCAGTGATGAGATCGGTTGCAGTATGTACTCAAGACTTACCCTGTAAAAAAAAGGAGTTGGGTACTAACGTTATTTGCATTTCAGTTAAACCTTCGCCCATGCAAATCCCACCACCCATGCAATCTCTGCTGGAGGGTCAACTCCTCAATCTTACGTGCACGGCCAAGGGTATTCCGATTCCCACGATTGTCTGGCGTCTGAACTGGGGTCATGTGCCCGATAAGTGTGAATCGACAAGCCGAAATGGACATGGTAATCTCTTATGTCGCGACATGCGTCACGAGGATAGCGGTGCCTACTCTTGCGAGATCCTCAATACCCGCGGTACCCACTTCGTCAAACCCGACACCATTGTGATGGTCACACCCGACCGCAACCAATACTGCCCAGCTGGATTCTTCAATATGTTGGCACGTTCGAGGGAGGATTGCATTGAATGCTTCTGCTTTGGTGTTGCCAACTCCTGTGAGAGTGCCAATCTCTATACCTATGCCATCCAGCCACCGATCCTGTCGCATCGCGTTGTCGGCGTGGAGCTTAGTCCCTACAAGCAGATCGTTATTAACGAGGTACCCGGCCATAGTATACTGACCTTGCATCATGGCGTTCAGTTCCGTGCCTCAGATGTGCAATACAATAGCCGGGAGACACCCTATCTGGCCCTACCGACCGAGTACATGGGTAACCAGCTGAAATCCTATGGCGGTGAGCTCAAGTACGAGGTCACCTATGTGGGTAACGGACGTGCCCTCTCTGGCCCAGATGTAATCATCACGGGTAACTCATATACCCTGACCTACCGTGTGCGCACCTCAGCCAATCAGGTGAACAAGGTAGCGGCACCCTTCAAGCCGGGCAACTGGTACAAACCCGATGGACGCAAGGCGACGCGTGAGGAGATCATGATGATATTGGCCAATGTGGATAATATACTGATTCGTTTGGGCTACATTGATGCTGTGGCACGTGAGGTTGAGTTGGTCAATATTGCCTTGGATTCAGCCGGTACTGCCAATCAGGGTCTGGGTAGTGCTTCGCTGGTGGAGAAATGTAGCTGCCCTCCGGGTTATGTTGGGGATTCCTGTGAGACTTGCGCTCCTGGATATGTACGCCAGCCAGGTGGTCCTTGGCTAGGACGTTGTGTACCCTTCGTGCCCGAACCCTGTCCAACCGGTACCTTTGGCGACCCACGACGCGGTATTGACTGCAAGCCTTGCCCCTGTCCCCAGAGCGGACGTAACAACTTCGCCAGCGGCTGCTCTCTGGCACCCGATGGTGATGTCATCTGTAACTGCTACGAAGGCTACCAGGGACGTCGCTGCGAGAGCTGTGCCGATGGTTATCAAGGTAATCCCATAGCTGTCGGAGGCAGTTGCCACAAGACACCCGAGACGAGCTGTAACGCGGAGGGTACCTACAGTGTGAGGCAGGACGGTACCTGTGAGTGCAAACCCCTGGTGAGCGGAGAACGCTGTGACCAGTGCCAAGCCAAGAGTTTCCATCTGAATAGCTTTGTGTACACCGGCTGCATTGAGTGCTTCTGCAGTGGCCATCAGGTGGACTGTACCAGCACCTCGTGGTATCGCGAGCAGGTGAGCAGCAACTTTGTACGTTCCCGTGCTCCACATGGCTTCCAATTGGTCCGCGACTACACACGTGCACAGCCAGAGCTGGTACCCTTCGATACCCAGACATCGGCCATTACATTCAGATCGAACTCGGACTATAATGCCGATACCCTCTACTGGAGTCTGCCCAGCACGTTCCTGGGCAACAAGCTGACCGCGTACGGAGGTCGTCTGAACTACACGCTCAGCTACAGCTCTCAGCCAGGTGGCCAGATGTCACGTAACAATGCACCCGATGTGGTTATCAAGAGTGGCGAAGATCTAGTTCTCATTCATCATCGTCAGTCTCCAGTTAGTCCCAGCACCTCGAACTCCTATGCGGTGCGAATCATTGAGAGCGAATGGCAGCGCAGCGATGGTCAAGCGGCGAATCGGGCACAATTGCTGATGGCACTGAGCAAGATCGATGCGATCTACATCAAGGCCACCTATACCACCAGCACCATGGATGGTACGCTTAGACAAGTGGTCCTGGACGTGGCCAGTCCCACAAATACGGGCACCCAGCATGCCTACGAGGTGGAGGAATGCCGCTGCCCTCAAGGCTATGTTGGACTATCGTGTGAGACCTGCGCACCCGGCTACAAGCGTAATCCCGAAGGTGGACTCTATCTGGGTCTATGCGAACCATGTGAATGCAACGGTCACTCCTCGCAGTGTGACGGCGAGACGGGAGAATGTCTGGTAAGAATTGAAGATAAGTCCTAGCTAGGACTGATAGATAGATTTAAACAAAATATACACATCTTTCTTTACAGAACTGTGGCGACAATACCGAGGGTGAGAACTGCGATGTCTGTGCTCCCGGCTATGTGGGTGATGCCACCCGTGGCACATCCTCCGACTGTCAGGTGGACTATAACGAACCGCAACCAAGACCTCCACAAACCCCAAATACCGATGATCAAGTACGATGCGATTGGTGCAATCAGAACGGAATTCGCAGCTGTTCGAATGGAGTCTGTAACTGCAAGCCAAATGTGATTGGAGATCGTTGTGATCAGTGCCGTGAGGGTACCTTCGGTCTATCCTATGAGAATCCAAGTGGTTGCAAGGAATGCTTCTGTTCGGGTCAGTCGAGTCGCTGTCGCTCGGCAACGCTCTACCAGCAGTTGCTTGCGATCGATTTCATTAGCAACGAAGCCATTATAACCGATGAGGAGGGTCAACGTATGGATACCGAGAACCTGGACAGGGATATACCCAATAACAAATACACCTATTCGCATCCATCGTACACGAGCAAGTACTGGAGTCTGCGCGGCAGTGTCCAGGGTAATCATCTGAATGCCTATGGTGGCAAACTGAACTACACCCTCAGCTCGGAATCGAATGGTAACTATCAGCCAGGCAGCGATGTGGTGATCATTGGCAATGGCATACGTTTGATCTGGTCACGTGCCGAGGAGGAATCCTATCTGGATGACTATACAGTGCGTCTGGATGAGAGTGAGCAATGGCAACGTGTGCACCTGGGTCGGTTATCTCCGGCGACGCGCAACGACATCATGAGTGCCTTGTCCAATGTGGAGCATCTATTGATACGCGCAACACCCAAGATACCCAGCCTGAGGAGTACGATAAGTGATGTAACCATTGAAGCAGCCGTTGAGTTCGCTCAGCCCGGCGCCGAACGTTCCGTGGACATCGAGGTGTGTCAGTGTCCCGCTGGCTACACGGGTAACTCCTGCGAGTCTTGCGCTCCCCTGCACTACCGCACCGAGAACGGACAGTGTCGTGTCTGCCCCTGCCAGGAGGAGAATACCCAGAGTTGTTTGCGTGATAATAACGGATATGTAGAATGCAAGTGCAAGCCTCGTTTCACTGGTGATCGTTGCCAGGATATTGGTGAGTACGCGATGCTACGAGTTACCCATCTCTCTCTCTCTCTCTCTCTCGTCTGCAACGTTATCGATATGCGATATACGATTGCCGATTGCTACGTATACATACACACACAACACAGTTATCCACTTCCCCGAAATGAGTAGACTCTTCTATCTGGATGTCTGCCTCACCTCATGATCCACTCTGACTTCCAACCGCTTCCCGATCTCTCTCTCTATCTCTCTACTCCTCTACTGCGCCTAGCTAATGCTCTACCCTTATCTCTATTGATTTTAAATATTTCCTTACTTTGTTTTCTTATTCATACACCACTCCAACCCTCCCCGTACCCCGTACCCCGTCCCTTGTCCCAGCAAACTTTGGATCGAACATAATCGAAACGATAATACGAAATACGAAATCATCACAACAAACCATCCAATCCATCCACATTCTAGACACATCTCGCATTATTGAAGAACCGCCAAAGATATGCGATATAAGCGGGGGATTCTGTTGCAATGGCTTTCATTTCGATATTGAGCCCAACGAGACAATATCATACAATGATACCCTGCGCATTGTTAAGGGCGACAGAATCATAGGAAATATAACCAAACTGCGCTACGGCTGCCATCTGCGAGGTTCGCGATCTCTCAATCTCAAATCTATCAATGCAACAACAACAACAACAACTGCAATAAAACTATCGTTCTTTGTCTCTTTCTCTCTACTATACCATATACATACTACAATATATATCTCAACCTTATCGCTATCTGCTGTTGTATACTACTCATACACTGCGCAAAACTGAAACCAAATAACCAAAGAAAATATAGCAAGCACATACATAAAAAAAACCCTAGATATGTACTCTAGTCTATCTATGTTTACACAATTATATATGTTCTCGTAATATCTGTTAGAGATTCGATTTAGCTATTTGTTACCTATAAAAATTAACCCTCTAAAACCTTAGAACCCTATGGAAAATGATCTCTAATTCTGATCACAAGCAATACACTCGAGTGTATTTCTTCTGTTTTTTTTTTGACCCTCCTCTCTTTGTTGTATCTGTTTTTGGTAAACATGGTAATGTAGTATGTTGTGTGTCTCTAAGAATCTGCGTAGACTCTACCCGTAGTACTACTACAAAATGCTTTAAAATCAAGTTACGAAATTATTCACTTGTCTCTTCTGTTGTACACTTTCCCCCCAAATAGTTCTCGCTCTTTCTGTCTCTTTCTCTGCTCCTTCTTTGTACCCTTTTGAAGCTGAAAAGCTGTGGCGATCTCAGCTCACTTTGGTGCTCTAGACTGTACCTAGTTCTCAGCTGTATAATTTGCAAAAAACTTGTCTCCTAACTTATTTCAGAGCACCCTCGATTTGTGTAGAATTACATACTAGTACATACATATGTGTCTCAGGGGCCGTTCAAGTATTACGTAAGCAGATCTATTACAATTATCAAAAAATTAAAATTTTTTTGAAATTTTTAGAATTGCAAGAACTGTTAAGCCTTTCTATTCTAGAACTAAAACCATTAATAAAATGCTTTACACGAAGAAAATCGATAGATTTTTAAGAAAGTTATGAACTATGGAAAGTAAGGTTTCAGGTCCCGTCATGGGTCTTACATATCAAATTTTTAGTCGACTTTGACATGATTTTTGGCCAAAAATTAAGTATCTTCTAAAACAATTTTAAACACTTGATTTATACTAATTTTGACACTCGCAATCGATTAAAAGTAAAAGCAGACAATTCAAAATGTTTGAGAAAAAAAATTTCTGAAAAATGTACAGGGGGGACCCTTACCAAAATCACAAAAATTAATTTTTTTTTTTTTTTTTTTGTAATTGCTAAAATTATCAATCCATTATATCCTAGAACTAAAACCATTAATAAAATGCTTTACCCGAAGAAAATCGCTTGATTTTTAAGAAAGTTATGAAGTTGGGAAAGTAAGGTTATAGGTCCTGTCATGGGTCTTACATGTCAAATTTTTAGTCGAGTTCGACATGATTTTTGGCCAAAAATTAAGTATTCTCTAAAACAATTTTAAACATTTGTTTTATACTAATTTTGATACCCGCAATCGATTAAAAGCGAAAGCAGGCGATTTTAAATTTTCGAGAAAAAAAAATCTGAAAAAATTATAGGGGGGACCCTTATCAAAATCACAAAAATTAAATTTTTTTGAATTTTTTAAATTGCAAAAACTATTAAGCCATTCTATTTTAGAACTAAAACCATGAATAAAATGCTTTACACGAAGCAAATCACTTGATTTTTAAGAAAGTTATGAAGTGAGGAAAGTGTGGTTACAGGTCCTGACGAGGGTCTTACATGTCAAATTTTTAGTCGACTTTGACATGATTTTTGGCCAAAAATTAAGTATCTTCTAAAACAATTTTAAACACTTGATTTATACTAATTTTGACCTCCGCAATCGATTAAAAGTAAAAGCAGACGATTTAAAATTTTTGAGAAAAAAAATATCTGAAAAATGTACAGGGGGGACCCTTATCAAAATCACAAAAATTAAATTTTTTTTGGAATTTTTTAAATTGCAAAAATTATTAAGCCATTCTATTCTAGAACTAAAACCATGAATAAAATGCTTTACCCGAAGAAAATCGCTAGATTTTTAAGAAAGTTATGAAGTGAGAAAAGATAGGTTACAGGTCCTGTCATAGGTCTTACATGTCAAATTTTTAGTTGACTTTGACTTGATTTTTGATCAAAAATTAAGTATCCTCTAAAACAATTTTAAACACTTGTTTTATACTAATTTTGACATCCGCAATCGATTAAAAAGTAAAACGGACGATTTAAAATTTTTGAGAAAAAAAAAATCTGAAAAATTCACAGGGGGGACCCTTACCAAAATCACAAAAATTAAAATTTTTCAGAAATTTTTAGAATTGCAAAAACTGTGAAGCGTTTCTATTCTAGAACAAAAACAATTAATAAAATGCTTTACTTGAAGAAAATCGTTTGATTTTTAAGAAAGTTTTGAAATGAGGAAAGTGAGGTTATATGTCCTGTCATAGTGTCATATAGTGTCCTACATGTCAAATTTTTCGTCGTGTTCGACATGATTTTTGGCCAAAAATTAAGTATCCTCAAAAACAATTTTAAACACTTGTTTTATACTAATTTTTGCATCCTCAATCGTTTAAAAGTAAAAGCAGACGATTTCAAAATTTTGAGAAAAAAAATATCTGTAAAATTTACAGGGGGGACCCTTACTCACATACAAATTTCAATTAGATCATATGATAGATTTTCGTAAAACAATCTAGTCTAGTGCGTACGTAATACCTGAACGACCTCTCTTCGTTATGTTTAAAAAAAGTGATTGTACAAGGTCCTAACTGTGTATAGTATATTTCATATCTGTAGCTCTCGCTTTAACTAACCCATCCTGTACTTATAATCTTACTCTTGCGATGGGAATTCCGCATAATGCCCGGATATGCCCGTCATCTGAGAGATAGTACAATATAGTATTCTGGGGTCTGATATTTCCCAAACTGAAAGCGAAATTTAGTCTAGAACTCGTCTACCTGCCCTGTGTAAATATGTAGCTGGTACCTAATCAACAATACCGTACGATACCGTATTTTGCGACCTCCCCCCTTACCCCCCTACATACTTCAGCTCGACTGAGTTCGTGTCACTAACACAATCGTAAAGAGTTGAATAATTAACCAGCGTGATAGCAATTCGAATCGATCGATTAATTCGCTTTCCTCTGTATCGAACAGACTATGGCAAAGTGGAACCAGTGGAACCACAGGAACCCGATAATATTCGCGCTACGATAATCGTATCGATCTTGAAGGATCAGATAACCATCATGCCAGTGGGCGGTTCCATGTCACTCAGCTGCAGTGGTCGCTTGAGATCGAATAACGTAAGTGAATCGCGTGTGAATGTTTTGCAGACTAAGCTTCTATGATAATATTTGATGCAGGATCCTGTTGTGGTCAACTGGTCCAAGCAAGACGGTGCATTGCCCTACAATACTGAGATCCAGGGAGGTGTCCTCATCATACACAATCTGCAAATCACCGATTCCGGTGTCTACATCTGTCGGGCGGTCGATAATCAGACCTCACGCGTTTATGCCGATAACGTCTCCATCATGGTCACACGTAAGTACCAACTCAAGTGATCCCAACTCAACTGATCTCATTTTGCTAATCTCTTGACTAATCTTAAAATGCGGCCTAAAAAGGATATGCCAAAGAAATGGCGGCTCGCTATGGTAGCTAAGATAACGCCTTGAAATATCTTTTGAGATCTACGCAGCTTACTCACCTTCTCCCTCTCTCTCTCCTCTCTCTCTTTCTCGCCATAGCTCAAGCACAACGTACACCCGCTCGCATTGAGAACCTACCACGATCCAAGACCTTCTCTGAGAATGTTCCGGATGAGATCAATTGCGAAGTGAGCGGTAATCCCGCCCCGAATGTGATCTGGACACGTGTCGATGGCCAGGCCGATGGCTACACCACCACCGATGGCACCCGACTGATCTTCAATGCGCCACGCAAATCGGATGAGGGTCGCTACCGCTGTGTGGCCCAAAACGAACTCGCTTCGGATGAGCGTTATGTGCAGGTCTATGTGCGTACCAGTGCACCAGCTCCGACACCACAACGCGTGCATGTCTACATTCAGCCCAAGGAATACAACGGTATGTCCGGTGACGATGTGATCTTCACCTGTCAATCGACCCACGATGGATCACTGCGCTACGAGTGGCTCTTCAACGGTTACCCCATCAGTGCACATCAATTGCGCAACGTGTATGCACGCAACGAACTCCTGGAGATCCGTGATGCCACCGATCGTAACTCGGGTACCTTCACGTGCATCGGTACCGATTTGCGCACGCATCGCAACTACTCGGAGGATGCTCAGGTCTACATTGAGCAGCGCCCGCAGCGACCAATTGACAATGGGTAAGTTGATCTTCATTTCAGATAAACCTTGCATCCTATCGCATTGGTTTCATTCCATACAGCATCATTCCCGTCATTCAACGCCTTGAGGAGAGCTACACCATCGATCAGGGCACCGATCTGAGCATACCCTGCGTGGCCAGCGGATCTCCCTATCCCAGCATCAAATGGACCAAGCTGGGCGCGGCAATGCCCTCCAATGTCCAGCAGACCGACAACGTGCTGCGCATTCTCAATGCCAATCCAGAGAATCGCGGTGTATATATCTGTCTAGCCGAGAACAGTTTCGGCGGAAATACAGCCAGCACTTCGATCGACGTTGAACGTAAGTACAATCTATGGGAGATTAGGCAGTGTAGCTGAAACTTTACCATCTTAATGAAAATGACGTTTATATCTTAGTTGATTCAGGGAATCCCTTTATCTTACCCACATACAAGTGTAGATCAAGGATTAAAACACTCCCAACTCCTCGTCTCAGTTCAGAGTTTACTTAGCTTTGATTTAAAATCTCCTAGCTTGACCTACGCTTCTTGAAGTTCCATCTCCAATTCTCTAATTCTCCTAACATTACTTAGCAATGATTGAAACTCTCTTAGAGCTTAAGCTATCCTTGTTGAAGACCCTACTCTCCTTGCTTTATCGAAGACCCTACTTTTCAAGCTTAAGTTCCCTTATCGAAGAGTACCTCATAGTACCGCCCAGTACCTACAAGTACCTTCTTCTACTTCCTAGTACTTCCTAGTACCTTCTAGTAGCTCCTAGTACATCATAGTATCTCCTGGTACCTCCGAGTACCTCCTGGTAGCTTCTAGTAGCTCGTAGTGCCTCCTAGTACCTCCTAGTACCTTCCAGTACCTACAAGTACCTCCCAGTACCTCCTAGTATCTCTAACCTCCTGGTACCCCCTAGTACTTCCTAGTACCTCCTAGTACCCCCTCTTACCACCTAGTACCTCCAAGTACCTGCTAGTACCTCCTAGTATCTCCCAGTACCTTCAAGTACCTCGAAGTACCTCCCAGTACCTTCAAGTACCTTGAAGTACCTCCAAGTACCTCCAAGCACCTCCCAGTACCTCATAGTAACTTCTACCATGTGATTAATCAGTCGCAACCTATATAACGTATAGCCACCATAACGTATCTCTCTGCTCTATTTCTTCATGCTGCATTACGCTCACTCCCTATCGAATGGGTAATATGAATAATGAACACATTTTGGAGCCCTTATAATAATAATAATAATAATCGAATCCTATATGATCTATAAATATGTATATTTAATGATTTTGTTATTGCAATGCCAAAGTGCACAAGAATGGAGTCGGTAATAAGACAGGTCCGCACAGTCTGATCCTATTACTAATCGGTGCAACCACCATAATTTACTTGCTTGCAGCTCGGGAGCATCCGAGCGTTGAAATAAATCCGGCCGATTCGCAATCGATAAGTGTTGGCTCCGAAGGAGTACTCTATTGCATTGGCCGCGGTATTCCAGCGCCGACGGTGCAATGGCGACGCATCGATGGTACTCCATTATCGCCACGACACCAGGAGATTCAGGAGGGCTACATAATGTAAGATATGCCTGGCAACTGTTATCGATATATCGAACTATCACCTCTCTCTCTCTCTCTCTCTCTGTCTCTCTGTTATGTAGCATCAAGGACATTCAGGTGGAAGATGCTGGTGACTACGAGTGTGTGGCCGAGAGTGTCCTTGGTCGTGCCACAGCCTCCACCAATCTGCGTGTCACCGCGGAGCCCGTCATTGAGCTGATGCCCAGCGAGACCCGTCTGCAGTTCACCGAGGGCGATGAGGTGCATGTCACTTGCATGGCCAGCGGTGTACCCAATCCGACGGTGCAATGGAGAAACAATCAATCGCCACAAACCTACGGATCCGTACCATCACTGCAGCGTTCTTATGGCCAGAATACGGCGGATTTGGTAATCGATTCGGTTAGCCAATCCGATGCGGGAGTCTACACGTGCGTGGCCAACAATGAGGCTGGCTCCGATGAGGTATCCATTGCCATCGATGTGCAGCCCAAGCGTGGTGACATTGGTGAACGTAAGTGATGCGCTTGTCCACAGGCTTGTCATTGCTATCGATAACATCGATTATCATCGTTTGCAGCCTTCGGCGATGTAGATCACTCGTATCCACAGCGTCCCGATAACAGTCAACAATTCGCTACGAAATTGGGTGATAACGTGACCCTAACCTGCAACAATTTGCATCCCGATTTGCAAACCTCATGGGAGCGTGTCGATGGTCGGGAGATGTTATCGAACACCTATGTGAATCGTGATCGTCTGGTCATCTATTTGGTGGAGAAACAGAATCTCGGACAGTATCGTTGCAATGCCATCGATCCGAGCGGTAATATTGTCACGTTTGTGGTGCGTGAACTTGTCCTGCTGCCCCTGCCCCAGATCACGTTCGAGCCGAGGATACCACTGGTTGTGGAACCCGATAGCAATGTCGAGATCAATTGCCGCGTGATCGACGCCAGTCCCGATAATGTGCGTTGGGCCACCGATAATAATCGACCACTGCCTAGGTAAATATAGACTTGGAGAGGGTGTAAGCTCTGAGATCCTGGGCTAAACCCACAAAGGATTCCCTTTAGAATCCCAGCTCTCTGTAGAAGCTAGACATATCCAAGACTAATCCCTGTTCGCCTCTCTGACAGTTCTGTATACATCGATGGACCCCTGCTGCGCTTCATTGCCATCACACCTGCCGATGCTGGAGGCTATGCGTGCACGGCCTGGAACGAGTACGGCAACGTGACCGAAATTGCTAAGGTTAAGGTGAAACGTCCCAGCTACTATCAGCCCCAACCGCAGTCGGAGCAACAGATACGCTACGAGGGAGAGACAATTCAACTGCACTGCAGCGTCCTCACGCAGCGCGGCGAGCAGCGTCAGAATGTCAGGGTGAGTTGAGGGAATCCCAAAATGAATAACTCACTCAAGCACCGCAAAAATAAAACAACGCATCAAAAAATGATCGCATAATTTTCTACCAATCATCTCATCGATCAATCCCAACTTTGCTTGCAGTACCGCTGGTTCCGCCAGGATAGGCAACCGTTGCCACATAATGCGCAGGTCGATAGCCCTGTGCTCACATTGAACTCACTGCGTCCCGAGGATTCTGGTCTATATATTTGCGATTCGTATGACAGCGATTCCCAGCAACCTCTGCCACTCACATCCATCAATTTGCATGTACAGAGTGAGTAAACTACTGCTCCCCCAGCACACACACACAGACACACTCACACAGACACATATAGCATCTGGTTATGTCAGATGTGAGGTCCGACAATACGAAACAGCAACAGAAATATCTCTATCTCTCTCACACACACACACACGATACACACACAGATACACACACACACACAATCCCAAGGCATAGGCCTGGCCCCAAGACAAGCAGAGGATGGCAGGGTTCATATGAAAAAGAATGAGACAGAAACACTCACACACACACACACACCCACACACACACGATACACAAAATAGTACACAGAATACCAATAATCGAAATCGAAATCGAACGATAAACGATAAAATATATATGCAAAGGATTAGGCTACGTTGGCAATGTTACACAGAGCAGATTGAAAGATAATGAAAGTGAAAAATCAAAAAAAAAAAAAAAAACAGAGCTCGCTCGCTGATTTTACTTTGTTCTTACCAATATATACTATATACTATATATATCGAAATCTAATTCTAAAATCTAAATCTACTATATATACTCTTTGTATCTCTGTATCTATGGCCCTCCCCATATGTATATGTATATCCATATGTATATGTATGTATAGCTAGAAATTACTTAACTTAACATCTGTACTCTATACTGACTATACACACACACACACACACAACCCAATACACACACCAACACACACACGCACACCATCTGACACTGTGTAAATATATGCGAGCTGGCCCACAAAACGATTCAGATGTAATCGATAACGATAACGGATATGGCAACGGAAGCGGAAAAAGGGTCTAGGGATTCACACACACACACACACACACACACTCTGTATATATGACAACAAGCCAGAGAAAAACACACACACACACACACACTAACAATTGTAAATCTAAACTTTAAGATGCAAATTATGAAATACACAAAAAACACTTACACACACACACAAACAACCTATCTCTCTCTCTCTCTCTCTCTCTTGTTAAAAACATGTATGTATCTGTATGTACTTATAAGTATCGGAATAATTTGAGAAACTGGTGACGGTGTCGATAAAAAACAATAACAACCGCAACAACAACTGCCCAAAATTCTTTTAAGAACACTATAGCATCCTGTACAGTCACTGAAAATACCAAAAAAAATATATATACTATATACCAAATAAAATTTAAAAAATATATACCAAAAAAACTGCCACCTGCATGCCCGAAGCAACAATTTAACTGCCTCGAAACACACACTACCAAAAAAAAAAAAAACCCCACCCACTTCCCTCCCATCCTCGTAACCCCAACCAACACACACACACACAGCCAATTTATTCGATACTTTTGAATTTTATTATCCTAAGTTGAAGCAAGTAAAAACGGAAAAATTTACTCGTATGTCTGATATGAGAATCCAAAAAAAAAAAAAATAAATAAAAACAATATATTCAATTCAATTATACTACTTACAATTATATAATATATATATATATATATATATACACACACTTCTTCATGTTAATGAAATTAAACATTAAACTATGATAATAATGATATAATACTTATAAATTTCTAAGAGCTTACAACTGGCTGCCATATCTAATACACACACAAAAAAATACTAAATTTTAAGTCCCAGATGAAATGCACTAAGTGAAAAATAAAAACAAAAACTATTAACAAGCATTTTACACTGAAAACAATTTGTGTAAAGCAAAAAAAAAAAACACAACTGTAACATCTGTTTTTATTTCGTTATATCTAACAATCTGATCAATGTTGTTGGTTCTCACTCTTGCAGAGACGTAAGTCCGCTTTATCCGAAGATAATATCACAAAGGGTATCTCTGCACCTAATACATCTCTGCAAGGGTATCTCTTCTTCTGGCAATTCGAAGATAATTGTTCTCTTTCTAGTTTATTTCGATTTTTTTGGGCTTTTACAAATATTTTTTTATTTTTATTTATCTATTTTTTTTTTTTGGTGTTGGGTACGATTAACCTTATACTACTCATTGGTTCTTGTTGTATTGTTTATTTACCTCTCTCTCTTTCGCTCACTCCACTTGTTCATCTCTATATACATATATCATATGTGGATCATCAACAAAATGGTGTGAGGAAACGTAATTGTTGTAATTGTTCCCTACAGTGTTTCGTTTGTGTTAAAGACAATCAATCAATCAATCAATATATATATATATATATCAATAAATACTGCACTGCACACACACACACACACACTTTTCTCTCTTTGAAACTCCCCCACCCCATGTACCATCCTATTTTCCTGGAACTCTTCCCTCGTTCTCTATATATATGCTCTATGGAGCCAACCCGATGCACCTGCACCACACTCAAGCAAAGAAAAGACTAAAAACCCAACTACCTCATCAACATATATGTGATTGATCAAGCAACCAACCCAACAACCAACCAGCACATCCATATGTAATACAGTATTGTAAATAATCTCAAGTTGGAAGTGTGTTTAGATAAATGTCTGCTGTCTTTTATCTTGAATAACTTAAAATCAGTTAGAAAAGCAAAAAGGATCAAGGCGGAAACGAAAGCAAACGATCCTATCGATATCGATAGTATATCGATAAGTTGATGGAATATGAAGAATTGGCAAGACAATCGCATCGATTACAAATTCAATTAAGAACTCCAGATTCCAATTTAATTCAAAATTCCACTAGGTCTGCTCTGCCAAAGAATAAAAATAAATTCGATAAAAATCTGAAATCAGAAATCGCTCCAATTTGAACTCTCTCTGTCTCTCTCTCTCTCTCTCTCTCATAGTCGTATGGTACACATCAAATAATTTCATATATAATTTTTTATTTCTCTTTTTCTTTACTGTTTTTTTTCTCTTCTCTCTCCCTCTCTCCCTCTCTCTCTTACATGTGCGCTTGTGCAAATGCAAATGCAAAAAAAAAAAAATAATAAAATAATATATATATTCACTATATATGAATCTATATGCATTTATTACCATATATATTTGATTACTTTCAAATGTTTTGTGCGCTTTGCAATTATTAAATATGAAACATGAAATATGAAATACGAAAAAAAAACACAAAAACACCTAAAACGAACCCAAAACTCACCTACACACAACAATAAAAACCGATCAACCGATTTGATCTCATGTATACACACAATCCATATACGATATAATACATATGTTAACTCGCTCTATATATCTATATATATATATACACATATGCTATATGCCTGCGTAAATATGTCTCTATTCAATATATGATATATATGTATCTATATCTCAACTTTAACTGCAACAACAACAACTGCCACAACAACAACAACTGCAACAACAACAACAACAACCGCCACAACAACAACAACATTGCAATGCAACAACAACAACCCGACAACAACAACAACAACAACAATTCCAAAACACTAGAAAATAATATGATCCCCTGCGTGGTATTCTATATATGTACAGGTGTGTCACAGCTGCCGCGATATTATCAAATTTGATTATCATCTTTCAGCCCCCGGCTATGTTTTTTTTTTTTATACATATATATAAATATATTTGTTACTATTTTTTATGATTTCTGCCCAATTAACCTAACCTAACCCGAAACAAAAAAAAAGAAGAAACCACACACATATTATTATTATACTTACATAACTAATTCCTATATACTTTACTCTAATGTTAATTGCAATTTTATGATTTTCTACTATTGTTGTGCTGCCTTATATAGTCTATATATAATATATATATGTATAGTATGCCTAACCTTAGTCATGCGATTTGTATATAAACGAGCTGCGATCTTCGAATCGATGAAAACTTAACCAAAAAAAAAAAAAAAACTCAATTTTGTTTGCCTACTCACACACACACACACACTCACATCTTTATACACTCCCTAGTTAGAGTTTGCCTAGCACACACCCTTTTTGGCTAGTATATAGTTTAGTATATACTGTAAGTATTTGTTATTAGTTTGTAGAACACACAATTCAAGCTGAAGCTGGGAATTGGTTCACTTTTCACTCACACACGGGAATTTACCAACACTGGAGCATGCAAAAAAAAAAAAAAAAACACTTACACTCATTGTGTAGTTTTCTAATTTTGGGATCGCGGTAGAACTACTAAGGGAAGTTAGGGTGCAGAGGCAATTAATCACATTAATTGGAACTGAGAAGTGGTGGCTCTCTTGTCTAATCTCTCGTCTCATGCTCTTCTGTACGAAAACTACGCATATAAAAATACCAAAAATTACCAACAAAATACCAAAAAAAATATCAACAAAATACCAACAAAATACCAAAAAAAAAATACCAACAAAATACCATAAAAAATCCTATACAAATACCAAAAAAAAACCACATCAAATGAGCGCCCGTAGATTTCAACAAAATCAACAAGCTGACGCCCCTGAAAGCACCGCATACGACCCCCCCACGTGCGCCCATGGTCAGCTACGTCTGTCAACCGAATGACTTCAAGTGCGTCTCGCATCCACACACATGCATCAAATCCAATAGGGTCTGCGATGGCATCTACGATTGTACAGATCACTCGGATGAGTTCAACTGCACGCGAGATCCGGTAGGGAAGGGATCGGGACTGACTGCAGGCACAGGAGCGGGCACAGGAGCAGCGGCAGGAAAAGCAACGTCATCGATGTCATCGGGCAACTTTAAGCGTTGGAAGAAGCATCCGGGCAGCTGGGACAAGCAGCAACGTGGGAAGGCACAGGGGAATCAACAACGTGACAGGATGATGAAGCGTCACGTTGCAACGCACAAGCTAACGCGAAGCTTTGGTTTGTTTTGAAGCTTTCTTCCCACCAGCCTGGTTCCTGCTAATCTGCTAATCTGCTAATCTTCTCTGGGTCTAACCTCTGGTCTCTGGAACTATCTAGATCTCTCTCTCCATTTCTCCTCCTATTACGCTCCCACACTTCCTTTTCATTAATCTTTCTCATTTCACTCCACTATCCTGCTGCCTTTTGTGTATCTTCCTCTCTCTCTCTCTCTTTGGTTCCTCCTCCTCCTCCTCCTCCCCCTTCTCCTCCTACTCCTACTCCTTCTGCTCCTCCTCCTGCTCTTTGTTACTCCGTTCGTAGCCGCAGCACGCACTCAACTCACGTCTCAACTAAGGACACAGCAAACCAAGTAAAACAATCGATAAATATCGATAGCAAAATATGCAAAAACTAAACGAGAAATAGCTTGTAAGTCGTAACGGTGCAATCGATATACATATATATCGATAACACACACACACCCACACAAAGGTCTCTTGCAACACTTCACAGCGGAAGAAAAGAGAGAGCAACAACGTCGTTTGGTGTTGAAACTACAAAACACTGAGAGAAAACGGGGTATCAGTATTCAGTAGAACGCATGTGGGTATTCTACCATATATACGTATATACATAACTGTACATAAGAACTGTAACTGTGCTAACACCTAGAAAATTGTATAATAAATTTTGAAACAACTGTAAATAATCCCACACACACCCACACACACCAACACACACACAGAACAACTAAATTGAATTTCGACAACAAATTTTGAAAAAACATTTGTAAAATCTTTCGATCGACTATACCTACTTACTTGCCATCCAAAATCGATATATTTATGTATATACTGTAGTATATCTAATTACTGTAGCTACTAATCCTAAGTGTATGTACTGTAAGTACCATATATATATGTATACCAGACCCGAAACTGTAACTGGTCTAGTTAAAAAAAAAAAAAAAAAAAAAAAATACTGAGATCGCATATAGAGCATAAGAAAATACTGAAAAATAACCTCGAATGAGGAACAATCTGAATTATCTCATTTGTTATACCATGTCTAACAATACCTACACACACACACACACACCTATACACACACACACCTATACACACACACACACATACTATGTACTCGTATTCAGTGTGATTTGAAATCCGTAGCCAAAATTGAATCTAATGTAGTTTTGTATTCCGTTAGTCTCTGTTTTAGCTCATACCGTATAACTGTTAATTTAGCACTCGTATCACCATCTCTCTTCGACTCAACCCCAACCACCCCCGTCCCCACATACCCTTCTCTGTAATTTGTATTTGTCTAACTAGGAATCGAAATTCTATAAGCACACAACAAAATAACGGCAATAAATGTGATGCATATCGAACCTACACTCAGAGAAAACCAAAAAAACACGCACACACACACACAACGCTAGTGATTGCATATTGAAATTTGATCGCAATCACTATCGATATACGATATACATACGTTCGATAAATATCGCATTCTTTGTATGAAACGCAATTTTTGACATTTTTTGCTAACTGCTTTTTTCTCTCTGTGTATTTTTTACTATCTTACTCCTCATATCAAACATACACACACACACACACCTCACACACATCCATACCATGCACCACATAACTCGATTGTGAATTGTCGCCAATTGTGAACGTTCTGCGCCGCAACATGTTCACCCCACGTCTACGTCGTCGTCGTATCCCCCTTCTTGTTGTGCTTACTGTGTGCCCCGTCTGTGCCCCGTCTCGTCTCGTCTCGTCTTTGGGTACTGCTCCTCTTGCTGGTTAGCAGGCGTAGCCACAACACCAGCCGCCTATCCAGGCGTCTATCTGCCACCCCCACAGGAGCCATCGATACCGCGTGATTATAGCCTGAAATTGGATCAACAATCATCGAAATTGCGTGTTGGTGAGTCAACCGAAGTCGAGTGTTACTCCTCCGATAATAGCTACACCGACGTGGTCTGGGAACGTGCCGATGGTGTGCCACTAACCTCCAATATACAGGTAGGACAACCCGCAACAACCCTAGCAAACCCTACTACAACCCTACTCATCCACTTTGCTTGCAGCAACAAGGCAACCGCTTGGTCATCTCCCAGGTAACTGCCGCCGATGCCGGCAACTATGTGTGCAAGTGTCGCACCGATCAGGGTGATCTCTATACCACCAGCTATGAGCTGGCCATCGAGGAGCAACCGCATGATCTGCGTCGCCCCAAGATCGTGCATGCTGCGGTCAGTGATGGTGCGCAGCTCGATTGCGGAGCCGATGAGGAACGTCAACCCACATACCGCTGGTCACGCCAGTATGGACAACTGCAGTCGGGACGCGATCTGCTGAGCGTAAGTCTCAGTACCCTAATCCAAATCCCCATCCGACTTCATGCTTTACTCTTGCAGAACCAGCTCAGCCTGCAGAATGTGCAGGCCAACGATGCGGGTAGCTACGTCTGTACGGCAACCTATGCGGATGGCGAGAGTGTGGATCATCCCAGCATATTGGTTGTCACCGGCACCATACCCCATTTCCATCAGCAACCGCTTAGCTATCTGAGTTTCCCCACGCTGCCGAACTCCTCGTTCAAATTCAACTTCGAGCTAACCTTCCGCCCGGAATCGGGTACGGGCCTGTTGCTTTTCAATGGACAGACCCGTGGTACCGGTGACTATATTGCACTCTCGCTCAAGGATCGCTACGCTGAGTTCCGCTTCGATTTCGGTGGCAAACCCTTGGTAGTGCGTGCCGAGCAACCTCTGGATCTAAACGAATGGCATACGGTGCGTGTGCATAGATCTCGTCGCGATGGTTACATTCAAGTGGACGAACAGCATCCGGTTGCCTTCCCTACGCTTAGTCAGACACCACAACTGGAGTTGACCGAAGATTTGTACATTGGCGGTGTACCCAATTGGGATCTATTGCCAAGCGATGCGATTACCGATCGCACTGGCTTTGTCGGTTGCATTAGTCGCCTCTCGCTGCAGGGTCGCAGCATTGAGCTGGTCACAGCGGCCAAGATCAAGGAGGGTATCACCAGTTGCAAACCCTGTGCCGATGCACCCTGCACCAATGGCGGCATCTGCCTGGAGAGCCAAACGGAACTGGCCTACACGTGTGTCTGTCAACAGGGCTGGACCGGACGCAATTGCGCCATTGCTGGCAATCAATGTACTCCCGGTATGTGCGGAGCTGGACGCTGCCAGAACACCGAGCTGGACATGGAGTGTCTGTGCCCCCTGAATCGCACGGGAGATCGCTGCCAGTACAATGAGCATCTCAACGAGCACAGCCTGAACTTCAAGCGCAACAGCTATGCGGCCTACAGGTTGGTTGAATTACTAGACTCCCTCCCTTCCTTAAGGGGTTCCTAGAAGGTCTTGCTCTCTCTATCTCTCTCTCTCTCTCTACCCGGAACATCAATGATCTAACCTTCTACTAGAATCCCCTTCCCTAAGGGATTCCTAAAAGGTCTTGCTTTCTCTATCTCTCTCTCTCTCTACCCGGAACTTCAATGATCTAACCTTCTACTAGAATCCCCTCCCCTAAGGGGTTCCTCGAAGGTCTTCTCTCTCTCTCTCTCTCTACCCGGAACATCAATGATCTAACCTTCTACTAGAATCCCCTCTCCTATGGGGTTCCTAGAAGGTCTTGCTCTCTCTATCTCTCTCTCTACCCGGAAAATCAATGATCTAACCTTCTACTAGAATCCCCTCCCCTAAGGGGTTCCTCGAAGATCTTGCTCTCTCTCTCTCTCTCTCTCTACCCGGAACATCAATGATCTAACCTTCTACTAGAATCCCCTCCCCTAAAGGGGTTCCTAGAAGGTCTTGCTCTCTCTATCTCTCTCTCTACCCCGAACATCAATGATCTAACCTTCTTGCTTTCCTCCTCCTCCTCCACAGCACTCCTCGCGTATCGCGCATCAATGTCACCCTCACCCTGCGTCCGAATAGTCTGCAGGATGCAGTGTTGCTCTACACAGCCGAATCGGAACTGCCCAGTGGAGATTACATAGCTTTAGTGCTGCGTGATGGTCATGTGGAGCTGCTGATCAATACGGCGGCACGTCTGAAGCCGGTGGTGGTGCGATCGCAGCAACCGTTGGCATTGCACAAATGGACCCGGGTCGAGTTGCTGCGTCGTCAGGGCGAGAGCATACTCCGTGTGGGCGATGAGCCCGAGCAGCGTGCCAAGGCAGCGGGTGTACCACGCACGCTGTCACTTAAGACGCCACTGTATATCGGTGGCTATGATCGCATCAATGTGAAGATCAATCGCGATGTTAACATCACCGAGGGCTTCGATGGCTGCATCTCACGCTTGTATAGCTCCAAGGTTGCTCTCAATCTGCTGACGGACATTGAGGATGCGGCAAATGTGCAGAATTGTGGAGAACTTAATGAGATCGGTGACAATGATCATGATGGTGAGCTGCCAGTGGTACCGGTGCCCGATCAACCGCTAAACATCTTCTCGACTGAGGAGGAACAACAACAACCGTATGTGCGTGCACCCTGTGCCGCAGATCCTTGCGAGAATGGTGGCACCTGCTCGGAATCGGAGCAGCAGGCAATATGCGCCTGCAGTCTGGGCTACAGCGGCAAACACTGCGAAGAACGTAAGCTGCAGGAAATGCCATGTGCATGTATATACCTTACTCATGATACCCTCTAATCCCCTACAGACATTCAAGTGGGTTTCAACGCTTCGTTCCGTGGAAATGGATATCTGGAGATAGATCGCAATCAGTTTAGCACCGATATTGATCAGAAACGTACCACAGCCGTGGTGGTCTTCTCCACCACCAAGAGCAACGGACTGCTGCTCTGGTGGGGACAGAAAGCTGGCAAGGAATACGAAGGAGACGACTTTATCGCTGTGGCCATTGTCGATGGCTACGTAGAGTACAGTCTTCGTCTGAATGAAGAAGAGACGGTAATACGCAATACAGATCATCTGGTTAATGATGGCGATCGTCATATTGTGATCTTGCGACGTGATGATAATACCGCCATGCTGGAGGTGGATAGCTTATCCACTTCGGGCGAGACCCGACCCACCGTCAGAAAGGCAATGCACTTGCCAGGAAATGTCTTCATTGGTAAGTGGACTAAGGATTCACATTATGATTCGATCTTATTTTGACTGTTCTCCGTTTTTTTCCCCCCCTAGGTGGCATTCCGGATATATCAAAATTCACGGGTGCACGATACTCACACAACTTCAACGGATGCATCGTTGTTGTCGAGGGTGATGCTGCAGGTCAAATGAATCTGGGCAAAACCGCCGTTAGCGGGGTTAACGTAGGCACCTGTCCCCTGTAAGTACTGGGAAATGGAAAAAAGTCCTAGCTAGGACTTTTGCTGCGAGAGATCAAAGATTGTCGTGTTTCGTTTTCTCTCGCTCTCTCTCATTGTTTATTTTATACTTTACTAACACGCTGCTTGCAACTGGCAACTGGCTGCTAATCAGAAGTTACGATAGTCCCTCTAGCCTGGTCTATCATAGATACGATGCCAACGATGTGCGCTACGATCCCAACTTCTTCGATGAGTTCGATCAACCGCCGCCGGTGCATATTATATATCCACGACCGAACTTCAATCAACTGCATCATAGTCATGGTTATGGTGCTGCTGGTAGTGCCTGGCCAGTGGGCGTGGCACTTGTACTGCCGCCCCTAACGGTCTTGGCAAGCGGCTTACTTTGGCTGCTGCCTCCGCCCAGCTAAGCTAATACAGTCTCAATGATTGAAAGAGAGATATACCCCAATTAATCGTGCCATATCATTGCAAAATATCATGTTATATTACAAAACAAATATACAAAAAAACCCACTATAATACAAAGTATATATATATACACCCATATGATAGATTTACTATAGTAATATTTTAGCTAAACTATAGCAAAATGTTTAGCAGAGCAGTCGGTAATAATAACGCATAATTCTAGAGAACTTTTTTTTTCGATGAAAACCTAGCTAGCACCCAAATATTGTTAAACGTCGTTACAATTTATATATACTTAAGATACGGAATAGGATTATGCTAAATGAGAGAACTCTACCTACTATGCATATGAAGGTGAAACCAAACCATAACTAAGAGAAAAAGTACAGACCTTAAAGAGTTAATATTTATTTTTTTTCGGTTATATTATTAGGATTATATTCGTTCATTTCAGTAGTAAAATTTCGTAATATGAGATATCGTTTTTGAAAAACGCAGGCTCCTAAGAAAAATAATACTGTATAAGTTAAATTGACTTTCTCTCTCTCTCTCTCTTTCTCTTTAATCTCAAACCAATTGATGTAGACTTATAAAGATAAAGTGTTTTTTTTTTTTTTTTTTTTTTTTTTTTTTTGTGTAAATATCTACAAATATATACTTACATATATGTATAGCTTATAAATGTACCTATATTATCTTTCTGAAATGCAAGCGCAAGGCAAATTGGGATTCTGCTCGCAGGAACAAAGTCTGAAATAGTAAAAATCACTTATATAACAAATTAGAAGAATTAATAATTTTATTTACTAATCACTTTTATACTTTTTTATTATTTATTATTTTATTTTTCTTTCTTTTTTTCTACGTTTTCAGTAACAATGAGGCCCAAGGCGGCAGCGAACCCACACACGGTTAGATAAACTCACAGAAACCACAACGTAATTAATTTTTTTTTGTACCAAATTAAAAGAGGGCAATGGGTTCCAACGATTCGATCAAGGAACAAAACGAACGAATTGTTGCCTATCTTTTGAAATAAAAAAAAAAATATATTATTATAATACTGATGATAAACCAAAACGGCAACATTTAATGTACACAGCAGCTATAAGAAGTGAGACACATAAAACAGAAAAAATTTAACTCGAAACGAAACAATAAACTAAACGGATTATGAACCTACCTAATTATACAAATACACGTATATATAGAGCTTTAAGGCCCCAAAACTAACTCACGTAACCACCTACACGACGAGAACACGAACACAAACACAACAACGCATACTAGCCAACGAGATGATGATGATGAAGAAGAAGACGAAGTAGAAGAAGAAGCAGAAACATAAAGATTAAGAGGATGATATAAAGCATTTGATGATGTCAAATAAATAAATCCAGCTAACCTATTCAATTCGATAATATCGCCTTTCGTTGAGAGCCCCAGTGTAAAATGTTGTCCAGCTTCAAAAAATTTAACAGCCTTAACCTTAAAAAAAAATACACACACACACACACATAAACAATACACACACACACACACTCACTCACACATGCACAAACAAAGTTTATAAATTTATACTAAATATACATTTATACTTATATTACAAGTTTATTGAACAAAAACAAATAAAAAATCTACAATTATTATATGAACAAAACAGCATCAATGTATAATACGAACAAAACTGTTAAGTGAATAAAATACAAAAAAAAATAAAAAAAAACATAAAAATAATATCTGAAAAGTTGTTGCTTTTTTTAATGGTTTGAAGTTTTTTTTATGATTTTTAAAGTACGGCAAAGACAGTTGTAGTCTGCAAAACTAACCTATTTTATTGGCCAGCAGTGTAACTGCAGCTCAGTGTGTGTAGGCAATGCAGTGCTCAGCTCTTGTTTTGTCTGAGTTGTCTACGTTGCACTGCTTAAACGTTGCTGCACTGATCGCACCACGCAACAAGCAGTGCAGCTTAACAGTGCCTCATGAGTTTAACAGTACTGAAGACCACTGTTAACTGCGATATGTTGACATGTTAACAGCATCATGTTGTTGTTTATTTCTTTTTAATTTATGTTTTCATAAATGAATAAATATTACGTAGGCTGCGCAGACTGCTTTTCGCTCATAATCTTGGCAACTTGCGCACAGTGTGGAGTGTGAAGCAACTACTTCCCTTGTTATCTGAACGGAGCAGGCAATAAAGATTAGGATGAGCAATCAACAATCTCCCAAATATTTCAATGCGGAGGCAGTGCGCGGTGTGCTCCGCTGGCCGTTGGTGAACGAGGCCGTTGAGGCGGCACTGAAGGCGGTGGTAGCCAATCCGCAAGAGGAGATCGAGCATGATGGTAACCAGACCTACGTAAGTCAACCGGCGCGCAACTTCACCCAGGTCGGTGCGGGCACAGGCAAATTATTGCTCACCATGCCCGCCTATGTGGGTAACTATCGCATTGGCGCTGGCGCTGCAGATGCCCCAGTGGCATCCACATTGGCCTGCAAACTGGTCACCTCGTTTCGTGGCAACAATCAGCGCCGGCCACCGCTGCCCAACATTGTGGCGAACATTTTGCTCTTCAATGCCCAAACTGGTGAACTGGATGCGATTATGGCTGGCACTGATATCACCACCTGGCGCACTGTATCCGCTTCGCTGGTGGCAACCAAACATCTTTACTTCCGTCGCTTTGGCCCACAGGCGGAGCAGGAGCGTGACATCAATGTAGCCATCATTGGTTGTGGTGTCCAGGGACGCATGCATGCGTTGGGCATGTGTGCCAATTTCCGGGTGAAGCAGTTGACGCTGTACAATCGCACGGAGGCACGTGCCCATGAGCTGCAGCAGGAACTACTCGAATCCTTTGAAGCTAAGGATAGCAACGCATTCCCCTTGCAGCCACAGATCCAAGTGTGCAGCACGCCACGTGAGGCATTGGGCCAGGCGGATGTCATCTGTGTGGCCACCTACTCGAGTGATCCTCTTGTCACTGCCGACTCGCTGAGCCACAAGCGTCCCATACACATCAATGGTGAGCTGCAGCACATAGAATCCTTCTTCTTCCTTTCTATAATCTCTCACTCCCTGGCAGCTGTGGGCGCTGGCGAGGTGCACTTTGGCGAGGTATCCGCAGACATCTACAGGCAATCTGTGGTCTATGTGGACTGCATGAGCAATGCTGAGCATGAGCTGCAGGGTCTACCACAGCCGCTGGCCATGCACGAGCTGGGCTCACTCATAATCGATGGCAACTATCCCAGCGAGGATGCGCTTACCATATTCCAATCCATGGGTACGGAATCCCACTGACTCAAACTAGTCTGCTCCGTCTCATTCTCTCTCTCTCTCTCTCTCTTTTGCAGGCATGGCCTCGGAGGATGCTTGTGTGGCGGAAGCAGTGCAGCAGGCGCTCAAGTCGCATGCGAAGTAATCCCCAGTATGGATGCAACTGCCTTCAGGACATTCCGAATATTTTAATTTTATTATTTTGTAAATTTTTTGTCAAAATTGTTATCGATTATTTTGGCATTGGCACAATATTGCCATTTTAAATGTTTAAATTTTTAAAATTCAAATTATTGGCTGAACAGTGTTGCCAGACTGTGCAGCACTTGCAAATTGACTTAACAGCACTGCAGCCTGGTGTTGCCGTATCCCACAAGTTGGCAGGCCAGCTCAAGCAGGGTGACCATTTCGGGCATAATTTCTACATTTTGGTATTTTTTAATGCAAAAAGTGTGTGTTTTGTTTGCACATCCCACGGTCTATAAATGGCATATTTTGTTCTTGTTTTGAATGCAAAAGTGAGAATTGAGCAAGCAGAAATACGGTGTGAAGAGTGAGAAATAAACAAAATAAACAAATGACGCAAAAGAAACACAACGAATGGAATGCTGTGTGCAAGGCAAAATAAAATATTGTATTAAAATGCATGGTATATTTTATCGTTATCGGCGCGGTCACGCTGGAACGCAGTCAATATTATGCGAAACAAAAAATCTATAAAAAAGTAGAGCAGCAGCGGCATCAGTTGGGGCGGGGTAAGCAGGACCAGCGGCAGCAGCAGCAGCAGCAGCATGGAGCCACCAGCCAATGTTGCCACAACGAGCAGCGTCCTAGCAAGCTGCTCCATGGAGAACGCAGCGGATGCTGCTGAGCAAAATAATCAAATGACAACAACAACGCACAACAAGGCGAACAATGATGAGGACGAGGACGAGGATGAGGATGATGAAGACTTAGACGAGGAGGAGGAGGAGGACGACGACGATGCCAAGGATGCGTACTACGAGGCGCGCGATGAGCTTGAAACGGCATTCCAAAGTGCGTTGACTCTCGCCAGTGACGTCAGAGTAAATATTTGCGATGCCGATGTGGAGCAGAGGGGAACGCAAACGTCAACTGAGGATGCGCGCGCAGAGCAATCGCCGCAACGGGACGCGCACAACGCGTGCAGCCAAGGTAAGTGCAATGATGCGGATGCTTGTTGTGACCTTTTCGTACTAATTATCTGGTTTACTCCATCAGCCGCACAAGCAGGCACAGACAACGAGAAGCCACAAGCCTCTACAGTAGCAACACCACAAGCTGCCAAGGAGTTGCTGCGCCAACGACAACCACATCAGACGCTGCTCTCCACTAAATCCTGCGAGACGCCCGCATCGGGTACGACGCTGTCGCCGAGCAGCTCATGCAATGGCAGCATTGGTAGCGATGGCAGCTGCAGTGTTGGTGGCGGAGCACGACGTAAATCGTGGACGCTATCGCCGCAGAACTGTAGCTCCAACAACAAGAAAAAGAACAAATCGACAAGCACCTCCAATGGGGATAGCTTTAATCTGTGGGTGGCGCGTGAATGTTTCGAGACGGTGCCCGCTGAAATGGTCGATGCGCTCAGTGTGGCTGAGCTGCAGGAGCAGCAGCAGCAGGAGGAGGCGGAGGAGGAAGAGCAGCAGCAGCAGCTGCAACAGCAACTGCAGCTGCAGCACCACCAGCTGCTCGATGACGACGATGTGGATGAGGAAGCTGCTGCTGTCGAGAGTCTGCTGGGCGCAGCAGCTGCTCTACAGGCAAGCGCCAGTGCCAGCGGTGCCAGCAATCGTCATAGGGCGCAACCACATCACCTGCGTCAGCCTGCCCAGCATCGTCCGCTGGAGCGATCGTGGCCACCGCGTGCCATAGGACGCGAATTGAAGCTGCAGGGCGATGTCTTCAAGTTCGATATACTGGACACAGATGAGACGCGGCTCAACATGGAGGATGTGGCCAGCTACAGCGGTGCCAGCTCGCCTCTGCGTCTGCACGGCCAGAGTCCTGGTCCTGGCGCTGGCCCAGGGCCGGAGGCAAGTCCGCCGCCAATGCGTTTCAAGCCGCTGTTGCAGAAGAAGATTGGACCGGATAGCTACATCAATACAATTAGCACGCAAAAGGTTCCCGCCCACTTGACCTATGAGTTTCCCACGTTTCCACTACAGGAGCAGCACAACAGCCTGGCGGGCTGCAGCAGCAGCTCGAGTGGTGCTGGCAATGTGAGCTCCAACGGCAGCATGGCTCCACATCATTTTCCCTACTTGCGACAGCATCGTCCACTGACACGTGCCCTGTCCAATGGCAAAGGCAGCGCCGCCGATGAATCTCATCATGCTGGCGGTGGCAGCACTGGCAACTCGCCGCGTCTGCTGCTCTCGCCCAAGCGTCAACGTAGTCCACCATCGGGTTGCTCGACGCGCAGTGCTTCCCCGCTGGATTTGAGCTTGAGTCCGGAGCATCATTCACCTACGCGTGGACGCGGCGTGGGCGGATTGGAATCAATGCTGCCACTGCCCTTGGCTGCACCACCGCCAGGCACGCCCACATTTCATGCACAGCGTCCACAGCAGCGGCTGCTCAAGCGCGTTGGCGGCGGCGGCGGAGGCGGTGCTGCTCTTGCGGGCACTGGACTCGTCTGTCCACCAACTCCCACACATCATGCGCGCCGGCATGCGCGTCTTCAAGCCGTCACTGCCAACTCCGTGGGCACAGCGGAGTCTACCTCTAGTCAATTGGATTATGGTCAACTGCAGACGCCGCCAGGTTCACCTGCCCTGCATGGGGCAGAGGAGAGCGAATGCAATGGCGGCATGGTGCATCTGAGTAGCACGCGTCTGCCCTCCATACCGGAACGCACTGCAGCAGCAGCGGCGGCGGCGGCGGCAGCGGCAGCAGCAGCTGCAGCGGGTGCAGGCATCTTGGAGAACGGAGCTGGCGGAGCTGCTTCCACTGCGGGAGCAGCAGCTGGTGTCGGGGAACCACCGCTACCGCCAGCATGGGAGGCACGCATGGACAGTCATGGACGCATCTTCTACATAGATCACACAACGCGCACCACATCCTGGCAGCGTCCGGGACCGAGCACAGGACCCGGTGGACGTGAGCAGCATCATCGCCAGCAGCTGGACAGGCGCTATCAGTCCATACGACGCACCATAACCAATGAGAATCGTCTGTCCCTGCATGCAGCTGAACCGTCCACTGGCCACGCCCATGGCCAGCTGTATAATCCGCCGCGTGGCGGAGCACAGGCTGCCACAGCCGGAGCAGCAGCAGCAGCAGCGGGGGGTGGCGCAGCTGCAGCTGGAGGAGGAGCAGCCGCAGCAGCAGCAGCTGGAGGAGCAGGAGCAGCAGCAGCTGGAGGAGCAGCAGCGGGCGCCGCAGCCACAGCCACAGCAAGTGGAGGAGCAGCTGCCCCGGCTGGAGCTAGCGCCGCTGCAGCGCCACCCAATGCACTCAATCTGGCCATTCATCCGGCTGTGCTGATGCTCTGCCGTCCGGATTTCTACTCGCTGCTGCACACCAACGAGGCGGCCCTGGCAATCTACAATCGCAATGCTGCGCTGAAGCACATGGTCATGCGGATACGCCGAGATCCGCAGTGCTTCCAGCGTTATCAATATAACAAGGATCTGGTGGCACTGGTCAATACCTTCGCACAGCTGGGGCGAGAGTTGCCCTCCTGCTGGGAGACCAAAATGGATCAGTCTGGCAAGCAGTTCTTTATCGATCATCAGCATAGGAAAACCAGTTTTATGGATCCTCGTCTGCCTGTGGATTGTCCTCGCGTGGTCAGACATCGCCAGCAGCAGCAACAGCACCAGCAGCAGCAGCAGCATCCGGGACAGTTTCTGCCTCCAGATTTGGTTGATGGCAATTGCTTGTCCGCCACCAGTGGGCACATCAATAGCTCCAACAATTCCAGTTCCTCTGGTGCATCAGTCTCGGTTTCGGGTGTACCACCGCTACCGCCGCCACGACCCTGTCGCAGCACAGCGCATTCCTCGGCAGCTACGCACAACTGTACCACAGCAGCGGCCATTGCGTGCGCCCTGAGTTTGGCCGGTGGTGGCGCTGCCGGTGGTTCCAGCATGGTTGGTGCCACCGCTGCAGGCTATGAGGATGTGCCCATTGCCTACAACGAGAAGGTATGAGTTAGCTTAACCAGCATATATATCGTATAGTTAATCATTTCATCCTCTACCAGGTCATTGCATTTCTGCGACAACCGAATATACTGGAGATACTACGAGAGCGCCAGGGACAGCATATGGTTTCGCGACCGTTGCGCGAAAAAATTAACATATTGCGTGTGGAGGGTGTGCCCGCACTGGAACGTCTGGGTCATGACCTACAATTGACCATTTTGCTGAGGTGCGTACCAGCTTACAATATATACTACGTACTTATTTATTAAGCTGAAGGGGCTGATTAACTTCGATTTGACCTAGTTTGGAATTATTATAGAAAATAGGTCGATTGTGTGATATATTGTATATTAAGTTAACTGATGAGGTTAGAGGATTCGAAGAGGAGGTCTGGTCCGGCAAAGGGTCTCTATGAAGCAGGAATAGTTCTCAAGTACTTATTTAAGTTAGCTGAAGGGGCTGATTAACTAGGTCGAATTGAAATCATTATTTTAGAAAATAGGTCGATTGTGTGATATATTATATATTAAGATTAACTGATGAGCTTAGAGGATTAGGAGAGGAGATCTGGCCAAGCACAGGTCAAATTAACTAGGTCAAATTGAATTCATTATTATAGAAAATAGGTCGATTGTGTGATAGATTATATATGTAGTTAACTGATGAGGTAAAAGGATTGGAAGGGGAGGTCTGGCCAAGCACAGGGATTCTATGAAGCAGGAATAGTTTAAGTTAACTGAAGGGGCTGATTAACTAGGTCAAATCGAATGCATTATTATTTTAGCAATAGGTCGATTGTGTGATATATTATATATTTAGTTAACTGATGAGCTTAGAGGATTAGAAGAGGCGATCTGGCCAAGCACAGGGATTCTATGAAGCAGGCATAGTTCACAAGTAGTAAACCCTACTTTATTCTTGCCGGGTTTCTTCTTGACTTACTGCCAACCCTATGTAAACCTAGTATAGTTAATATATATTTTTTAATACTTACTTCGCTTCGAAGTTGTACTCGCCATTCTGGCCACTTGGAAGTCATCGTCTGCACTTGGCAAAGGCTTTGGCCCAAATTGCCAGAGTTGGCGTGCTTCGTTTTCGGCTGTACGTCGTCCTGCTTCAGTGCCTCCAGCTAGCTGCAAGCTACCAATCCTCCCACCTCTCTCTCTCTCTCGCCTTTAGGTGACGCATGTGTGTTAATTGTGGATTGTAAATTGCATTTGGAAAATCGACGCGCCGCGAAGGTTGTCTTAGCTCAAGCTCCAAGCGCAGCCTACAAGGTTACCACGACGTATAGACCAAGCGACCGATCGATCGACTGAACCTCCCCCATTAGCTGCACAATTTATTGTTTAATTGCCAGCTAAAAAAAAAAAAAAAAAAAAAAAAAATTAAAAACAGTTTGAATTTTCTTCAAATTTGTTAAGTCAAACCACAAATATATTAGGGAAATATTCACATGCATTTTGCTGACCTTAATCCGATCGGACCACAGATTATGCCTAATGGACTCTCGAGCGGACTAATTGAACAGATTATTGCGCTTCATTGCGCGCGCGCGCTAACCAAACGCGAATTGGCAGCAAGTGGGCAGCCCCTGCCTCCTCCTCATCCACAAGAGTCACACATCATCGCACCTTGCTAACCAAATTTGGTTATTCTTTTTTTTGGTCCGTTAATTTCCCTTAACTTCGACCAAATCAAACTGGTCTAAAAACCAAATCTAACAAGTTATTCCCCATTTCAATTAGATTTTAAAAAAAGAATTGCTCAAAAGATCGCAGCGAGTGGGCAGTGCCATTGTTGCATGGCAATTTAACGGTATATATATGTATACCCAAAAGATCTATAAACTTTAAGAGATATATATACAAGATAGATCTATAAATTTTAAGAGGTTGCTGATATCATTATTTATTAACTGAAAAGCGAGAAAAGCAATGCGAAAATGCGGCACCGTTAATACCCTATATTTGGAGTTGGGGAATAATGCGAAAAAAGTTAAGATCGGAGAAGATCTAATAACTTTATATCTAAAAACAAAATAATTTTTTTATAGTGTTTATTTATTCCAAAGTTTTTAAATATTTGAAATCATTTAAAAAGAAATATCTGAGTTCAAATTAAAATTTGATTTTGTGAGTTTCTTATGGACTTAGGAAAAGATCCGAAAAAAGTTAAGATCGGAGAAGATATAATTACTTTATTTTTAAAAACAAAAATAATTTTTTGTAGTGTTTATTTATTCCAAAGTTTTTAAATAATTGAAATCATTTAAAGATAAATCTATGAGTTTAAATTAAAATTAGATTTTGTGAGTATTTAAGAGATATTTTCTTTATCAAGGCATACTTATTCTAGCATAAACCCATACTTGTATCTTAAACTTTAATATATTTACATATAATAACTTTACTTTAATTATCATGACTATAATAACTTCCCATTTAAGCTGCCTTAGGCTCACTTTCAAACACCCTAGTTTATTCATCTATCTATCGCTCCGACTAACGCATACTCTACTTAGCTGATGATATCAAATACTTTGAGATTCTTTCTTAAATTATGTGTGAGTTGAGAGTTGTCAGTTTTAATGGGGGGCGTACAGACACGCCCAGCTCATGCGAATCATAAAACAGCTGGGAAGCATTGGGCTAATCCCTGCCGTGAGCGAGAGGAGAGGGACAGAGGCGTGCTAGAGGGGGTAGAGGGGAGATTGAAGCGCAGTTTAACCCAAATTTCAATTTCGCCAATAAACCATAATTTATTGAACACTCCGAGGAGGGGCTGTGCTCCATTCGGGATGGCCGCTATAGGGAGAGAGAGAGAGAAGGCGAGGAGCTTAGCTAAGCTTGCTTCTCGGGGGGGAGTGGCAGCGACGTCATCTTCATTAGAGCTGGAGAATGATGATGATCTTTATAATGTTGCTGCCTAGGCTGCTGCCTCTGCTGCTGCCTATGTTGCTGCTGCTAATGATGATAATGAGGATTGTTGCTGATGATAATGTTGCTCATGATGATGTTGCTGAAGCGTTGACAAGCTGCTGCTGCTGTTGTTGTTGCTATTTGTGTTTGTCATTTGACCCATTGAAGGCGAATCTCGCCCTGCCCCTGCTTCCCTGTTCCCGTGCTCTCTTGCCCCCTGCTAGTTGTTCTCGTCGCGCTTGGTTAACAGTTCATTGGATCTGGGCGATGGCTCTGCCTCTGGTTTTTTTTGGGTTTGCAGACACGAACAGTTGGCAGTCACTGTATATGCCCCACATGCTGTTGCAATCGTTTATTTTTTTTTTTGGGCGTGCTAACTGCATGGCTTTTCCCCCCCTGCCCTAACTGCCCTACCTAACCGCCTACTCCTACTCCAGCTTGCCCTGCCCCTGCCCGTTCCCTGCCTGCTCCGTTCCCCTTCCCCCTCTGCGCGAACAGCTGCACCGTACTGACCATGCCCTGCACACGCGGCCCTGCGCTGTAAACCTAATCGAAGTGCAGTCCCCAAGTGAGTCGAAAAAAAAAACCCTCAACCCGTCACCCGCCACCCTGCACCCGCCTCAAGCTTTGCGCTTCCTCTCTGCTGCAGTCGACGTCGCCGCTGCTGCTGTCGCCGTCGTCGTCGTCGTCGTCATCGACGTTTTGGATTCTTGCGGCGACGCTCTCAAGTTCGGCAATCGTCATCGTTGACGCCTCGTGCTGTTTCGGGCTGCACTTCGGCAGCGGCAGCAACAACAAATTACAATTAAATAATTTTTCTTTGGTTCTTGTTCTCCGGCTCTGCTGCTACTGCTGGCGCTGCCGCCGCCGGCGCTGCTGCTGCGTTTAATTCCATTTTCATTTTCATTTCCAATTTCATATTTATCGGCAGCGCGCTAGACAAACGCGTCCATTCTGCGCGTTCACCCCAGTAACGTATCACCCGGCCGGGCTGTCTCCAACAAGATCTCCGGTTCTGCAAACGCTTCTCCAGTTCCAGCTCCAACTTCAGCTCCAACTGCAACACGGAGGCAGCTGGTGCCGTCGCCGTCGCCGTTGAGTCTCTCCGAGCCATCGCTCTCGTTCACATTCAATTTTCGAATACGATTCGATTTCGCGCGCCGAAAAAAAAAAAAAAAAAAAAAAAAACAGAAAACCGAACACAAAAATTTCGAAACAGAAGCATTTCAACTGTCCGCGCGTGAGCAGCTCTACGAGCAGCCCATTAACTATTACTAAAATAACTTGGTGAACTCGGTAGTAACTTACTAAAAAAAAAACGATCTACTTAATGCACAATCTAAACGATCTGAAAACGATCTGAAAATTGCATTCCAAGCGCATTGACAACTCCGTTGGCATTTTTCTTCGCAGTTTTTCGAGTGTTTTTTTTTTTTATATCGTGCAAAAAAAAAAAACTATCGATTAATTATAATCGCTCTGCAGAAATCTGCTCTGGCATGTTTAACTCTATTGTCGTGCTAAAGGCTCGGGGATCACAATATCATGGGCTTCCTATCGAAGGCTGCCTACATCGTGTGGGCTGTGTAAGTAGAAGAAAGAAAAAGAGTTCCCCTACTTCTCCCCTTCTCGGCATGTGTCATAGTGTCATATTGCCTATAACTCGTAATATTTATACGCTTCTCTCTCTGTGTCCATGACTAAAGCGCATAAATTACACGCATTTGTGAAATAATCACACTACCCGAGCTGCAAATCCATTACAATCTCTCCAGCTCGTATAGTATGTACACACAACTACGAGTATATAGGAATCGGACAAGTAAAGCCTTATCTTTCGACAAAACTAGGTGGAGTTTGCCGGCAGAAAGGCGACTATACGACTCTATAGAAGTGCAATAGACTACTCATACAAGAATTATAATATATATTTATTATAATACATATAATATATTAATAATATATAATATATTTAATTGTATTCTCTTGTAATATTTTTTGAAGTTCTCCTGAATATCATTTATAATATATTTGCATAGTAAATTTTATTATTAAAAGTGATTGAAAAAAACGTTTAAGATAGTAAGCAGTCAACTTATTGAAATAAGATCCTTTCTGCAAAGTTTCCTTAAAGATCTAAAGTTTTTAACGTAACTCTTATAGGGTTTGCTTGCTCAAATATTGCTAAACTTGCTTATTACTTAGTTTCCTAATAATTTCAAAAGTATTACTAGAGTATTTTGCCAAAATAGTTCAAATTAAGATTCAAGTACAGCTTAAGTTTCTTTCTTTACTGACTGGTCTTAAGTTCTAAGAGCATTGATAGAGAACCTTATAAACTATATGGTTGATATCTTAGTCAATCGTTTTCATTCACTCTGACCTACTTAAATACCTAAACTAAGCAAGTATCCCCAACTTTTGGAGGAGCTGGCACAACCCTACTATATCATTTTATCTGGGTTGTTCCCACACATTGTACGATCACGTCAACATCCTGGGCTATCGTATTACAACCGACTGCAGCAGTTGTTGTTTACTATGGACTGCAATCGCGTACTCCTCTATATATATGTAGAGTATATATAGTACTATGGTGGAATCAGAGGCATGAATCATTTTCCGTTCAATAGGCGCAATTCGCGTCTACAAAGCGTTTTTACACTGCAGGCAGGGCGGGATAGGGGGGTTATATAGGGGGTGATGAAGTGTTAAAGAGGAAGGGGGGGAGTCACAGAGGGAGCAACTCGTACTGCGTCGTTGTCATTCATAAAGCTCAGTTCCGTTGACTTCCTGAGCAACAGCATGCAGTTCTTGCCATGGAATGCACTGACAGGGAGGAGGGGGAGGGAGGAGAAGGGCTAAAGAATTTACATAGTGTGTGGGAAATATTCCAGGGTAGTATCTGGTTGAAGGAATGCTACGCCAACAAATCGCAAACATGCTGAATCTAATGCCCTGAGAACAAAAACAAAACAAAACGAAAGAGAAGGAGAAGGAGAGGGAACATAAAAAGCAGAAGAACTTGAAGATCTGCTCAAGGATCTGCGCAAGAAGTCTTAACTCAAGTGTTTTCCAGCTCGTATTACGCACACACACACACACACACACACACTCAGTTTGGTTGATAATAAAATACGTCAGGCAGAAACAATACGAAATTTGTTGAGGTTCTTATCGTGTGTGTGGGGGGGGGGAAACAAATTGGGGTTGCCACATTGTCAATTGCTGACAATCGATCAACTGTTGTAACTCTTGTTGCCGGATTATGGCCCACTCAGTAGCGACCCCCCCCCTTCCCCCTTCCACACTCCTAACTTGATTTTCCTTGCTCCATATATGATATATATATATATATATAGAGAGAAACCTATACACACGACGCACTTGCGACATCGGTTTGTTATTAAAATCGTAATAGCCCACAATGGTTTTATCACCATCGGGCCTTATCAACAACGTTCGTTCGTATCGTTCCTCGCTCTCGCTCTCTCTCTCTTCCTATCTCCCTCTCCCCTTTTGGCTGCCTGCATTGGGGAAGGGTTACTGCAACACCTACGCTACCCGGCGTAGTATCCCCAAACGCGCCGCAAAATCAATTTAGTCTTTCAACTGCCGCAACGCAACAAGTTCAGCAAATTTTCCGAAAAGGGAAAAAGAAATAGAAAAAAAAATAAAACACAATTTCCGCAGTTTTTGTTTTTTTATTGTGCACTCTAATTGAGTGAATCCATTTGGGTTTTACGATCGCGTAGCGCAGAAGGGCGCCAACTGCAATGGGACTCTTCTCCAAGTTCACCTACACCTACAACACCATGTGGGCCAAGTGAGTCAGTCCAGTTAACCATAGTATCTCGGGGTCTCCAAAAGCACACCTGTTGTCTCAGGTTGTTTTTTTGTGCATGCAAATTTTATTCGGAATTATTTTAGGAATTTTGTTTATGTTTTTTTTTTACGTATAGTGCAGCCTGGGAATTTTTTTCGACCAAGTTAAACTCAAGTATTTTTTTTGGTTTAGTTTATGTTGGCAATTTTCACTATGTGTTCCACTGTGCAGCGGATCGTCTAGGCTGTACGTGTAACTAGAACTCTCACTCCCCGACTGTAATTGGAAACGCTTCGAATTTTGTATTTTCTTTCCTTTTTTCTTTTGCTTTGTTATTTTCGTGGGCAACACAATGAAATCATATTCAAAACAATATTCCAAATGACCATAATAACGTATAGGAATAAAAGAGAAATAAATGTAGAACTCTTTTTTTTAAGGGTTCCTAGCATAAACATAAACAAAAAGAACATAGTAAATTGTTACATTGTGGTTTTTGTTTATAATATATACAAAATTTACCCTCACTTACAGGGTATTATCTTTTTGATTTTTATAGTATATACAAATTTAAAATATATACAAAATTTGCCCTCACTTACAGGGTATAATCTTTCCGATTAGTATAATATATATATAATACAAATTTAAAATATATACAAAATTTGCCCTCATTTACAGGGTATAATCTTTCCGATTAGTATAATATATATATAATACAAATTTAAAATATATACAAAATTTGCCCTCACTTACAGGGTATAAACTCTCTGATTTTTATGCGTTTTTTTTTCTTATAATATATACCAAGCTTACCCTCACTTACACGGTATAATCTTTTTGATTTTTATGCGCCTTTTGACTCTTCTCTTTTTTCTCGTATTTGTGATAAAAATCCACCTAACTGGGACAACCCTGGCTGTGTGTGTGTGTGTACTCTACCTACCTAACTTCTTATCTCTTTAAATTATTTATACTAATGATAAATTCTTTCTGTACGCCCTCTTCTACTTCTTGTACTCTTTCGTCATTTCTTTGATTACATTCATATGCATCCGGTTAGCTAAGTATGCGATAAAAAAACAAAAAATTAATTCCTGCTAAAGCGTATGATATGGTTCAATAGCCTGATACAACAACAAATAAAAAGAGGAGTATCTGTAGAGGTTTACACGATGAAGCTGTGTATAAAGATAGAGTTAGAAGAGAAGAGGAAAAAGAAAGTGATAGGATAGGATTGATAGGATTTAAGCAGAGTCGCAGTACAGGAATTAAGGTATAAAGCTGGTTGCTTTCTTAAATATAATATTATAAATGAACAGCTAAGTAGTATATTCCCAATTTAAAAAAAAAAAAACTAAGTTATTTTTCGTATATCAAGCCTTCTATATCTGCAAAGAAGGAGAGAAAGAGAGGGAGAGAGAGTGTATTTTCTTCATGTTTACACAATGAAGTCAGTTCATGAAGTTCTTTCTCGCACTTCACTTGATTTGCCTGCTCTCTTTCTCTCTTTCACTTTTCTCTCTCTTCTCGCCTAGATTCGTTCGCTTATTCATTCATTCAGAATTTCAATTGAAATTAACCGCACCCCAAATAAAAAAAAAAAGAAAAAAAGCGATGACCTATCGCTACACGCAGTGCACTTGGAACTGCCCAGAACCAGAAGTGCCGCCGTCTCCCCCCTCTGCTTCCTCCTCCTCCTTCTCCTATGATCCCCAACCCGAATTGAATTCCGAAAATGAAACTGAAACCGTAGACCCGACCCGCAGACATAGACACAGTTTGGATGGTATAGAGGGTGCTGGGTAATGATGACACACACACACACACACACACACACACACACACACATCTATGGTATCTATGGTATGTGGGCTGCGGTGGCTTTACACGCATTCGCGAACTTTTCGCGGCGTTTTAATTCAAGTTAATTGCAATTTCCTGTGTAAACTTCAATCAATTTGAAAGTAATTTGACACGACTCATTATGGATATTAATAGATACAGAACGTGTATAGCTATTTATGTATATATTCTGTTATATATATATATCGATATTATTCATAGAGAGTTGTCGATTACCGAAAAAACGTGCTCAACAATTTCGAAATTAGTCATTTCCGCCTGGCTGGGCGTCAAAGAGGCGTTAATTGCACTCAAAACTGTTGTCACTACTGTACCTGCCCTGCCACGCCCCGTCCCGTCCCTCCGCCTCCTCTCTAACCCTAGCCGAAGCCACAGCCCAAGCAACCGATCGCCATAATTTGCGTTATTAATTGACCAATTTTCATTTTCAAATTCAAGTTGAAGGTCAAAAAAAAAAGTAAGCGCGAAATAAATAACGAGAAAAGAGCTAAAAAAAAAACAGAGCTAAAACAAGCTAAAAAACAAAACACAACAAATTATGCATCGGCAATTAGAATACCCATATTATGATCTCGCTCCGATCCGATTATTGACTATCGGGAAAAGTCTCTATTCTATGCCGCAGCCAAGGTTTCTTCCGGCTGCGCTTTTTGCCGCCTTCTTTTTCTCTCCCTTCGATTTGCTTTTCTGTTTTTTTTTTTAGCCAGAAAATCAAGGTGATAATTTTTTTTTTATCGCTGCTGCAATTTATCAACTGCAGTTGGCAAAGCGATAAATTTTGCTGCGAACTTAGTTATCGATATTTCGAGAATACTCTTACGATACGTAGTTAGTTAATTTCTTAATTAGACTATTTTTAATTTTGACACACAATCTCTTTCGTGCCATGGCATCATTATACCCTGTAAACTGCGTTCTTAGTCATCGTAATGAGCCACATTCGATTGGCTTATTAATTTATCAATATTTACCTCCAAATTATTAAACTAATTTAGGTTTAATTATAAGGTGAAAGGTTGCTCCGACCGATAACCGATAGCTGGTGCTATTGTAATCGGAAAAACAGTAAGAAAAGGCCACGTTTAGATGTTTAGAATGGGTTTAGATAACATTAATCGATTATTTAGTGCAATATGCAAGTAGAAATCGTTATCGAATCAATCAATTAATCGATGGAAGTATATAAATCGTATTTCATGAAAAAATATTGAGTTTTTGGTGCAAGTTATCAGTGCTCATACTATCGATAACCTAGATAGCCATATCGATAGTAATTTAGGCTTTTTTATGAGGTTAAACGTTGCGCGAAGCGATAACCGATAGCTGGTGCTATTTTAAGCGAAAAACAGTGAGTAAATTCGCTTATCGTTTCAAAAGCTGCACGTTTGGATATTTAGCTAGGACATAGATAACATTAATCGATAATTTAGTGCAATATGCAAGTATAAATCGTTATCGAATCAATCAATTATCGATTGTGTAATCGTTGCAAGTATATAAATCATGTTCGATGTGAAAATATTGAGTTTATGGCGCAAGTTATCAGTGCTCATACTATCGATAACTTAGAAAGCTGAGATATCGATCGAGCAATTGCAGAGTATGACGGCAAGCGGCTATAACTCCGCTCAGGTGTTTTGTGCAACAGGTGTCGTTTGCCTTAATTGGCTCATTAGTAAATTGTCAGCTTGGCGCGAGAGAATAAACCAATCAATTGCTGCGGCCAATGCGATATAGCTGCATGATTAATGCCGCTGACGTCATCGATAGCGTAATACCAGCTAACTAATCTCGCTCTCTCTCTCTCTCTGTCTCTCTCCTTGCAGCCTATTCGAGCAGGAGATCATGAGCTATGTTCCTATTGAAGAGCGCAGTCCGCAGGGATCACCCGTGCTCAGCTCGCGCATGCCACAGCGTGCGCCACCTCCATTCCGACGTGACTTCGAGGCCAAGCTGCGCAGTTTCTATCGCAAACTGGAGTCCAAGGGTTACGGTCAGGGGCCGCACAAGCTCAAGTAAGTCCCGTTAACTAAAGCAGAGCTAAATCCTAACCAACTAACCTCCATTACGTTCCAGATTACACATACGTCGCAGTCATCTGCTGGAGGATGCCTTCCGTCGCATCATGTCGGCCAACAAGAAGGATTTACAGCGTGGTCGCCTCGCCGTGCTGTGGGACACCGAGGAGGGTCTCGACTATGGTGGCCCATCGCGTGAGTTCTTCTTTCTGTTGTCACGGGAACTCTTCAATCCCTACTACGGTCTGTTCGAGTACTCGGCCAATGACACGTACACGGTGCAAGTGTCACCTCTCTCGGCCTTTGTGGACAACTGCCACGACTGGTTCCGCTTCAGTGGACGCGTGCTGGGTTTGGCCCTGGTCCATCAGTATCTGCTGGATGCGTTCTTCACGCGACCCTTCTACAAGGCACTGCTGCGTCTGCCTGTCGCTTTGAGTGATCTGGAGTCACTGGACAATGAGTTCCATCAGTCGCTGCAATGGATACGTGACAATGACATTGGCACCGGCATCGATCTGGGACTTACGTTCTGTGTCACCGAGGAGTTGCTGGGTCGCGTTGTGGAGCGTGAGCTGAAGCCAGGCGGCAAGAATGTCATAGTCAATGAGAAGAACAAGAAGGAGTATTTGGAGCGCATGATCAAGTGGCGTCTGGAGCGAGGTGTGCAAGAGCAGACGGAGTCACTGGTACGTGGCTTCTACGAGGTGGTTGACTCACGCCTCGTCTCCGTCTTCGATGCACGTGAACTGGAGCTGGTCATTGCGGGCACAGCAGAGATCGATACAAACGATTGGCGACTGAATACCGAATATCGTTCGGGCTATCATGATAATCATCAGGTGATCGTTTGGTTCTGGCAGGTTATCGAACGCTTTAGCAATGAGCAGCGCCTCCGCTTGTTGCAATTCGTGACGGGCACGTCGAGTATACCCTATGAGGGATTCTCAGCGTTGCGCGGCTCGACGGGACCACGTCGTTTCTGCATCGAGAAGTGGGGCAAACCGAATGCCCTGCCGCGTGCCCACACCTGCTTCAATCGGCTCGATCTGCCGCCGTATCCCACACCGGAACTGCTGTACGAGAAGCTGCTGCTGGCCGTGGAGGAGACCAATACGTTTGGCATCGAATAGGCCCGTGATATTTTTTTGCCCACTTTGATTAAGTTTTTTATTTTTTTTTTTTTTTTTTTTGTATAATTGTAATCTTCAGGCTAGATGTATTTATTAGTTTTGGAGCTGAGACGGCGATAAATCTATCGATAGCTCCTCAGACTGTTTTATCATGCATCCCAAATTGTTTGCTAGCAAATTTATGTTGCTTTGCCTTTATCGTTACCTCAAAACTATATTGTTTTTTTTTTATGCCAGTCATTAGTCCTAAGAGAGTACACAGAAACTTTGCCTTTATAGATCATTCCTTACTGCCTGCAGAAACTTTCACAATTTTGAGCACGATTTCAAAACATTCCAGAGATGAAGAAGTAGAAAAAAAAAAACAAAAACAAACTACAAACACAACAAAAGACCTTAAGCAAAACCAAACCAGAACAAAACAAAAACTAAGAACGAAAAAAGTGAAATTTATAAAATACAATTATATTTGATAAGGGTCTAAAGGGCGGATATATAGTACTATGTTACTGCCTGGAGAAATTCTACGCCAATACTTAAATAGCTTGTAATTCTTTTAGCCTTAAAAAAGCTCTATAGATGTGTGCGTTATTAGCTATTCCATTTCTCGGTTATAGTATTATGAAAGATACGTAATATTAGCTATACGAATATATATATATATAGTATATAGTATATACTAAATATACAAATACTTGAAACTACAGCTATAATTAAGTTAAGTAAATTGTTTTAAAATTTACAAAGAATCGACTATTAATGCATTTGTATTTGCCAGCGATTGTCTGCATGTTCGATGGGCTGACAATGCTGTCTATATAGAAACTATATACATATGTAGTAATATTTATATAGCATATGCAGTATTGGCAATATCCGTTTCGACATGCAGATACACCCAAAAAGCAAATGCAGATCTGGTCCAGTGCGTTGCTTTGGCTTTATTGGTTTTTCCGGCGCATACAAAATTAAGATTAACTAATTAACGAATTATTAACTATGAAAATTTAAAAAAAAAACGAAACAATTTAATTAGCTAACTAAAATCGATTTGCCCCTCCCCCCAAGATACTTAAGATTAAAAACGAACAAGAAGAACTAAACTAAATAAATGGTGATTTGTTTACATGAATTTTTTCGCATTAGTTAAAACGCAAACATGAACGAGAGATAGAGAAAGAGAGAGAGAGAGAGAGAGAACGAGAGACAGCTAGTGAGAGTATGCACGAAAGAGACGGGAGCATACATTATTATAGAGAAACGCTTTTTGAACTATGTACGATATATTATATATATTATTATTGATAAATGAGAATGTTTTGATTGAATTATTAACGTGCGTGTATTTATTGAGTAAATTAACTATAATTAAATAATAAATAAATGTGAGCCTTTTACTTCAAAAGCTAAAGATGATCTTTCAATCGGGGCTGGAAAGAGAAATAATTCCAATAAAAAAAACACTTGATCTCTTTCGTTTTCTATATATTTTTTCCACAATTTCTTTAGGTTTTTATTTTGTTTTTTTTTCAGTTTTTGTTTCTTTCAGCAAATGAAATTCGCTTTACATACATATATAATAGAATTATTTCTCGATTTGGGTTCGGTAATGAAATGATAACATATGCATTAGGTTTTCTTTCTTTTTTTTTTGTTTTTCTTATTAAATTTGCGACTGTTCTTGGGGATTTCCTTGTTTTTCTTTGATTTGGACACGGTTCGCTTTCTTCTGCTGCGCCTCCATTTACTTCTTCATCTACATCCTCATCATCTTGATGTCCTAATGTTATTATGTACAGAGTTTTGAGCTGGGCATTGGAAGTGCTTAGTAGTGTTAGTAGTAGTAGTATTCATATGTGGCTATGATGTATAGGTAATACCTATGTATATGTTGGTTATAGGATAGGAGAATAGCTGAGAGTGTGTGAGATAGAGAGAGGGAGAGAGTCTGTATGAAGTGCTATGCTGTTCTCCAGAGATATTTAAGGGCGAAGATCTTTTCTTGAGTTAGGCTAAGGTGCGCTGACTTGGGTGGGCTGTTCTATGTGTGTGTGTGTGTGTGAAAGCTTTCTGAAAGGCACAGTCGAAAAAAAATGCCTGTCGCCTACGATTCTATATGTCTGTGTGTGTGTGTGTATGGTATGTAAGTCTAGCTAATTGTACATTACACTTGAAGAAATTTCGCTAAATCAATTTGTCATACAAGTTACAATAATGTATATCATATATATATATACTAAACATATACATATACATATATATAATTTATAATTTAAATAAATTCTCTGCGCTTTCGCTTAATTTGTAACTCCACAAAATATATATGTGTGTGCGTGTGTGTAGGTAATGGTTATGTACAGTACATATGCATATGTATATAATGTATAGGGTATGTAAGTGTTGGTTAGTTTTTCGATTCAAGCTTTACAAAAATAGAGCATCATTTGGAATTTCGAATAGAATTAATACTTTGTCTCCAAAAAGGCCTTGAGAAAAAGCTGTTTAGCAAAGATATTGTGTATGAGTTTGTATGAGAGTGTGTATATATTATTATTATTTTTTTTAATTATTTTGTAATTTATATTGAGTATGGTAATTTAGTTTGTTAATTTTTCTTTTCTAGTTTTTTGGTTTTTTTTTTAAGGTTTTTTTTTTGGGAAAGTGAGTCTAATGTGCAGGCAGGCGAATGTAAGGTTAGGTAACCTTTTCTCTTTCGTAAATGTTTCTCATTATGTTGATCACAGCTTTTACAATTCTAATGATATACATATGTGTGTGTGTGTGTGTGTGTCTGTATGTGTGAGAAAAATGAAGTATGAAGTGTGTGTGAGTTTTGTAGAGTTTCTTCATGTTTTTACTAAATTCGCACCAAAAATACTGTTATACGTGTGTGTGTGTGTGTGTGTACTGCTATATGCATATATCATACATACATATATATAGTCATTACATACATATTCATGTACCTATAATTATAATACTTTTTTTTAGCTCTCAGTTTTTTTTTTACTTTTACAAATATGCACAAAGTTTGCCTTGGCGAAATTTTTTATTTTTTTTTTTTTTTGTTTTTCTTAAGAAAAGCTGCCAGTAAATTTTCCTTTAATTGTTTCCTCATCATTATTACACACAACACAACTAAATACATATTTATTTATTTATTTTTTATATTATAATGCTAATGCTTCTTCTTTATGTTAGTCAAAAAGTTAATACAAAATATGTTCCGATTTTAGTTTAGAGCTCTATGAAAATCATCATCATGAAAAGAAGGCATGGCATCTGTCTAGTATGTATGTATACGTCTGTGAACTAGTTTTTGTATATATATATCTATATACATATACTATATAGATTCCCATATGCATTCTATATGCGATTTACTTAGTAAAATGTTTAGTAAAATTTCCACTACATTTACACTTGTTATTCTTGTTCTACATTTAAAAAAATGCTATGAAAAACGCAATAGTTATTGAGAACCCAAAAAATTAAGATCATAAATCGAGAACAGATCGAGAAACATTATATGTTATATATTTAACATTCAACAGCTAGTACGACGGTATTTCGTTTATTTGGTTTACGTTTAACGCGGTTTTCATCATCTTCCTCTCATCTTCTTCTTATTTATATTCTTCATCATCTTCGAAAGCAATTCGAGTTTTGTTTTTTTTGTTGGTTCCTGGTGGGGGTTTCTTCTGGTTCTTGGGGTTTTGGTTGGGGAAAATGCAGCTGGAAGGAAAACTAGTTTGCACTTTACTTCGGGCTATTTTCGATTTTCGAATTTAACAATGCTTAATACTCTATAGACTATGTGTGTGTGTGTGTGTGTGTGTGTTTGCATGCATATAGTAATGTATGTTCCTTTTATATAGATATATATTTCTGTTTCTGATTTTTTATTCTCTTCTCTTCTCTTGTAGTTGATTGTAGGAAATTTGCAGCAATTTGCATAAATACTATTTATCATTATCATTTATTTATTAATATTATTTTTAGTTTTTATAAAAAAAAAAAAAAAAAAACAATGAAAAGGTAGAAAATTGCACAAAGTTCTTGTTCATTTCGCTAACGTATTCTTCTTCTTCTCTGTATTCTTCTTCTGCTTCATCTTCAACTTTCTATTGGCTCCTTCTTCTTTACCGTTACGCCGGACGGCATCAACTTGTGTGTGTTTCTTTCTTTCTGTTATCGTGCCTTTTGCTTTGCTTTTCGTTTACTTGACTGTGTGATTGGGCGTGGGGGAGTCAAGGAGTTGGAGGACAAGGGCGGGGGGAGTGGCCTTGCCTTACGCTTTGTTTCGTTGTACTTTAACTGTAGTTAACTTTCTTCGTCAGGCTCGACTTTGTTTTCTTTTGTTTTGTATTTCTTCAATTAAACATTGTTTGTTTTTAGCATGTTGTTATTTATTTGATTTTTTCTCGTTTTTCTCTCCTCTTTTATTCTTTTTACTATGTTCGCATATGTTGCTGCTCATCTCTTTTGTTTTTTTTTTTTTTTTTTTTTATTATTATTACTTTTATCTAGTTTTCTTTTGTATTTTTCGGTTTTCTTTTGTTGTTTCTCTTGTTTGTTTTCCATATTAATTTAATTTAAATAAATTTACATTACAAATACAATTCTTGTTAAACGGGGCGGGGCGGGGTGGTGTGTTGGGGGGTAGGAAAGGGATGTGGGAGTTGCAAGAAATAAACATTGTAATCATGAAATGATCAGGGTATATATATATATAGTATGTATATATAAAATAATTCACTTTAAATATTAATTACGTACATTACAAAAAAACTTGGTATATAAATACAAATACATGTGCACACCTCGCTGCACATGTGTGTGTGTGGGTGTGTGTATGTGTGTGTGTGTGTGTGTGTGTTGGGTGTGTGCTTGTCCTATTTTCAAGCTATACAAATATTCATATAGGCACTCTCCCTACCACACACACACACACACACAACACACTCAAACTTATGCTCCTTATGCAAATACCATACATATAAAGAATACAAATACATACATAAATATATATATATATATTTATATATATATACAGACATTATCGTAGGCGAGTCAGCGAGTTGCTCCGTCTGCTACACATTTCACTTGCACATAAATAATAATCATAATCGTAATAAACAAGAACAGAAATTAGTCAAAATTTACAGTTAACATTGCAAAGCTTTCATTGTCGCTCTCCCTCTCGCTCTAGTGTATCAAGTATAAGTATATATATACATATATATATTATTCTATATGTATGTATTAGCATATTTATGCTGGTTTTGTTACTTTTACAAATAAGAAAAAAATTGTTTTGTTATCATATCTCGTAATAAACATGTCGAAAAAACATCTTATACAGAAAATGACAATTTCTAATTTAATTTCAATTGATCATATTCGTTTTTCTTTTTATGCGAAATTAAAATCATAATCGTAATCGTAATAATAGTAGTAAAAAAAAAAAAAAAAATATTGTATTTAATAAACGAATGATGACCATATAAGATAATCTGTATACAATTTGTATTTTTCTTCTGTGGTTGCGATGTGTGTGTGTGTGTGTGTGTCTGTGTCCGTTTTTCATTCTCCTACTCCTGCTCTCCGCTCTTGGTTGCTCGTACCTCCATTGCCCATCTACTCGGAGTCCTGTTCCCGCTCATCGAATCCCGCCAAATCGACTGTCTGCAACATGCCACGCGAATACGCATACTCGATCAGTGCCAGATGACAGAATACATACTGATCGGGCATTTGTATAGAGTAGGCGCGCTGCGAACGTATCTTCTCAACGGTACCACGTATATCCGCTGTGCCCACATCCTCCAGACGCGATATGCAAATGTCCAGCGTGATGAATGTGCCTGTTTGCGAGTCATTAGATTAGATTAGATTACATAATCTCGTAAAGTGTGCATATTATCTTTACCCGTGCGTCCAATGCCAGCGCTACAGTGCACCACAATTGGCGGACCGCGCGGATGGCCAGCCCAGGTGTCGCCCAGTGCGCTCACCATCTGTGCCTGCTTGTCGCGCACCTTTTGCAGGAAATTCAGCATGGCCATTGCCGAGCTGGGCACACCATAGTCCGGCCAGCTGGTGAACTGCCAATGTGATACATTGCGAATTTCGTCAGTCTGCAAGGCGAGATATACAATATGATTAATATATGTATGATATACTATGGACTGTGTTTCATTTCGTGCTACCTTTAGGTTTCTCAATTCTAGCGAGGCAACCGTATAGTCCTCGTTGCACTCGACGCTAATTGTTCGCACATGGTAATTTCCAAATTCCAAGGAACTATCTTCAGTCGGCTCCCAGTATTGGCCGCACTTGACTCGCCCGCGCTCCATGACGCGCGTCGTCATAACTATAACTAAGCAATGTTGTTCCCAGATCATGCGCCAAAAGTCCTGGGATGTCTTTGGTAATGGACCTGCAGGGAAGCAAATAGAATTAACAGGGAGTTAGTAGTGTGCTAAAGAGTTGGGAGAGAGAGAGAGCTCTCTTTTAAAATACTCAAGAAATTCTTAGCTTACACAATCTATTATAAATCCCATATATAAGAGGGTTACAAAAATCTAAATATTGCCCCATATCTAACGAGTTATTCATGAGTTCAAGTGATGCTTTAACACATTTTGGTTTCATTCTTTAACAAGCATATTTCAAGAGATTTTCCAATTCAAACTACCAAGAGTTTTCCGTGGAAACCCAATTAAAACTAGCACAACCAAATTTGATAGAACTTTGGGCAAAATATGCACAAGTTTCGAGAAATATGTAATAAACTTGGATTTTCCACGAATTTGAGTTCTACGAAATTGCAACAAAATTGAGAAAAACACACAGAGTAGAGGAGGAGGAAGAGGAGGAGGAGGAGGCAGAGGAGGAGGAGGAGGAGGCAGAGGAGGAGGAAGAGGCAGAGGAGGAGGAGAGGGAGAAGGTGTAGCTGCCTGTCTGCCTGTGTAGTTGCAGCTGGGGGGACGTCGGCGCTGTGAAGCCATAGCATGGCAAGCAACCCCCTCCCTGCCCTCCCTGCCCTGGATCGATGCGACATCGTTGTTGTCCACTCACCTTGAGTGGAAATATACGCGTTCTTTTGCTTGTATCCATCGACGAAATTCGCATTGATGTAGTCCGACAACTCGTCCTCATCCTCGCGCGCAAGCACCACGCGACTGTGATCGTAGCACAGTACATCCGTATAACGGTTTTTGGTCAAATTGTAGCGCATGCTAAGGTAGGGGAAAGGAGAGAGATTAGTTCCTAATTCGAACTGTGTAAGATTTTTGAGCCTACTCACCGTGCATGCAGAAATGTGCCCTCTGGCGCTCTATTCCTAATATCCGCATATTCCTTAACCAGACCCTGACGGCAACGTTCCCTGACCATTTGCACAATCTGTTCAATTGTCTTGGGATCACCCTCCTGTCCGGCCAGGCTATCATCATCACTGAAACCGGACGAAGCGCTGCTAGGCGGATTTTCTGTCCAGAATTCACCGGCAGCGCCAGCAGCAGCTGCACCGGCAGCAGCAGCTACTCCTGTACCTGCGCCAGCTGCAGCTGCTGTTCCAGCGCCAGCTGCAGTGGCAGCGCTGCCAGCTGCTGCAGTCGACGCCGTTGTGGAGTCGCCGTTAATGGGCTGCTGTATGCCGCTGGTGTTGAGCTTGAGGCGATGACTGGGACTGAGTCCGTTGATTGTGATGTTCTCGTTGGGCTCTGTGGACTGTTGTTGTTGCTGCTGTGTGCTTGTGGATTGTATTGTGGATTCTATGCCAGCAACAGCAGCAGCAGTCGCAGCAGTACCGACCGTTACGACGGTCGTGTTGCTCTCGGCCAACTGATGCACTGCGCTGATTATTGTCGCTGCTGCTGCTGTTGCACCATTGCTGTGGTTGCTGCTGCTTGCTGCGCTGCTTATCGCGCTGCTGCTGTTTGTATCGTTGTTGCTGCTGCTGCTGTTGCTGTTGTTGCTGCTGCTGCCACCACCGCCGCCGTTGCTCAGCTGCGTCGCTCCGGGCCCGGCAACAACAATGTTGGCAAGCAGTTCGTCTTCACGATTCGTCATCGAGGCGCGGCAAGTCAGCAACCATGTGGCGTGATCGATTTCCAGCGTGCCACCAAGATGCACTGGCAGCGCCTTGCGCGGCACGTGCAAACTAAGCTGCGGCACCGATACGGTAAACACACGTTCCCGCAGCTTCTCACGCACAAATAGACGTAGGATCTTGAACGGCGCCTTGAACCACAACGGCGCCGTTACGATCAGTACCTTCTTCAGACGCGCCGGATAGCCGCCCTGCAAATGGAGCAAAAAGAGGGAAAACGATGTCGTTAGAATGGTATATCGTATATGGTATATATAGGCATATTGCCAGCTGCTTTGGGGGGGTGCATGTTGATAAGCTCGTCTGGGCGTGTGTATGGCAAGTATTAATAGTAATGGAGGTGTGTGTGTGTGTGTGTGTGTGTGTGGAGGAGTGTGCTCAGGTGTGTTTGCTTGCCGGGTAGCAGCTTGTCCCTATTCCTACCTTCTAAAATCACTTCTTTTACACTCTTAAACACAAAATTATTTCTTTTGAAATTTTCTAGATTTTTTTTTTTTTTTTTTTAGATTTTTGTTTTCCTTTCAGACACAGTTTTCAATCTAATCAGTTAGTTGCCTCTCTGTCAATTGAAGTCAGGTCTCTTTCGAAGGGGGGAACTGACTTACTGGTTCACAGCTGAACTGGTTCAGCATGCGTGAACTCTACAACTCTATAGAGTTACAATAGTACTAAGATGATGTTTAACAGGAAAGATTGAATTAGTTCAGAGCTTTAGAACTAGTTCGCGAACTAGCCGCCTCTCTTTGCAGGCTTTCCAGTCCGTAGTCATCATTATATACAGTCTTTGATATCTATTATATATTTCGTTTTTTTTTTTTTTTTTTTTTTTTTTTTTTTAATGAAGTTTATGTTTTATTAAATTTTGTCAAGCTTGTACCGCGTAGTTTGCTATAGAAAACCTTGGAACTTGGTTCATGGCAACGTGTCATTTCATTTTGAGGTCATGGAAATTAATTTTTAAATAGTTTTCTTTATTTTGGTAGAGAAATTTGTGCACTTTTGCTTTCTTTTTCATTGTATTCTATATACGTTTTTTTTTTAATTTTTTTTGTTTTTTTTTTTTTGTAGTTAAGCTACATTTAAAAATTGTTGATTTTCTTTTGCATTTTAGAGGTGAAAAATCAATTTGACAGGTAAATGAAACATGCCCCAATGCATGCGGCATTGTGCGTGGTATATGTATGTGTGTGTGTGTGTGTGCCTGTTGTGTGCGTGTGTGTGATTGTGACTGCGTGTCTGTGTTTAATTAAGTGAAATGCAAATGAAATCGCTGTCGCTGTCGCTATCGTTCTTCTCTCACTCTCCCCACTCTCTCTCTCTGCCCCTCTGTCTTTCTCCCTCTCCCATTCTCCCTCATTTCGTTGCTCTTGTTGTTGTTTTGACTGTTGCGAGGCGCAACCTTCACCCAGTTGCAGCAAAATGTTGAAAATTTCATTGCGGGCATTTTCAATTGCAAATGGCGTCAACCGCATTCGACTCGGTTTCCTCTCTAGTCTCCACCTCCCACCACTTTCGTCTCCCTCTCCCGCTCTCTCTCTCCGTCTCTCTCTCACACACTTTTCCGCTCTGCTTCTTCTTGTAGTCTCATTTGGCCCGGCCAATTTCCAGTTCAGTCTGCACTTTGCTTTGCTATCCGTGTCATCGCCATTTATACGCAGTTTATTGGCCAATCTTGCTCTCTTTACCTCTCTTCCGCTCTCCCACCCTCCCTCTCTCTTCCTCCCTTGGTCTTTCCTCATCATCTGCATACAGTGCAGGCCAACAAATTAAGGTCAGCAGCAACAAAGCAGAGCGCAGAGAGCAGCGACAATATTAACAAAAACAACAGCAGAGGAAGGAAGTGTTGTAGCGAGGGGGGGGACAAAGAGGAGTAGCAGAGAGAGAGGGAGAGAAAGGGGGAGGGGGAGAGAGAGAGGGGGCGGCAACCAGGTGCATTTTGTGCGGCACGCTTTGTGCGCCGTAATTAGCACAGCAACAACAAAAAGTTATCGTACACCTCCCACACGCGACTCGCAGCGCATCTAACTATGCAGAGAGAGAGATAGAGAGAGAGAGAGAGAGAAAGAAAGAGACAGGCAGATAGCTACAGTCATGGAACAGCATATTAGAAGCGGTTGTACTAATTATCAGGTAATATAAATTGTTTTAGATTGAATAAACTATGAAGATCATATACATATTGGCACTGTGAGACAAAAAGTGGAGTTATTTTAATCATTTTCCATACTTTGGATTGGCCTAAAATATATAGCATAGTTTTATATTATAAGCATGTTAGACAGGCAGCTTCAGGCCAAATTTGTTGCCTCTAGCACTTAGGGTTGCCCAGATTAACGTGTTCAAACAGACAAAAAAGGCTAAAAATAATTGAAAAGCTCTTCAATTTAATCTAACTCATGATATAGCATATAAATAATAAATTTGCTCAATTTTCAGTAACCTTTAGAACCTCAAAGAGTGCTACTACTATTCCAAGCCATGACTGTACCTATATACTATATCCACATCCACCTGCATGTGTATCTCTATTCCAACTACCTGCACAGTGTATAGATTTACAACATTCTCGCTAACATTTTGCGCCAGCGCTAATTGGAGCGCGCTTTTATGCGTGAACTTGTGCAAAAAAGGTTTTTTTACTCGATGAGAATGCGGAAAATTGTGAAAATTCAAAATGAAAATTAATTGCAATTTGCAAGTTTGGCAAGAAAAAGCGTGCGCATCACATTGCAATGCTGCAGAGTTTTGCTGTGCTAATTGGCAGCAATTACTCGATACATTTTCCACGAAAATGCATTCCTACACACACACACACACACACACACGTTCCACATAGCATCCACAGAGTAGGTCACAGCAGCAGCGGCAGCGGCAGCAGCGACTTCAATCTCGTCGGCAGCGACGACTTTTTATGACCCTTTTGGGCTCGGATTGCATCATCGACCTAACTGCATTTGCTTTTACGGCTCCCCAACTGCTGCTTCTCTCTCTACTCTGCCTTTTCCGCTTCTGCTTCTCTGCCTCTTCTTCTTCCTCAGCTTCTCTGCAGCCGCAGCGCAGTTCAAGGCTTTGGAGCGCAGCAAAGTAGGCTACACTAAATTCAAAACGACTCAACACGCGACTCAACTCGACTCAGCTGAGCTGAGCTGAGCGAGCGAGCGAGTGTGTGTGTGTGAGTGAGAAGGCAAGAGCACTCAAAGTGTCACAACTGTTGCAGTCACACACACACACACACACACGTACAACTTGTCCAGAATCGAAGGCAATTTGCATAACGGCAAATGCGAATCGGAATACGAATTGCGATTCCAAATGCGAATGCGAATCAAAATGAATATATTCATACAGCCGCACAGTGGGGCATGCTTACTCGAAATATATACTCAGTGTATGACATATACGTGTACATTACAGTCAGGTTACACTGTACTGCTGTCCCTCTTCCCTCTCTCTCCCTCTCCCCTTGTTGCGTGTCGCATAACATCAAAATGGTCGCGCATAAATTATCCGAGACTTATGCGTGGCAATTGCTCTCTTTGTTCTCTCTCTCTTTCCTCTAATTTATACGTCTATAACTTCTGATTCAGTCTTCTATATATATACAATGTATATCGTGCTATTATGCCATATTATGGCAGTACAAATTTATGGCGCATTTGTTGCTATAAAGCAAAAGGTTTCACTTTCTACGTACAAATTAAGCTTAAAACTGGCGGGAGCTTTTTTCCTGCCTTATAAACGTATATATTTTTGGAAAATATAATTCATTATTTATTATAACCATAAATCATTGAATTTACTCTAAAAAGGGTATACTAAGTGCCTTAGAGAAGTAGGAAGTGGGTAAACCAGGCTCTACATCAATTGGAGCGTCAATTTAGCTAAATATGTCTGTTTGAACGCACAGATCTCTGTTAATACATGAGCTAGAGATATCAAATTCGGCATGTAGATTACTCTATATCATAGGCAGCTGCACTATATATCAAATATCTTTTGCCACTTTCCCAAAGCCCAGGAAAATTAACAATTTGCGTTTATTCGCCATCTTTTTCAAGTCTTTGCTTTCTGCTTCGACTTACACTTATAAAAGTATTATATACAGCTTTCTTATGCATTTCAAATCAATCAGTTTATATACACAAAAGTAAAGGGTATATTATTGTCGTGTAGCTTTGATTATATTTTCTATTTGCAGGAATTCATAATGAATCTATATATATGTATATATATATTTTTATTCTTGCTTCTCTTTCAATTTCCTTTCAATTTGCATTTTCATTTTGCCCAGGCTTAAGTTCTTATCGATAGGGAGAAAGAAAGAAAGAGAGAGAGAGAGAGAGAGAGAGAGCGTGTGGCTTAACTGACCTAAGCTGTGCTGCTTTCACTTTCGCCAACTTGTGGCTGCATAGATATAGATAACTATATATATATATATATATATATAGCTATAGATAGATACCGTGTCTGTCTGGGCGCAAAACCCAAGCTGAAATCCAATAATAATAATTAAATTTTGTTATTGGTTTTGTTTTTTTAGGCGGAGGGTGTGCGAGTGGGCGGCGCGGAAAAAAGAGTGGCAAAATAATGAAAAGAAAGAGGAGAAGCAGAGCGGCAGAATGAGGGAAGGTGAGGGAATGGAATCATGGCAATAAGCAGCATTATGACGCACCTGTCCCTAATAAACATTGACATCGTCATAAGCAGCGTGCGGGCCAATCGACAACCCACACACACAGCTACAACAACAACAACAACAAGAGGGGGAAAACAACAGCAAATTAAGCTGAAATAATAAGCATATACACACATACGCACACACACACACACACACACCTCCGCACACTCGCACACTCGACTGCAATCGAGTCGAGCTAAAGAAAGTCCACACACACACGACGCCTCCAGCTTCGCCGTCAAGTGGCAAACAGCAAAACAGCACGGCCAGAGCAGAGGCGTAGGCAGGGGGGAGGGGGGAGGGAGTTTTGTAAGAGGGATCGCCTCGCAGGATGTGGGCGTGCCACTCGCTTATTGACGCACACTGACAGATTGCCAGTGTTGTGCTTCATCGTCCTCCGCTCGAGTGGGCGGCGGCGGCGGCGGCGACGTTATGCATCCCCTGTAAAACTTCAACCCACCCCCTCTCCTCCTCCTCTTTCTCCTACTTGCTCGACTTAACTTGTCGCTTGTTACGTGCTTCGCGTGCTTCTTAGCCTTGTTCTTTGTTGTAGTTGCTGCTGTTGCAGGTAGCAGCAAGTGCCTCGCCTACTTCCTCAAGCACTCAACAGGGCAACAAACAAACAAGGATGGAGAAGGGAACGCCAGTGGCTTGCAGGGGGGTGGGCAGAGGGGGGAGAAGTAGCTGGGACTACTAACTAGCTGTTTGACTTAAAGTTTGAACGATCGACAATGGCAAATGAAGAGCTTACAAGGAGAGAAGAGTCTAAGAAATGCAGCTATATCTAGAAAAGCCATAGCTATAGATATAAAAAGATCAATAGAGGGATAAAGTGCTAGATACCTGAACAATTGGATAGTATAGATCTATATATATATTAGATAGAATATATAGTAGCATAAATAAGTACTTAGACAGATATATATATGCCTAGGTGAACATACAGTTAGTAAAAACCTGCATGCGGTGGTTAGTTAAAATCTGCACGCACCGCAAACACCGCATTTGTAATGCACTACATAAAGAGGGTCTGTCGGCACCGCAATGTGCTCTGATTAGTTGCCCCACACACTACCTAGGCTGCGCTAAAGAGTTCCACAATCATTTATTAATTTAATAAAAAAAAAAAAAAAAAAAAAAAACACCTCAGTTCTATGATACTAGCTAGGTTACTAAACAACTTTAAGATCTTCATTTACTCATACAACATTTAAAAAATCATTTTATGCTTTTGTAATCTTCAGAAGAACTTTGACTTAATTATCTTAAGATTGTCAGGTTATCTTCAGAAGAACTTTGACTTCTACCTCAAATTTTCCAACTTTCTCGTTTAAAACTGACAAATCTGTGATTAAAATGCATCCTATAGCCTCATAATAAACACACAGTCTTCATAAGCTTTTCAATCAACCAATTAGCAAACTGTTGTATTGATTGAATGAAATGAATGAATGACAACGTTTGCTTTTACTCAAACATTTCAATTCAGAAAGGAGAGTGCAAAATGGAAAATGGAAATTCAATCTGATAATTTATGCCACAACTGCCGTCGTTGCCGTTGCCGCCGTTGGCGTTGTCGATTTGTTTGTTTCAATTGTTGTTAAACAAAAAGCGACAATGGCACACACACACACACACACAGAGAGAGAGAGAGAGAGAGAGAGAGAGGAGGAGGGACACACGCATATATGACTCAAAGGCATTACGCATACGCCGCATGGGCCGAGTCGATTCAAGTAATGTTTGAGATGTTTTTCTTTTTCTTTTGTTGTTTTTCTGCTTTTGATTTCTCGTCTCTCTCTCCCTCTCTCTCTCGCTCTCTGGGTTTGCTTTGCTTTTTGGATTCGAAAATGTTTGCTCTGCTCGCTGCTGCTGTTGGCTTTGCCCGTGAACGATGGCCAAAAACAAAAGGCCAAACAATGAGCTGGCCAACAATAATAAGTATAATAAACAAACTGAGTGTGTGTGTGGAGTGTGTGTGCGTGTGTGTGTGTGTGTGTGTGTGTGTGTGTGTGTGTCTGTACATATGTAAAATTAGCCATGGCCAAAATTGGAAATGCGTTTTAAGCTTGTCGCCGCTTTTGGGCATGAAACGAATTTGTCGTCGCCGACGCCGCAAATGGGCAAACGCCATACGCACAGACGGAGAGACAGACGAAGAGACGGACAGGCAGACAGAGAGACGGACAGACAGACAGATACGACAGATAGTCAGATATGACAGATAGCACGGCATGGGTTAAGCAGAAGAGCGAGACGCGCACAAAATGCCGAATATTAATATTATTATTTTTTTTTTATTTTTTTTTTGTTCATACGTGTTTTTTTTTTTTTGGTATTTGGGACTGTCTAATCAGCGCGCCGGAAATCGACAAAGCGACGCCAGAAAATACGAAAGAAGCATAATAGAAAAAAAAAATAATAAAAAACAAGAATAGGAAATTTTTAACTGCGAGACAAGCCGCTGGTTATATACCCTGAAATCTAAAGCGATTTTTGGATAAGTAATTATTGATCATATTCTGATTTATGGACAAATTTTGAAGCTTTTTTGGGAAACTTATGAGGCAGATTTACTTTTTGAATTTTACTTGTTTTTTTTTTTTTTTTTTTTTTTTTAATCAGATATACTTGCAGTAAAGAGTATCAAATGCGCACTTTTAAAAATATTAATTTTCCATCTTGCATATGTTTTTTGTTAGCATTTTATGACATTTGTTTTTCATTATAATATTTGGTTAATTTTTCGCTTGATTTTATTATTATTATTTTTTCTTCCTGCATGTTGGTTTTGCAGGTGCAGCTGTTGCTTCTGCATCAAAAAAATGTTAATCGATAAATTAAAAAGTTTTTCAACTGTTTTGCTAGCTAGCTTTCTCTTTAAGCTGTGTGTGTGTGTGTGTGTGTTAGCAAACATAAATCAAAAATGTCGACAAAGTGTGTGTGTGTGTGTGTGGGGGGGGGGGGAGGGGGAACAACAGCTGTGATTTCATTGACTTTACTCTTCCTCCTCTACTCTCTGCTTCTTAGCCCTCTTTATGGGTTCTCTCGCTCTCTCTCTCTCTCTATTCTCTGCTTCATCTTCTGCCCATTTGTTGCTCGATTCGGTTATGTCATACTTACGCAGCCGGCAGCTGCTTTTCTTCTCGTTTCAAAGTGTAAGTTACGACTAAATTTTGTTTCATTTTCAGTTACATTCCTATATAGCCTATATAGAGAACTGAGTGATGTTTACTATTACTATTTGTCTTAAATTGACTGACTTCTTATTTATCGCACTCTTTGTAGTGCTATCGATAACATTCTGTGTCAGTCTATCGGCTTTGGTATTAGCCGTTGTATGCCTTTATAGACGTTGATACTATTTTGTATGGCTCAAATCATCTTTCAAGTAACTCTGCTCAACTCTCGATAGTTATCGATATTTCTGTTATCGATTGTTATCGATAATTTTTGTTATATATTATATATATGCATACAAATTCTAACCTTACCAGACGCTAATTTATCCACTCAGTCAACTAATTTCTCAGACTGTGCTTAAAATGATATAATATATATATAAAATTGACGTATGCGTAATATAATCAAATTATCGACTTATAATGTATGTTTCATGACGTGTTTTATGTCACTATATAATTATTAAAGTCGTTAGATTTCAATATGCCACAGCAGAAAACGAAGGTGTTAGTTAGCACGATAGAATCGAAGAGGGGTGTGTGTATAGGTTGAAGAAACTTGTTTTCTCCGATGAAATACCAATGTTATATGGTTTATATCTAATTTATGGATTATTGAGCTTTGCTTGTTCCAAAGAAAGTATGCTTTTTATTACTATATGCACTTTATCTGCGTATTTTGCATATATTCCAGGTAAATTTATAGACTTAACACGGATGAATAAATTCTTTAGCATTGAAATGGGAACTATTTGTAGATTATTGCAAAAATTCTATATTAATCGTATGATTTATAGATTTCTGCAAGATCTTTTCTAGCTACTGGGTTATCGTAAGAATTATTTATTCTATTATTATTATTATTATTTATTTATTCAGAGTTATTTTCGAATATATCAACAGTTTTTTTTTTATAATTTTCATAAGTGCAGTTCTCTCTCTCTCTCTCTCTCTTCCTTTTCTTTATCAGTTTAAGGACTTACTCTCGAGAGAGTTTAAGTTATTATATGTTTATAGCGCAGATCTATATATTATAATCTGCAAATTGGCCAAGTCGCTGCACCGTGCCCAGTTCCGTGAGGCACTTAAAATAATTTACAAACAATTATTTTAATTGCAACGTGTGTTGCCTGCATATACCCTGCATATATGTACATACATATACCCTATACTATTGTGGTATGTTTATATTCACTTGTATTGTTTATCGTATATATATCGTATCGTATCGTATAGGTATCTGTTGTGTTCTTATACCTGTGTAGGCGTTGCTGTTGTTGTTGCTGTTGTTGTTGTTCCTCTTGTTGTTGTTGTTGCAGCAAGTTGTTGCTCGTAGTCGTCGTTATATGCAGATGGATTTCTGCCTCTTTTTTTTTAGATATATATATTACTTTCACACGCCTCTCTCTCTCTCCCTCTTTCTCACTCTTTCGTTTTGTTGTTGCTTTGGCAATTGTTGTTGTTATTGGCTTTTGGAATATTTCACACAATTAAATGCAGAAAGCAAAGCGAAGCACACTGTGCACGCGCGCGGGGGTTACGGCCAGGGGCGTGTGTGTCGAGGGGGGGTTGCGGAGGGGGGTGGTCGGCGAAGGCGGTGTTAATTTTCGTGCATTTTGTTCAATTGGCAATTTCATCAGCGTGTTTGGCGAGGAGATTCCTCTCTCATTGTTGTTGTTCTTGTTGTTGTTGTTGCTGCTGCTCTTGGCACTTGCGTTTTTGTTGTTGTTCTTCTCGTTCTCTTTCTACTCTTTCTCCTCTGTAGTTGTTGTTGTTGTTATTGTTTCTCTGCTTGTTGTTGTTGTTTATATAATGCGCTTTTCAATGTTGCGCGTTACACAATTCTGTTGCACCGATAACAAAAAGTAAAAAAAACGAAAACAAAATAGAACACACAAAAATCAGCGAAAACGCGAAAACAAAACAAAAGCAGCGCGACAGTCGCAGTCACAGACAGGCGCGACGCGGGCGTGCGGGCAGAGACAGCGACAGCGGCAGCGGCACAGTGGGCAAAGCGTCACTTTTTCTTTTTGTTTTTTTTATTTTACACTTGTAGATACACTTTTCTCAGTTCTAAACACAAATTTGCGTGTCTCAATTGTTGCAACAATTTGTGGCACTTGCAGCAGCCGCCGCCGCCGCCGTCGTCGTCGTCGTTGTCGCAGCAGCCGCGTGTCCGCCAGCACATACACACAGATACACACACACACTCGCAATCGCACACGCACACACTCGCACAATTTTCGTTGCTAGTTTTCGTCACTTTTCGCTGTGTCACTTGCAAAAAGCAAAAAAAAAAAAAAAACAACCATAAAAAAAAGCAACAATATTAAACACACCAAAAATAATTTCACATTTCTCTTTGCTGCAATTTGATTATTTTACTTTGTTTTTCTTTTGCACTAAATTCTTATTGCGAATTCATTATTTGCCTATGATTCTGTTTGTGATTTTTCTCTCGAGCTACGGCAACGGCAACGGTAAATTTTGTGCTCTGCTCTGCTCTGTTGCTGCTGCTGCTGCTGCTGCGCGTCGTCAAAGAAAGCTGAACTACGTCTGTTTTGTCGCTGTCGCTGTCGCTGCCGCCGCCGCTGCGAGACGACGCCAACAGGCGTGCAGGGCGCAGACGCTGAGAGAGAGAGTAAGAGAGCGGGAGAGCGTCAATTCACCACCAGCGTAAGGACTTAAAGCAGCAACGCAGCAGCGACAGGGTTGCAAATTGCGAGAGAGAGAGCGCACAGAGCACAGCTGAGGGTTGTTTTGGTTTTTTTTTTTTTTGCATTATGCATGCACACACACGGTTGCATTGCGACGGCAGCTGTCACTCTGTGACTGAGCACTGTTGCTTTTGTGGGCGGGCAGCAGCCAGGGTTGGCAACAACCCTAGCCGCCGCATGCGAGCGGAGAGGGTTGAAGCCACTGTGAGGCCTTTAGCCTTGACACAAACCGCATGCTCGCATGCTTGCATGCGCCTGCATGGTTTTGATCTTTGCTGAGCGAATTTTAGAGAATTCAATGCGGAAATGTGACAAGCGACAAGTGGGAGGGGGGGGACAAAACGTGCGCGCAGCAAATACGTGCATGCATGTGCATGCCTATGCGCGCGCGCGCGCATGTGTGTGAGAAAAGTAGTACAACAAAATGTGGTAAATAATAGCAGCAGCTTTGACTTTGAATTTGCATTTTAAGTTCACAAACAACTCACATAAAATCACACACACACACACACACACACACACACACAACATTTGCGTCAATGTCAGGCAGTAATAACAGCAGCAACAACAAAAACAACAACAACAAAGCGCACGTTGTAAAAATAACACAAAATATCGACGCAATTTACTTATTTAAGCCAAATGAATGAGTAGAGAGACAGAGAGGAAGAGAGAGAGAGAGAGCGAGAGAGTCGCTAAAAATAACAATATCAATTCTATATAACAGATAATTGTGTAGAGTTGCGTTTTGCGTTGAAGTTGCTGTGTCCAGTTGCGTTTTGCCGTTGCAGTTGGCAACACTGTTTTTTTTTTTTTTTTTTTTTTTTTTTTGTTATTGTTGTTGCCATATACAAAATTTCAGTAGAAAGCAAAGGAAAAATGCAAGAGAGACAGAGAGAGAGAGAGAGAGAGCGCGCGCGCACGCAAAGTAAATGACTTTGGCTACTGTGCTACGCTGAACGTTTTGTTTTGCAGCTTGTGGGAGTCGCGTGCGCTGCGAGGGGGGGAGGGGAGGGGGGTAGGAGTTGTGGGGGATCTTTGTAGGGCGTAACGGAAACGTTTAACGAGCGCGGCGTTACGCGACAACAACGACGACGACGACGCACGTTTTCTTGCTGTCTGTTTGCTGCTTCCTCTACCTTTTCTTCTTCCTCCTCCTCTGCTTCTTCTTCTTCTTCTACTTCGCCTGCCTCGTTCTCGCACGCGCTATCGATCTATTGCGTTCGGTTCGACTAGAACTCGTCAACTGAATTAGTTAATCAAGCGAAAGATTGCCGCAAGCCGATGGCGCGCGCGCGTTTCAGTCAGAGAGAGAGTGCGAGAGCGGGAGAGCGGCAGAGAGCGCCAACGGCAGAGAGTACGTGCGGGTGCATGAGCTCGTTGAGTGTGAGAGCGTATACAAAAAACGAGAGTGAAAATGTGTCAGTGTGACTTGTGTGCGTGTGTGTGTGCGTGTGTGTGTGTGCTCTGCTGCAGCAGCTGTTCGAATGTGCTACGCAATAAAACTTAACGATAACCGTGGCCATATTAGCGCTATATCTATAGCTGTAGCTGTATCTATATCTGTGCCCTGTATCTGTAAATATTGATATTTATTTTATCTGATTTTATGGCTGGCACACACATACACACACACACACATACGGAGCACACTGAAATAGGGAAATTTATGGGACTTCACGCTGCGTATGCGTAATATGTGCAAAACGTTACGCATACGCCCGTGACACCCTGTTATCTGTGCATGCGTGTGTGTAAGAGAGACAGAGAGAGAGACAAGAGCGGCGTGAGCGAGCCAGTAAGAGCGCCAGCGCGTGCCCAACGCACAGTGGTTGTAAGGCAATTTGCATTTGGCATTTTATAAAAAATATATAGAATAAGTATATACTCTACAAATTTAAGCATTTTCTCTTTATAGAAAAAAGCCAAATTATTTTTTTTTTTTTTTTTAGTAATTATTTGCTCAACGCTTGCCCCACTGTGCACACTGTCCGCGCTTTACCTAGCTTACCTTGCCACTTGTGCTCCCACACTCTGTGCATGTCTCTCTCTCTCTCTCTTTGGCATTGTTTCACTTGCTCTCTCTCTCTCTCTCGCTGTCTGTCTCTCTCTCTCCCCTGCGCTGTCTGTCTGTCTCTCCCACACGCACGCACTGACCGCAGCACTGCGTAGGTTGCTCTCAATTTTATAGGCAACCGACTGCGCTGTCAACGTCGCTGCCCACGCAAATTATTTGATTGCCAGAGCTACGTTGTCCCCCTCCCTCCCCCTCCACACTCCTTCCTTGTTTCTTTTCTTTGATTCGTTTTGATTTTAGAGAGAGAGAGAGGGGGGAGGGGAGGGGAGCTAGCTGACCATGAGCTGCGTCGCCAGCCAAAGCGTCGCTGCCGGCCGGCACAAGTGCTGTGGAAGCTGTATATGTGTGTGTGCAAGCTCGCACACACACACACATGCATAATACACACACACAATGGCATGAAATGGAAAACGCAGCTACCTGTTGTTGTTGCAACCTTTGTATACCCCTTAGTACCCAAGAATAGCTAAAAATACTCCCCAGTTTCCACTTGTATTACCTTTCCACACTCATCTTGGATTAATTAGCAAATTATTTCGCAAATAACTTTTCTATTAATTGTGCAATAAGTTTGTTATTTATAGCTTAAGTTAATGAGTTATTAAGCTACGTATAGACAAAACTTCAGCTTTATAACAGCTATCGCTTAGACTTTATATGGTTTTTAGTGTTTAGCGGGCATGTAAGCTGTGGTAGAGAATACACGAAATGCACATCTGATGCATTTAGTATTCTAGCAGTTACCTGCCAAATTTGATAGCTCTGCTTCTTCAAACAGCAGAGATCTACACTTTAATGTAGTTAGAAATTTTTGTTTCTTACACAAACTGTATACTTCCACATTTGGCAGTGTATATTTCAGAGAGATGACATCTTATTTTGTGTGCCGCCGTGGGCGTAGAAAAAACAGCGCAACGAGCGACATAGGTGGGCGTCGCTTGTGTGTGTGTGTATTTGCATAAAGGGTTTGCCTCGTCTACTTCCGTCGATGCTGCCTCTCTCTCTCGAGAGAGAGAGAGAGAATTTCCGAGTCTATGGAAGGTTTTTTTTTTTCAAAATTTGAGATAAAATGAAACGCTTGAAGACTCAAGAAAAATAACTTTAAATTTTTCATTTTTTCATTCATTAATTTTTTTGCCACGCTTTGTGCACACACACAACTACCCCACATACCCTACAAGCAGCTTTTAATTGGAATTCATCGCAATTTATGCTGCCTCCCCAAAGTATGCAATAAAAAATAAATTACAAATGGAAAAAAAAACTCAAACTTACCTTGAGCAACGTGAGAATCTTTTGCGATAGATCATAATCAAAATTGGAATATTTCGAACCACTCATATCGTATATAAATACTAATCCAGCACGCTGCGTTTCCGTATCCTGCAACGCACAATCCAATTGATAGACAATACCCTGTAATGTTGTCGTATGCGATGCACTCAGCGGACTATGCCGGTTGGCAGTGAAGAGTGCAATGGCAGCGCCGCTCGATGTGCGTGCAGGCTGTGAAAGAGAGAGAGAGAGAGAAAGAGAAAAAAGCGGAAGAAGATGATGAGTAAAATAAGAAATAAAGAAAATAAAAGACAATTGGGCTATATGCTTAGTTGAACTTTGCTGCATAATTATGTTATGCTCTTTGTTCCATTTCATTATAAGGTAGAAAAAGCTGAAATTTTGTTTGAACGTGGAGTCTAACTTAAGATACCCTGCATATAAAAGCAAAGCAAATTTATTATACTACAAGTGTTAAAACTTGAGATGATGCTTATAAATATAACGTATAACTAACCTTAATTAAAAAAAAAAAAAAATAAAAATAAATAAAAAAATAAATAAAGAAAAAAATGATATTTGCTTAAAATGATCCTAGCTTTATTCCCTGCTTACTCTGATACCCTGTAACGCTCCCTAAATTAAATCTAACCTAACATGTTGAATTTTATTTTCACCACCCCCCAAAACTCACCAGTATGGTGAATTTGCCCGTTTGCAGCTCCGAGCATAGCGGCTCCAAGTCTGGATCAATATTATAGAGATATTCACGCTGACGGATCTGTTCATGCTGCTCGTAGAGTGAGACGGCACGATGTATATCAAATTTACGGGCGTACAGAAACTTTACGGCCGTAGTGTGCGAGATGTGACGTCGTATGGGCAGCGCAGTAGCTGCTTGTGTTGCTCCCGCTGCTGCTTGCTGCTGCTGCTGCTGCGCTGCATTGGAATTCGGATTGGAATTGGAATTGGGATTGGGATTGCTGTTGATGGTGATGTGATAGTTGGTGGATGTGCTGGCGTTCGTTGTGGATGAGGAGCTGTTGTTGCTGCTGTTGGGGATGGCTGGGGATGAGGTGGAGGGGGAGGCAGCGGCTGCTGCTGCCGCTGCTGCTGCTGCTGTGTTAATGCCTAGATTATTGCAGAGATCAATGAATTGTTTGACAGCCTGTAAATAGATACAAGATAAAAGAGCATGTTAGTGATCGATAAATTAAATAAATAAATAAAATAGAAATATCGATAGCAAACAAAAGGTTTAAGCTTCTATCGATACGCGCTTAAACGATTAATTCAACTTTTGCTGCAATTGCAATCGCTACAATCGATTAATAACTCCCCGCATTGCCTATCGATCGCTACAATCGATCGATCCAACGATTATTAAACTATTCACAATTATCATCATCATCGCAGTAATCGATTACAGATAACTCTGACTTTCACAGTGCGTACGCACCAAGATTGTTTGCACTCACTGTAAATATTGCCCGATTAGATGTGCAATTATTAATAATAAAAATACCAAATTGATTTCACTTGAATCGTTCACATGCTTTTAAATTTTATATTTACCTACCTATTCATTGATAAATAGAGTTCAATAGAAAATTGCAATGATAAGAGAAGATTGTATTAAAGCGAAGAAGGCATTAACCGACGACCGAAGAAACTCTTGATAATAATTCAAAATAGGTCAATAAATCAAAAAAAGAGCAAACAAATTATATTTTTAGGCCATGGATTGTAAAAAAAATATATACATATGACTTTTTTTCAAATATTATGATGAAATATGCAGATTTTTTTTTAGCTTTTTAGCCAGTAAAAACTGGTTAATGAGCTTGACATTAAAAACAACATATATATATATTATGTACTCTGCTGTCAATCTGAGATCAAAGAAGGCACAATTTCTTTAGCAAAATGTGTTTATCAGCGTATTTCTTATAGTACATCAAATTTTAGAGGTAGAACTATAATATATACTCATAAACTGCATTATATGTAAATTTAAGCATAAATAAAAATGTTTTTAGACTATAGGTTTATATAGAGGTAGACTATTAGACTATAGGTATAGGTAGACTATAGGCCGCCTAACTAACTAGCTTGGTACTTCTCAAGAGTATTTTCTACAATTTTAGCTGCCCACTTTAATGGGAATCCTAAGTCATAAATAAAAAAAAATTGGTTTTCCCACAAAATGTCTACATACCGTATATAACAGGTACTACCTTTAACTGTTTTCCGATTTCCCTCGAATTTCAATATGCAATCGCAAAAATTTATTTCTATTTCTTTTTCTGCTTAGTGAGAAACAGACAAGGTTCCTCGTAAATTTAATAATTCTCAACCAACTGATAAGCATCTTTTTTTATTTATTTTTTTTTATATATATTTTTTGTGCATAGTTTCAGGCATCTGCTATATACATATATACAGACATTAATAAAGCGTGTTTGTCGAATTTCTTGATAAAAGAGCTCGCTCTCATATCGAAAACTGTTCACGTTCCGTAAAAATGACTCGCTATTTATTATCAAGCACGCGAGTTGCTAACCCACCCCCCACCACCTGCCCCCCCTTATATGTTAAGGTACTACCCACACCTGTGATAAGCTGTCAGAGGGACTACATATGAAAGAGGTATAAGCTATATAATAAACGTAGAAATGAAAAACCGTTCTAATTATCTTTTCATCGCAAAAATATTATATGGCAACCATAGTTTTTCGAGTGAATCAAGTCATACTATATATAGGTCGGGATGGGGGGAGGGAGCCGGTAGTAACATGAGACAAAAAATATGTATCCAATTAGTGTTCGCAATTTGCTTCCGACATTTCAAGGCAAATTCACTGGAAGTGGGCCACAGTGCACTTGAGAGGGCAAAGAGTGGGAGTGCATAAAAAAAAAAAAAAAAAAAAAAAAAACTCTGTAACTGTAAACTTCGATTGTATAAACGATATTCTTGGATTTAATTAGCCCAAGAAAACCTCAAGTCGTTGTATAATCAGGTTTATAAATATAATCAGGAAATGAGGAACATTTATACTGGATAAATTATTATTAGATAATAATTAAAAATATGCAGTTCTTTAGAGCAAAAATAATGTCAGTAACTTTTAGAAGGAGTAAAGATATGTAAAACGTAGATTATGCAAGAACTCTAGAAACAAAATTAACAATTTTGAATTTCTTAAAACTTTAATATGCTAAAAATGTCCCCATAATTTAATACATTTTCAATTTCAACATGTTTTGCAATATGAATTTCCCCATATAGATATAAGAAATAAGCTTTAAATCGTTAGTTCTCGATAAGACGCTTTCTTGACTGCATTTCTTTATCTCTTGCTGCACATTGTGAAAGACATGAATCGAGTTGCGCTCTAATCGCACAATTTTGTTTATCAGTCTCTCTCTCTCTCTTTCTTTTTCTTTCTCTTTTCTTCGTTCTTTCTCTTTTCGAAATTCCCTCACGATAGCTATGGCAAACAGTCATCGCTGCAGTGAGAACGGAAAGCGATAAAATAATAATATAATATAAAAAGGAAAAAAAAAACTAGTTTTTTCCCCGAAAATACCCGCTAAAAAAGGCTAAATGCACAACACTGCTTCCACTTCCCATTCGCGCATATTTTAATTACGAAATTTCAATTGAATTTCAGTTGGTTTCCAAACGATTCAAACGATCCAACGATCGTTTTGATCGTTCTGCACTTGCTAATTAGATACTTGACATGCGCCACACGCTGGACAAGGTGCTGGCAGCGAGAGAGAGAGGGGAGATAGGGGTATAGGATTTTGGATAGGAAGTTTGTGCGTCTACTGTGATCGCGCTGACGCCACCACCCACCTGTTCGCGGCTGCGTCGACGCTGATAGAGATGCACCATTTTGTTTATACTTAAGGGAAACAGAAAAAAAAACGTAACACACGCACACACACACAAAAAACTAATTTAAACACTTGTTTTATGTTTATTTCTAAAAATTTTGCAGCTTTGCTTGTTTTTTAATTTTAGTATTTTTTTTCTGTATTTTTATTTTGTTGGCGGAACTGAAATTCGCGACACGACGCTTGCGATGTTTCTTTCATTACTGAAACGCAAAAGCGTCAAGCAGCGATCTCTGCCAGCGTCGCAGTTGGCAGCGCAGCAGAATTGCGGTGCTGATAGCAAGCGCGACGTCGCTGCGCTGCTGTTACACTGATGACTATTGAACTGCACTGCAGCTGAGAGAGAGAGAGAGAGAGACAGACAGAGAGAGAGCGGCAAAGAGAGCCTTGTGGATCGACAGTAACAATTCTTAGAAGCAGCAACGCATGCGCCGCTTTAACTACACAAAATGTGTCGACGTTGACGTCGACTGCGGCTGCGACAGTGACAGCGACCGTGGCAGCGACGTTCAACTCGTCGTTGTCATCGCAGTCATCGCCCTAGGCATACCGACAATTTGAGTCATCATCATATACATGCGGCCTGTCCATATGTCACAGGAGGTTCTCAAAGCTCATTTGCAGTCCGAAATGCACTGAGCAAAATTTCGCAGTTAATACAGCTAAGCAGTGTTGTAAAGTAACTAATTTTATATATATATTTTTTTTTGTTCAGCTCTGTTAACTAATTAAATTATATTAATAATTATTAATGTTATTATTTACATAAATTAATAAATTATAATATATAAATATATATAACAAAAAATAAATATATATATTTTCACATTTTTTCTTCAACTGTATTATTAAGATATTTGTAAAAAAAAGAAGACTTATTAACGCTCAATTGGAATACAAACAAGAAAGTAGAGTTTTAGCTGCAATATGGCGAAGCTTTTATACACTTTAATAGTTTGTTTCTATTAAAAAGTATATGATATAATGCTATGATTCCTTTGAATTTTTGTTTTATAATGTTATAGGGGCATATAACTATAATTGGCATAGCTTTATTGCGTTTAAATCAAAAATAATACTAGCAATTTTTTCTATAGTATTTTTCCCGTATAGTATAGTTGTTTGATTTTCCGAAAATTTAAATAGCAGGTTCTAGGCATGGAAAATACTGGATTGGTTAAGTTTGCCTCAGAAAGCTTGCAAAATGGTTTAAAAAATTATATATATATATTTTTTATGTTCTAAAAAATGCAGAATTACTTAAGAAATGCAATTTTTCAAAAAATTGCACGACTTGAAAGACAATTTTTTCTCTGTTATACGTGAGAAATCGACTATCTGCGAGAGACAAGACTTGAGAGCAACAAAAAAAAAGAACGACTAAGAAGAACAGAGAGAGAAAAAGAAAAAAAAACTCAGCTAACTGGTGAAACATCTTTCCACGTATTATGATAAACAGCACTTGAAATAAAATTGCTGACTTATAACGATATTAAATAACTCTTTGGTTATATGTAAATAGACAGAGAGAGGGAGAGGGAGAGGGAGAGGGAGAGAGGAGAGAGGAGCAGTAGAGTAGCTGAGATAGCCAGACGACTAATGGGGACTAATGGAAACCAGTTGGACTATCTTTTTTCGGTGAGTGTAGAGAGAGAGAGATGGAAGATATGCCGCCCGGCTGGAGATATTACACTGAAGCTGGAGGTGCGTCACCCGCGCTTTGTTTTGTTGTGGTCATCTCCGCCGTTCCACGAAATTCTCTTTTATCATCGTGCCCTCATCAGGTGAGATTGAGGCAGATTGAGGCCCAACTGAATAAATAAACATATAGAAAGCTGATATTGCGACAAATTTCGTTGCCTGCCTGCCCTCGGGAAAAAAGGCAGGGGAACAAAATTATCTAAGGTCGGAAATGATGTTTCGAAGCGAGAAATTTAAATTGAATATTTATGTTGTTTCTGATCCATACCCCGTTGACGATGACGTCACAAACGTGTCGCTCACTCACTCTGTAAAGAGGGTGTGTTTGTGTGTGTATGTGTGGGATCGGACTGGGTCAGCTTGGGCTGGCGGCATGACTGTAGCTAATTTTAGTCACAAATTTCTGGCACTTTCACTTTTTCTACCTTTTTTTTTTGTTTTTTTTTTTTTAACTTTTCTATAGAAAAGTCTAATCAGGTCTTGTAGGTGGGGGCTAAGGTGAGGTTTTTGCTATGTAAAGGTAGTTGGAGTTGTTGTGAGGAAGTATTGCAGTTTTTTTTGTATGGTTTATTATTATTATTATTAATTTAAATTTTTTTTTTTTTTTTTTTAGTTTAGTTTAACGAATATTCCCCGATTGTCTTTTGGTTTAAAATACAGTGTATGTATGCTGACTATAGTATATATTCGTTATTTAAGCCACAGCTCTTAGCTTTTTTTTTTTAAAGGAACTCAGCTAAGATTTTTTTTTTATTTTTACAGGATATTTGTCAGCCTTACTTCACGGATTTCTCTACCTTCTACACTCCTACACATTTTTGCTAATTTCTTGAGCAAATACAAAGAAAAAAAAAAGTCGACGCCGCCAAAGTAAACAGATACAATCGAAGGAGACCTTCCCTACACTCTACACATCCCCCCACCCCTACATACTCAGCACTTTGTTTTTTGCTTGAGCTTTTCCAACTTTGAAGGAGGTCAAATTGTTAAACAATTTATCGCGCATGTAAACAAATTTGTTGCAATTGTTGTTAAACAAAGATTGTGCCGTCACGAGCTGTACGTGTGTGTGTGTGTGTGTTTGTGGAGCACTTCCGGTTCCGATGTATCTCTCTCTCTCTGTGTGTGTGTGTGTGTGTGTGTGTAGTCTTAAATTATTGGCCATTAGCTGCTGCGGGGCGAGTTAATAGAGCAACAAGTGAAACGGCAGTTGCTTTCCACTCATAACTGTTGTGCATGCAAAGTAAAGACAACAACTACGAACAAGAAGAAGAAAGAGCGGCAGACGACGATAAGATAAAAGCATAAGCTGAAGAAGAAGAGGGAAGAGGAAAGAAGAAACATTCTAAAACTGTAAAACGCTTTGCCAGCCAAGAAGAAAGCCAGCTATGTAGAAAGAAAGAAAGAGCTCTCCCAGCCAAAGAGATGAATGTAAAGCAGCGCGTACTCCCAGTACACTGCTGGTTAGCTAAATAGAAGCACTGCACTATAATTTTATTTTTAAATTTATTTTTTAATTCAGCTAAAAAACAAAACTGCAAATTATCTTACTTCAAATGCAGCTTAAAACAAACGAGTACACTGCTGGTTAGCTAAATAGAAGCACTAAACTATAATATTATATTTTAGACTTTTTTAAATTCAGCTTTAAAAGAACGGTAACGAATTATTTTCTTATGCAGCTTAAAACAATTTTTCAAACTCAAGAAATCTTGAAATAATAATTATTTATACAGATCTGTATTCTTCTGTAGAAGACACTCTTGCATGACAGTTAGACTCTGTGCTCTTTGATTTCACATTTCTTTTGTATTCTACACTTAATTACCGCACTTTCCGCTTTACAAATGGAAGAAAAACGGCATGGAAAACTCACAGTGTGTTCACGTTTAAAACAGGTGAATAGGGTAGGGCGAGGGCGAGGGAGGGGCAGGGGCAGGGCAACAACGTCCAATCACATCGATCAACGTATTTTCGTATATACTATACATACGAGTGACTAATCAGCGAGTGCGATCAGAGCTGAACATAAAGCTAAACGTGATCCACAGTAAATGGTTGCGATCATGAACTATTACAAACGGTTATGAAATGATCATGTGCTTGCATCAGCTACAGCTCTATAGCCTCTATATACTCCGTATATGCAACATCAGCAGATTCATCATATGAGCATCATCTACGTGTTGCTCCTCTGTCTTTAATTACGTACGCTCTCCCTCTGTAATGTAACCTATTTTAATAGTATATGAAAACTATACGAGTACATGATTTTCATATGCAGTTAGCTTTGCCAAATAGGTCGTTTTGGTTAGGTTGTTTTGTCGAGAGCGACAGAGAGAGAGAGAGAGAGAGAGAGGGAGAAGCTTAGCGAGCATTACGGAGTAAGAGAAACACAATAGAAAATACATAAAAAATAATTGTGGAATTTTGATATACCATATGATAAGTGAAATGGAGGAATAGAAACCAAAAATGAAGCTCGAAATTTGAGAAAACCGTCAAGATTTCGCAAAATATAGCATATAGGGGAATAAATATGAACAAACTATGGCAAAACCTTAAGAATTGAATAAGAATAAAAAAAGAATGTAAAGCTTGATGAAATTCCTACAGATTGAACAAAAGAAAATACATAATTAAAACAGATCAAAAAATAAGAAAATCTTAAAGATTTAATAAAAGAAGGAGAAAGGAGAATAACAATATAAAACCTCAAGGAAATTTTGTATACATATGAAAAAATTGGGAAAAAACTAAGCATTCTTTAAATAAATTAAAAAAACACTAAGAAATTCTTAATAATTGAAAAAAATAATTGACAACTCGAAAAAAGATTAAACTTTAAATACATTTAAAGATCAAACTCTAAGAACTAAGAACTTAAAGTTCTAAGAAATAAGAAGGAAGTTCCAGGAGAAATCTATTCTATAATCAAATTTTGAAATTGTATTATACTATGCAAAAAAAAAAAAAAACCACACACAGACTTTCATTGGGTCTCTTTAATTCAATATGAACTCAACTGCAATCCCCTCTGAATCCTTCCAGCAGCATAGGCCTGCAGGATATGGCTGGCAGATTGCCGACTTGGGGGGAAAAGGGGGACAATGCCGGCCACTTCCGTTGCCCGTTGCTGTTGCTGTGCGCTATGAGAAGTGACGGCCATTTGGCAGAGTTGCCACAGTTGGTCGCATATGGCCGGAAATGGATGACGGACGCACTCGGTGCGTGGGAGGGGGCGGAGTACGAGATGCAGCAGGGTGTTTATGGAGTGGGGCGGGGGAAACACTTTCGCATAGCTTTCAAAAACGTGCTCTTCAAAAGCACATTTAATGTGCTTCCGCTTTGTGCGCAGTCGCGTGGAGATTAAAAAGCTACAACGAGCGGGGAGGAGAGGGCAGGCACAGAGTAGTCTAACAAACTGGAACTGAAACTGGACAGCGACGGCGACGTCGGCGTCATTAGCCATGGAAAAAAATTATTATTATCTATGTGCTCTGGCTGTGGGTCTTTAGTCTCAGATACAGATGGAGACATGCTCATTTGCATGTGAACAGAAAATTTCAAGAAAATTCAATTTGTGTGCGTGATAAGTAACAGACAAAGATACATAGATATAATACTTATATAGAGCTGTACTATATGTGGAGTCACTTGGTAGGGAAGTGCAGTGCTCTCTCAGAGTCTGGGGATAAATGAATCAATTAGAAAAAAGCTATCTGACTATCCTTTGTATATAGTATCAACTTATCAGTTGCAAACTAAAACAATATAAATTCTAATGGATTTATAGCTTACAGAGTAAACGGAAGCTTAATTTAAGGTTAAACGTATGGGAAGAAATACTTATATCATATAACAAATGTATTATGTATAACTTATCAGTAAAATGATAGAGAGTATAGCCAGTAGACCTTCTAATACTACTAAGCTTTACCCAAGTCGCAAATTCATAACCTTATTCGGTTTCTTAGCTAACTAACAATGAAAAAGTTGTTTTCCTACAAAAATTATAATGGAAAATAAAAGCAGGCTCGCAAATAAACGGAAATCCCCAAACCTTATCAGGGTTCTTTAGTCTACTAACATTAAAAAAGGGTTTGCCTTCATTTAGCTTTTGTTTTCTCTTAAATAAAATATTTTTCCTTGATTTAGCTTTTATTTTCAGCAAAATATTTGAATAACTGTATTTGTATTCATACAACAAATAACTCCCTTGACTTGTCTCACTTTCTTTCCAATTCCAGAGAGTTGAGTAAAGCTTTATTGTCTTAGGTTGATCTTGAAAGCTGAACCAACAACTTTTTTCTTTATATTCGGAAGCTTATTGAGAAATTTGTGTATGTAAATACGAAACTTGATATCTCTGAAATAAAATACAGCTTTCTCAAGCTCTTAACTTTCGGCTGTTAAACGATACACAAACACACAGAGATACACCGATAATTCTGAGGGGAATCAGTCAAAAAGAAAAATAAAGAAATAAAAGACTCAAGTCAGCTTCAGGTTTGCATCTTCGAGCTGAACTCGACTGAACTGAGGCTACGAAATTGTAAAAAGATAAAGAGAAAAACTGAGGGAGAGCAAGAGAGATAGAAGAACTAATGAAGCGCGTCTATAAATAGCGAGAAGAGAAGCAAAGAAAACAAAACAAAAAAGCACACGAAGCCTGCAACACTGCAGCGCGCACGACAGGCTAAAGTCAAAGTCAAAAGGGAATGATGAACTGGAACTGACAGGCTGCGCAGCAGAGCTGTCAAGTTTTCCCATCAAAACTGGCTTGTTGTTGGAAGAACTCTAGATTTTTTTTTTCATTTTGTCAATTTTAATATTTAATTTAATATTTATTTTTTAATTATTGTATATTTAATAATTTAATTTGTTATAAAATTCACTTTTAGCTTTTTTTAGCTTTAAATAACAATTTTAATTAATTAAATGCCATTAAATTTGTTATTTTAGCTATTTACAGCTAATTCTTAGCTATAATTGTCAATTTCCGCTAAAAACTGCTTTTGAGCCAGGCTGGCAACACTGGCTAGCGCAACTGCACTTGAAGGATGCCAGACTAGAGAGAGGATCGAGAGGGAGAGAGCGCGCGATAGCAGAATTGATTTTGAGCGTGAGTTTGCATGATAAATATGCTTAGATAAAAAGTTACAAGAGAGTAAATGAACAAAAGAGAGAGAGAGTAAGCACCTTGGCAATACACAGGAACAGACGACGATGACAGCTGCTCTCTTTGGCGCTCGCATAGCAATCATCGTTGTAGTTGTAATCTCCCGTTCTATCCTTGCGCTGCTGCTGCTGTTGCTGCGACGTTGACTGCGACTGCGACTGCATTTTGCTCTGCCACACACAATTCACAAACAAAAAGAAATTCTACGTCTGCCTGCCATAGACTCGTTGCAAAAATTGTTCTTGTTAAATTGCGTTTTTCCTTTTTCTTTTCCCGATAATAAATAGAAGCACAAACAAAAATAAATAAAGCACAAAAAAAACACACGCGGCGGCGCACGCGCGTCTGCGAGAGAGACAAGATGAACAACAACGTGACGCGCGGCTGTGACGACGACGACGACTGATGGGGCCAAAAGCAGGCAGCAGCAGTGGCAGTGGCAACAGCAGCAGCAGAAGCAGCAAAAGCAGCAGCTGCGGCAGCGGCAGCAGCAACAGCCCAGAGCCGCAAACAAAACAACGCGCAGGCTGCGGCTGCGGCTGCTGCCAGGCCAGGCCAGACAACGCAAACAGAGCGCGCAGCAGCAGCGCTGGCGCAGCCAAAGAGCGCGTGCGCCGACGCAGCAGCCCGCCCCATTACACGCTTTTGTTATTGCTGCTGCCGCAGTGCTGCCGCTGCTGCTGCTGCTGCCACTGACACAGTTCAATGTCAGCCAACGAAAGAGCGTAGCGTTGTGGGGAGAGAGAGGAGAGAGAGAGAGAGAGTTGAAATGTTAAGCCAGGATGAGTGATGTGCGCATGTTAAGTTAACAGCGCGCTGTTAAGCCATTCTAATGCAGCACCCCGCTCCCCCCTCTCACACTGTACACCTTCATCATCATCATTCATGTTTGCTCCACATTGTCAAAAGCAACTGAGATAAACAAAAACAAAAAATGAAAGAATAACGAAATTTTGCAAAATTAAAATGCGCATTGGGGTAAGTCAAAAGTCAAGCACACACACGCCTGGCTGAGCAGCAGCTTTTGTGCTTAATTTAATTTATGTACACACGCACACAGAGACACAGACGCAGCCGCACACGCACACGCACACGCCTTGCTCTCTCTCTCTCTCTGCCGCTCGCGCTTTATTTTTATGACTTCTTATGAAAGTGTTAAGAAATTTCGCCGTCGTTTTGAGTGTCGCCATCAAAGCGAGAAGAGAGAGAGAGAAATTTCACCCGCCGTCGCCTGCAGCGCAGCAGCGGCAGCAGCAGCAGCTGCTCGACTCTCCTCTTGTTTGTTTTCTACCATTTGCGCGCATGATTATAATTATTGTTATTATTATTAACATATTACGCTTTCTTGTGCTCGGCCATCGATTATTTAAACAAAGCAAAGCGCGGGGCGTGACATTGACACCAGACAAACGCTTTGTGCCAGCACGCGTCGCAGTCAGCTGCTTAGCGGCAGCAGCAGCAGCAGCAGCAGCTGCGTCTAGAGAAAAACTTTCTTTTCAATGCTTTTATTTTTTATCGCGCCAGCGTAAAAGAAATACATAAAATATTAATATACCACACGTATGCGCATGTGTGTGTGTGTGTGTGCAGCAAAAAGAAATCGCATAATAAAAGTTTTGTCGCCTCACACACACAAATTGCACAAAGCAGCGCAGCAGCAGCAGCAGCAGCAGCCGCAGCATCGCGTTGCCAACCTACTTAGAAAGTGATCCGAATGGGATTAGTGGCAGCGTCTCCTCCCGATTACGCAACTCGACCCGAATTCACTTTTGAATTGTCTCGTTAGTGGTTTTTTTTATTTATTTTTTCGAACATGATGATGTGACATTTTCCGAACGTGACCAGCAGCAGCCGCAGTAGCAGCCGCAGTAGCAGCACTGCAGCAGCGCGCAGTCGCGGCGCCAACTCTAGCGGGCTGCGTCGTCGCTTATGCAAGCGGCGAATTGAGCTTACGCTGGGCTTGCAGAGCTTTTGCAGGACTGCGGCGAAGCTTTTGCACAGGGAATGACGCCATGTTGGATTTTGAAGTACAGTGCAGTTTGACTGTTAGTGCTAGCAAATACCCTGTAGTAATTTTTCATATATGGAAAATTGATTTTTAGAGTATTTTAAAACTGACTGACTGCCAGATACCCTATAGGAAAGTTGCAAAGATTGTAAAATTGAATTTTAGCGCATATAAAAAGTGACTGCGCTTTAGAAACGTTGCAGATTTAATAAATTTGCTTTTGCTACTAAATACCCTTTAAAAATATTCTAAACATTCAAAATAATTTTTCTTTTTGTTTTATTCAGTCAAATCAAACTAATTCTCATATAGTATATATTTATTTATATTTTTATATACTCGCTCTCTCTCCCTCTCTCTCTCTCTTTTCTCATTCTTTTATTTATATTATTATTATTAATCTGTCGCATTCGTTGAAACTTCCTTTTTCTTAAAGCAAACAACATAATTTGCGAATTTGCCCGTTGGAGCGAAAATCAGCAAAAAGTTTTAGTTAACATGGAACGGCGAAATGAAGGGCGGGAGAGCAGGGAGAGAGAGAGAGAGAGAGCAGCAAAAGCTCGGGCAGTCGTATATACAATAGATGATAACGGTTATATTGTAAGCTTTGGGCAAGATGCCAGTGCAGTGCAGCGCAGTGAGGCAGAGGCAGAGGCAACAATAATGGTAATCACAACAAAGAGAGGGGAAAAGGGTATAGCAGAGGGGAAGGGGAGTTGAGGTAAATGTTGGTTTTTAATTATCAGAAATGTAGGGCAAAAGCCGCGCTCCACTCACACACACACACACATACACGTATTTGCAAAGTTAGAGCGAAAATAAATAAAGAAAAGAGCAAAACCAAAAATATAAAAAGCAAAATACAAGAGAAAAAAAAAACTCATTTCTTTTCACAATTTAAATCGGTCAAACCAATCAAAAAAAAAGGCAAAGTAAAAACCTCGACACAACAACCCGGACAACAACAACAACAACAACAATCCGGGTCCGTCCGGCATTATCAACGCTCTATTAGAGTTCTTTCAACTCTCGCTGCTGCTGCTGCTGCCTTTGCTGCTTCTTTTTTTTTTTTTTTTGGTTTTATTTTCTTTATTTTTTGCAACATTTTTGAGTGGCAGCAGCGCACAGGGGCGGCAGTGAGCCAGGGGAAAGGGGGGACTATTGGAAAGCGATGTTGGCAACAACATACGTTTTGCACCCACTGTGCCAGGCAGGCAGCGCAGCAACATGCAATTGAAATCTATTGCAACTTGAGCACGACACACACACACACACACACACATACAATGGGCATAAGAAGGCGCGCTGCGGCTAAGCCAAAGCTGTGCTGCGCTGCGCTGCGGCTAAGCCAAGCTGACAGCAGCGGCGGCAGCGGCAGAGCAGCGGAAATAAAACAGACAGACAATAGCGCTGCGTCGCGTCGCTGCTGCGCCGAAAAAAGAAATGAATGTAGATGAAGCGACGAGAGCAAGAGAATGCGCGAGATAAAGCAGAGAAGAAAGCAACGCGTTGCGTTGCGGAAGCAAAGTCAGCCGCAGCCGCGGAGGCAGCGAAGGCAGCCGCAGCAGCAGCGCAGCGCTGTGTTCTCGAAGTTTGAGAGCCTCGAGCCACTCGGCCGGTCGGTCACATGTGAAGGCGAAGAAGCTAAGTTCAACAAACTGCTGCGTTTGACTACGCACACAACAACAACAAATAGAGAGAAAACAATAATAGTGCTCTCTCCCTCTCTCTCTCTTTCTCTCTCTCTCAGCAGGCTACCTGCCCATTGTGCATAAACAAATGGCAAATTGCATTGGCCGCTGGCCAAAAGCAACTTCTCAATTCACCAATGTAAACAACAAACTCACCACACTGCCCCAATGCAGCCTAGTGGTGGTAGGAAAATCGATAAAACATCGATACACAAATATATTTGAATTTTTGCAAGAAGTATGAGTGGGAAGTTGATAGAGAGATCATTAAGTGTTGCAAGGATGTTGCATGGAAGCTCCAAAATATTTTATAATATATATATATATTGATGCAGCATAAATCTAGGGGCCGAATCATGAAGATAATGCCATCTCCTAAAGGAATCCGATGATTTTTAACGAAGTTATGAGTATTGGAAATCCAGGTAGAGTCCTCCAAGGGGAAAGGATGGCCTGGCAGGAACATGGATAGTACTAAATTTTCGATAGTTCTAGTTTCTCAATATTTTGATGCAGAATCAATCTAGAGGCCGAATCATAAAGATAATGCCATCTCCCAAAAGAATCCGATGTTTTTTAACGAAGTTATGAGTTTGGGAAGTCTAGCTAGGGTTCTCCAAGGGGATAGGATGGCCAAAAAGGAACATGGATAGTACGAAATTTTCGAAAGTTCTAGATTCTCAATATTTTGATGCAGAATCAATCTAGAGGCCGAATCATAAAGATAATGCCATCTCCCAAAAGAATCCGATGTATTTTAACGAAGTTATGAGTATGGGAAGTCTAGCTAGGGTTCTCCAAGGGGATAGGATGGCCAAAAAGGAACATGGATAGTACGAAATTTTCGAAAGTCCTAGATTCTCAATATTTTGATGCAGAATCAATCTAGAGGCCAAATCATGAAGATAATGCCATCTCCCAAAAGAATCCGATGTTTTTTAACGAAGTTATGAATATGGGAAGTCTAGCTAGGGTTCTCCAAGGGGATAGGATGGCCTGGCAGGAACATGGATAGTACGAAATTTTCGAAAGTCCTAGATTCTCAATATTTTGATGCAGAATCAATCTAGAGGCCAAATCATGAAGATAATGCCATCTACCGAAAGAATCCGATGATTTTAAAGGAAGTTATGGGTATGGGAAGTCTAGGTATGCCCCTCCAATGCGATAGGATGGCCAGGCAGGAACATGGATAGGACGAAATTTTCGAAAGTTCTAGATTCTCAATATTTTGATGCAGAATCAATCTAGAGTCCAAATCATGAAGATAATGCCATCTCCCAAAAGAATCCGATGTTTTTTAACGAAGTTATGAATATGGGAAGTCTAGCTAGGGTTCTCCAAGGGGATAGGATGGCCTGGCAGGAACATGGATAGTACGAAATTTTCGAAAGTTCTAGATTCTCAATATTTTTATGCAGAATCAATCTAGAGGCCAAATCATGAAGATAATGCCATCTCCCAAAAGAATCCGATGTTTTTTAACGAAGTTATGAATATGGGAAGTCTAGCTAGGGTTCTCCAAGGGGATAGGATGGCCTGGCAGGAACATGGATAGTACGAAATTTTCGAAAGTTCTAGATTCTCAATATTTTTATGCAGAATCAATCTAGAGTCCAAATCATGAAGATAATGCCATCTCCCGAAAGAATCCGATGATTTTAAAGGAAGTTATGGGTATGGGAAGTCTAGGTATGCCCCTCCAATGCGATAGGATGGCCTGGCAGGAACATGGATAGTACGAAATTTTCGAAAGTTCTAGATTCTCAATATTTTGATGCAGAATCAATCTAGAGGCCAAATCATGAAGATAATGCCATCTCCCAAAAGAATCCGATGTTTTTTAACGAAGTTATGAATATGGGAAGTCTAGCTAGGGTTCTCCAAGGGGATAGGATGGCCAAAAAGGAACATGCATAGTACGAAATTTTCGAAAGTTCTAGATTCTCAATATTTTGATGCAGAATCAATCTAGAGGCCAAATCATGAAGATAATGCCATCTCCCAAAAGAATCCGATGTTTTTTAACGAAGTTATGAATATGGGAAGTCTAGCTAGGGTTCTCCAAGGGGATAGGATGGCCTGGCAGGAACATGGATAGTACGAAATTTTCGAAAGTTCTAGATTCTCAATATTTTTATGCAGAATCAATCTAGAGGCCAAATCATGAAGATAATGCCATCTACCGAAAGAATCCGATGATTTTAAAGGAAGTTATGGGTATGGGAAGTCTAGGTATGCCCCTCCAATGCGATAGGATGGCCTGGCAGGAACATGGATAGTACGAAATTTTCGAAAGTTCTAGATTCTCAATATTTTGATGCAGAATCAATCTAGAGGCCAAATCATGAAGATAATGCCATCTCCCAATAGAATCCAATGTTTTTTAACGAACTTATGAGTATGGGAAGTCTAGCTAGGGTTCTCCAAGGGGATAGGATGGCCTGGCAGGAACATGGATAGTACGAAATTTTCGAAAGTTCTAGATTCTCAATATTTTTATGCAGAATCAATCTAGAGGCCAAATCATGAAGATAATGCCATCTCCCAAAAGAATCCGATGTTTTTTAACGAAGTTATGAATATGGGAAGTCTAGCTAGGGTTCTCCAAGGGGATAGGATGGCCTGGCAGGAACATGGATAGTACGAAATTTTCGAAAGTTCTAGATTCTCAATATTTTTATGCAGAATCAATCTAGAGGCCAAATCATGAAGATAATGCCATCTCCCAAAAGAATCCGATGTTTTTTAACGAAGTTATGAATATGGGAAGTCTAGCTAGGGTTCTCCAAGGGGATAGGATGGCCAAAAAGGAACATGCATAGTACGAAATTTTCGAAAGTTCTAGATTCTCAATATTTTGATGCAGAATCAATCTAGAGGCCAAATCATGAAGATAATGCCATCTCCCAAAAGAATCCGATGTTTTTTAACGAAGTTATGAGTATGGGAAGTCTAGCTAGGGTTCTCCAAGGGGATAGGATGGCCTGGCAGGAACATGGATAGTACGAAATTTTCGAAAGTCCTAGATTCTCAATATTTTGATGCAGAATCAATCTAGAGGCCAAATCATGAAGATAATGCCATCTACTGAAAGAATCCGATGTTTTTTAACGAAGTTATGAGTATGGGAAGTCTAGCTAGGGTTCTCCAAGGGGATAGGATGGCCTGGCAGGAACATGGATAGTACGAAATTTTCGAAAGTCCTAGATTCTCAATATTTTGATGCAGAATCAATCTAGAGTCCAAATCATGAAGATAATGCCATCTCCCGAAAGAATCCGATTATTTTTAACGAAGTAATGGGTATGGGAAGTCCAGGAAGGGTCCTCCAAGGGGATGGGATGACCTGACAGGAACATGGATAGTACCAAATTTTTAAATGTTCTAGATTCTCAATATTTTGATGCAGGACCAATCTAGAGGCCAAATCATGAAGATAATGTCATCTCCCGAAAGAATCCGATGATTTTAAACGAAGTTATGAGTATGGGAAGTCCAAGGTAGGGTCCTCCAAAGGGATAGCATGACCTGACAGGAACATGGATAGTACCAAATTTTCGAAAGTTCTAGATTCTCAATATTTTAATGCAGAATCAATCAAGAGGCCGAATCATGAAGATAATGCCATCTCCCGAAAAAATTCGATGATTGTTAACGACGTTATGGGTATAGGAAGTCCAGAAAGGGTCCTCTAAGGGGGTGGGATGGACAGGCAGGAACATGGGTAGTACCAAATTTTCGAAAGTTCTAAATTCTCAATATTTTGATGCAGAATCAATCTAAAGACTAAATCATGAAAATAATGTCATCTCCTAAGAAAATCCGATGATTTTTTAAAAATGTTAGGAGTATAGAAGTCTAGAAAGGGCTCTGAAGTTTTGCAAGGGGAAAGCATGTAAAGCTTTCAGCAGCCAAGTGAATTTCTCTGAAAACTACGTAATTTTTAGTGCAAAAGGAAGAAGAAAACCAAAAAGCAGAATCGAAATTGTGTCGACTCCGCTGGGAAAGTAAAACGCAATAGCGCAAAAAGCGAAATATTTATAATGAAAATGCTTGGCCATATAAGAGGATAAATATATAGACTACAATATGTATATGTATGTAGTATGTATTTAGTGCTAAAAATACACAAAGAGCTATAGAGCTATTGTAGGCTGACTGTAGGACTGTGTGTGAATGTGCAAGAGGGAGAATTACACATATACACATTTCTATATACATGTATATTTTATATTAAAAAGGGTTCACTTTTGTGCCATTTTTCGTGTGGGCTGGAAGGATGGAACTTTCATTCGCCTACACTGTTATAGAGTTAGTGACTATGTCAAATATTTTGCAACACTATAAAATGTTGTAAAGTTAAGAGGAATAAATATAACATTAGGAATCATGGGACATGGCAGTTTGCAAGCAACTAAAAACTAAATTAAAATAATAATGAAAATTACATAATAATATAATGATAATTGTTTCCTTTCCGCAAATTCATTCAAAAAGCAAGGTTTCTAAAGTTATTAGAAGGAGCTTCATGTTATATCTAACAGCTGCTTAACATAACACTTAACAGCGGCTTAACATAAGCAGCTGATTCTCTGTTAATCGATATGGCAACCTTGCGAATTTAGATAATCTAAGTTTATATAAAATAAAATTTTAAATAAGCAGGGATCTGCCGCGAAAAAGAGTATAATAATAATATTCCTATAAGCTTGAAATAAGCTAAATTTCTAGCCTAAATATTTATAACTATAGAGCATGCAGAATTCGTGGTTTATTGCCCAAAAATTGCGTTGATTTTCGCTTGTTTATTTTTGTCGAGTACCTTGGTTAGACCAGGAGGGTAGGAGAAGAGGAGACTGAAGTAGGGAGTGACTAAGCATTTAAGCCCTGAGCGATGAGCACAGCAGCAGCAGCAGCAGCGTCTAAGCCCCCAGACGGACCCGGAACACGCTGGCTACGTTTCGGTTTCGCTTTGGGGTTTTGGGTAACGATGGGTGAGGGTAGAGAGAGGATAGAGAGGGGGGGTCTGCTCTCTGTTCCATTTTGTTGCCTTGTGCGGAGGCATTGTTGTTGTTGTGTTTGTTGTTGTTATCGTTGTTGTTGTTGTTGTGTGTTTGTTGCTGATAGCGACAGCCGCGTGCCTCAGCAGCATGCTGACCTATTTTCCACTACAAAATGTGCCCGAGTGTGTGTGTGTATATGTGTGAGGGAGTGTGTGTGTGTGTTTGCTGCACACAGCATATGTGTGTGTTGCCATGTATGTGTGTCTTGGTGTATTTATTTTTGCTTTTTTATGCAAGTTATTGTTGTTATCTGCACGCGGGGCGGCTTAATCAACGCAAATAAGGAAGCCAAGTCAAGCAGTCCATCAATCAATCAATCAATCAATCAGTCACACTGCCTTACTGACCAGTCAAACTTGGAGTCAATCAATCGGTCAGTTAGTCAAGCAGCCTGGCAGCTTGTCAATCTGAGCGTAAATTTAGCCATAGTCTATTGATCTATCAGCTGCTCTCAATCAATAAGGCAGTCAAACAATAAGCGGAGTGACCAATCAAGTAGTGGTATGTTGACTGCATCAGTCAAGCAGGGGCAAGCATTCAATCATTAAACTCAAGCTCAATCAAAGTTAAGACAATTAGGCAGTTAGCTCAATCAAATTTGAGTTATTCAGTAGTCGAAGTCAAGCAAACTAGAGTCATTCATTTAGTTAGTCAGCTCAATCAAACTAGCGTCAATCATTTAGAAAGTTACTCTCAATCAAAATACCTTCAATCAGACAGTTAGCCCAATAGTAGTCAGCAATTAAGTCAATTAGTTCATAAGTCATTCAATCCTTCCATTTGTCAATCAGTTGTTAATCATTCAATTGGTCAATCAATCAATCAGTCAGTCATTGGAGTCATTCATTTAGTTAGTCAGCTCAATCAAACTAGCCTCAATCAGGCAGTTAGCTCAATAGTAGCCAGCTAATGCAATCAATCAATTTATTAGTCATTCAATCAGTCCGTTTGTCAATCTGTATATTAATTATTCAATTAGTCCATCAATCCATCAGTCAGTTACTCATTCAATCAGTCACTCAATCCATTGTTAGTCATTCAAGCAGTCACTAAATTTACAGTTTATTAGTCATTCAATCAGTAGCTCAATCACAGTTTATAAGTTATTCAATCAAGCCAGAAAACAACAACATAAATCAAAAATCCTACCCACAGCAACAGGTTGAAGAAGCTAAGGCGTCAGCACCAACCCTAACTACCCCCTAGTGGTGCACCCTCAATAGGTCACTCCTCCATCCCACACACACACACAGACACACAAACACACACACAACATGAAAAGGTTATTGTACTTTTATTGCAGTCTGGCAACGACAACGGGCAACGGGTTCAGAGTCCGTGCACAAGGATGGACCCAAAAACCGAAACGGAACCATCAACTGCAATGGGACACTAATATTTCATAACTACACACACACAGAGAGAGAGAGAGAGAGAGAGAGAGAGAGAGAGAGAGAGAGAGGGAAACAGCGTCTGTCTGGGCAAATTTGATGAGCAATTTGATTTATGCATCGAGCAAACATGCAACAACACAACAAAACTATAAAAAAAATACGATATACGATATACGATACGATATATCGCACGTTTGTACTCGCCTCTCGTATATATGGTATACCATATCATTTTTGAGTACAGTTCAAGTGAAATCAATTATGTATACGAGCTATATATATATGTATGTATATGTTTGTATGTATAAACACAAATTGAGCAATTTCACATATATGCAGGCATAGTACATGTTTGTGCAGGTCTGTACACGTTTGCACATGACATAACACGCAATTTGAGTTGAAGATTTGATGGAATCAAATATGTATTTTATTTATCCGCCCCAAGGCGCCTCTCATTACATCTTAATGATACTGTATTATCAAGGAATTTGTCATATGTCAGACACAACGATATTTTCAAGTGTTATAATTGCATAATATATATCGCAAAGTCTGCGAATAATTGGGTTTATGTGCATATAACATGCTAAAGAAAGCATAAACTAATCAAAAAACTAAAGAAATATTATCAAGCACCTAGTAAAACTCAAGAAGAATAAAGAAATATTCACAAAAGAATCTTGTAAACTCAAGAAATATATTAAAATATTACAATAGTACCCCCTCCCCCAAGCCCCCTCTGATTGATTCTATTGACGTCCACAAATTTCCAACGGAAGCAAACTATTTGGGGCACTTCCTCTTTGGCCGGGTGTGATGTATGGAATAATTATAATAATCCAAAGAAAAAAAAAAAAAATTTCCAATCAATAAACGGGTGTACCATATGTGCAAAAATGACTTGGCAAATTTTTTTAATTTCAGGCAATTCGTATAATCAATCTATATATGCGTGTGTGTGTGTGTGTGCAATAAAAGATTACCATCGTAGATAAAGAAATAAATTACAAGTTGAGTTTTATTTTTTCTAAAAATAAATAATGAATAGAAATATCAGGGGTTTCCCAACTTCCTTTGTGAAAAAAATAATATATCAAAGTCTCACATAAGCTTGAGCATAAGTGCTGCTAGTTTAGCTTTTTAACGTAAATTTTAGCCTTTTTTTTGCTAGACAAATAATTTGCGGGAATTCCAGCTTTTTTCTTGATCAAATCTAGCTTTTTTCGTAGATCAAGTGGCGGGGATGATCTTTCACTTTTCAGAATACGGAATATTATGTTTTTCACTTTTTGATTATTTATTATTTTTTTAACGAATATTATCCATGCCTTTTTAAGAACTAATATTAAGTATATTTAGCATTTTTACAGTTTTCATTTAATGCAAATAAAGTTAGACTTTTTTGGATTTCTCAAAAATCGAATATACAACTTAATTTCGAATTTCAAAGAAACTAATCTTATTGTAAATTATTGTATATGTATTCTACAGTTCTCTATTTGTGTAGCCAAAGTTTGTAAACACTTTTGGGAGGGCGCATGAATGAAATGAAACGAAACGATGATCAAGAAGAAGAAGAAGCTCCACTCTAAACAAAATTCGCAATAAGTGGGAGAACCTAATGAGGGCGAGTTTTTACAGAGAAAAAACCGAGTGTGTACGAAATTCAAACGAAATTCATTTCGAGAAACTTTTTTTTTTTCAATGGAACACAGAACCTAAATTGACGGCACCTTGGGCGAGAGAATAGGTAAATAATAAATAAATAAATAAATAAATGCGCATTAGAAAAACATGCGAGATTTACCCGGCCTGCCTTCTAGCAGGTATAGGCTCGAATCATTGTGTGTGTGTGTGTGTGTGTGTGAGTGTGTGTACTGAGTGTGTTCATTGGAATTTCAAGCAGCTTCAGCTGCAAGGTCAGCCTGCCTTCTCTCTTCATCTCTTTCCTCTCTGCTCTTCTTCCTCCCACGATCCTGTTACAAAAAGCTGCTGGCGCCGCAGTCAGCAGCGTCACAAGCGTCGATAAAGCAAACAATGAACTTTTGCGTCAGCTGGAGGAAGTCATCGAATTTTGTGTGCATGCAGAAAGAGTGAAAGAGAGAGAGCGAGAGAGACCTAACGAGATCTTATTGAAATTGCACTGTTCTTAACTGTAAACTGGTTTTTGTGCTGGGCACAACAGTTTGACAGGCACTGTCAAATGCAGCGGCAGCAAGAAAAAAAACAACAACGGAAATCACTTTCCCTACGAATTGCAGCGAGAGCGAGTCAAAACAAATTAACAGCGATAGCAACAACAACAACAACAGCAAACGAAGAAGAAGAAGCAGGCAGAAGAGAGCAGGCGAGAGAGCTGCGTTTGTTGTTGTTGTTGTTGCTGCAACCACTTGCTACACCACACAACGCAAGCCAGAGCCAAATACACCACGCACACGCACACACACACACACGAACGCATATCCACTTCCCCATAGCAGCAGCAGCAGCAGTTGTTGTTGTTGTTTTTTGCTGCTGCCGCTGCCGCTGCTGTGTTGTTATTGTCCGTGATAACACGGACGCAGCGCGACGACTGTATTGGAATTCATTTCGATTGCGTTGGACAGGAGGCGCACTGATGCTTTTTTTATTTGCTAACAGCACGTGCTTATAACGGCACAGCAAAGCAGTTGCACACACACACACACACACAAAATGCATACATGCACACACACGTCTTGTTTTTGCAAGTGCCGAATACCGCAACAGATTTTGATGAAACACATTGCAACATATTCAGCATATACAAGCTTCCAGCACACACACACACGCACACATACGTACTGACACACTCAGCACACACGCACACACATGAACAACATGTGCACGCACACCCACACACAAACGAACACAAAGTTGAAAACACGCACGCAACGTTTTTTTTTTTTTTTTTTGTAGTTTTTTAAGTTAATTTGTGTTTGTGTTTTACACTTGCACACTTGCACTTTGCCACCGGGTTGTATGTAATTTATCCTATCAGCCTATCATATAGTTGCTGTATAATATGTGTCTGTATGTCTACCATATATCCAATTGGTTTAATTCAATTCTTTGTTTATGCACTTACAAATTCTTGGTCTTGTTGTTCAACCGCTACCTCCGACGCCATTTTACGAATGTGAAACAGTATCGCTGATTCGTTTTCACCACACCGAACAGCTGTTTCGCGCGCGCTAAGTTGGCTGCGAGTGAACACCGCAATCAGATTAAGTTAGCTGCGAATAACAGCGAACTGTTATCGATATATGTACATACATGCATGACGATCGAAGTGGCGGCGGTATGTGCGTAAAGTTATAAAGAAAGGCAACACAATGGCTCGCCGCAAGATGACTTGACAGTTTTTACTCGTTATTTAAATATATCGCATTTCTCATGTGTTATTTAAAAATTCACAATTCAAATGCGCCTGTTAATGCACACACACAAACATATAAGTATATGCATCGTGAATAATAAATATTTTTATGTTGCTGACTAAACTGTTGTACTTCAATAGTAATAAATCATAATATATTAAAAACTACATGATTTCCAACTAATTGTCATTTTCTATTAAAACTGTAAGCGATCGATCAATTGTGAACTGTAAACAATTGTATTTCTGCAGCCCTGCGCATTAACAGCGCCAGCGATAACAGTGGCCCTAACAGTTCCATTTGCTGGCATTAACAGCGTACACAACATTTTAATTAGATTCACAGTCAAAGCGCAGGCAAAATTCATCGGAACAAACTACAAAGTAATACGAAAAAAAGAAATGTCAAGCTAACAGTTTTAAATAAATCAACAAAACGGCAAAAATGTAAACGAACACAATCGATAGAGTAAAGCAGAGAGAAAGAGCAAGACAAAAACTACGGCGACGACAACAACAACGAGACCGATATAAGGAGGGAGGCTGCAAATTGATTTGCCAGTTGATAACGCTATCGACGCGTCGCCAGCTGTGCAGCTGCTGCAAAACAATTTGAATTAAAGCATAACTGGTGAGAGGAGAGAGAGACAAAGAATTACTACAAACTTGTCAGGTGATTGTAGGGGAGCAGGACACAAGCTACAGCAAAAAAAAGAGAAGAGTTTTCAAACGGCGATGCTGCCACTGCCATAGCTGCTGCTGCTGCTGCTGTCGCTGTCAACGTCAGCTGTGCCATATTTGTGTGTGAGAGGGAGAGGGAGTGCTGCTGCCGTTAGGTGAAAACGAAGGTGCTGGCAAGTGTATGTGTGTGTGTGTGTGTGTGCGTGTGCGGCACTTGTCCGCCCTCGCGGCGCGGCGGCCCTACCCTGCCTCAGTCGTTGCCGCTGCCGCTGCCATTGCCTCAGCCGCTGCCTCTGCTTTCTTGTCTTTCCGTTTTCGCCTCTGTTATTTCTTTTTTTTTTTTTGGGCTGTTCAATTGCTTAAATTATTTAATGCGCACCCACAGCCATTAAAAAGGTGTGCGCAACGTTCTGTGTCCGCGCGTGTCGCTCTCGGTGTGTGTGTGTGGTGTAATTTTTGTTTTTGTTTTATTTTTTAACACTATTTCTAATGACAAACGCAATCAAAGTCATAAATCGTCTCACTTCTCGCTTAACAGCTGTCGCCGCTGCCGCTGCCGACGTCGCCCCGCTGCAAACCGTTGCCGTTGCAGTCAGCATGCACTTTAATAAAGCAGAGATCGCTAAATTGGTCACGAATCCCGCCACCAGATTCGATAAGGAGGGCCCGTTGACAATAACCGAGCGACAGGAGGGAATATTTTGGCGTACCGATGGTAAGTTTTGTGGGGGTGTGGTGGGGGTGAGATAAGCCTGCACACACACACACACAGTCATTCACACGTACTCACAAATTCACCATATATATAGGCACACACACAGGCAGGCAGAGCGTGCCTGACTATCGAAATTACTATCGCTTGCACTTGTTCGATAGTTGCGTCACGCTCTTTCGATCACTAATCACGCACACACACACACACACACACACACACGCACTTTGCTTATGCACAATTTGCCGTCACACTCTCTCTCTCTCTCTCTTTCTCTTCTACCCCGTATTTACGACTGCAGTCAAGCAAAAATACTGGTGCAAGCTGCGTGGAAATCTTCTATTCTATCTGAAGGACAAAAATCCCAAATCAACTGTAGCCGGCGTCTTTGTGCTCGAGGATTGTCGCCTGGGCACGCTGCATGAACAAATCGAGCTGGATGAATACGGCTTCGATTTGGGTAAGTCGGAGAAAAAAAATCCCTCTAAAAAAATACCCTACTAATCCCCTCCCCTCAACAGACTTCAAGGAGAGTCCCACGCAGCGCCTGATCACGCACAGCGCACAGGAACGTCAGGATTGGATTAATCAAATCTATAATTGTTCCAACGAACGTTTGAATTGGGAAATCGAAACGTTGAGGGAACAGATAGCAGCAGCAACTGCAGAGATTAAGCGACAATCTGCAGCAGATATGGGCAATCAAATCGATCAGGGATTACCGCTGGCCCCGTCGGTCACCTCGTTTAGCCAGCTAACCGAGGGATCGCTGCCAGCCAGTGCACGCACATCGTCGACAACAGTGCCAACTGATGTTGAAGGTGATCTAATTGTGTTCAGTTAAATTCTGGAGTACCCGGTTTTTTTTTTTGTTCTTTATTCCATTACTTCCTAACGAATTAACCCAAAGAGAAAAGCAACAAAATAACAAGAAAAACAAAGCAAAGCAAAGCAGAGCAAATTGCCATGGTTAATGTTTAATATTTAGTTTATAAATTCCTAATAAGTTTTGTTTTATAATCTGTTATACTCGCACACACACACACACACACATGCACGCACGCCTATAACCCCCTATATATCCCCCTATGGTGGTGGGACACTCTTATACTACTTGTGATCCTCCGTATTATTCTTCTTTAAGCCATGCGAACTGTTTCTCAATTAATTCTTAACTTAAAACACACAAAGAACTCTTTAGATAATATATATATTATATATAAGAAAATAATCCAAAAAACACAAGAAATTCTTTAGATAATATATATATTATTTATAAGATAATAATTTAAAAACACAAGAAACTCTTTAGATAATATATATATTATTATATATTAAAAAAATCCAACAATATTCAATTTTCAAGCTCTTTAAAATAGCAGAAAGATTTCGCTTTAAAAATTAAATTTATATTTTATGCAATATTTTCTGAGGTTCTAAAACATAATCAAAGAGTTCCCTTTAAAGATCTTTTGCCAAGCAAATCGAACAAATATATATATACTAGTCTATATATAACTCTAAACCCCATAACTCATTTCCCAAGAATTTATAACACTTTTTTTATACACAATATATATATCTTGATGATTATATACCAGATTAAACTGGTCTCAAAAGCGACAATCCTAACCCTAATAATTGTGTGTGTCTTGTATTGTTAATCTATGTGTATATACATATCTATATATATATATTCATGTAACGATCTATTTATAATCAAATATTGATTTAGAGCGAGAAATGTGCAAGGCGAAAAGAAAAGAAAAGAGAGAAAGAGACCGCTATACCATACCATCCATATATATGGCATAATTCATAATTCATAATGAGATTTATTCGAAGAATAAAACTTTATTTTGCTTATGTGAAAATGTTCTTATTTCTCTCTCTCTATGTGTATATATAATATATATATCTAGCTATAGTTTCCTAGTTTCTAGTAACGATCTGTAGCGAAAGCATTCTCTCTCTCTTTCATTTCTGTTTCTATCTCTGTCGCTGCCGGCGTAGAGCGCGGAGAGCTCTCGGAGCTGTCGGAGCTGCCCATCTGTGAGACAGCGATCTCCTGTGATAATCTACCGCTGGACGGTTTTGGTCGTTCTCCAAATCCGCGTGTCATCTGCACTGTACTGCATGCTGGAGAGGATGCAGCTATGGCAGCCATTGGTTGCCTGTGGCAGCCACATGCACGTACCGAAGTCTTGGAGCGCACACGTGCTCCATCATTTTTGTGCACCATGAGATTTCTGCGTTCCGCTGGCTTTAAGGCAACGTCCCGATTGCGTTTCAGTGTACACGATGTGCGGGAACGTGTCTCGATGACATCGTTGCCGCTGGGACATGCGGAGGTGGCACTAAGTCTGGTGCAGGATTCGAGGAGATTACGTTTACCGTTGACTTCACCACGTGGCGAATGTGGTTTCATCACGTTGACATCGTGGGCGCCAGATGCACCCGCTGCTGCCGCCGAGGCGTTGCCATTGCCGGGGCCATTGTTGCTGCCACCGCCTCCACGTTCCAGCACGCAGCTGTTCGAGCAGACGCCAGCGGATCACAGGAGCAAGAAGCGGGGTAAGCCTAGGAACTCTCTTCCAATCTTTGATTTTTATTCATGCTCCTCCTTCTCCTTCCCCCCACTCAGGTCATCGTCGCACGCAATCGCTGCCACCGCGTCTGGGCGTGCGTCTCTTTGTGCCGCAGCTGTGTGGCGTGGAGCGAGTCTGCGCCAATCCTCGCGTGCATTCGTATCGCCTGCACTCAACGCTGGGCGCCGATATCAGTGTGCTGGAAACGTTGCTGGAGTCGCGTCTGTGCTGCGCTGTGCCGCAGCAGTTGCTCTCGATTTGGATACAACGTGAGAAGGAGCTGCTGCAGGAGATTTCGGGCATGGGTGAGCTGAGCGGCGAATGGCGTTGGCGACAAATGAATCTGCTGGAGGAACACCTGCGTCTGCTCAAGGATTACTCACAGGCCAAACAGAATATACAGCAACTGATGCGCGAAGGTGTCTGCTTTAAGCGTTCCGCTGCCAAGCAGGATGAATCTCTGGAATTTCTGCCCGTGAATTTGCATGTGCAACGCATGTGGGCACAGAATGATACACTGCAGCGACGTGGAGTGCTGGACATTGTTACAGTGGGCGCTTTCACGCGACACGATGCCAAGGGACGCAAATGTGGTGGATTGATTAAGTGAGTTCCGGTTGTGGATGCGGTTGGCAGCTGGAGTAGGGCAGGGGATGAGGGTCTATACTAGAATATAAGAGAGTATAAGATTAGTTATAAATATGTTACAAGGGAAAATGTAATGATATGATGCCAGGTTTATTTAAAGAAACGTAGAAAATGTGCGGGTGCTATGACTAATCCTTCTATATGTAGTATAACAGAGCTGGAAAGCTGCGTCAACCCACTCCGCATGCCATGACTAAATCCATTTCTATCTACTCAGAACTCACTAATCTCTCTACTCTTTCTTCTCTCCCCCCCCCCGTCTAGGCTGCTGCAGGAGAGCAAATCCTGGAAGTTGGAGCAGAGTAATGCGTGCAAGGTGCAGGCAGCCAATGATGCAGTGCAGGCAACCAAACAGTTGCGCAAGGAGATTGTGGAATTGATGTCACAACTGTTGCAACTGGCCAGCGTGCGTTGTGCCCGTGACATGATGCCACTGTGCAACAAGATGGTGGCTAAAACCAAGACCCTCCTAAATATCTGGGAACCCAGCATTGTGGAGGAGGCAGTCACCTTTATCGAACGTCATAGGATTATCGAGGAACCGGATAATGTGCTAATGGAGCCCATGTCACCGTTTCGTAAAATCACTCAGCAGCTCAGTGCACTGGAATTGAAATCACCCGAGCTGGAGGATTTCGCTACACCCGTGGTGGCGCCCCCGGATCTATGGCCACGCGGCGGGCAGCCCTTGATGCGTTCGAATAGTTGGCATCCGAGTAATACGTCGCCTTCCTCATCGCTGGACATCAATGCCATCGATACGTTGCAGCATGCGGTCAAGTCATATAATGCACATTTGCGCAGCTTGGAGAAATCTATGGTAAAGGAGGATGTGGATGAATCCCCCATGGCAAGCACATTGTATCAATCTCTGCCACCCACATGGTTGGGCACAATGCCCACGCTGCCACGTGCCACGAACCGTCAGCCACCCGCTGGTTTTCTGGACACCAAACTGATGAGCTCCTCGCCCTCAGCGAACTACTATCGACCCACCGAGGAGCCAGAGCCGCTGGATCTCACCCAGCTGAATATCGAGGCGAGTGTAATGTGTCTGGTCAGTAAGCTGAAATTCTTTTGCGGACGTTGCGATAGTCCTGCCATCCGACTGCGTCATCCGAAGGCACCGTTAAAGCGTGAGGGATTCACGGTGGTGCCACAGCAGCAGGCACCGGATGTGATAGCAGCGCCCAAGGAGCAGGCAATCCGGAATCCTCAGCCGCAGCTGCAACTCGATTTGGCAGCAGCGACGACGGCGACGGCGGAGACGACGGCAACGCCGGCGACTGTAAAGAAGGGCAACAAGTTCACCGACGGGTTGGATCTCTCGCTAACCACCGACTGGGTGGCTGAACTGCGTCCAAGCATGCGTAAGCTGCGACATGCCATGGATCGTCTGCTGAAGACGGCGCGTCTGATGCACTCGGTGCAGCGATTGCAGCAGGATGTGTGCTGTAATCGCCTGCAGGCGGGCATCATGTACAGACGCGATGTGTGCTTCTCCCAAGCGGTAAGCTAGGGGTAATCCTCAAGAGATTGTGCCATTAATCCAACTCTCTCTTTTTCTTCTTCTGCCAGTTGACCGCGCTGGTTAGCGCACTGATGCTGCGTCTTTGGGGCAGTGAACTGGACGGGAGTTATCTGGAACTGCTGCGGGAGCTGGGTCCTCTGGCCTATTTCGAGGGTTTACTCTCACTGTATGGCGCCGAGACAGATATGTGGAGTGACATGTGCATTGCCATTGAGGATTTGTCTGCGGTGAACTTTAGCCTGCAGACAACAGCGCATGGGAATGAGGTGACACCGATGCCAAGGATAACAGGATCGAGGCAAGCACTGGAGGTGCAGCTGCCGGTGCCAGAGCATGTGCATCTGCCTGCGGCGGGCATTACGTTTAAGATCACACCCGTTTTCTTTAACATTGGCATCAATGAGAAGGCTACACTGGGACATACACGGGATCAGCATCGCAGCAATTTGGATAATTATTTGCGACTCTCACAGTATTGTGTACGTTATCGCAAGCTGGGATTGAATGCCTCCGCTGCTGCTGGATATGTTGCATCCGAATTGGATTCATTGCAATCTGTTTTGGGTTTCATGGAGCAACAATTGCGTGCGAATGTCACGAAGAATGTAAAGATTCTCCATTTGGCCGAGGATGCATGTCGTCTGACGGGTGGGCTGCGTTTCACATCCTGTAAATCTGCGAAGGATCGCACTGGCATGGCTGTCACCCTGGAGCAGTGTCGTGTGCTTGTACGCGAATTTCAGCTGCCCGCCAAGCATGTGCCCTACGCCCTGAGCACCATGCGCAGGTGAGTTGGAATTGGTTATGCCTTTTATACACTGTGATTATAATCCTTCTCTCTCTCTCTCTTTCTGGCAGCGAGGGCACCCGCATGGACAACGTCTACAAGAACATTGGCAAGCACAAATACGCTTTCAATTTGCCGCAGGTGCTCATGCTGCCGGCCATGTATAGACCCCCAGTGGGTGCCTATGGCAAGGCAGAGACCTAATCCAGCAGCTGGAGCAGCTCCAATTACAAATTGTTTTTTTTTTTTTTATTTTTTTATAATAAGTTAAGGCAAAGCAACTTACCAAGTACTTACAAAAAACAAACAACTGTGCCAAAAAATATAAGAAAAAAGTTATAGAAGAAACAAACAAAGAAGCAGAAGCAGGATTATCTTCGGCCTGCCGAGGATTTTATACCATTGCAGTTGGTAGCAGAAGTCTATAAATCGATTGTAACTATTCCAATCTATATACAGAGTTTAGGAATTTGTTTCATATAAGAAAGCTTTGAAATTTACACAGTTTATGACTATAGCAAGCTATATTATTATGATATATATAGTATATAGTTTCTACATTTCACAAATCATTCCTATGGCAGCAGTATATGTTGTACATAGTATTCTAGTCTTTTTGCAATATTTTGAAAATAACAAAATTCTGTCGAGCAGTTTCTATAGCAGCTAGGGAATATATTACCCTCATATATATGTTATATATTACTTCATGAATTGGAAGCTGACTGCGTACTTAAAAATACCTCTGCAAGTGTATAAAAATCTACAAAATATTCATAATATAAACTAACGAAAGAAAGTTAAAAACTTAAAAAGAAAAAACATCACATACATAACTACAGTGGTCGCTCGCTAAACGAACAAGATCTTAACAGGATAATATAACAGCTGAGCATTAGAAAATCAACGGAAATTAAACTTCAAGTTCATCTAGAACTCAAAATATATAAAAATTTTGAATATTATGAAAATTTTAAATGATTTCCAATTAAAATTAAATTATATATACGTCATAATTAGTAGAAAAACTATAAAGAAGCAAGCCAAGTGCATTATATTTGCAACAGTCATACCTACATACGTATAATACCTATATCAAAACACATAGTGCTCCGATTTGCTACATATATAGAAAAAAAAAAACAATATAAAAATGATGAGAATTTCATAACAAACTCATGCCTGCGATCAGGAATATATATACTAACTACAGTTAACAAATTATAATACATACACACGCTGCACGTATAATCATTATAATAATGTTAGTAATCATATATACATATATATCGTAAATCAAAATTGGTGAAATTGGCAGCATTGCCCAATGGAGCGAGCCACCACTGTAGAGACAGTTGCGTCACGCTGGGGCAGCACAGCTGCTGCGACGCTGGAATCGAGTTCAAGTTGAAAGATTCCAAAATCGCGAGGAAGGCCAACTGTCAACTGTTTTAGTACTTAGTAAGGAATTGTTAAAGCATCACAAGAAATTCCATATTACATTTTAGGTATTTATTTAAATTAGACTTTTAAAAGATATTATAATGTCATTGTGTACTTTTTATGTACTTCATTCAATTCAATGTACTTCCAGCAGAAAGTGAAAGCAACTTGTTAATCGAAATACAAAAAAGGCAACTAAACAACGACTAACAAAATGTGTGTGTTACTAAGGGAACTACTTCTAGTAATCCTGCACACGTCCCGTGCCCAAACGCTGCTTACGTATCTCCGCCTTCAGCCACGACGGCACATCGCGTATGGGATGCGCCATGGGGAAACGTGGCTTTGGCTCTGGACCCTCGAAGGGATGCGTTTGGGCCAGCTTGCGCTGCAGATACTCCTTGTTCAGCTCTTTCTCATCACGATGCTTGTCCATGTACAGATTGAAGGGTTGCTTTAGCGGGAAGAACTTCTGATCCGCTAGATATGGTTTGGGGAAATCATATTCATAGATGGGCTCCTTACGCTCTGCAAGAGGGAAAGATAATCCAGTCAGATATGGATTGGGTAAGTGGCAGCAAACTTACGCAGCACATTGTGATAGAACTCCGTCAGCGATTCATCCCAATTGGTCTGATAGAAGGCCAGTCCAGCCGGTGTCAGCTCATCCTGATGCTGGCGATAGAAGTCGAGTGTGCTGAACGTGCGCTTCTCCAGGTTGCTGTAGTCCTTGGCATCCACTTTGTGACTACTCAAATCCAGACGCGACTGTTGCTTGTACAACACAAAGACCATACGCTGATAGCCCACACCCTTGGGCGGGAATGGAGGCAAATACTCGGCGAGCACTTCACCCTCAGCCACCTTGCCATTGGGTATGTTGGCACTTTGGGGAGAGAGATCAAAGATCAAGTTAGATTTGAATGAGATTAGCTGCTGCTGCATGCACCTACATGAACCAATGCAGACACTCAGCCGATGGATTTGTATAGTGCGCATCGGGATTGGTGGCCAGCAGCGTCCAGTAGCTATCGCCCTGTGCCGCCTTGCCCGTTATCGGATCCAATTGGCCATCGAAACTAATCTGTGGCGCCTTTGTTGTTTCCGCGGGCTTTATGACATTCCCATTGTAGACGGGATTCAGATCGTAGACAATGTTAAGTGGCACACGCGGCACAAAGTATGCGCTGCCAAAGAGATGCTCGAAAATGCCATAGTGATCCGCCAGCAGGCGCAGATCATGCTGTCCCGTTGTTTGCACATAAGTCTGCTGCACCTTTTCCAGATCGATGAGTACTGCAGGGCAAGGAAAACCATATACATATACTATATAATAATCTATATAGAATGTGGATCAACTCACACTTCTGGCTGCGCGCCTGCTGCTCCAGCTCCTTGTTGCTGCGCTGCGCCTTCAGATGCTCCAGGCGCGTCTTTAGCTGTGCCGAACGCGATGGCTTTAGCTGCGGAAATCCAATATTGATACGTGCCGTCACCTCCGGATCACTGGTATCCTCATCTAGGGAAAACAAATCTTTATCCATTGCACACTGATTACAACATCGCACAAAACTCACCTCGCAGCCGCTGCTCGAGCGTTCTGGCCACACCGGGCGGCTTGCCACGCAGTGTGTGTCCCTGTCGCTGGCTGACATTCAGCAGCAGCAGCGGCTGCAATGCCGATGGCGTTTGTGTGCGGCGCAAGCTGCCATTTACGCTGGTTTTCATTAATAAATTGCAAAAAGACATGGTGTTTTATAAGCAGGCGACCGCCTCGCGTTTTCATCAACTTTACAGCTGTTAAACAATCGATAATCATCGTACATATCGATAGTTGTGCGGTGCAGTGTTGCACAGCTGTAGTTTACCCGTTTGCTTATTAATCTTTTCCATGCGATCTGGTAACGTTTGTCAACGAAAAGTGCTGGTTACATTCAAAATGAAAAGCTTGAAAATTAATGTATAAATTGTGTGTGTTAATTAAATTATTTGTATGCTTTCTAAAAAAATAGAGAAGATGATGAAACTTGTATGAAATTTTAGATTTTGTATACCACAGGCAGCTGTTTGTGGCAACAGTTATGTATGCATGTTTACGTACATACATATACATACATATGTATGTAGCATGTATATGGCTGTGTGTGTGTGTGTGTGTAAGCTTACGTTGAAAATATTTCAAATATCCAAGCTGATCAATAATTTGTACACACCCACACACATACCTGCGTTGTATGTACATGCGCACGTGTACAGAATTACATATGTATGCTTGTGTGTGTGTGTGTGTGTGTGTGTACGTGTGCAGTCAAAGGCGCCGTTCTTTCATAACGGCGCAAACTGAGAGCGAATGCTGCTGGCCGCGAGTACCGGTGACGAGCCTCCTACGCATACACACACATACACGCCGCTGTTATACGCTTTACATATGTATGTATAAACCAGTTTACATGTGCGTCGTATAACAGTTTTGCGCTGCTGCTGCGGCTTTTGATGCCGCTCTGCCGCTCTGCTGCTGCTGCCGCTGCCGCTGTCGCTGCTGCCGCTGCCGCTGTTGCGTCGCCGCTCGAAAAGGACAAACTCAAGGGCATTGGCTCAGGCGGCACATAGGCGCGTCCGGGCAGCAGGACAGGAATGTGAAATTCAGAGTGAAAATATTGAAATACATTGTGCCACGCCTACTTTGTGCAGGCGCCAGAGCACGTGCAAGTGCAGCACATGTTTGCATCAGGCTGCATAACTGTGTGTGTGTGTGTGTGTGTGTGTGTGTGTGTGTGAGTGTGCATTCCTTTGTTGATATGTGATTACACAACGTTGCCACCCTGCAAGAAAACCCTGTGCTTGGTCAAGGCACACGTCATTGCGCCACCCAAAAATTGTCCTAGAGGAAAGTTTGACATTTGAGTGGCGACGCCAGCGTTGACGCCTACGCTTACGTCGCTGCCGACGCCGACGCCCACGCACAAAACGCAAAACTCTGCTCTAAACATGGCTCTCTTCCTAATCACGCTCTCTAAGGCTCGCCCACTCTCACTCACACGCTCTCTCTCTCTCCCGTGCTCAGCCACACGCCCACTCTGCTCTCCACACACACGCCTGTCAGTGTCTCCTGCCAATTGAGGTTCCTCTCTCTCTCCCCCACGCAAACCGATAAATAATGCAAAACTCTCGATTTTTTTTTCGCTCTTGCATTAACAGCGCAGGTAAAAATGGCCGCTGCAGCTAATCGAATGTTAATGGCGGCTTTCACTTTGCCCATTAGTTAACAGACTGTTAACTTGTTGTTGTTGTTTGCAGTAAAAGGCTGTTAATGCTCTGTTAGCAGTAATTTTTGTAATATTAATGACATTTTTTTTAGATTTTTAATTGGAAATTGCAAGAAAACTAATTTAGTTAGCGTGAAGTTGTTTTTTCAAAGTTGATTTATTTCTCTTTTAACTGTAGTGACACAAGCAGTGTATTAGTCAGGCTTAAAGGGAACTCGAAGAGGGTATCCCCTTGGCATTCCTTTCCTCTTTTCTTCTTGGTGTTTTTTCAGTAAAATTTTCCACTGCGCACGCACCGCAAACCGGAAAGACTTTTAGCCGACAGGCTGCTGCTGCTCCTTCTCTTCTCCTCTTGCCGTCTAGCCCTTTCTAGCCCGGCCAACGAAACTAGGCTAAGTTCACATTCAATTACAGCTGATATAGGGTTGGAGGTCCAAGGCGAGTAGTACCCACAACAATTATACATAATTGCAAGCTAGGCAGGATAGGGTTACCCCCCCTCCGCTTCCTCCCACTTCCTCAATCGGAAATTGCGACGCCCATGCACCGTTATTCGATAGGTCTTCTCAGGGTGGAAGGGGGTAAATATCATCGATAGTTTTCTTTATTTATTATTTATATGTACTATACGTTTGATTTAATGTTATCACTGTGGAACCCACTAGAAACGTTATACCCAAAAGTGCTTGCAATTCTCTCTCTCTCTCTCTCTATTGCGGGTTTCCGTAACTTCCCGCCCCCCCTAGGTGAGTCCATTTAGTTCGCTGATAAAACCGATAAGCGAACGCGTCCGGGACACTTGAACATATGCCAATTTGGGCAATCAGTCAATCAAGTAAGTTATAGCATATATATCGATCGGAGCACAGAGAGCTAGCTAGCTGCTCGAGTGGTCTATAAATATTTGTATATAGTACCTAGATATGGCATTTCGATAGCTAAACCCCCGATAGAGATCTGCTGGACAGGAAGACTATGGCATAAACCAACCTATTTGCGGTTCTTTGTTGATTCATTTATTACCATTGTTCGTACGATTCTATTAAATACTTATACATTCCCATTATGGGGGGATCGCCCCATGGGGTAATTATTACGCGATTAATCTGCGCCCCCTTCCCCTTGACTGTGCTCCATCAGGTTTTATCAGCTGCCTCGGTTTTTGCACTTTTACTTTCGGTTTTACAGGGAAAGGGGGTTGGTAGGAGGGGGGGGGGGAATCATCAGTCCAGATTGCATCGCCTGATATTGCATTAAGTTTTACGGCCAGATTTAGAGCGTGAGTCTCACTTACTCAGTCAGAGTCGTCAGAGCCCATCCCCGCAGGCTTTATCACCGCAATTCTAACTAATTACCCCACATAATGCTGAGGTTTACTCTGAGTTCGCACTCAGTTTATACCTTCGGATTAATCATTTATATGACACACACGTTAAGAGGGGTTTACTAGGTGTTCTACTTATAGATTTAATGGCTAGATTTCTTAAGTGTTTGTCTGAGTTTAGACAAGAGCAGATGGGTGGGGTAGGGTAGGGTAGGGTAGGGTAAGGTAAGCTAGTCGGTTGGGTGTATTCGTTAGCTGCTGCAGAAAGACCTCACTTGATCGACTGTTTGTTTTCATTACTCACTAGTCCTTAATTGCTATTCGTTACTCGTTACTCGCTAGTCTTTACTTGTTACAAAAATATTCGTAATCTCTACTCACACACCACCCCTTACTCGCTACTCCTTACTCGCTACTCCTTACTCACTACCCTCTACTCGCTATCCGTTTCACTCTACCCGTTACTCACTACTCGCTACTCGTTTCTCTCTACTCTTTACTCTCTACTCTTTACTCTCTACTCTTTACTCGCTACCTGTTACCTGTTACTTTCCGTTCCTCCCCACTCGTGACTCGTTACTCTCTACTAACTACCCGGTACTCTCTATCCGTTTCTCTCTAATCTCTATTCGTTATCCGTTTTCCTCTACCCCTTACTCTTTTCTCGTTACCCATTACTCGTTACTTGTTACTCACTACTACTCTCTCGCGTCTCCCTATTCGTTCCTCCCAACTCGCTTTTCCTCATTCGTTCCTCCTAGCTAGCTTATCCCTCTTCGTCCCTCTTAACTCGCTTCTTCCTATTTGTTCCTACCAACTCGCTTCTTCCTATTCGTACTTCCCAACTCGCTTGTCCTCATTCGTTCCTCCCAACTCGTTCCCTCTTACACGTTTCTCTCAACTCGCTTCTCGTTTCTCCCAACTCGCTACTCCTTACTTCCTACTCCCTACTACATTCCATCTATCCACTCTGCACTTGCTGGTCGGGATCTTCGGGAGCAGCTCTATCCAGCTACTTCCCAATTCCCAATTAATTTAACTAGCGCATTCAAGTTTCGACCAGCTGCTGAGCTGTCAAAATTGTCGATTATATATTTTTCATATAATAATTTTGCTTATCACGCCGAGGCGACAACATTTTTTTAATTACACTCGACGCTTGACAGGGAACCACTTGACCCAAACCTCCCATTCTTCCCCTTCTCCAACTACCCCGACAAAGGCTGTGCCATCGCCATCATCAACATCAACAAAAACAAAAATAACATTATCTTACGCGGAATTCGCGTAGCATTCCGCGATCACATTTGTATTGTTTATAATCTCGCCCAAGATTGTGGCGATGTTTTTATGCTTGAATATGCTGAGATTGCTCGGTTAGAGAGGTAGGGCGCTAGGGAGGGAGGTAGGGTCTAGGCAACCTACGTCTTTGGCATTTGACCGCTACACACGAGCAGCGAGCACGAGCTACCTTATCAGGGACTGCCAACTCTCGTGACAGAATATATATATATATAGTATAGTATAGTATACACCTGTGTATATTACCCTCTCCAGCTATCGCTCGACTCAGGGCACTCGGTCGTACGTCCCAACTCGGCGACTCATGATCATGAACTTTGCATTTGTCTGGTCGCATATTGCGCAGTTTTACAGCAACATTTGCCACTTAACGGCCAAGCGTATTTACGATCGTACTCAACTAACTGACTTAACGATGTAGACAGAGAGAGAGAGAGGGAGAGAGTGGGAGAGCGTGAGGGAGACTACCCTATAAATAACATACGATGGTGTCTGGTAACTAGGAATAATTGACTTATAGCTAGTCTCTTTTTCTGTTTACTTTGTCTAGCCCTACGCTCTCTCTCTCTCACCTTCTTCCTCTCTTGTGCTCCCCTCTCTCTATCTCTCATCTACTCCCTCTCTCTTTCTTTCCTATAGCCGCCAGTGATAATTAGCAAACATTATCTGTATAGCTAATTAGACCTATTTTTATAGACGCAATAACTAATTGTTTTCTAGCTCGCTCTCTCTCTCTCTTTTACTCTCTCTCTTTCTCTCTCTCTTTTCTCTGACATTTCCCTAACCCTCCCAGTCTTCCAAAAAGCTTTCATAACCCGCTTTAGTTTAGCTATTTTTATACCTTCTCAGCACATATCGGTCGATCAATCACTGTCAGTCTAGCTACGGTTCTCCCTATTTCTTCTCTCCCTCTCTCTCCCACCCCTCCTAGATAATTACCTGTCACAACAATCTGATTAACTTATTACTAAGTATATCTATTGCACTATCTCGAGTATCTTCCTCTTTTTCTTTTAAGTTTACCCAACAACACTTTCGTAATTCGTGTAAATTGAACTTGAACTCATGAGCCAATTACAGCTGTCATTCTCGCCCACTCCCTCACACACACACACACACACAAAGTCGTACTGTCTCTTTCTCACTCCCACTGGATAACTCAATCAACTGCTCTTTGTACCGGGTGCAGGCTCAATTGCATTCGTAGACAATAACAATCACTATATAAATAGTTGCGGAATGACAAACCTAAACAATTTCGCTGAATGAAACGATCGATCGATCGACCGACCAACCGACCGACCGACCGACCGACCGACCGACCGACCGACCGATCGACCGATCATCTATAAACAATGATAATGCGGGAAAAAGCAACGCAATTCAATTCCACAGATACATTTACATATATACATGTTTATGGAGGCATAACGGACTATGGATTGAGAGCTTCATACGTTGGGTTGGACTAAGGGTTAGGTAGGAGTCAAGTTGGGGATTGGGTTAGACGAACTTGACTTGATATAGTTAGCTGTGTTCTAGGTCCGATATGACTGGGGTCAGGATTAGCTGAGGTTATTATGTAGAGAGGTGCCATAAATGAGGTTAGGGTAGACTAGGAGAATTTAGATACGGTTAGCTTAGGTTATGTTGAGTTTCTTGAGGGAGTTTATGTAGGCTATGTTGTTATCCCTGAGTAAAGAGGCATTAAGGAGGTTAGGATAGACTAGGTTTCTTAAGATACGATTTACTTAGGTTATGTTGAGTTTCTTGAGAGGGTTTTGTAGGTTATACTATATTAAACCTAAGTAAAGTGGAATAAATGAGGTTAGGGTACACTAGGTGAATTAAGATACGATTAACTTAGGTTATGTTGAGTTTCTTGAGGGGGAAAAGCCTGAGTAAAGTCGAATAAATGAGGTTAGGGGAGGTTATGTTTCAGCTCTCTCTTCCTCTGCCAGTATGAACACATCCATCTATTCCAATATAGTAAGGTTCTTCATGCAATGTCCACTCATATGAGAAATGCAGAAACGTGATCTGTTCCAGGTGCGTCGCACTGGGTCACTTTTTGTGCTCGTGATTATCATTGTATTGTATTTTTTTTTTTTTTTTTTTTTTTTTGTTTTGTTTATTATTCTTGTTTGTTGTGGCTATTACGGATATTTGTGCTCTCTCTTTTTTATTTATAGGCCCCCACGATGGCGAAAGGTGAATATAATTTATTGCATGTCCCCCCCCCTCCCTCTTCCCACCCCGCGGCCAAGCCGCGTTGCAAGTGCGAACAAAGTGCGATGAGTGCAAAAAAAAAATAAAAAACAAAAAAAGTGAATACTATGAATGCTATGAATACTATACTAAACTCGGGCGTTAGTCGGCCCCGTGGCAATTTGCGGTTTTTTTTTATATTTACACAATAACATCGCGTTTCCCATTTTCCACATTTCCAGACATGCAATCTCGGGAAGGGGGAAGGGAAAAGTACAGATCAAATCTGTTGGGCGTATATAAAATGATATAAGATATTTTCTATATGTTTTATATAATGTTCCATGTTATTATATATAAATAAAATATATACTAGGTTTTTTCGTTTGCTAAGATCTACAACTATTGTAACAGTCTATACTATATAGACTATACAGTAATTCTTTTTTCCATTTACTACGTTCTACGTTCTGCTTCAAGTCATTTCGGTGCTTCACAAGTGTCGCAAATTGATTGAAGTGTTTCGTTTATTATAATAAAATTGTATACCATGCATTCCCATTCCGATTCCCATTTCCATTTCCCTTGTCTACAATCTTTGGAAACAGTTGTCGTTAATTGAACCAAATTTTCGGCGCGTGAGTCCACATACACGATATACACACTCGTCTTCTCTGACTTCTCCAGTCTTCCAGATGTGTGAGTCAGTTGTGGTTCAAGGCGGTTCCCTCCGGGTACTGCGATTCAATTGATTCGTTTGGCTTGTTAAGCGACGATCGTCACACACATTCATCTATTCACTCCCAGCTTATGTTGTGGCCCTGATCTTGTAAGATCATAATAGACTTTAAGACTTATGTAGGTTTTCTTATCGGCTGTTGAACCTCATAATAAATAATAATCGCATACTAGACTGATACAGACAGGGGAATACCCTGAACGAAAGTGATCTCACTGATCTCTGATCTTATAATCTGAATATAGTAGAGCAACGTCTTGTCGCTTAGTTTTTCAGCCTTAAGTTTGCAACGACTTTCCCAGCTGATTGAAAATTAAGGTTTTTTTTTTTTTTTATTAAACAGAAAAACATTTGTTTAAAAAAAGCTGTTCGTAAACAACTTGTGTAATAACATTTTATTATTATTTTTATTTTTATTACTTTTTTTTCAATTAAACATTAACAAAAAACAGCTCGCAATCTAATTTGACAATAACAAAAATGTTTCAACACAAAAAAAAAAAAAAAAAAAATAAAAATTGTGCAGTTGTGTGTAATAAAATAATAACGGCAATCAGTCAAAGACAGCAGCAAAAAACAACAATAACAATGAGGAAACAATGAGGTATTGTTGCTGCTGATGTGGCAATAGATACCCTGTGGAAAGTGTTAGGGTATTCGCAAGTCGCTTGAGTAGCTTGTGCAGTTTTTTTTTTTTTAATAAAAATGATTATAAATCTTTGTGTAGATTCCCCAAACGAGAATTGGGAGAAGCCCCGCTTAAGCACGTTCGGGGGGTTTTCTCCTCTTGATACAGCTGCGTATTATAGGGTATTGCCATACCGAGCATTTACTGTGTATTTCCTGCGTTTGTTTTTTGTTTTGTTTTTGGCAAAAACAATGCGCCCCAATGGCCAATTTGCAGTCCCATAATTGCTGCTCTTGTCGGCACTTTGTCTATCTCCCCGTTCCTCTCTTCCCCTGCTTCATCTCTCGTTATCTTTTCCTCTCTTTGTACCTGGTGTCTGTCTGTAATTAGTCGAACTAGTTGCTTTTCTCGCATTTGCTCGCATTTCTCGTCATGCACCGATTATGGCGCATTCTCTACAGAGAGAGAGAGAGAGAGAGAGAGAGAACGAGATATCTGATATGGCTCGCATCATCGACTCAAGAATCGCAAAAGAATTCAGCGAAAAAAAGAAACACTGATATGCATCGCCATAGGAATTTCAGATCTGATTACAGTAAACAAGAATCGCGCTATTTCGAAATTTATAATGCACTTTTCCAATTGCTACTTGAAATTTGAGATAAGATTTGTTATCGATAATGATATCGATTCCCAGCACAGGGGCCTGCCTAGCTTGGGAGGTCCAAATTTTCTAATATTTTAAGTTCACACTATTTTGATGAAGAATCAATCTAATGGTCAACTCATGAAGATAAAGTTATCTCCCAGGAGAATCTAAAGATTTTTAGGGAAGTAAGGAGATTTTGAAGTCTATGTAAGGTCCTTCCATGGGGTAGCATGGCCAGGCAGGTACATGCGAAGGACCTAAATTTTCAAAAGTTCTAGATTCATAATATTTTGATGCAGAATCAATATTGGGACCAAATCGTGAAGATAAAGCCATCTCCCAGAAGAATCAGACGAATTTAAAGGAAGTTAGGAGATTTCGAAGTCCAAGTAGGGTCATAAAAGGAGAAAGCATGGCCAGGCAGGAACATCCGAAAGCCCTAAATTTTCGAAAGTTCTATATTCATAATATTTTGATGCAGAATCAATCTAGAAGTCAAATCATGAAGATAAAGCCATCTCCCAGAAGAATCTGTTGATTTTTAGGGAAGTTAGGAGATTTCAAGGTCTATAAAGGGTCCTAAAAGGGGAAAGCATGGCCAGGCAGGAACATGCAGAGGACCTTAATTTTCGAAAGTTCTAGAATCACAATATTTTGATGCAGAATCAATCTAGAAGTCAAATCATGAAGATAAAGCCATCTCCCAGAAGATTCTGATGATTTTTAGGGAAGTTAGGTGATTTTGAAGTCCAGGTAGGGTCCTACAAGGAGAAAGCATGGCCAGGCAGGAACATGCGAAAGACCTAAATTTTCGAAAGTTCTATATTCATAATATTTTGATACAGAATTAATATCGGGACCAAATCATGAAGATAAAGCCATCTCCCAGAAGAATCTGATGATTTTTAAAGAAGTTAGGAGTATAGGAAGTCCAGGTAGGGTCCTACAAGGGGAAAGCATGGCCAGGCAGGAACATGCAAAGGACCTAAATTTTCGAAACTTCTATATTCATAATATTTTAATACAGAATTAATCTAGAAGTCAAATCATGAAGATAAAGCCATCTCCCAGAAGAATCTGATGATTTTCAAGGAAGTTAGGAGATTTCGAAGTCCATGTAGGGTCCTACATGGGGAAAGCATGGCCAGGCATTTTCGAAAGTTCTAGATTTATAATATTTCGATGCAGACTCCATTTTGAAGTCAAATCATGAAGATAAAACCATCTCCGAGGAGAATCTGATTACTCTTGACGTAGTTATGAGTGTTGGAAAGTCCGAAATGCACAAAAATTCCGAATTTTAATAGGAAGTCAGAGCCCCTGAGAGCTGTGTTAACGGGTTTCCTCAATTATAAGTGTATTATATGTTATTAAACTCTGATGATTCAGTTCCTTTTATTTTACGTATTCGTTTGCCACATTGAACCAGTTCGCCATGCAAATTTTCTACCAGGCACCAGCGATTCTCTGGCGTTTCCCACCTCGCTCTTGCTCTCCCTTTCTCTTTCTCTCTCTGTCTCTCACTTATGCTGTCCTGCTTTGGTTTGTTTGTTTGGCTGCAACAGGTGAACAACATTTTAAGACAGATTTGTCGTATTGACAAACAAGTTTTGAGATCAGCGAGCAAATGTATCTATGGGGTAGACAGATATACAGACATATATATATATATATATATATATATTTATATATGTATCTGTAGCTGTATCTGTATCTGGCATATTCGAGTAATAGTCAGCAATTAGTTTTGGTCGAGTCAATCTCGCAATTTGCGTTGTCTGCAATCGTCGACGACGACAACAACAACAAATATCGCCGCATGATTAGGTGCGATGTTGTTGTCGATGTTTCCGTCGATGTTGTTGTTGTTGCTGCTGCTGCTGTTGCTGCTGGCACTCACATGATTCAAATGCAATTTTCACACTTTCAAAAAATTGCACTTAGCATTTGCATAACCAGCAGCAAAAAAGATAAACAGAGAGTAGAAAGAGGAGGAAGAAGGAGAGAGAGAGAGAGAGAGAGAGAGAGCAAGCTAGCCAAATGCAGCTGCCCGTCTGTCTGTCTGGCAGTCTGGCAGCTTGCTTGCAGCCAGCGTTGCCAGCTTTTCATTAAGATAGCAAATAATAAACAAAAAAAAAAAAAAAAAAACAAATAATCGTATACAATTTGAGTAGTGCAAAATTGAAAAGATCTTTTAAGGGGTATAAGCAATAGAAAATATTTTATAAAAAAATATAAATAGTTTATTTTATCATTAAAGTAAAAAATAAAAATAGTAGTAGCATTATAAATAAAAAAAACTATTAGTATTCTTAATAATACCATAAAAAAAAAGTATTTTAAAATTCTAAAAAAAAAAAAAAAAATTCCCTTGCTCTAGCTCAATTACAGGGTATTTATCATATCAACGTATTTGCGATATCAACGTCCAGCCGCAGTAAGTGCGAGTAGGCGTGTCTGCCGCTTTGATGCCCTTCAAAACCGCCCACTCACAGTCTGCTCTCTCTCTTCCGCTCTCTTCCCTCTCATTTTTCAGCGCTCTCTCTCTTCTTCTATGTGCTCTAACTCGCCCTCGTCTACGCGTTCGTCTTGCTTCGATTGTTAATTGCGTATTTTGTTTTCATTCTGGGCGCGATAAAGTAAAGGAACCTACAAGTATAACATAAAAATGCTTGTTGCCGATGGCGCTCTTTAAATTTAGATTTTTATTTTTACCTTTTTTAATTTCTTTATTTTTTTTTTTTTTTTTTTTTTTGTGTGTTTTTCACTGCCAAACGAAACGAAAACAAAATGCGAAAGCGAATATTCGCTTGAAATTGCCGCTAAATTAACCCGAGCTAAAGGAATGACAGAAACTACTAGCAGCAAAAAAAAAAAAAAAAAAAAAATAACGGAATAACGGCATAAGCGAAATAACGGAATAGCGAAAGTGTCAAAGAAATCGTCGCTGATAAATTGTCGCTTCGCGCTGGCCACTCTGACGCATGCGACAGAGCGGGACCAAGGATTATGCAGAGACAGACAAATATATATACTATATATATAATATACGTATATTTAGATATTGTGTAGATACACTACACGATTATGTATTTGGTTTATTGGGGATATCGCATTTGCTATTTCTGTGCTATAATACTTACGTGTAGCCGATAAAGCTTTATAGCACACGCGGTTCGTGATAAAAAAAAAAACAGAAAAAAACAACAATTCGCCCCCCCTCGCACTGAAAGTACAGTCAGACAGACGCCTGGGGAATTTCGTAAATACTAAGACGTATTTTCCATATATAATTTAATTTATTTATTTATTTTTTTTTTTTTGATTATTACGCATAAAGTGTTAATCGATAAATAATTTAATAAAATTTATCGATTATGTCTCGCTTAGCGTGCGAACACTGTGGCAACGCTTTGTTTACACATTAAGTATACGCAGCGTACGTCATATCAATATCATATCTGATGACGTTGAAAGAGATCTATACGTATGCTTAATTCAAGTTCTGACTGTTACTTCCCATATTAATGTAAAATCGGAAATACTGACAATATGATCGGGTCACAAGTTGCAATTTTCTATATCCAAAACACGATCGCGTCTTAGTATTATTTGCATTTACAATTGCGTTCGAATTCAAATGAATCGCCTGCTTTAGAAACGTGAGCTGCGCTCGCCTGGGGGGGGGGGGACCTATCTATATAGTATATATAGAATATATATACGTATAATACATCCAGTGGCAATGCAATTCTTTGTCTATGCCGAGGGAATTTGCATGTGGCTGGCAATTCTATAAACAACTTTCGCGCAACTTGCGAAAGTTGTGTCGACGCGGCTTGAGACGCTATATAGTATATATATATATATATATGCCCGATTCTTTGCCGCTCGGAAATAGTTCTCCAATCAACAACAACAACAGCAAATCAAGCGACAATAAATCAATCTATTCAGAAAAGGTCTTCAATAAAATGTAATAGAAACGAATAGAATAGAGCACCCTCCCTCTCTTTCTCCCCCTCCCTCTCTCTCTCTTTGTCCCACCCGGTGAAGCCCCCCAGCTCTATGGATCGTTCGTAAGCCCGCGTGCTATAGAAATGCGTCAAACGAAGCAAATTGAATCATTTTCCCCGTTTAATTGGGACACAGAATTGACTCAGACTGAGAGAAACAGTCGTCGATATATATAATAGTTATCGCATTAATCAAGGGAACAAATCATAGGGTGATCGAGGGAGGGAAGTGGACAGAGAGGAGAGGAGATGGGTAGAATCAATCGAATGTAACTATTCCTGGCATTGGCTCTCAATTGTTTCTCAATTGATGCTTCATTTTTTGAACCCAACCAACGTTGATCTTCATCATTGATGATGATTCCTGCACATGACGGTATATTTATATATATATGTATATATATATATATATACCATATGGTTATGTTTTTCCCCTGAAAAGAACAAAGTCTTGATTTGCTTTGCTTTGCTTTTGGTTTTTGCTGCTTTTGAATCCGATTTTATTTTTATCTCGAAATTATTTAAAATATCCTTTTTTTTTTTTTTTTTTTTTTTTTGTTTTCTTAGTTATTTCCTTCTCGCTTTGGTCTCTGATCTCGACCAAAGGATGCAATCAAAACTGGTCGTCGTCTGCTTCTCTTCTTTGTCTGCATCTTCATCTTGTTATCGATAAATTATTAATACGTGGCTAAGTTGGTTTTTCCATTTTAATGAAAAATAGAAACACTTGTTTGGTTTTCTTGTTTTTTTTTTTTTTTTAGGCTTTTGTTTTCAACAGATTTGTGTGTTTGTGTATTTTTATACTTTTATCATTCGTTTTCTTTTTTTGCTAATTATTTAAAAATACATGACAAAAAAAAATTTGGATTATATTCATCTTTGATTTATCGAATTGTGTCCTCAACAAGGCAATGCGTCGCCTGCGCGCAGTTGCTAGAAACATTGGTATCATGCGGCCCTTAAGATATATCGCATAAAATATAAAAACAACCCAAAAAAAAAAATACTGAAAAATAAGCTAAAAAGAAAGAGAAAAATGAAAAACGCTCTCAGCTAACAGAAGGAAATGGATCAATTGTGTTCATATTTTATTTCCGTTTTCGATTTCGATTCGTTTCGATATCGTAAAACATCATTCTCTGTAAGGTTGTCTCGTATATAATCGTATAATGTAATTATGTATATATGTATAATATGTATATGTGTGTAATTTGGGGGCTAGGGGATGTGGGAGGGTGGTGGAGGGGCGTTACTCGTCGTCTGCAATAACATTTAAAACTACATAATAATTAAGCACTAAACTAGGCGTAAACTCACAATAATATATGTATATATTTTTAAATATATATATTGAATTGTATATCGAAACAATATAAAACAATTGTTTAGCTGCTTAAACGTTAGTAACAAAAAAAAAAAAAAAAAAAATATAGATGAAGAAGAAATTAGAGTTGAGTTTTACAATCGATACAATCGACACGTATGTGTAGTGTTTGCTAAATAAGCTGTACTATCTCCATATATCATATCGCATTGGACGCTTCACAATAGTCGCATATGCATATATGATGTATACACTATAAACATTTACAATTACAAAACACATTCGTTTCTCGCAGTGTGTGTGTAGGTTTTTCCTTGTTTGTTTTTTCTTTTTTTTTATATAATATATGTTTGTATCATTTTGTTTTTTAGTTTTTTTTTTCACTTTTGTTATTTTTTTTGTAGGTATTTTCTTGTTTTTTTTTTGTAACAATGTGCGATTCTCTAGTTTGTTTTTTTTTTCGTTTCTTTCATACATAGTTTGTCTTGTCTGTCCTGGCTTAGGATATGATGATGCTTGTAGCACAGTATAACACTTTTCTCTCCCTTTCTACTATTATTACTTTCATCTCTATCATTATCTCTCTCTCTCTCTCTCTCTCTCTCTCCCTCTCTGTCGCAGCGTGAGTTTCAATTTTCTTATCGTTTTTCATTTTCATTTTCATTACGTTTGCTTAGGCTTCTAACATTTTGCGGGGGATTACCAAATTTTGCAATCGAAAATCATTATTTAAATTGTTTGTTGCTCTTTTAATATAACAAATTGCATGTGTGTGTGTGTGTGTGTGTGTGTCTGTGTGTATAAGATATATATAATATATATATGCATATTTAACAATTCTTTTGTTGTAACTTAACCAATTAAATTAAGCATGCAAATAATTTATTTAATTAAAGATAGAGCAAAATAACAAATAGTTATATGTATGTATATGTATATAGGATAGTAGTGTAGAGAATGGAAGAGAGTAAATCAATCTAAACAATCGCTGAAGCATACATATCTCGTATCTATACAACATAGTATTATCGTATGATTATTTTTTACTTAATAGTTTTCTTTTTTTAGTTTAACTTTCCTCCTTCGTTTTGCTTTTTATTAGTGTTTATCTAGAACTTGCCTAATTTTTGTTTTTGTTTTTTTTAAATACTATGTGCGCTGCACTATCGCGCCACCTGGCGACCTGGACATGGGACCGGCGCCGCGGCAGTGCAGCGGCGACAAAGGAAACTAACTCATTTTTTTTTTTGTATCTTCGCATTCGAATTCGAATTTTCGAAACTGATTGGTTTATCATCTTCTCCTGCTTTCTCCTTCTTCTGCTGCTTCTTCTTATGTTTGTGTTTTGTATGCGTGTGTATGGGTGTGTGTGTGTGTGTGTGTTTACATAGCAACTGCGACGCTTGCCTCCGTTTCCGTTTCCGATTACGATAACGATAACGATTAAGAATTAGGAGAAAACGATTCTCGATTGCAGTGTGTGTATTGCATTCAATTATCGTTTTACTTGCTTAAGATTATATCCTCCCGACAAGCCACAGCCGCCACCAGCGCCGCTCCACGTCCCGATCCATCCTCGGAGAGCATAAGATCGAAAGTGATGCCCGGCTTGATCAGCTGCGTTATCTTCTCGACCATCAGGTTATGGAACTTGGGATGGAATCGATAGACACTGCCATCGACACCGACCGTGACATGCGGTTCATCCATTTTGTTGATCAATGTGGCAATGCCCGCAGAGACAAGATGTGCAGCCCTCTTCGAGACACATTCACAGATGTAACGAACATTGGCGCAATCCCCATCGGTGGCATTCGAGAGTCCCAGCTCCTCGAGTACCAGGCGACAATTGGTAAAGTTCCCTGGCTCATCTGCCTCGATTTCACTCACATATTTGGTGAAGAAGAGTCCACGGGTGAAGAGCACCTCCGAACCCTGCCCATTGAACAGTATGCCATTCTGTGTCATCTTGGCCAATACCAGACGCACTAGCTCACCCATATACATGCCCGATATCATTTTCTCGAACGTCTGCTTGCCGGGATTAATGCTGTGACTATCGATATCCTTATCGAATTCGGTGCGAACAAAATCGAGTGCACCATTATCACCGAATGCACCCCATTCCGTGTTGATAAGCACATGGGGCTTCTTATTGTCGGCAAGATCAAAGAGTTCCGCCTCCTCGACCCTCTCCACATAGCAGGCATTCGAACCGGTGCCAACAATCAAACCAATCTTGCAATTATGATTCTTCCAGGCACAACTCATCAGGGTGCCCGTGGTATCGTTGAGTATGGCGCACACATCGATCTGTACATCACCACGCCTGGCAATGGCATCCTTCAGCATCTGGACAACATCCTCATTGACAACACCAGCACAATCGAAACCCTTTGTCCATGTCTCCAGCAAACCCTTGGTCAGACCCAATTGACGCAGCGGGAATGAGAACGTGAATCCCAAGGGCAAACGTTCCGCATAGACATTATGCTCGGCCATGAAATTCGATAGACATTCGGCAATGTGATCGAATAGCTGTATACCCGATCCAATCATTATGTGCTGCGGTATCGCATAGATCCTCGATTCCATTTGAAAATCATTATTCTCCTGCAAATGTATAAGGAGTACACGGAAATTGGTTCCACCCAAATCGAGGGCCAGGAACTTGCCGCGCTCATTGCCATTGGGTAAATCCTGTACATACGTTACAAAGCATTTCACATTCGCCTTTGGGTGCGTATCCTTGGCCAGACCACGACGCAGCTCGTGCAATATGCGATAACAGAGCTCCTGCACCTGCTCATCCGATAGCAACAGCTGCTGACATAACTCGTATACCATTTTCTTTTTATCCGCTGCACTCGCACCAGCTTGTGATTGTTGTATTTGAAATGCATTTGCATTCGTCGTTGCATTTGTCGCTTTACTCGCTGCCGCTGCCGCCGCTGCTGTTGTCGCCGCTGCCGCTGTCGCAGTCACTGCCGGCAGAACTCTCACATTGTCCGTTGCGTCTGTTCCTTTGCTGTTGTGACCATTGAGTTTTGTTGCTATTCCATTGCTATTTATAGACACGTTGCGCATCGCGCCATTCAGCTGCTGTTGCTGCTCTTGGTCCATTTCGCGTTTTTCTTTCTTTTTTTTTTTGTGTTCGCTTTTCCTTTTGCGTTTGCTTTGCCGTTTGCAGTTGCTGCTGCTGCCGCACTCTACAAACAAAACTTATTGCCGTCTCTGCTGCTTCTTCTTCTTCTTATTCTTCTCCTTCTCCTTACGCGCTGCAACGTCAACGTCACTGGCACCCGAAAAAAAAATGAAAGAACAACAAGAGCTGAGAGAGTTCTCCGATTCCGTATTCCAATTTTACAGCAACGTTTTTTTTTCTTTTTCTTTTGCTTTTGCTTTTTTTTTTTTTTTTGCTCTTCACACGCGATTTTGGCCGCCTCGTTGATAGTTTTGTGCGCGTTTATTGTCGCTTTCAGCTCGCTCGCTCGCTGTTTGTGCTTGTTTTTTTTTTTTTTTAGTTTAGTTAAAGTCTTGCGCTTTTGTCTGGCTTCCGAGTCACACTCTCTTCTATATATGTTGTTTATTTTTTTCTTGTATTTTTCTACAACTGTGTTTCAACAATATAATGCTGGTTTTTTAGTCTCGGCCGTTTTTATTTTTTATCCGCTGCACGCGTCCGCCGCTGTGAAACGTTCGTTACGGAATTATTCTCCATGGAGCTTCGTTGGTTGCTTGACTCTGGCGCTGCCGACGTTGAACGCGCGCTGCCGCAGCTGCTGCCGCAGCCGCTGTCGACGTCAGCGTGCCGTCGCGTTGTTAGCGTCTGTGCGTTGCTTGCAGGGGTGTGTGAGTAGTGCATGTTTCTGTGTGCGTGTGTATGTGTGAGTGTGTTTGGTGTACGTCGTGTACTTTGAAGGAACCTTGAAGGTCAAAATTGACAATTCATATTGGAGCGGGCGGCAGTTGCTCTGCGCTGGGCCTGCGTTCAAGATACATTTTTGTGTGTATGTGCATGTGTATGCGCGTGTGTGTGTGTCCATATCGTGCCAGAGAGCAAGCGCCATGCGAACAAATTTCAAAAGAGAGAACCTACACAGAGGCAGAGGTAGAGAGAGAGAGAGGCAGAGGCAGGGCGAGTGCGCGAGCATACACAATTTTCGATTGCGGGCCTCATGAATGGGCAACGCCGCTCGTATGGGCGACGGTCAGCGACGCAGGCAGCGGCTGTAGCGTCACCAAAGCCAATGGATCGAGAGAGTGGGGAGCAGAGAGAGAGAGAGAGAGGTGAGCAGTCAGGTGTGCGTGTCGAGTACGAGAGAGCGCAAGAGTATAGGCATTTAGCCTTTCTGCCATCGTCAGCAAAGCGTGCACCCTGCACAGTGCGGCGGGTTAGTTTGGCAATCAATCGATGTTGGGCAAGCACACTGAGAGAGTAAAAATTAAAGAGAGCCGTGCGCATGGATATGCAGCTCATACGAAAGTCGGTGTAGGCTGGCTGGCAAGTTTTGTGGAATCTTTCAGTGGCCCTTGTTGGTAATTTCAGTTGCCTTTGCTGTTGGTGTATAACAGTTTACGCTCACAGTTTGCATAGCTGTGCGCTGCGCGACCCAGACATGCGACCGACCGACTGAGAGAGAGAGAGAGCCGAAGCGGGAGTATGAGAGCGAGTTTGGTATGAGTTTTTTTTTTTTTTTCGATTTTGTTGATGGTCGATGCCAGCTGCCTGTGCCTGCTTTGGTGTTCGTGGGGCTCGTCTCGCATTTTTCAGCATTTGCTGCTTTGGCCTCCGCAGCCGCTGCACGCATACAAAGGCGTGCAGAAAGACGTGTGAGTAAGAGGGGATACAAGTACAACTGTAATACATATTCATACATGCATGTGTATGTGGACTTTACGTGCCGTAGCCGACGTACGCGCTCCAACAGCAACAAAGGTATAGCCTGACTAATTTCTGTAGCTGTATGTGTGTGTGTGTATTTGCAACTCCAAAGTTGCTCTGCCAGTCCTCTCTCGCCCTCTGCCGCTGCCTCTCCCTCTCTGCCGTCACACGAGCATATCGCGTTCACTTGACGCCGACGCCGACGCCGAAGCCGCTACCGCCGCCGCTCGTTCGCTTACCCAATTCCAAGGAAGTCACCGTTTCTGCTTTTGTTAAATGAGTTTTACAATACTCATTAGTAATAATATTGTTAATGCACAATAAATTACTCATGCTTTTGTTTTTTATTTTTTTTTTCCTACATGCGGCTGCAAGTGCACACACACACACAGGCACATGTGTTTTGTGTTTGCGCATTTGCTTAATCTCGCAACTCATGCAAACACGCACACACACACGCATACATGCACGTTTCTTGTTTGTGTGTATGTGTGTGTGTGTTTGAGTACGTTTGCCCACAGTTGTACTACTTGTTGTTGTTGTTGTCCAAAGAGGCTCGCCTACCAGTACGCTCTTGCAGCTGCTTTTGCCATTATTTCACCATTTGTTCGCTCTCGCAGCTCAGTCCAACTCGCCTCTCTCCCGCTCTCTCTCTCTCTCTTTGCATTACAAGAGCAGCAACAGCGCTGTGGGGGGTTGCCATGTGATCACTTATAGATTTATTTTGCTCTTGCTTTGACTTTGCATAGACACACACACAGACACAGGCAGACAAGTATGTGTGTGTGTGAGTGTTGGTGTGGTATGCAATACTTGCATTTGCATGCAAATAATGCGACTTAATGAGTTATGCAGCTTTGCAGTCGAGCCCACATGTTTGTGCGTGTTTGTATGTGCCTGCCGCTGTATGTGCGTGTGTGTGTGTGTGTGTGGCACACGCCCCTTTATGTAGGTTGCCGCGTCGCACTGTGTCGCACGTGTCATTTTTCCATTTTTTTTTTTTGCTCGCCATAAACAAAACAATTTCGCGTAACAAAAACACCTAACTATACCTAACCTACACACACACACACACACACAAAGGCAAATATGACTTATTCCTTCTAAGTTGGATTGGATTAAAACCGAGTCTGGCGCAAAGTTTCCATTTCGTTATCGTTAATGTACACAAACAATTTGACTTAAATGTTTAGTTTTTGGATTACAAATATTATTAATAAACAAAGGCAGCGCACAGTGGGCAAGTGCAGTGTAATTTATTATGCATATATTTTGAGACATACATATACATACGTATTTATATTTGCTTACATAATTTAATTTTAAATATCAAATATATTTTTTTTAATTTTTCTATACTTTGCACTCTTTGCCCACTGTGCTGCCTCTCAAAGTAATTGTGCATGTAAAACTTCGATCAGCATCAGTGCAAAAATAGAAGGAAACAGAGAGAGAGGGAGAGAGAGAAAGCGTGCAGACTGTGCTGCTCTACCCTTGCCAACATATTCACCAAATTCTTATCAGACAAACAATTGTTGAGTCTGAAAAGAAACACATGCAGACATACACACACACTCACACACACACGCACACTCCAACTCGATCGTTCTTATCGCCGCGACGGAAATTGCTTAGAAGAAGAGAGCAAAAATAGAAAAAAACGCGACTAGCAGCGATAAATATTTTGGTGGGCGTCGTCTCTCCTCGTCTCGATTCCAGTTGGACGCAGCTCGTGACGCAGCGCAGAGGGAGGCACATGCGGACGTCGCGACGTAATCGGCCTGGAAGGTGGTGAAAATGCAGTCAGCGTCAGGAGGGGGGCAGAAGGGCGTTGGGTAGCGCACAGAGGTGAATTAAGGTCACATTGCTCATCGCGTTGCGTGGCCGCAATTTGACTGCTAATTGCGACTGTCCCTTGGTAGAGGCGTGAAGAAAGAGAGGGGAGGAGTGGGAATTAAAGAGGTGTGGGGGGGGGGAGGTGCTGCCATGAGGTATGCGATATGAGGGGCTCGTTGCTTGCTGTAGAAGGAGGCATGGTTTATGGCTTTTGTCGGCCAGTTTGACTTTCTAATCTCTGGACTCGAGTGCAATGGGCTTTTCTAGTTCAAAGTAGCCACACCTCACTAGACGGGGGAGTGGGAGGGGTAGGGGGGGAATGAGTCAGTGCTGTGTTTAGAGGTGACAGCGCAGACAGAGCAGAGGCAGAGGCAGAGAGAGAGGCGCACGTGAGTGTGGTGAGATCGTGAAGGTGACAGTCGAACAGAGAGAGGGAGAGCGGGAGAGCGTGATAGTGTTGTATAGTCTCGAATAGACAGACAGACAGACAGACGACATAGATAGGCGCAGCGACAAAGCGATAGAAGAGAGCGACATGGTGGGCAAGGGGGAACAGACAGTGACATTGCAAGAATTTTTCAAGTGCATTTCGAGTGCAGCGCCTTAACGGTAAATTTCATAGCATGATGAAATCCTGCTCACATTCCACAGAAAACCTGCAGAGGCAGGCAGACGCAGGCAGAGAGGCAACTGCAGCGGCAGCAGACACACTGTACAGTGGGCGCAGGGCTGAAAGAATGTGCTTGAAAAAATATGCAAAGAAAAATAAAAAAATATATATTTTTAATATATATAGAATATATATACATATAATATAATTATAATTATTCCTGATCAGTCGACTATGTGTGCTCTTTAGCGCAGCTCCACTGTGCTCAAGTGTGGATCGTGTTTCTGATAAGCCTTTGGTAAGCGTTTTGGAATACCCAACCCTAAAATACTTAACAGTTCCGCGAACTGAACCACTTGAGATCAACGCATAAACAGAGCAGCAAACACACACACACACATACTGAGAGAGAGAGAGACATGCAGGCACAGGCAGGCACAGCAGGCTCTCTCACACAGAGAGGCAGAAAGGCAGGCAGGCTCCCTCGCACACACACATACACACAGCTGCTGCGGCGATTTCAACAAGGCGACGTCAGCTTACACAGCGCTGCGCTGCAACCTTGCTGGCTGGCTGGCTGGCCTGCCTCTTTGCCCCGCCCCTCGCACTGTCACTACCACTACCCCTCTTGCCCTACATGGGCAACGCTATTGGAAATCCAGATTTGGGGGCTCGCCCCGTTGTACACACACACACACACACACACACACACGCTGAGGCATAGTCTGGCAACTTGTTGTTGTTTTTGTTGCGGCTTTGCCCGCTGCTTCGCTTTGCGCCTGCTCATCGCAGCAGCGGTGGCGGCGGCAGCGGCGACAGAGGCCTACGGCTGTGTGTGGGTGTGTGTAATAATCGATATTTTTATCGTATGCCTTACTTACTCCATCTCGCTCTGCTCTCTCTCTCTCTCTCCCTCTCTTAGTGTGTGTTTTTTTCTTTGCGCCACGCGCAGAGCCTGCTGTGACGTCAAAGGCTGATGACGTCGACGCAGCCGGCAGCGTAATACAAAATACGAATATGTATAACAGTTGCCACCTAGCAGGGGTCAATGCAGCGCGCCAGCCAGCGGCAGCGACAGCGACAGCGGAAATTTTTTCTCTGCAAATTGCGTATACGCCGCATTCGCCACGAAGGCCTTCGATCTCGCCGCAAAACTCATTAATTATAAAATTCTCAATTCGCTTTTTATTTTTGTTCGTTGTTTTTTTTTCTGACAATTTTAAATGATTTCACGTGACACTGCCGCCGACGCAGTAAGCAGCAGCAGCGGCGCCGCCCACGCAGTCTGCAAAAGAATTTTGCGCGAAAAGCAAAAAGTCACAAATCATTTTGGGACTGGGAAAATGGAAAAAAAAAGAAAAGAAAAGCAGATAGAAGCAAACAAATAAATAGAGCAAAAAACAAAAATATGAAAAAAATATAATAAAACAAAAAAAAAATACAGGAAAAACTATTTGGCATTTTAGAATTTGCATAAACAAATCCCCAGCTAAATATAAAAAATATAAATACAAAAACAAGAGTGTAAAATTATACATAGTGTTCTACAGGCCAGACCGAAGGTGATATACCCTATTCCCAATTCTTATAGCAATTTCTAAGTTGCTACTAAAAAAATTGTCATCATTTTAGTTAGATCTATTAGTATAAATAGGTTTTTTTTTTAGGTTAAATATACTTTACTCTTTTACAAAGCTGTAGACAATGCGCATATACCCTGCGCAAGGGCATGCACATGTCTCTGTCAGCTTGTTTGTCTGATTTTAGGTTTATCGCACTATAAAGCATATATAGTACATACATATCTAAATAGTATGTATATAATCCCCCAATACAGTTAGACATAAGTACGGCTAATATCTAAATAATTGGAGTGTTTTGTTTTTTTTTTGTTTTAGCAAAATAATTTGATTAATTTGATTTGCTTTTCCATTAAAATCGTTAATTGCGTGTTTGTGTTTTTCTATATTTCTATGGATCAGTGTAGTTTATAGAGAACTATAAGTTATGGATTACATTTTGTGGATTAGTATTAAAAATTCGCCAAATTTTCATTCTCTTCCTCTCTCCCTGCTCTCTCTCTCTCTCTCTTTTTCTGCACTTTTCAGCTTGTCATGCCTACGCTGCTTGATAATAATACTATAATAGTTGCCAAAAAAAAGTAGGCGTGGCCGGCACTGATTATACTGATTAAGGTGTGTGTGGCCCGTACAAGCAACCGGTTGCCCGCTGTGTGTGGGGTCGCCAATTTGTCAGACAGGGAGAGGGAGAGGGAGAGAGAGAGAGAGCGAGAGATAAAGAGAGAGAAAGATTGCATCAGACTTTTAAACTTCGGCAAGGTCAAATGCAGACGCGTATAACAGTAGTAGGCAACCCTACCCTACTCCTCCCCCCCCCCCCACGAGGAGCAAAACAGAAGCAGCAGCAAGAGCGAAACTGAAAACGAAATGTAGATAAACGGAATGAAAACGAAAACGCAGAGGAAGGAGAAGGTGGGGGGGGAGGGGGAAAGAGGAAACCCGTTTGTCATGCGATATATCTTCGATATGTGCGACGCGTATAACTGGTTGGTTAACATTTTAGCTACAATAATAAAAATGCTAAACAAACACACACAGACGCACACGCGCGTATTTATAGTCTGTGTGTGCGCGTGTGTGTGTGTGTAGACAACTCGCCTTGACAACATTTAGAGCAGGCGCTGCTGGAACGCGGCACGTTTCAAGCACATGTGGTGGGACGCAGTCGTCAGCTTTTTGATAGCCAGACATGTGATTAGACGACGCCAAAAAACAAAAAAATAAGAAAAGAAACACAAAACAAAGCACAGCATAGAAAGCAAACTATTAAACAATAGCTGTGTGCTCAATTAAGGCGTTCAATCAACCAATTGACTTACAAATTAAAGAAAATTTTGCAATGCGTGTTGAATTTAAAAAAAGTGCAAAGCGTAGGCAGCATTGCGTAGCATTTTTGAAAATGCGCGCCAACTGCACACACACACGTGCCATGCTGCCAGCTAGTCGCAGCAAGTTGTTCTCTTTGCCGCAGTCTGGCAACCTCGGCAGGCACGCGCGCATGCGATACTTTTGCCATACGCTATCGATATTACTTTGTGCACGACATTTGACCAGCACTGCTTCTTCGCTCTGCTATGCAGCACTACACGCACAGTATGCTGGCAACGCAAAAAAACGGAAGAGCGGGAGCGGGAGTAATTGTTATTTTTTTATTTTTTTTTGCGCCACACGTTAAAGCAAGCGACAGCCAAAATAAAGTTGGAACAATAATAATAAGAATTGTGATTCTGAATTTGTGTTAAAAAAAAAGCAAAAGCAAACATCAACAACATTCGAAATAATGACAACGTCCTCGATCAAGCGACGTCGCTCGCCACACGATGCTCCAGCATCGAACGATGGCGACGATGATGATGGCCTGGAAAACAACGACATTGAGCCCGAAAACAATAGCAGCGGCGGCGTCATTAGTAACAACATTAGCAGCAGTGGCGCAGCAAGCCGAAGCAGCAGCACCAGCAGCAGCAGCAGCGGCAGCGGAGGCGGCGGCGGCAGCAGCAACGGCAACGACGACAGCGTGCTGTCCTCTGGTCCGAGCGACTCTGTCAGCGCAGCAGCAGCGGCTGAGAGCAGCATTAATAGCAGCATAAGCACCGGCGGCGGCGGCGGTGGCAATAACCTTGGCAAGCGGGATTCCGAGGAGGATAGTTGGGCCTCAAAGGGTTATAGCTATATCAATCCGTTTGTGCATCGCATACAAATCGACAGTCACATCGAGGTGGCCAAGGTGAGTTTCCTGATTCGCTTTCTCCCTCTCCCGTGTTATCGTTTCCGTGCGATTCATTCATGCGAAATAGCTCAAACACAGCTGTCCCTCTCTCTCTCTCTCTCTCTTCCTCCCCCGCATTGCATTCTACTTGACACTCGTGTGAACAGCTTTTATTTTTCTCCTATTGTTGTTGTTATTATCGGGTGACCCACACGCACAGACATTTCAAGTGCAACGCACACGCCCACACACTGAGAGAGAGAGAGACACACACACCCACTCACACACACTCACATGTCTGCCTGATGTCGATAACTTACTCTGCTTACATTGTCGATAATTCTTTTATCTGCCTTGCGTCGACGTAAGCGAAAACATGCTGTGTGTGTGTGTGTTAGAAAGAATAAAGTGAAAAGCAAGCAGAGGAAGAAGAGGCAGCGGCAGAAGCAGCAAAGCAGGCAGCGCAAATCATACGATTTTCTTGTTGCCTTTTGTTGTTGTTGTTGTTGCCGGTTCTTTGGCGCGGTTTGTTGCCATGTTGTAGTTGTATTTGTAGTTTTTAGCTGTTTTTAACTGGCTACACTTGTGTAGTTGTAGTTGTAGTTGTTGCTGTTGCTTTGCTCTGCTAGTTTTGCCGTTATACAAAACGCGCACATTCCAAAGTGCACACAGACACACACACACACACACGTAGGAATGCCCCTATTAACCCTTGCCCCCGCCTCCTAAAAATAATCGAAATAAAAAGTAACGTTTTCTACGTATTCCCTTGCTCCACTTTTACTATATATCTGCATTATCTATCAGCTGATTTTTTTTTTTGCCCAAGTGAATCATTATGCCAAAGAGAGTAAATAGAGGGGGGAGGGGAAGATGCAATCACTCTAAATTTAGTCATTATATGGTTGAGTAGTTTTTCCCGAACCTTGGTCGAACCTCATTAGGCAAGACATGAGGCATATCGATAATAAAATGAAAAAAAAAAAAAACAAAAAATATCAATGCAAATTAATTGGCAATACAAAATATATTTAATTAATTTTCAAGAAGTAGACAAACGATAGTTGCTATAAATATATGTATATATATATATATTTACATATATATCTGTTTGTTTGCTTGGCCAGTGCAAGTGAACTTGACATGCTTATCAGTCTATAATCATTTGAAGAGCCTATTAAAAATCGTCGTGTTTTCTTTTTTGTTTTGTTTATATTGCGCGCATTGTACAAATTATTGTATCATATAATAAGTACTACGTACTATATATACTGCGTAGCGGTTCCCCTATTCATTCTACTGTGTGTGTCAATCAATTTCCCTATAACTTGAGTCATGCTCTTTTAAATAGTACTATATCATCTTATACGGTATTTACCACATTAGCATAGCGGGGCGGTACATTACATTATTGACTGATGACACATTGTTATTGTAGTATCAGTGGGTATTACTAAATGGTATAATCTTGAATTAAGATCAAGTAGCTGAGACTAACGTCACCGACTACAAACTAGTTTCGTTTCGGGGGCCCTCTACAACAATTCACCTTGATCTCTGCTGCTGCTTTGCTGGCCTCAAGGTCGAGAAGGCACTCAAACTTGGCGCCGACTTGCTAATGACATACTTATTCAGTTATAAATATGTATATATAACACACATATACATATATGTACTATTTAAAACAAATGCACCTTTACAGCTGCTGCTCACATTGTCGTTAGTGATTATAGCAGGCGTGACAGGCCCTTAAAAGTACTATATACTATATATATATATATATTCAATCATGAATAATCTGGCCCCGTTGCCGACTGCTGTTTTGCAATTTCATTTTCATTTCAGTTTCGCTTTTTGTGTTAATTGAAAATCAGTGTGTGAATAATATCAGTTTTAGTGCAGGTAGTAAAAAAAAAAAAAAAAAAAAAAAAAAAATATGGCTTCATTATAGTTTTTACTTGTCTCCGGGGGGGTTACACATTATCTATCTATACTGAAGAAGGGGGCTTAACAAATCAACAATCTTATAGGGTATGTTAGATATGCCGATTGTATATTACTATTTTCCGCTTTGCATTTCATTTATGAGAGAGAAATCAGCTCAGTGTCCAGACGCTGTTTCCGCCTATGTGAGGGGTCTAATTTGATTTCGCTTCTAATCGCCATTTCGCTTTCAAAGTTCAGAAATGTCGTCTGTCTTTATCGTTAATTGATAAGCAAATTGATATAAGTTATAGTGTGCTTATAATATCTTGAGTGTGCATCTATAAACTGAACTGATTGTAAAATACTTTGTTTTTTTTATAGATCTATGTGCTGACCGTGCTGCTGCTACCGATACGCGTTGTGGGATGCGTTCTCTCCCTGTTGACAGCATGGATGTTCGCCTACATTGGTCTCTATGGAACTACGCTGGAGGAGGTGCAGCAGAAGCCACTTTCCGGCTGGCGCAAGTGAGTATAAAGTATATATATAGTATAGTATGCGATTGGTAATCCTCTCTTAAATTACAGACAAGTCCAGTTCTTGACAGCACGTGCCATGCGTATGGTGTACACCTGCGGCTCTTTTCATTACATCAGCATAAAGGGAACACCGGCAACGTCGAAGGAGGCACCTATTTTGGTTGTTGCACCACATTCATCTTATGTTGATTCCATACTGGTTGTATCCGGACGTCCGCCATCGATTGTGGCCAAACGGGAGACAGCAGATATACCGTTGTTGGGAAAAATCATAAACTATGCTCAGCCCATATATGTGCAACGTGAGGATCCAAATTCAAGACAAAATACCATTAAGAATATTGTAGATCGTGCACGTTCCGAGGAGGATTGGCCACAGGTGGTCATTTTTGCCGAGGGCACGTGTACAAATCGTACGGCCCTCATTAAATTCAAACCGGGCGCCTTCTATCCTGGTGTGCCAGTGCAGCCGGTTCTGCTCAGATATCCAAATAAATATGATACATTCACCTGGACCTGGGATGGCCCCGGAGTGTAAGTGTAGCAATTGCCCTTTTTTTGCTTAATTATGCTTAATATCTAATCTTTTCTATATTTTCTGTGCGTAGTCTGCGTTTGCTCTGGCTGACAATGACGCAGTTCTATAATCGTTGCGAGATCGAGTACCTGCCCGTCTACAATCCATCGCCGGCTGAGGTAGCCGATGCGAATCTCTATGCCAATAATGTGCGAGAAGTGATGGCCAAGTGAGTTTTTGTTAGAAATAATAATCTTCTATCATTAACAATTGCTTTTGGCATCTTCTCTAGATCGCTGGAAGTGCCCACATCGGATTATTCGTTCGAGGATGTTATCGTTATGAGTCGAGCACGTGAAATGAAAATACCCTTTCCCGGTGATATTGTTGAAATTGAGCATACACTCGATTCTCTGGGCCTCATTGCCTCCGAGCTGGACATGGAGTTGAGCGAGAAGTACCCAACAATGTCGAATACCGACAAACTGGACATTATTACATTCTCTGAGCTATTGCAAGTGGATCTCAGTAATACAAATCTGCATAAGCTCTTTGCGCTGTTGGATCACGTGAGTTTGAGAAAGGAGATTCCTGATAAATTGACTAATCATTGGTTACTTCTCTTTGGCTTTTTAGCGTGGCAAGGGCACAGTTAGTCTGAAAAGTTTTCTGCTCTGCTCGTTGTTCTGCAAATTGAAAAACTCCGACATTATCACGTTTCTGCGGGCACTTATTAAGGTTAGTTTGTGGTTACGCTGTGCTCCACTCACTCAGTGCATTACTAATGATCTTCACATTTCTGCAGCTTTATAGTCCCACAAGCGAGAAGATCGAGCGAGAGAACTTTGTGCGATTGCTGCGTCATGCTGGTGGCAAATTGAATGAACAGAAGGCTCAGACGCTTTTCTATGCGTTGGATACCGCCAATGTTGGACACATCTCATTCGGTACACTTTGATATAGCTATGATTCATATATAAACTTATTTTTGCTAACCTGCATATTTTTGTTTTATAGATTCATTTGCGCAGTACACGGAAAAACAGTCGGGCTACAAGTTTCTCTATCACAAATCGGAGCATATACGACGACCGAAGAGCAACGTGGTGAAGGCAAATGCTGAGACATCCAATTGAACATGAGAGAGAACAATGCATTTTGGAGGCTGCATCAATGAACCTATTGGCTGGTTCTATTCAGTTTAACTGCGCTGTGCCAAAGGCAAAGCGCCAACCGGCAATAGTCAACTGTGGCGCAACTGGAGAGGAATGTGGAGAGGAATGTGGAGAGAGATGTGAAACGAGAGATGGGACGAAGAAGGAGAACGTAATAACAACCTAGCATAGTGTAGCGTAAAGTAGCGCGAAGCAAAATCAATGTCGACCTAAGCAGAAAGTTCAATTGTAAACACAGAGTATATATATTTATGCAATTTATATATATATTCGTATATATGTATACACACATATATTTCATAATAATATTTAATTTATTTATTGTGCACCTGTTTGTTGCCTACTGTAATTAGATTTGTAAAGCTTGAGGCGGGCCAGCAGAGATTTTATTGAAAAAAAAAAAACTATGCCGAATCATTAGCATAGATCATAATTGTATTGTATGTACTTTGTTGTTAGGGATAACACATTCACACAGATCCTGTTTGCACATAAGCTTAACTTTAACTTAACTCTTTCGGTGTACTTTAAAACTTAACGCAAGTCATTTCATTAATTGTGATTCTATTATATTTATACACAGATTATATATGTATATGTATTAATCTATATGTATGTACTATGTATGCCTAACCGAAAGATACAACAACCAACACAGCAGACACCAAACACACACACACACACACACTCGCTCGCATATTCCATACTATTTCTTGCATAGTTTATTAAAGCAAGATGAATGCCAAAAACAAAAAAAAAACCTCTAAACCAAATCACTTGCTAGGCAAATTTCATGTCAAGTATCCTAAGTTAATAATTCACAGATCGTTTAGCTTTTTGGCCATTTTTTTATGCCATAGAGATAGAGAGAGAGAGAGAAAGAGGAAAAGGAAGACAGACTCAGTTGTATAATTCTTGTGCATTTGTAACTGACTTTTTTGGGGCATGACTTGAGCCTCCTTCGCTGCAGCCTAACTATTTTTTGTAGAACCTAACCCCGCGTACTTAAGCAACCTATAGACTTACTCGCAACTTCACCTATACACACATATAAACACACACACTCACTTATATATGCATAGATGCGTTATGTTTAGAGATATATATTTGTGAAACAAGAAAAATCAAAGAGAGATAAAAACATGTTCAAAACGCTGCTCTTTCCAATGCTAATTTCCCCTTTTTTTTATTCACTTTCTTCAAATACCACAAATACTCTTTTCTTTTTGAAGTACTCAACTGCTCAAAGATATTGTTGATATGGATATGCGATGATAAATGAAACGTCTTCTAAGAGTGTCTTAAATAAAAGTATTTACCAAAGAAATGTATTTTTGTAAATACTATACAACTTGAGTTTTTTTTGACTATTTATTATCTGTTTAAAAATACTTCCCGAACGACGAGTGCAGAGTTTTCGAATTTATTTTCTTATTGAAGTAAAGTATTTTTATAACAAATATAATTGTAAAAAAAAACAAGATATAACTTCCTGAACCATAATATCTTGTGTAAAATTAGCTTACCTCTTAAGATCCCAAGCGAAAGAGTATGATTGAGCAGAGAATCCAGAATTTTCCATTTTGAAAAAAAAACAAAACACTAGATAAACCTGACACATATGCATATATAGGTATATAGGTTTTACTTACTACTCGTACGATCCACACAAAAAAAAACTATAATACCAGATCAGATATTATTAGCGATCCATCAGCCCGTTGAGAAATGCTGCTCAAATAAATGTGTAAATTGTAAAAACGAAATAAAAAAAAAAAAAAAAAAAAAAAAAAAATGATATATTATATATAGGATAGTGCTATCTACTAGGCTAGTGCAGCGATGGGCGTACACCGGGAGCGACGCAGAAACGCCCCTCGCAGTTGACGTCGCAAGCAGCGCGGGTTGACCATGTCAGAGTCGTGTCCAAGACCCGGTGAAGTGAAGAAGTGCCAAGTCTGGAAGCGGAATACAACATTTTTTTTTTTTAAATATTTTTTTCTGTGTGTGAAATGAAAGTGTAAAAAAAAAGATGAGTGAATATCGGCAGCTGAGATTGCTGCAGTTGTTCCTGATCCTGTGCATGCTGTGTGCGGCTGTGCAGAGTTTTGTCAATGCGTAAGTGGAAACCAGCTGACTCTGTCGACTTCTTTGTAAACCCTCCCCCCCCCAGACCCAAGATCATCAGCAAGGATGGCAATCTTGTCTTCGAATCGGGACCCAATCGTAACATCAGTTTTCGCCTAAATGGCAACTCGCGTCTGCTGATCAATGGGGAATATGATGTACTCAATTTACTGATGCCAATCAATGGCAACAAGAAACGACCGGGAAGTGGCGTCAAGGATGAGTGGACAGGACCAGAGGATATTGTGGATATACGTCAATTGGCCGATCAGCTGGCGGAATTCAAGGAAAGTTCCAGCGGTGCTGATGCAGCTTTGCGGCAGCTACAGAACAGGTAAGGTCAGCTCCGACGAGGGCAAAGGAAACTTTAAGATCTGCAGGGAGGAAATCTCTTCTTTTTGCTTCACAGAACTCGTGCCCTCCGCGTCCAACAGCGCCGCCTGCAGATCCAACTGCGTCTGGCCGAGAGCACAGCGCAGCGTCTGAAGACACGCCTGGAGCTGGACAGCTGCCAAAGTAATCCCTGCGAGAATGGAGGCAGCTGCGTTAATACCTTCAATGGATATCGCTGTCAGTGCCGCAGCGCCTTTGAGGTAAGTTCTGCACGGGAAGGCGGGGGGCGTATTGAGGGGCGTATTTCCATTTTCTCTCATATTTTTTAATCTTGTGCAGGGCAGCAAATGCGAGCGTGATGTGAACGAGTGCGCCCTCTTTGAGGGCACAGATCTGGGCTGTCAGAATGGTGGACAATGTGTCAATCAGTTTGGTTCGTTTAGCTGTTTGTGCTCAACCGGTTGGCATGGAATGCATTGCACCCAGCGCAAAACAGACTGCGGTGCGGCCAGCTCGTGGGAACTATGTGGACATGGTAGCTGCGTGCAGAGCAGCGATGAGCTTGGCTATCGTTGCATCTGTGATTCGGGTTGGAAAAGTAATGGCATTGCGCCAACTTGTACTGAGGATGTGGATGAGTGTAGCGCAGCGGCGCATACACCATGCTCCACCAAGTGCATTAATCTGCCCGGTAGCTTTACATGTGCTCCATGTGCTCCTGGCCTGACGGGCAACGGTATGAGTTGTCGCGACATCAATGAATGCGAGACCAACAATGGCGGCTGCAGCCTTAGCCCGCGCGTGGACTGCATCAATAGCTATGGCTCCAGTCATTGTGGTCCTTGTCCTCTCGGCTGGATTGGCGATGGACGCACTTGTCAGCGCAGTCCTCTTGCACCCGGCAGCAATCCAAATGCTGTCGGTCTTACCAGCTGTGCGCAGCGTAGCTCTGTTTGCCATCCCTTGGCCATTTGCTCGGAAATCTCTAATACCATCGTCTGCAGCTGTCCGGCCGGCATGTTGGGCTCCGGTTATGGTGAGAATGGTTGCATACGCGGCACCAACAATAACTGCAACGATCTGCCATGTCGGGTGAGTTGATATAGACCAAGTTAATTGGGTTGTTCCTAACTGACACTTCACTTTCGCAGAATGGCGGCATCTGCCTGGACAATGGACCAGGGAATTATACATGCAATTGCTTGAGCGGCTTTGGCGGACGACACTGTGATCCATTGCCCAGTGTCTGCAGCTCGAATCCCTGCAAGAACAATGGACGTTGTCGTTCGACACCATCGGAGAATGGCAACGGTTTCGTTTGCCAATGCCAGCCAGGTTATCGGGGTCGTCTGTGCGAGACACGTTTCAGTAGCTGCAACGCAATGCTGTACGGACTGACGGGTCGGCTACGCTATCCACCTGGCAATGGCAGCTATGAGCATAATGCTCAATGTGCCTGGGTAATACGAACGAATGAATCGTTGGTGCTAAATGTGACATTCCAAAGTTTCAATCTGGAGGAATCGAGCGAATGTCGCTTCGATTGGTTGCAAATCAACGATGGACGCTCCGCAGCGGCACAGATCATTGGACGTTATTGTGGCAATCGTTTACCACATGGCGGTAATCTAATCTCGTCCAGCAATCAATTGTATTTATGGTTCCGTTCGGATAACACATCAGCGTATGAGGGTTTCGATTTGACCTGGCAATCGATGGAGCCGCAATGTGGCGGTCGTTATGAATTCGATACACATGGCACATTGGCATCCCCAGGTTCACCTGGCAATTATCCACGCAATCGGGATTGTGCATGGCATCTGGTGGCGCCCAATGATAAACGCATTAAACTTACCTTTTTCAGTCTGCAGCTGGAGCAGCATGATAGCTGTAACTTTGATTACGTTACGGTAGGGTATTAATAGGGGTATATCCTAGACTAGACTAATCAACTCTCTCGTCTCGCAGATAACCGATGCCATTGGCGGGCATGAGCTGCACAAGTTCTGCACAAGCGAACAACCTGCTCCACTTTTGCTGCCCACACATGAGGCCATTGTGCGCTTCCATTCGGATAATACCAGCAGCGATCTTGGCTTCCAGTTACACTATTCGGCCGAGCAACGTATACCCGGCTGTGGCGGTGTCTATACTGAACTTGTATATAATGAAGGACGCATTGTTTCACCCACATTGCCAGCGGATCACACGCAGGCGATATCATGTGACTATGAGATTCGTCTGCCCGTGGATGAGACCATACGCATTGAGTTTCGACAATTTGAATTGGCCACCGATGATTGCATCGAGATCTATGATCTACTGGAGTCCACGGATACAGAACCAGCGCGTAGTTGGTTGCAGAGTAAACATTGTGGCGCCAGTGCAGCAGATGGGGAAGGAGGAGGAGGAGGAGGCGCTGCTGGAGGTGTTGCCGCTCCACTGCCACCGAGCATCACATCGAGGGGAAATCGTGTGCGAATACGTTACTATGCCAGCATCGCGAGCGCTGCCAGCAATCACTTCCGGCTGATCTATAGAAAGGATTGTTCGCATACATATAACGCCATGAGCGGCACCTTCAGCTCTCCACGCTATCCCAATCTGACCCAGATCGATCATTTGTGCACCTACAAAATACACACTGCACCCGGCACAGTTATCCAGCTAAGATCGATTGATTTCAACTTGCACATTGGATCCGATGCCGTCGGTGTCGACGAGGATGGGGATGGCGATAGGAATTATGATAGCAGCGAAGAGGATGATGATGAACGAGTATCATTACATAACTTGCTTCATTCGCGGCATAGGCCGGGTAACGCGGTTGTTAATCCCGCCACGTGCAATCCCGGTGATACCCGTGTCACAATTAACGATGGCCTCAATCATAATGTGCTTGGTCCCTTCTGTGGTGCGGGAAAGCCAGCGGAGTTGTATGTGAGCAAGACAAACATGTTGACAATTCAATTGGACACGGGTAGAGGTGATGGCATCCTCGGACGTGGTTTCCGTTTCCAATATAATACGATACCAGCGCCGACAGGTGCCTGCGGTGGTGTGCACACCCAGGAGGGACAGAACATACGTGTGCCAGTGTCTGGAAATGGACACTATGAGGAGGATATGAAATGCAGTTGGGTCATAATGGCACCGCCTGGAAAGTTCATAATGTTGCATTGGATTAGTTTCGATATGGAGGATAGAGATTGTAGATTTGATTATGTTGAGATCTTTGATGAGTTGCCAGCTGGCAGCAGCAGCAGCAGCAGCGGAGGCGGCAGCAACAGTAATCCGCTAGAGAAATACTGTGGCCGTGAGCTGCCCGAGGATATGGTTACCCAATCGCGCATGATTACTGTGAAATTCCAATCGGATTACAGTGAATCTGGCAATGGATTTGAGCTCTCCTATCGTTTTATGGATCGCAATGAATGTGGTGGCAATTTGTATGGAGTGACGGGCATGGTGATGTCACCAGGATATCCAATGCAATATGCTGGGAATTTGGATTGTGTGTGGATATTGAATGTGCCGCATAGCGAGCGGCTGGAAGTGCAACGTGAATTGTTCCAGTTGCATGCAACACAGAATTGTAGCGGAGATTGGATTGAGGTGCGCAATGGGGGATCCAGGGAATCATCGCTAGTGGGACGTTTTTGTGGTGACAATATGCCGCGACGCATTCCAAGCTTTACAAATCAATTGTATATACATTTCCATACGGATAGCGTGGGCACAGGACGTGGCTTTCGTTTCACCTGGCGTGTCTTTGCCAGCGGTTGTGGCGGCAGGTTGATTGGTAACGCAGGCGTCATCACTTCACCCAATTATCCACAACCATATCCGCATGACATGCACTGCGAATGGCAATTGCGTGCTCCGCTTGGTTCCAATATACGTATACAATTGGAGGATTTGGATTTGGAAGACGCGGATTGTGCATATGATTATCTGCAATTGGAGCCAGTTCAAAGTAATATGGCCATCAGTAAGTCGGGTCGTCCGATCTGCGTGATGCCCTCTAGATCCGAGAATCGTATCATTGATATGAACAGCAGCATGGCACGCATCATCTTCCATTCGGATGTGAGTGAGGCGAACAAAGGATTTCGTTTATCGTATAGAACGATCTGTGATCGTGAGTTGCTGGACATGCACGGGATCATTGAGAGCATTAATTATGGTGAATCTTGGTATAATCAAGAGACAATTAATTGCACTTGGCGCATACGTGGACCACGTGGTAATCACATCATGCTGGAGTTCTCACACTTCGATCAGCATCATCAGCAATTGATGCCCATACAAAACGATGCCGGAGGAGGAGGTGTCTATGTGATGGAGGGTAACGGGAGCATCACACGTATTGTTGGCTTGGGTGCATACAATTCCAGCAGCGATCGGGTTACCATTGTCCACAATGCGAGCAGTATTAATTTCCGCATGGAGTATCGCATTGAGGGATGTCTACATGAGTTGCGCGATGAGACCGGCAGTTTCCATTCGATCAACTATCCCAATATGTATCCCAATAATTTGGAATGCTTGTGGCTTATACATGCCAGCGAGGGTCATGTCATCGAGTTGACTGTGGCGGAAATGGACATAGAGGAGAGCATTAATTGCACCAAGGATGCACTTGTGGTTAGTTATTTAAATCAACTTGTTTCAAACAAACTCTTACACTCCCTTTCTCTCTTGGCAGATCTCTAACAGCAACACGCAAGAGATTAACCCGCAGCAGCGCCATTGTGGTAGCAAGGTCATGCAAATCTTCACCAGCACCGGACCCAAACTCTTTGTACGCTTTGAAACCGATGGCTCACACAATGGACGCGGCTTTGAGGCCAGCTACAGCATCGTTAAGAGCAGTGAGTAACCATCTGGCAAAGGTTAATCCTCTACTAATACTGGGTTCATCTTTTACAGAATGCGGTGGCAAACTGATGGGCAGCAAAGGCACTATCGAATCACCTGGTTATCCACAATTGTATGCACCAAAAACGGAATGTGAATGGATTATTGAGGTATCGCCACATCATACAATCATATTCGAATTGGAGGACATGGATATTGAATCGCATAGCGATTGCATCTGGGATCGTGTTAGTGTATTCGATTTGAGTGCCAGCGATGGTGTCATCGATGGTGTCGTCGACACGACAGATGACACTGAGATTGGGCAAATTTTCCGCTTGTGTGGCTCAAGCGTTGAGAGCAATATGGATCGCAATCAATCCATGACCAATCGTGCCCTGGTGCGTTTCATCACCGACGATTCGAATCAACGTCGAGGTTTCCGGCTGCACTATCACGAATCCTGTGGCCAGACGCAGTCCATCGATGAGACCGACTATCAGTATATTCTACTGCAGCGTCAGGTGCCAAGCAACGAGAGTTGTGTATGGGTGCTGCGTGCCAGTGATCCTAGCAAGCATATCATATTTACGCCTACACATGTGCAGCTGTATCCACAGCAATCGACGAGGTATCCCAGTGAGGGGGATTGCATGGCGCATGGCGTAAAGATCTATGAGGGAGTGAGTGCTACAGGAACGCCACGTCTACAATTCTGTCGTTCTCATCCGCCTGCGATTATCTCTGTGGGAGCGGCATTAACTATCAGTTTGCCGCTCTCATTGATAGCCGATTTCGAGGGTCACTTTATGACCATGGATGTGCTTTGTGGCAGCACGTATGATGCGCTATCGGGACGCTTTACCTCGCCATATTATCCCAACAGTTACCCCGTGAATATTGAGTGTGTGTGGATGATTGAGGCCTCTGCGGGTAATTCGATATCACTTACACTTGAATCTTTCGACATGGAGGAATCCGATGGATGCAATAATGATTATCTTGAGATACGCGAGGACTCCGAACGTGGCCCGCTCATCGGGGTCTATTGTGGCAATAAGGTGCCGCCAGCTGTACACTCCAAGGGCAGCATATGGATGAAGTTCAAGTCCAACGATGATGTGGTCGGTGAAGGTTTTATGGCCAGCTACAACTATGGTTAGTCTGCTCAGATTTATCTCTGATCTGATCTCTCTAATATACTCTATTCTCCTCCCTTCCAACAGAGCTGCACAATGAGCTGAACGGCACAGAGGGCGTAGTATTATCGCCGCGTTATCCAAGCAACTTTTTGAGTCCCGTCCCGTATACGTGGCGCATCACAGTCGATCCAGACTATGTGGTTATGGTTAATGTGGATCATTTGCGTGATGTGGATATGGAATATGTACGTTTCTATGATGGCTACACGGATATTGGTAGCGTAATGCAACCACGTGCGGAGCAACCGTCCATAGTGTCCAATACGAATGTGTTGTATATGAAGGCGACACGTGGTCCCTTCAAGCTTAGCTGGATGCGTCTAGCGAAGACGGCATTGGCGGATAATCGCACCGCCGAGTTGCAGATGCGTTTGTGTGGCCAACAGACTGTGCGCATCGATCGTTCGGTTATTCTATTCAAATCACCCGGCTATCCTGAGGGTTATGAACCGGATCTCAATTGCAGTTGGATAATAATGTCCAATAATCCTGCGATGCATGCATCGGTGCAGTTGACCACAGTGGATCTGGAACAATTCGGTGACAGTTGCTATACGGACTATCTGAGAGTGTCGAGCAGCAACAATTTGGAACATTGGACGGAGCTGGCCAAGCTCTGTATGCCGCTCAATGAGTCGCTTACGTATCAGGGTACACCCTATTTGCGGCTGCAGTTCATCACAGATTCGAGTGTGAACAGGACGGGATTTAGCAGTATATTGCGTACAGTTTGTGGTTCAGAGCTGACAGCATCGCAGGGCATTGTGAATATAACTGAGATGGGACCACAACGTTATCTCTCGCCACCAGATTGTGTGTGGACAATCCGTGTGCGTCAGGGACGTCGCATACGCATCACATTCCTGGAGTCGCAGTTGAATTCACGACGCACGCCGAACAACGGAGATTGCCCAACATTCTTTGTGGTGCGCAATGGATTCGCAGATGATTCACCATTTTTGGGTCATGGCAAATATTGTGAGAATAATATTACGGATGTGCTGGAGACGACCTCGAATCGTGCATATGTTAAATTCCATCGTAGAAATATTTTAGATTATCGCGCCGCCTTCCGCTATGAGGAGATCAGTAATGCCTGCTCGAATCACATTGTAATCCCTGATCCCGTGTCAGCGGGCGCGTATAATCTTAGCGAGCCTGTCATCAGTACACCCAACTATCCAAATTTACCCAATCCGCACTCGGAGTGCGTGTGGCGCATTAGTGCACCGCTGGAACATCGCATCGCATTGGAATTCTTCGGGGACTTTAATCTATCGCCGGGTAGCGAAACCACCGGCAAGATGGAACAGGATAAGGAAATGGAATGCAGCTCAGAGTTTGTGCAGGTGAACGATGGCAGCACTGAGCTAATGCCGCAACTGGGACGTTTCTGTGGTGCCACCAAACCGGACACAATCCTCTCGACGGGCAGTGAAATGCGTGTTAAATTCTATACGGGCGTATTGGAACCACATCTTGGTTTCCAGGCGCGTCTACGATTGGCCAACTGTGGGGGAACGTATTACAGTGCGAAGGGTGTAATTAAATCACCACGACCGGAGGAGTTGCAATCACATTTGCATACCAAATACAATGGAACGAAACAGTGTGCCTACACCATAGAGGTGGAAAGGGGCAGCACCATAGAACTCCATTTCGAGTCAATGAATCTGGGACATGTTGACATTTGTAATCAATCAACATATGTGCTGCTGGATGAGATGGATCCATTTAAAGAGGATAATAAACCCACCGATAGTCTTGTGGTTTGTGGACGTGCCGAGCGAAAGTTTCTGGTGGAAACGAATAAGGTGATTGTGCGCCTCATGATGCCCACTGGTCATCTTCGAGATGATGAACGTTTTGAGTTGCATTACCAAGCAATAGGATCACGTTGTGGTGAGACTATCAACGCTGTGGATGGTTATCTACAAACACCAAATTATCCACGTGGTGTGCTTGAGGTAACACATTGCGTCTGGCGTGTCCAGGTGCCCAAGGGTATGCGTGTGCGTGTCCAGATACTTGACTTTGACAATGGATCTCCATCGAATCGCACAAGCTCAGTGACTACACGCAATTATTTTGGTCGCTTGGCATTCTTCAATGACTTTAAGCTACAGAGTGTGATTGGACGTTATCGCATTAATGCGCCCACTTATGTCTACTCATCCGATAATCGCATTAGTATCGATGCCTTCCTATTTCCCCAAGGACAACATCGTGGATTTAAGCTACGCTTTAGTGCATACGGCACAAGTTTATGTCATGCATTCGAGGGTGGAGAGAACAATAGGTTGGAGTTCCAATGGCCAACTGTGGGAGATAATTCGACGCCATATTGCAATTATGCATTGAATCCCCTGGAGCATCATACACTTGTCTTGCAGGTGCAATTCAATCGCACGAATGATCAAGAAGGATTGGCTTCGTGCCGCCAGACAAAGCCGCTGCAATTGAATCGACCACAGGAATCGGAGCAATTGTTGCCATATCTATTGTGCATCGATGATTCACAAAAGAATCATACATTGCGTCTGCCATTCCCCATCGAGATGATTGTTTCGATTCAATCCCGAATTGGATCTATGTATCTTGGATTGAGTTATACTATGCAGCAATGTGGTGGCATGGTGCCATTGGAACCGGGTGATAATTTGAATATAACGCGACCCACCCAACTGTCATCCTCGCTGCAGGCCATCGATTGTGCCTGGGCAGTGGGACCAGATACCACAGTGGAGGATCCTCTGCCTGCCGAAGATGTACAGCTAGAGATCACAATCAATGTACAATTGTTGGGCGATTGTGAACGTCATTATGTGAATGTCTATGCTGGACCAGATCAGAACTCACCGCTTGTGGGACACTATTGTCAGGGTGCAAGTGAGACAAACAAGGTTGTGGAGCGTGGACTCTTTATGGAATATCATGCGGATCATGGCATTGATCCATCCAATAATTCCACCTTCAATGTGACGGTACGCTATGGCAGCGGCTGTGGTGGTCGTCTCACTTATCCATATCGTGTCATCGATTTCCGGGATCAGTATAGAAACAATGTGGAATGTGTTTGGGATGTGGAAGCGGAAAATGGTTTCCACATTGGGCTGACATTTATATCTCGCTTCTATATCGAGGATAGTCCCGGTTGTAACAAGGATTACTTGCTCATCCAGCAGCTGAACGAGACAAGTGGCAATTATACGGATCTTCAGAAGATTTGTGGTCGTTCACCGCCTGAGTATATCAACACAACCAGCACTGGAATGCGTCTGATCTTCCGCTCCGATGGCAATGTCAACGGGGAAGGATTCACCGCGAACTTTGAGCGCAATTGCGGTGGTACACTATATGCAACTGCCGAGGCGCAAATCCTTAGTTCACCCAATTATCCACATGGTTATGGCAAGAATCTTTTCTGTAATTATACATTTGTGCCGCTCGAGCCGCATGCACCGGGTGTACGTATTGGTTTCAATACCTTCGATCTGGAACGTTCACCCATGCGAGTGTGCATGTACGACAATGTGACGGTGACAACACGTGACAGTCCGGACAATGTGCAGGAGTCGATAATCTGTGGGGTCAAGCTGCGTCACGTGTATCGAGCGAAACAATCGATTAGCCTGGTCCTTCGCACCGATAGCACCTTCAGTGGCAGTGGATTCCAGCTGGAATATAGCACCAAACTCTGTGGCGGTGTGGTGAGTGCAACCCAAATGATTGAATCTCCGCGTCAGCATCAGGATGATCAGATGCCACACAATAGCGATTGCTATTGGAATCTCACTGCGCCGGCTGGCAAGAAATTCACTCTGAAATTCGAGTTGATTGATTTCGAGAGCAGCACAACGTGTCTGTACGATGGCGTTGAGATCTTTAGCTCTCCGGTTGAGGATACACATCGTCGGATGGCAAGTTTCTGTGGACACTTGACTGGGAAATTGCCCACACTGCATATTGCCGATAATCGTGCATTGATCCATAGTTATTCGGATGAACGAGATGCATCGCGTGGTTTCCGTGTGCTGGTGCGTGTGCTGGATAATTGTGATGAGACGATTGTGCTGGGCGAGCAGAATGCGAGTTACACGTTCAACAAATTTGTCGGCCAATATGCAAATAATTTGGATTGCGGTTTCGTCTTTAAAGCGCCAGCGGGTTATCAGCTGAATGTGGAGTTCCGCAGTTTCCATGTACAGGCAACGACAGGTTGCACTGCAGACTATTTGCAGTTTAGCGATGGTGCCGGTCCATTTGGCGATGATATTGGTCGTTTTTGTGGTCAGGATTTGCCATCGAAGTTATCCTCATCCCGGCATACGCTCTTCATGCGTTTCGTTAGCGATGCCAGCATTACGGACACCGGCTTCGAGTTGCTGGTCACGGCAACGCGTCAACCATGTGGCAATCCGTTGATCAAGCTGGATGGTACACAAGCCTACGAGTTGCGATCACCTGCCAATGAACTGGGCAACTATGACAACAATATGTTTTGTACATGGAAGATTGAGAGCGAAAATAATCTGCATTTGCAATTCCTTAGCTTGGATCTGGAGGGACCCGATGCCAATGGCAGCTGTATAGCTGATTATCTCAAGATGTATGACAGTGAGGTAAGTGCAGATGCGAGGGTATTACTAGCTTCATTTCTAACTCTTCTTTTTCTTCTTCGACAGAATCAGCAACTGCTGGAGCAGGGATACGGCAATGAGGTGATTTTCAATGGAAAGATGAAAAATGTATTCTCTGGCTTTACCTCCGAGTATGTGTATTGCGGCAAGGGACAACCCGAAGATTATTATCCGAATAGCAAAGAGGTCTATGTGAAGTTCCATTCCAATGAGGCGATAACCGCCAAAGGTTTCCGCCTACGCGTTGTCCCAGACTCAACCTGTCGCCATGTCTACGGGGGCCTGCAGGGACGCGTCAAATTCTCTGGCACCGCAGACTGTGATGTCTTCATTACGGTGCCGGTGAACTATACGCTAAGCTTGTACTTTGGCGACGTGACCTTTGGATCCTACGACTGCGATGACGAACATGTCACCATCTATGAGCGTGCCACCAATAAATCCCTGAAGCGTGTTTGCAGCTATATGGATGCAAGCAAAAGCTTCTTTGCGCAAACCAACGATCTGCGGCTGCACTTCCAGACAGACAGCTACTTCACCGAATTCGATATGACATATATAGCCAGCTCCCTGACGGCGGGCATCGGTTGCGGTGGAGATCTCTACAATACGCAGGGTCTCTTCACCAATGCCTTCTATCCGGAGAGTAGGCGCAACAATACGGATTGTCGCTGGAATATACGTGTGCCCAGCAATACGCGGGTGTTGCTCAACTTTGAGGGTAAGCACTGTGGAACGAAACAATTGAGTTGTATCTAACTAAGCCTCTCCTTCTCCCTGCCAGTATTCAATCTGGGCTCTCGGGCCACCTGCCACACGGACTACCTGCAAATTCTGGAGACCAACAGCGCGGGCGAATCGCAAGAGATGCGACGCTTTTGCGGCAGTGACACTCCGCATCTTTATCAGAGTCAACGTAGCCAGCTAACGGTGCGCTACAAGAAGTCGGTCAACTATGATGGCATCGGTTGGGTCATCAAGTTCAGCGGAGTAACCGATAACTAAGTATATATCCGAGTTCTTCCCCAATGCTTATTGATTTTCAATTTTGATTTTTTTTTGTTTTTTTTAATTTTATTGAATACATTTTAAATTAGTTATCTATTAAATAATTGCTATATTTAATAATAATAATAATAGAATTTTTTCATCTTTGTTTCTTCTTTTTGTTTCTGCTGTAACAAGCGAAGACAAAAAAAAAAAAATTTGAAATTAAAATTACTACGAAAATAAAACGAAATAAAACGCACAATTCAAGAATTGCATTTATCTGTTCTCTTCAGCTGCTGCTTTTCTCTTCCTTCTTCATGTTATTATCTTATATACTCATTTTTTGCTGCTTTCTTTCACTTTGCATTTAACTACTAATTTACAGTAAAACGAGACGAGAAATTAAAAAAAAAAAAAATTGCAATACAATAAGGTTATGTTCGGTTTTAAGATAAGTTGTTGTTGGTTTTACGCGCAATTATTGTGGTAAAAAATTAAACGGGCTTTTCTTCCTATTCGTAATTAGTATGATAAATTAATTTATTATTATTCATATTCACTTCACTTTAACAATTAACTGACCGATCGCACACAAAAACTTTGCCTAATAAATACAACTTTCATTTAGTTTAATTCTTTTTTTTTTTTTTAATGCGAATTGGGATCGAAAAAAAAAAAAATAATAATAAACATTAGGTTGCTTGAAATATTTATGTAGATATATATGTACAAAAAATAAGATCCCGTTTTTTTTGGGGGGTAACGGGAAGGATGCAACCAAAATTAGAGGTAGGCTAACATAAGTAGACAAAGGGGGGTGGGGGGAGTGGGAGAAATTAAACAGTTTCGATCGCATGTGTTGTACTACATAGTATGTATATGTATATGGTATATGTATGTATATGTATGTGCCTATGTGCCTGACACACCTATTCAACAATCATTAACATTCTCTACATGTATCTATGTATGTATATAGTATGTATATGTAATGTATATATATATGTATCTTGAACAATCAATTTGCCAATAATTCACTACAAAAACTTTCGACTACGCGTATGTATGATTAATTCATTTGGTTATCAAGTATGTTCTCTATAATGCAACAAACAATATATTACCGATTGGCGATCAACATTACAATATATGTATATGTATATGGTTATGCATGTATGTGTATACTATATATTTGTAGGTGTGTGTGTGTGTGTGGGTAAATTGCCGAAACATAACTGCAATTCCGGCTATATATATTTTGGTATATAAATGTACTTATATAACTCTTCATTAATGTATAATTCGTATAATTTATGCTATGCAGAATTGACATCGATAATAACAATACATCAATACACACACACACACACACACACATGCGCACACTCACACACACACACACAGAGAGTTAAACGTACACTACACAACACAACGAATTGATATGTTTTCAAATTTGCAACACATTTTTACTTCATCTCCCCTCTCTCTCTCTCTCTCTCTCTCTCTCTCTTAATTTATCATCTTCTTGCTCACTTTATTCCATTTCTGCTAGCTCTCCCTCTCCCCCATTCTCTCCTCTCCTTCTCTCTCTCTCTCTCTTTTTCGGTCTCTGCTCTCACTCGTGCTGCCGTTACGCATGATTGATTGATTGATTGATTTTGTTTTGTAGATTGATCTCGGGGCGCAGGCGGGCAGGCAGGCAGGCATGGAGGGGGATCGGCTGTGGGTTAGTTGGTGGCGTATATGCTTTGTATATTCTCACATATATATATATATGTATGTATGTATAGATAGATATAGATCAACTAGTTGCTAAATAACATTAACTAAGAAACTCAAATAAAAAACAAAACTTCCGCACGTGCAGGCGATCTCATCCTTTCCATTCCATTCCATCAATCGATCGATCGGTCGTTCGGGTTGGTCATCATGTTCACTTCCTTCTCTCCTCGCTCCTCTCTCTCCTCTCTCTCTCTCCAGTGCAGCTGCCTTCTTTTTGTTTTGCTTGCTTCCCATACTGCTGCTTTGCTGCTTTGCGGGGGGAACAACCCCATCCCTAGTAGACCAGCTAGGGCGTTGCCGACCACGCCTACACGTTCAGGCACTGTTACATGCAGCACAGGAAGCGATGAAATAAACTTTTGGCATTGCGACGCACACGGCTGGCCCTTAGCTAACAGATGATACCCTGATCCAGACTCAGGTTGTTTGTGGCAACAGCAGCAGCGGCATTCTTGCCACCAATCACAACATGATGATGATGATGATGATGATGATGATGCATATGATGATGATGCAGATGGTGTGCTGCCGCTGCCGCTGTCTGCAGTCGGCCATTGAGCAGCAATGCCGTGCTGCTGCTGCCGCCGGCAACGGAACCAACGCTGGCAACAGAATTGCTGCTGCTGTTGTTGCTGCTGCTGCTGCTGTTGCTGCTGTTGCTGTTGCTGCTGCTGCTGTTGCTCTGCTTCTTGTGCACCGCTGTCAGCGGCTCTGAGGCGCGTCTGGCACCATTGATGCTGCTGCTGCTGCTGCTGCCGTTGCAGCTGCTGCTGCCATTGCCGCTGACGCTGCGTCGCATGTTGCTGCTGCTGCTGCTGCTGATTTTGCTGGTGCCGTTGCTGGCGGCAGCAATCACACTGGAGACGGAACACTTGCGCGGCTGCTGTTGTGTGTTGTTGGGGGCATGGCAGCTGTTGGCAGCTAATATTGTTACCGCCGCACCTGCACCTGCGCCTGTCCTCGAGGAGTGCGAGTGCAACAAGTGGGGTGAGGATGAGGAGGAGCTAGCTAAGACTGATGCTGAGGACGCAACTGTTGTGGGTGTGCAGCACTCCAGCTCCTCAAGCTGAAACTTCTTCACCAGCGCCTTAACCGATGTGGCCGAACTTGCCTCCGTTGCGGGCGTTTTGCGTATGACTTTGGGCGTGGTCGGTGCATCCGGGAATAGTGTCAGTGTGGCAATCACTGTGGACTCCTCCAGGCCATTGCTACCAATCTGTATGGTTGCCGTACTGGTCACAGGTTTCTTAACAAACGTCGCCGTGTATGTGTTCTCCTTATCCGAATCGGAGGCACGACGTGTTGGCGTCACAATCTGTGTGAGTTTTGCTGCCAGCGATGCGGATGCGGATGCGGCTGGGGATGTTGCTGTCGATGTGGTTGATGCGCACAGCGCTTGGGGCAGTGTGTGTATGGCTGTTGTTGTCTCTGTGCTGCTGTTGCTGTTGCTGAGGATGCAAATGGGGCTGCAATTGCAGTTGTGGCTGCTGCTGTTGGGGCTGCTGCTGCTGCTGAGGTTCAGTTGCGGCTTGTAGCTGCTCGTGGCGATGGGTATCTTGGAGCTGGAGTGTGCTCTGTGCCCATTGTGCGTTGCTTTGTTGGCTGTTGCTGCTGCTGTCGTTGCTGTTGTTGTTGCTGCTGTTGTTGTGCTGTGCTGCTGCTGAGGCTGTTGTTGTTGCTGCTGTTGCTGTTGCTGTTCTGTTTCCTCCAACTTAACTTCATCTATATCTACTTCGTCCTCCTCCTCTTCCTCTTCTTCCTCCTCCTCCTCCTCCTCATCGTCATCCTCCTCATCCTCATCATCGTTCTGCACAAAATCCGCATCATTCTGTGCCGGCAAATAGATTTGTCTATCCAGCGCGCATTCATCCTTCAACCAGACATGCTCCAGGCAGCCGGCGGCATTCATGCGATCGCTATAAGAGAAGAAAGAGACAGCATGTTAATAAGCTAAACAGAGATAGAAAGAGATAGACTCACTTTGGCTTAATTCGCAATGCGCGACGTATGAAATCGATAGCCGCTTGGGAGACGCCGCCAAAGAGATTGTCGGGAAAGGTGAGCGCACACTGTGAAATATTGAGAAATGTCTCCTGTTTGGTATCACCACCAAAAGGTGAGAAACCCGAGAGCAGTACATAGGCCAATACACCCACAGACCAAATATCTGTGAGCAGCGACAATGGTTCATACTGCAGCACCTCAGGAGCGACATAATCCGGCGTGCCGGCCATTTCACGCACATTGATGCCCTCGCAGACCACACGCGAGATGCCAAAGTCGCACAGCTTGAGGCCATCTGGGAGGGGAGAGAGAAAGAGAGAGAGAGTGATTAGTATATATATATATATATATTAAAGCTGAGTAGACTACGAAGGAGAAGGAGCAGGAGGAGGTTAAACTTCCAGCAGCTTGAGGATTAGACAGATCTCTGCCTATTTTCTCTCCTCCTCCTCCTCCTCCCTTCCTTCCTTCTACTCCTCGCCCATACTCACCCTCAACACGCTCGCCAGCCAACAATATATTCTGTGGCTTCAGATCCAGATGTGCTATGGAACGATCGTGTAGAAATTTGAGCGCCTTGAGCAGCTCACGCATGCAGTGGCGTGCCTGCGCCTCGCTGAGGCATTCCTCATTGTCCAGTATCGTCTGCAGTTCGCCGCCAGTTGCACTGAGATGGGAAAAAGAAATATATATTATATATATATATAGTAGTTAAATCTTTCAGTTCGACTTACAGCTCCAGCAGCAGCGCCGTGTCCGAGCGCGTCTCGTGCACCGCATTCAAATTGACAATGTTGTCCTCGCCCTCGCAGAGCATCAGGACAGCAATCTCGTGTTTGATCTCCTTGTCGCTGCTCTGGGCGCGTCGGCGTCGCTTAAGGAATTTGGCAGCGAAATGCGAACCGGTTTTCTTGTGTACGGCACGGCGAACGGCTGCAAATTTGCCCCTGCAAGACAGAGAGAGAGAGAGGGAGAGAGAAGAAACGGATTAGTTTTGGCTCAAACACAAGACAAGGCAGAGAAAAAACCGGACAGCTGCACAGGGGTACACTGAGAGAAACTATTTATTTATTAAAATCAACTATGGCCTAGTCGACTTATTGGCTTATAAATTAATTTAAATTAAATAAATTAAAAAAAAGTAAAGTAAAAATTAAAAAAAAAAAAATAATATAAATATAATAAATTACAAAAAAAAATACTAACATTAACATTATCATCTGGGGTATAATAGAAAAAACAAAAGATTTTAAAGATTTAAAATAAAAAAAAGATATAAATTACAAACAAAATATATATAAATATTATATTAAAAAACTATTGACATTAACATTATCATCTGGGGTATAATAGAAAAAAAAGAGATTTAAACGATTTTATTGGCAGCAATTGCATAAACTTGCATAGATAGATACCCTGTAAATCTATAAGAGTTGCCTGCTCAAAGCATTAGACAATATATTTATTATTAAACAATTTTAACATATTTCTTTATACTATATATCTCTTATCTTTTGCATATTTTAGCTTTTTTTTTGCCAATATACAGCAAATGCATAAACCTGAATATATATAGATGCCCTGTAAATCTAGGAGAGTTGACTGCTTAATAGATTTATTATTATACAATTTAAACATATTTATTTATACTATCTATATATCTTTTTCATATTTTACTTGTATTCTTACTGTTCTAGACCAGCAGATAAATACAGAGATTTATTATTATACAATTTAAACATATTTCTTTATACTATATATATCTTATCTTTTGCATATTTTAAGTTTCTGCTTACTCTTCTAGACCAGCAGATACCCTAGGTATTTATAAGATTAGTTTCAGCTAGGCTCATAACTTGCATTTCCCCCTTTTCTTTTCTGCCAGTGTAGCTAACTGGCAACTGGCAGCCCACACGCGCCATTAGTTTTCATTCATAAGATTGCCCAATTGTTGGACAGTCCAACGACGACCACAACAAACCAACAACAACAACAACCCAGCAGCAGCAACAACAACAACAACAACAACACGAGTGTGAGACATAATCCAAGTGACTCAACGAGACGCAACGCAGCACGAGGAGACACGAGAGAAGACACGGGGAGCAGGTGAGCAAGCCTAGAAGCGGAAGGGGAGGGGGAGCATGGCCAGCGGAAGGAGAACGGAAGAGTGTTGGAAGACAGGAGAGAGAGAGAGAGAGAGGGGAGGAGAGGGATAGGCAGGCGGGGCAGACGGGAACAACGACGTCAAAGTCGCGTCGAAACGCCTTTGACAAAGTACGTGCCATAATGAAGCAATTGCGCTTCCGGCAACCACTAACAACAACAGCAGCAACAGCAGCAACAACAACGACAAATCTGGCATGCCAAATAAGTAAGTAAGTTGGTTGACTGGACAACAGCGTTGCCAGACGGCCAACAGCAGCAGCAGGACAGACAGAGAGACAGACAGACAGAGAGACAGATAGAGAGAGAGACAGAGAGACAGGCAGAGAGACAGACCGACAGAGAGACAGACAGTCGATGGCATCACACGCAAGCAACAAGAGAAGCGAGATCTATTCTAGCAAGGAATGTGAGATTGCAAGTAGCAGCAAGCACAGCTAAATGTATACCCTGTAAGGATAGTGACTGCAATGAGTCTTATATGAGCTATACTCAGGTTGAGCGTAAAAAAAAAAAAATATTACTAATATTAAATTATTAATATTAATATTATTATTAAAATATACTAGTCAAGTTTTGAAGTGTTTTTCAGGGAATTTTTATGATATAAAGAACTTTAATAGTATGTGTGAAATAATCCCAATAAAACTTCTATATATATCACTTGAGAGGTCTCCTTGCTTCGCATATCATATTATAAACAGCAAATAGAACCTTTATAGTTTTAAAATATTGTTTATTATATTGAATGTGATCATATAACGCGGGGCTGATGGCAACTTCAAGAGACTGCAATACCTATGCGTATTTTTACAAAATATCCTGTCTCTAGCTCCTATAATCTTTGAGATATAGACGTCCATACAGACAAAAATGCTAGAATTATGCATTTATTCGCCTGTTAGACACACATATGAGTGTTTTTACAAAATTTTCTGTCTCTAACTCGTATAATCTTCGAGGTATAGAAGTTCATACAGACAGAAATGATAGGTAGACACACATATTATTATCTTCGAGATATAACAGTTCATACAGACATATAAGTGTTTTTACAAAATCTTCTATATCTAGCTCGTATTATCTTCGAAATTTAAAGGTTCATACAGACAGAAATTATAGAATTATGCATTTATTCGCCTTCAAATCCTTAGAATACATGCATTTTCTGCAACATTATGCAATTTTTTCAGCTCTAGCTGAATATACCCCACATAGTTTTGGCAGGCGCAGGGTATGCGCCACCAATAAGCGGCTGAGACTGTCGTCGCCTTCACACCGACTGGTTTTCTAATGCTCCCCCCCTTGGGTTGCCTCTGCTGCTGCCACTGCTGTCCACGTCGCTTTGTTGCGCTGTTGTTGCAACACACACACACACACGCACAGTAGCAGCTTGCAACAGCAGCGCGTCCGCAAATTGTCAAAAGTGTCGCAGCAGCAGGCACAGCCCCATTAAAACATTCTGCCACGCAATGCAGGGAGGGAGGGGCAGGGGCAGGGCAGGGCATAGGGAAGATGCATGGCATCCTTGTTGCAGCAACAGCAACAGCAGCAGCAGCCTCGATTCAATTAGCGCCACGCAACATTTGCATACAGCAACATGTTGCTGGCTGCTGTCGTACCCAGCCCAGTGCAACATTCCTTGCAGGTGCAATGTTGCTGCAGCTCTCGCTCTCTCTTTCTCCCTCCCTCTCCCTCTCTCTCTCTCTCCCTCTCTCCCTTTCGACTGCCTTTTGCACTGATTTATGCCTCTCTTTCTCCCCTTTTTTTTATTTTGGGCTTTTTAATTAAATAACCAACAACTAATTGGGCAAGGTCTGTGCGCGTTCCTCTCTCTCTCTCTCTCTTTCCCTCGCTTGCCTCTTACATAACTCAAGTGCTGCTCGAGGCAGGGAAAGAGGGAGGAGGCGCAGCTGCTGGGCGTGGGCGTTGGTTACTGAACTTGTTAAAGGTTACAACAATCCAAAAGGAGGGGCGGGGGGAGGCCTTCATGCAGGGCATATCGCAGCGCTACATAGTTTCGCCTCTCTCTCTCTCTCTCGTTCGCTCCCCCTCTCTCTCTGTCTCGCTCTATAGACTACTCAGCATCGCTTTGGCCGAGTTCATGGTTGGTCACACGGGCCACTCCCACGCGCATTGCCCTTTTTTTATACTCTTTTTTTTGTTTTGAATGCTTCATTAAGCCGAAAGCAAAAAAATCACAAAAATTGGCAATGAATGGCAACATGTTTAAACATGTTTGTGCTTGTTCGTCTACCGTTATGCCTACAACATATGTAGTTCTTTGCAGTCTGTCTTCACTGTCTTTATAGAGTTCCAGCCAAAATGGTCAGCTTTGTCTCTCTCTCTCTCTCCACAACGATCGATGATGTTCGATTTTGGTTATTATAGAGTGTCGGATTTAGATTGAGAGATTGCGCCACACAAGGTGCGACAGGGCGATCTTCTGACGCACAAAAACGAAATTCTTAGCGTTTCGCCCAAATATGGAGGCGTTTAAAAACGCGCGCATCAAAACGCGCGCGCACACGTGTCGATTGATTGAACCGCAGGTGCGGTCAACAGAGGGAGCGGAGGGGGGAGGAGGAGGGGGAGGAGGAGGGGGAGGAGGAGGAGGGGGAGGAGGAGGAGGGGGGGGGGAGAGTTCTGCTGAGGCAATGCGGAGCAGGAGTCATCTCTGGTAGAGATTTGCGCAAGCAGCCTCAATATTTACATTCCCCCAAAGCAAAATCATTGCACAATTTGCTGTGTTTGTTTGGATGCGTGTAGGGAGAGAGAGGGATAGAAGAGAGAGAGAGAGAGGGAGAAAGGGAGGCAAAGATAGAGAGATAGAGGGAAAGGGAGGCAAGGAAAGAGAGAGAGAGGGGGCAGAGTTACTTGACAGAGTTGTGGTTCTTGTTAATGCAGCGCAAGATCAAAGAACTTGATGGAGAAAGCGTTGCCCGCAAATTGCACAAGTGCCCGATAGGCATGTGTTATCGATAGTTTGGGCTGGAAGCTAGCAACAACTGCAAGTTCAACTATTGATAAAGAGTTTAGCTCAGTCAAGAGTAGGCAAACGATAGTAACGATAGTCAGGTTGTAGAGAAGGGCAAAGCTTAAAATATATCGATCAAATTGTATATATATATTTTAAAACTTCAATTTATCGATTTTAACGATAGTAACGATAGTCAGACAAGGGCAAGAGCAACAGGCTGCAGAACAGGGCAAGGCTTAAAATATATATCGATAAAATTGTATATATATTTTTAAAAATTCGATATATCGATTTTAACGATAGTCTCACAAGGGTAAGAGCACCAGGCTGTAGAGCAGGGCAAGGCTTAAAATATATCGATAAAAATGAATTTGTATATATACTTTAAAAACTCGATTTATCGATTTTAACGATAGTCTTACGATAGCAAGAGCAACAGGTTGTAGTGAAGGGCAAAGCTTTAAATATATCGATAAAAATGAAAATATATATATTTAAAAATCAGGTTTATCGTTTTTAAAATGGAATTATCTTACAGTTTTTTTTTATACAATATTAAAAAAACAAAAACTATAAGATAATTCCAATTTAAAATCGTTAAGTCTGATTTTTAAATGATATATTTCATATCGATATATTTTATGCTTTTATGTCCGATAGTTTCGCCGATAGTCACACTCATTGCTTGCCGCCTGCCTTTCGCTCGCATTTCAAGTGTTTCGCAGCGCAGCGCAGCGTCTCTTTTTCGCCTCCTTGTGTTTACTTTCTCAATTGAATAAACAGCATTTATTCCCATCTACCCTTCTTCTCCTCCTCCTTCTCTGACTCAACCGCTTCCATTGCTCCATCTCTCTCGACCGATCTCAACACAGTCCATCCATGGCACCTTTGAAGTCACTGCGGTTTTGTGTCTGTGCATGTCTTAAGGTCTTTTAATTGTTTTTTATTTTTATTTTCAATTCGGTCGTTTTCATTTTCTCTCACTCTTTTTGCAGTATTTTTTGTATTTTGTTTTTTTCCTTTGTTTACGCATTCTTGTGCGGGTCAGTTCACAATTTCAACTCACACTCCCCAAACTCGTAAATGAAACCAAACAAAAAAATATTTCAGGTATTTTACACTGTACTCAACCAGTGCTGTAAGTAGTCCTGTGCAGTGTTGGAAAGTGTTAAGGTTTTTTTTTTATTGAAGTTTATACACTAGAAAAAAGTATAGACTGCGACAGTTGCATTTATTAAATAAAGACATGTTTTAAAAGGAATCTATATATTATATATAATTAAAGTTTAGTTTAGGTTGTTTTTAAATCTCTGCTTTCAGTGTTGGAAAGTCTGAAACTTTGCATATTACTCAATACATTACATTGCTAATGAATCGCTCTAGACTGGCATAGCAGGAGTGTCTGTTAGCCTAGTCTGATCAATTCAAAACAAGTGCATCAATTAATTTAGCTGTTTTTTTTTTCTAGCCGGAATTGGCTAGCAATATTGTTAGCCATGTTTGGCAGATGGGGAGGTTAAACCAAAATAGGGGGAAAAAAACACACACACAATCTCATCTATCGAATTGTGCAAACAATGTCGATGGCGCCCACCCAACCGGAACAGCAGCAGCAGCAGCAACTGCAGCAGCAGCAGCAACATCTACAACAACAGCAGCAACATTTACAACAACAACTCAGAAAAAAAACAATGTCACACTACGCAAATTTGTTTTGCAAATGAGTAAAACGTTTGTTAACAAGGTGCAAATTGCAATGGGGCGGGTGTTGTTGCAGCTACCGACAACATTGGCCAAAAGGTTAGCCAGTTAGCCAGCCAGCCCCAGTTGCCCAAAAGCGGAGGTGCAGCTGGAGACGCGCAGGTAACCTCCAGTGTTGTAAAGCTGCGTGTAGGTGCAAATGCAATGGCAGCTGGCATGAGGCGGGGCAGGGGCTGGGGCAGGGGTACTCGCTCAGCTGACTGCACTTAGCTGGGTGCCTGCCCCTGCTCCTGCTCCCCTCCCCCTTGGCTTGGCAGGCTTGCAACACTCACTTGAACAGCAGGCAGGCAGCTTGCCGAGAATCTTTGACAGACGACGCTGATGACGCAGAGAAGTTGCACAGAAAGAAAGAAAGCAGCGGCAGCAGCAGGGGGCAGGCAGGTGGGGAGTCAGGGAAGTGGGAGCCAGAGAGTGCGTTGCATGACAAGGATGCGGATGACGACAAAGTGCGCTCAAAGTGCTCTTTGCCAGTTGCTGCTGCCGCTGCTTTTAGTGCAGCCGAGTGCATTGAACCGTCGCCAGAGTTGAGGCAGTGAGGCAGGCAGCCAGGCAGCATGTGCCTCATGTGCCGCATGCAGCAGGCAAATAGTTGCCCTTAAGGTGACTAACACACACCTCTCTCCCTGCCTGCCTGCCTGCCCCCCTCCCTCTGCAACTGTCTCTGCCTCGCTAATGTGACAATTAAATTGGCCAGACATTGCCACAAGGCAGCAGCAGGCAGCAGGAGGAGGCAGGAGGCAGGGAAGAGGCAGGGAAGAGGCAGGGAAGAGCGAGTACTCCACTGTGGCTGCAACAATTTAAGTTGAACCATCGCCGCGTTTCTTGACCCACAAAGAATGTCAACGCATTCGCTGTGATTCGAATGCATCGAATGCACTCACAATTGCGACAGTGTTGGAAAATGCCCAAGAAAAGGGTCTCAGAACCTATTTTATGCATGGCATATTAATAGACTTTGTTTATTATTTGAAAAATAGCATAATGGATTTTATGAAATTTTTTGATATTATGAAAATTTAGATAAGGCTCCCCCTATGATTTTTCAACAAACAAATTTTTTTTTTAAATTTAAAATCGCGAGCTTTTAGTTTTAATCGATTGCGGAGGTCAAAATTAGTACTAAACAATCATTTAAATCGATTTTAAGCGATACTTAATTTTGGCCCAAAAATCATGTCGAAATGGACAAAAAATTAGACATGTAACATCCTAGGCAGGCCTGGTACCTTCATTTTACACCGATCGTAACTTTCTTAAAAATCAAACAATTTTCAAGCGGAATGACATTTTGTTTATGTTTTAACAACCTGAGTCATTCTACATTTAAAAAGTAGCATAAAAGATTTTTTGAAATTTTTCGATATTATGGAAATTTAGACAAGGGTCCCCCCTATGATTTTTCAAAACAATTTTTTTTTTTTTTTTTTTAAATCGCGTTTTTTTTTTTTTTAGAAGGGCGTATGCTGTACTCGATTCCTAAATTATCTGCAACAAATTTGCACTTAATCATCATCGATTCTCAATCAAGTTTTGTCATTATTTTGTTTAATGCGGGAAGTTTTGACTCTCTGTGGATTATTATTTTAAAATTTTGTTGTCTTTTTATTTTGTATTATTTTTTTTTATTGTTGTTTTTATTGTCTTCACCCCACTCGACATACTCGTCGTCGCTTTCGCTGCTCATTTAGCCGAATTGACATCGATAACTTCCGTTAAATGTGCCAATTGCTAATGCGTCTTAGCAAACACGCAAAAAAAAATTTGTTAAAAAAAAATTCGAAAAGAAAAAAAATATCAATTTGACGCTCGCGTTGCCTTTTTTGGTCAGCTCAAAAAACAAACGAAATAATCATAAAAAAAAAATGTAAATAAGACACACAAACACACACACACATACGCAGAGAGCGATCAAAATCGCGCACAAAACGCGTGGGTGTTGCGAGCGTTTTTTCAACGTTTTTTTCGTTGCTTTTAATTGCTTACAAATTTGGTCAGAATTGGATGGCAAAATTAATGACAACAACTACGGGTAGAAAAACAAGTACAACAATTGCATAATTAATTAAATAATTTGCAGGCAGCTTTCCAGCAGCTTGAAAAGGCGCATGTAATGCCAAATTGCGCATACGACACGTTTGCCCACAGGATTTCATTCAGAGTTGTCGCCTCTTATAATTGCACAGTTCGTGTCAAGGCACTCCAAGGGGTTGTCGACGCCTCAACTCGCTTCCCCTACTCCTCCTCCTCCGCATCCTCATCCTGTGCTGCTGTCATGGCGCTTTAAACACTTGACATCGTTTCCATTATGAATTGCCGGCAGGAGAGAGAGAGAGAGAGAGAGAGAGAGAGAGAGCGGGAGAGAGACAGGAAATCAGCTCAAACTAGAGATGACACAGTGGCGCGCGGCACAGTGGGCAAATGTGCATATGAATAAATAACAATTTATGTAATTTATAAAGCACAATGCAAATGTGAAATATTGCCTTAATAATTTGCATTTTTCTGCTATCGATAAGTATCGATTAATACAAAAAGTTGACTAACACTGACTATGCTTATTTCATAGTGTTGTTAAAAACGACAAACTGTGTAAATATTATGCCTCTTTTAACTTAAATTTTTCACAGCTTTTGTTTTAATTTGTTTTCTCTGATTTGGCTGCCTGATCGATAACTTCTGATTATACTTATAAATATACTTTTATAACCTTATACTTTTTTTCGACTGCACAGTGTTGGTAAGTGACTTGAGAGCGCTCTCTCGCATTATATTACTTTAGTTGTTTAGTTTTTTCTCTTTTCTTTCTGACAATTTAATTTAATTTTTAATTTTATAACTTTGGCTTTCTACTTGCATTCCATACATTCTGTGTCTCTTTTTTGTATCTCTATCTTTATTTTTTTCCTCTTGAGTTTCATTCCCTTTTGCAGCGCTTTCAGTCCAGTGTGCAGCGTGTGCTCGCAGCGGGTTATCCTGTTACGTCCTTAAGCATTCGCCGCTGCAGCTGCTGCATACACAAAGACAGCTTTTCACACACTCATATTTATTCATACACACTCACTTATTCACATAGCTATTCACACACCCATTCACACACACACACGTGCATTCAAAGCCTTCGCTTTTGTGGCATCTCACTTGAAATTGTGTCAGGCTCGTTAGTTAGTTGCACGTTGACTGTCTCTTCCTCTCTTCCCTTACTTCTCTCTCTCTCTCTCTTCCTTCCTTCCTTCCTGCTGTTCCCTGCTTGCCTACTGCCTGTCTGCCTTTCCCCTCTTAAGCGCCTTAAATTATGATAAATTAGCTTGACTTAAGGCAGCTGGAGGAGTCTGCTGTAGCTACCTCTCTCTCTCTCTCTCTCTGCCTCTCTCTCACTTCTCCCTCTCCCTGCTGCTGTTATCCTTGAGCTGCCAGTCAGTCAGTTGTTGTTTTGCTCAGATTGTCTGGCAGCTGATAAGACGCCGCATTCCACAAGCCACATGGCGCAGCCGCGGCACATGCCACATGCCCTGTGGGGCAGGAGAGGAGAAGCAGACACACAGTTGGCAGAGCCAGGCAGAGGGTTAGGGCAGACAGACAGGACTGTGATCCATTGATAGCCATGCTCAAGTCGAGTGCATAAGCAGATTGCGCTAATTACCTGGGCCAAGTTGGCCAAGAGAAAGAGAGAGGGAGAGGGAGAACAAGAGGGGAATAAGGCAAAGGCAAGCTAAGCGAGAGAAGCTGGAAGAGGAACTGCTGGGAATCTACTATATATTTATATATATAAGTATATGCTGCTGCTGTAGTTCATAAATTTGCCTTCAAGTTCGTCTCCCACACCCCACACCCCACACCCCAGCCCCTCCCCCCTCTATCCCCTTCCCCAACCCAAAGTAACGTGTCTCTGCGCATCTGCAGCCATGTTGTACGTGTCATCAGCGCATAATCAAGGTCTCAAGTGACCAAGTAAGCAGCAGCAGCAGCAGCAACTACAATAGCAACAACAGCAGCAGCAGCAACAGCAACATCTACAACAACAGCAGCAGCAGCGCCAGGCGACAACAAAGTTTCATCAATTTTTATGCGCTTTTTATTTATTGTTGTTGTTATTATTATAATTGTTGCTGCTGCTGCTGCTGCTGCTGCATGCTGATAATGCGGATATGCATACAGGGAGCTATACAGGGTGTTTGTGGAAGCGAGGGAGAGAGAGAGAGAGGGCGAGGGGGAGGGAACAGTCGCGCTTTGCATGCAGAGCGAAATGCGATGCATTGTTGAGGTGTTGCTGGGGAAATGGAGACAAAGAGACAGAGAGGGAGAAAGAGAGAGAGCCTACACACACTCAAAAAGAGAGAGAGAGAGAGAGCCTACACACACTCAGAGAGTGAGAAAGAGAGAGAGAGCGAGCAGGAGAGCCTACACACACTCAGGGAAAGACTCTAGAAAACTGGCCAACGCGGCGTATGTGTAATAATCATCACATTTGGCCCTCTACACACACACTCAGCTCTGCAAGTGAAGGTCAGCCACAGTAGCAGCAGCAGCAGCAGCAGCAGCAACAAGAACAACAACAACAACAGCAGCAGCAGCTACGGCAGCAACAGCTACGACAGCAACAGTCACGGCAGCAACAGCTACGGGTTGAGACTCGGCTCCATTTCTGTCTTTAAGCCGCTTACGCCGTTACATAAGATCGCAGCAGTGCGAGTCAGCAAGAGAAGCAAGCGAGAGAGAGAGAGAGAGAGAGAGAGAGAGAGAAACATATAGATCGATAGATAGATAGTTAGTTAGTTAGATAGATACATATGATAGGATTGGCGACATAGCTCACAGATTTAACTGTTTTGCGCGCGTTGGGCGGGCAGTCTATAGAGGGAGGAGGAGAGTGAAAGAGAGGAGGGAGAGAGAGGAGAGAGAGAGGAGAGAGAGAGGAGAGAGAGAGGAGGGAGAGAGCAAGGTTAGGTAGCACTGCTAACGGTTATTATTGACAAGCTTAACGAAGTAGAAGAGGAAGCAGAGTGACACTATGACAGTTCTTAAAACTGAAAATTTGCAATAAAAAAACGTATCTACACCCATAGTCAGTGAAATAGGTGCTATAATTTATTATGAAATTAGATGCAGAAAATTATAGAAAAGTTTTAAAGTAATATAAAAAAGTTATATTATTATTTAAGAGCCAACATTACTTTAAGCAGCGTTTACACATTTCTCATTATTTATTTTAGTAATCTCCATAACAAATATTCTGTAATTTAGCTTTATTTATATTATATATTTTTATTTATTTATTAGCATTTTGCATTTAAGTTTATATTTTGTATTAATTATTATTATTTTATTATTATTATTTTTTTTTTTTATAATTTTATTATTATTTTTTATTTTTTATACTTATTATTTTTATTTTCAAACTTCTTTTTACTATTCTAATTTTTATTTTTACAGCTAAAATAATTGAATAGATTTTCCCCAAAAAAGATTTGACATTTTTCCTCAAGTTTTTGGCGTAAGAAAACTGTTGGGAAATAAAAACTAAAAGAAAATTCCTTAGAATTTGTCTGCATTAAGAAGAAGAAGGAGAGAGGGGGGAGCAGAGAATGAAGGGGCGGATAAAACTGAGTCAACGCAGCAGAAGAGTCCAAAACGAGGCAAAGGGCGACACAGAAATTCCATGCGCAGAGCAAGAGCAAGAGGAGATAGTGAGAGGGAGAGCGAGAGAGGTAGACAGAGAGAGACACGAATTCGCCTCATTGCTGTGCGCTGAGTCATCGACGCAGGTGACGCAGTGGCGACGCGCAGCAGCAGCAGCCCAAACAGCTCTTTGCAGATGAAGCAGAGCAGAGAGAGAGAGAGAGAGAGAGGGAGAGAGGAGAGTGGAGAGACAGGCCAAGCGCTGCTGGGCTTAGCAGCAGCAGCAGTCGAGGCAGAAGCGTTCCCAAGGCATGAGTCACGGCAGCAGCAGCAGCAGCGGCAGCGAGCTAACTGTATAAAGAGCAGCATCCCACTCTGCCCTGTCCCTCTCTGCCCTCTACCTCTCTCTCTTCTCCCCTCTCTCTCTCTCTCTCTCTATCTCTCGCCTTTGCCTTCTCCATCGCGCATCGCATTGACCCATGATGTAATCGACGCCATGCAAAGGGTCGATCAAGGCCGTCGCCATTGCTCTTTTTGCAAGCTGTGTGTGTGTGTGCGTGTGTGTGTGTGTGTGTGTGCGTGTGTGTGGGCTGCCAAATTGAGCCCAAAGTCAAAACCAAGGCGCCTGCCCTCTGCAGCTAAGCCGCACTCGCTCTCCCCGTCTCTCTCTCCTCTCTCACACACTCGCTGCTCTCTTGTCGCCGTCGTTGAGTTCGTCATGTTCGTCATGTAATTCAACGCTTTGAACTTTAACGCTTCGTTAAGTTTCACGCATGCAGATTTCAAATGCTCTACAACTCTGTCGCTCTGTCTCTCTCTCGCTCGCTCTCTCTCTCTCTCTCAGTGTGTCCCAATTCTGTCAATCAACTGCGTTTTTTTTTGTTTTTGTTTTTTTGTGGGTGCCAAAGCGTTTTGTTTGGATAATGTTAAACCACAAAAGGCCAAAGTCAAAGTATTATTAACAACAACAACAACAACAACAACAACAGCAACAGCAAGAAGAGAGACAGCAGCAAGAGAGACAGCAACAACAACAACAACAAACGCAGCTACAACAAGGGAAAGGAGGCTCCTTCAAATGCATCACAAATTGCAGTTTATATAAATAAATAAAAAAAAATAATAATTTTCAAGCGTTTTACAACACTTGAAACCAAAAAAAAAAAAAAAAAGAAAAACCGCGTGAATCAACGCAAATGAAGCAGACACTGCGAGTGAGCAAAAGAGAGAGAAAGAGAGGTAGAGCGACGGCCAGTGTGTCCCCCACACATTTTATCTTTTTTTTTTTTTTTTTTTTTTTAAAGTGACTCCATAAAAACAAATAAAAAAAAAAACAAGATACAAGACATCAAAATGCATTACACACGTATCACATGGAAATTGTGCCAAGGCCCCAAACGGGTTCAGCATGGTCAATATATAATAGTATATATAATATATAGTATTTAGGATTATAGTAGGTACCAAGAGCTAACAGAAGATTGAAGATTGTATGGTATTTATGCTGCTATTTTGTATTTATTTATTATCTGCTTTTCTCTCTATCTCCCTGTCTGCCTGCCTGTTCATCTTCCTCTCTGCGATAAACTCTATAATCTCTCTCTCCTAGATCTCTGAGAATAGAAGAGCTAGAGTCAGCAAATATTATAATAATATATATATGCAGTAGAGCTACTGCAAGTTATATTATATATTATATTATTATAATAAAAAAAATAATTATTTTGAATAGTTTTAAAGCTAGCACCTTCATTTTTGGCTGTAAACATTAACTATCACCAGCCTAATGATATCTAAAAATTCGCTAACGATTGTATCATATACATAGAACGCATTTATCAATTTATAATGCCTAGGCTTATGCAGTAATCCTACTACTCACAGGTTTCTTTTGTTTTCTTTGCTATAAAATCCCCTCGCAATCGATCTAATTTTCCTGCTTCATTTTATTTTCATTTCTGGCAGTATTTTTGGCCGTTTTTTTTTTTAGCCTTTTTTTCGGGTCAGGTTAAAAGTGCATGTAGCGACAAAACTTGCAGTGAGTTGGCAACCCTGCGCTCCATTGTTGCAATTATGCTAATTTTTTTTTTTGCTCTGCAGAGGCCTGGGAAGCCAGAAGAAGCGCGAGAGAGAGAGAGAGGGAGAGAGCAGCGAAACAGAAAAATGGAAAAGTGGAAATGAAATGTTTTTCACACATGAATGCGAGCGCGCGAATGCATTTGGCCCCCCCCCTACAGCAGAGGGGGCGGAGGGCGTGGCTTGGGACGAGGGGACAAAGTTGGGCGGCCATTGAAAGTTTTTCTCTCTCCCTCTCTCTCTTTCTCTCTCTCGCTGTCTTCTGCTACGTTTGATGGAAACGGGTTTGTTGGAGTCGCGGAAAATGTGGGAAATTCATGGAAACAATTTTTCGTTGTTAAAGGCTTTAAAAGTCGCTGTCGCCGTCGCCGTCGGAGCAGGCTTTTTTCTTTTTTCTCTCTCTCTTTCTTTCTTTTTATCGCATAATGAAAAACAACGCGCGATTTATAGAGTACAAACAGAACGGGAGAGAGAGAGGGAGAGAGAGGGGTAGCTTTTACTTTGTTGTTGTTGTTGTTGTTGTTGTTAATTGCCTTGGCCATTGGCCTCATGCGAAAAGGTTCTCACGTTGCCATCGCTAGTTGAGCCATTAGCAGCGGGCAGCATTTTAGCCAGAAAACGGCTAAGAAGAAGAAGAAAAAGTCTCTTCTTGCAGCTGCAGTTGGCAGAAGAGAGTGTGAGAGAGGGAGAGGCAGAGGCAGCGAGGTTTAAGCCTCAATTGAATTGTTGAGCTTGAGCAATGCTTTCCAGGAAGAGAACAGAAGGCAGCAGAGATGAGGGAGAGAAAGGGGGGTTGGGGGGGGGAAGAGAGACGGAAGTTAAAGCAAGAGAGCACATTTTCATTGAGCTTCAAAATCTGCTGAAACTCGTATCATTTTCGCCTGCATGGAACGCACAACAAATACGTCTCTATGATAATAATAATCATGGTATATCTCTCTCTCTTTTTCTCTCTCTCTCTCTCCCTCTAGCCTGCTGCACTTGGCACTACTGCCCGCTAATGCGCTACGAACAAAATAAAAAAGAAAAAACTTAAGGAAAAGCGAAGAGAGAGAGAGAGAGAGAAAGAGAGACAGAAACAAAGCAAAAAAAAAATAAATTGTGCGCACATTAGAAAATAAATGCAATGAAAATCATAATAATAAAAGTAATAACAATAATAAAGTGGAAAAAGCGACAAAAAAAAGCAGAAACAAAAAAAAACTAAACACGCAGGCCGAGCTTGTCTAGGCAGTGCCTCTCTCTCTTTCTCTGTCTCTCTCTCTCTCTCTCTCTCTCTCTGTCTGTCTGGCTGATTTCCATCTCCGGCTTGAGCTGACTCCGACTTTATAGACAGACAGACAGACAGACAGACAGCGCGTACGTCTGTCTAAGTCAAGTGAAAGAAAGAGTTGCCTGGAGAGAGCTGGAGAGAGAAGGGGAGAGAGAGAGAGAAGAGGCGCCTTTCTACTTGGCAGCATTTTGCACACTGTGTTGCATGCCACATGCAGCAGCAGCAGCAGCAGCAGCAGCGCAGCACACGCAGCCAAGTGCAGTAGGCCACGAAAAAAAAAGAGCAGCAGCTTCGATATCGCAAGAAAATGATTAATTATCGATAAGTGTTTAGCAATTAAACGATACTTAATCAATTGCAAATGTTGTTGCTTGCCCACTGTGTGTGTTTATCGATTGTGTGCGACTTATCGATAAATGTGGAGACTTACTTGATAAGTAATCGAACGTTTGCTAGAACTGTGTGCGTGTTATCGATAACGATTTGCTGCAGTGAGCTAGAGAGGAGTGTAGGGTGTGTTAGAGAGGAGAGCAACGCATGTTGGAGAGGAGTTTGTACTAGAGAGGAGTGTAGGGTATACTAGAGAGGAGAACAGGGTATACTAGAGAGGAGTGTAGGATATACTAGAGAGGAGAGCAGAGAAGAGCAATGTTTACTAGAGAGGAGTGTAGGATATACTAGAGAGAAGAGCAGGGTATGCTAGAGAGGAGAGCAGGGTAAGCTTGAGAGGGAGAGAGTACAGGGTATATGCCACATTATATTCCTTCTCAGTTTATTACAATCTCTCCCACTGTGCTGGCATTGGACTCATTGCGTAGCAAGGGCGCACAGCACAGAGAGAGAGAGAGAGAGAGAGAGAAAGAAGAAAAGGGAGAGAGAGAGTGAGAAGAGGGAGTAGGCAGCAGAGGGAGAGGGAGGGCACTAGAACTGCAATCTGGGGGGGACGGCGGCGACTGTTGCATTTCAATGCGCATCACGTAGCCTCCGCCTGGTTCCGTTTCGTTACGCTGTGTGGCAGATGCCACATGCCACATGACCATGCCCCCCCACTCCACCCCTACACTGGAATCAATGCAAGGCACAGCGGATGCAGGCGGTAAGTAGAGAGGCCCCTCGAGGCGGGGGGGGGGCAGGGGAGGATCTGGAGGAGGGTCACTCACAGCAGAACAACAATAAATGAGGCAAAATCATGCGTAAAGATTTTCCACAATGAGTGTGTATGTGTGTGGGGTGTATATGGGTGTGCGTGTGTGTGTGTAGGGTTTTTTTTTTTTTTTTTTTTTTTTTTTTTTCAATGCGTAAGCGGAGGAAAATAAAATCTTCGGAAGATACCATCTACTACCGTAGACGGTATGCACGATTCATACACTTACCCTACAGGTAAGGTTATGCCTACGTACTAAACAAAAACCTCCATTCGCACACCTTCCTTAACGCGCTCACCGGGACTGCCAGTCAAGGTATTACTTCGGTGAGCAGGATGCGAAGCCAGGTGGCACTCCCACTTAGAATGCGTTTGCATGTAGCGTGGCGCCCACTCCTTAATTCTTTAGTCGCCTTTTACGACAAGCCGAGCCCGCTGTAGTAGTATTCTAGCCCCGCTACCACACAGGGATTAGTCTCCTGAAATTAAATCTACCTATCTGCAGCTCTATTGGTCATCTCGTCGGCTCGAACCCTCTTCATCATGTTAATGATGATGCCATGACCCAGCTCCCATGCATCTTTGTCTGCCAACATGGCAAAGAGCAAGCCTCTTGGGCTGAGCGGCACTCCAGACAGAGACCCTAGCTGGTCTCTCTCTAATGAAAACCGGGAACAATGCATGAGGACATGTTCCGCTGTTTCCTCAGCGTCGGTGCAGTAGAGGCACTGGGCTGAATCTACATGGCGAAACCGAAATAGGTAAGCGCGAAAGCAGCCATGATCGGTGAGGAACTGGGTCAGGTGGTAGTCCACTACTTTGTGTTGACACTCTGCCCATTCCGCTAACACTGGGATGAGCTTATATGTCCATCTCCCCCGGAGTGACGTTTGCCATCTAGCCTGCCACTCTCTCGTCAGCCACTCTTGAGTCTCTGACCGAGAAACGCCATCTCGAGTTAAGCCCAAAGCCCTGATTTCAAGGTCGATGGGCGGCATGCCTGCCAGAGCTAGAGATGCGTCTTCAGATATCGTCCTGAAGCCTCTTATGAGCCTAAGGGCCATAGTCCGCATCACGGATCGCGCGCCTTTAAGGTATGACCCTTTATCAGTGGCTTTGCCCCATATAGGCGCGGCGTATAGAAGCGTGGCTTTTGCTACCGACACCAGCAGCTTCCGTGCCGGCATCCTGGGACCGCCCACGTTGGGCATGAGCCTTGCCAATGAGGCAGATGTGATTCCAGCCTTCCTACTAGCATAAACTGCGTGCTCCTTAAAAGATAACCTATGATCTATAAGGACGCCTAGGTATTTTAGCGACCCCGCTGAAGTCACCTGGATACCATTAATGGTTATCTGCAGTGACTCCACGGCTTTTCTGCTGCTAAGCAGGACCGCCTCGGTTTTATGCGCCGCGATTGTAAGACCGACTTTCTCCAGCCAGTCGAAAGTCATACTAATCGTCGAGTTGCATATTACCTGCAACTCTGTCAGGGTTTTGGCGACCGCTGTAATTGCCACGTCGTCTGCAAAGCAGTGCAGCTCAGCTCCTATGGGCTTGCTGATGCCAAAGATGCCATCGTACATAATGTTCCACAGGATCGGTCCAAGTACCGATCCTTGGGGAACACCTGCTGATACTCGGTAGCTTCTCGGGCCAGCTTCCGTGTCGAACCAAAGAACACGGTCCCTGAAGTAACTACCTACAGCAATTCTCAGATACTCCGGGATACCCATATTGTGCATGGCGCCTAGAATCGTGGGCCATCTTGCTGAGTTGAAGGCGTTCTTGATGTCAAGCGTGACGATGGCGCAGTACTGCTTCCTACCGCCAAGCCATCTGTCACCATCGAGAGCGTTCTTAGCTATTTCAACAACGGCCGTGAGGGCATCAAGGGTACTTTTACCCTTACGAAAGCCGTACTGTTGTCTACTCAGGCCGTTGGAGCTCTCTGTTGTCGCTTCTATGCGAGCATACAGGATGCGCTCGAATAGTTTACCTACTATGTCCAGCAAACATAGTGGGCGGTAGTTGCCTGCACCTGCTTGTCCCTTACCTTTCGGCAACAACACAAGCTTTTGGCGTTTCCATCGCTTGGGGAAGACCCCATCCACGAGACACTGTTGAAAAGTGTCTCTGAATATTTCGGGTCTGGCAAGCGCCACAGCCTTGATCACTACTCCCGGAATCCCATCGAGGCCAGGAGATTTATTAGCCTTTATACGCTTAGCTGCCTCGACTACTTCCCTTGCTGTTACGCAAGGGAAGGGAGACGCAGGCGTATTTTCTTGCGGCTGCCATAGCGTAGTCTGCTCAGGGAACAGCTCCGCCACAATATTGGCCATCTCATTGGGTTCCGAAGGAGTGCCCTCCCGCTTTCTTAGCTTATTACTAACAAGTTTGTAGGCGAGGCCCCAAGGGTCGTCGTCTACGCTTTCTAACAGGTCCTTAAAGGCGCGCGCTTTGGCAGCCGATATGCCTTTTTCAGCTCTACACGCTTGGCCCTAAACACCTGGAGAAGTTCGGCGTGGCTAGGGTCCCCCCTGGCTCGTTGCGCACGTCTCCTAGTCATGTGGCACTCCTGCCGAAGCTGGTGTAATGAGTCATTCCACCAGTAGACCGGAGACTTACGCTTAACCTTGCTTTTTCTAGGCATACTAGCATCGCAAGTTGATACCAGCAGCTTCATAAGGTCGGCCGCCATTGTCTCCGCATGGCTGCTTGAGATTGAAAGGGACTCGATTTGATATGCCAGCATATCATTATCGATCTTTCTAGCATCCCAAGCTTGACCGAGCGTCTTTTTACTCTGCAAACTGCGCACCGTGCCCATTGGGCGCACGCAAAAGGTAATCAGAGCATGGTCGCTCAGCGTTACCTCATCGGAGACCATCCAGTTTGCGTTCGCTACTAAGCCTCTGCTGACGAAGGTGACATCGATGTACGACGTACCCCTGTCGTTGTTGAATGTCGGCTTACGGCCATCATTCAGCAGTACCAGGTCAAGCAGAAACATGGCGTCGGTCACAGCTCGCCCTCTGGAGTTGGAGACACGGCTACCCCATTCGGTCGCCCAGGCATTGAAGTCTCCTGCAATGATCGTTGGCCTGCGCCCTCTCGCGTGGCTCACGAGAATATCGATCATCACTTCAAATTGATCCGGGCTGTCGCTAGGTGGCGCATAACAGCTGTAAATATGCACACCTTGGATCAGCGCGTATGCAATGCCACGCATTGTAACGGTCGGCCGATCCTGTATATGAACGGGGCTGCAAAGCTTGATAGCCGCCCTACCCGACTCATCAAGGATCATGTCCGAGTTAGTGCTACCATGAATATATGGTTCACTGAGGAGCATGATGTCAACATTGCGCTCCACCGCTGTCTGAGCAAGAAGACTCTGAGCAGCAGCGCAGTGATTGACATTGAGCTGAATAATGTTTATTTGATTAAACATTATAGTGGCTCTTAGCTCCTTTTAGGCTCGCCTTAAAGGTCGGGCACGCGAAACCGCCCGTCGAGTGGTTCCTGTCCACCTCGCTGCTGCATATCATGCATTTTGGTGGAGCATTGCATCCCTTTGCCTTATGCCCGCGTTCGCCGCAACGCAAGCAGCAGTCAGACCGATCGGTCGCCTTGCAACTGGACGCTCGGTGGCCGTAGCATAGACACCTAAAGCATCTCGTCGGGCGTACATCCTGAATGATGCGGCAACGTGACCAGCCTACGGTCACCGTGCCCACCTTCAGGACGGCGATCGCATCATTTATGCTAAGCATCACCGTCGCTATCTGGGTTCCATCCCGCATTTTACGCAGACCGCGCACTGCATCTGGATTAACCACGATGTCCTGGAACTGGGTGGCAAGACAGCCGAGGAGTTCCTCTGCTGTCGTAGCCTCGTCCATTCCGCTGATGGAAAGAGCCATCCTCTGCGCTCCCGTGCGAACCGCTGCCATTTCCTTCAGCGAATCCTCGATAGCCCCTCTAAACTTGGGTACACTGTCTGCAGCTTTACCCTCTACCTCGAGCAGTAGCTCTCCCTGTTGAGTTCTCCTGATCTTTTTGACGTGCTTCCCAAAATCAGTCAGATTTGGGTCCGCTCTAAGCTTGCGGAGCATGTCAGCGTAAGACACTTCCCCAGTCTTCTTCAGAATGACAGCCTCTGGCTTCTTGCGCAAGCGCTTAGGCTTCACCCTGGACCACTCCTCTTTGCTAGCGACCTTGGCGACAGCCGCATAGCTGAGAGAGTTTGGCTCCTTCGGTGTGGGTGTCTCCCGTTTTGAGCTCTTGCTCATCGGGGGCTTTTCAGCAGAAAGCTTCACTAAAGGAGGCTTCACTGAAGGAGGCTTCACTGAAGGGTCCTTCACTAGCGTCCTTTTTGCGCTAGTCGCAGATGAGCGGTCCAGTTTCGTCTGTCGCTCTGTCTGAGTGCCTGTTTCCCTAAACGCGCCCTCTTTGGGTAAACCCCCTTCGAGCTGGATCGCTCTCGAATTGAGAGCAGCCAGATCGGAGATTGCGCCTTTGGTTTCCTTCGTGACGTGACGCTGCGTCTCGAATGCGGAAAGCACAATATTAATTTTGGCACTCATCAAGGCCAAAATGCTCCGTAAGCCCTCGTTATCACATCCCTGCAGGTCAGGTGGCCGAATTGGCGACCCGGATGGGGATCTAGACGCTATTTTTTGCGTCGGCACGCTGATGAGATCAGCTAGCTTCTTCTGACCTGCAGAAGTAGATGCTGCAGCGTCCAGATGAGTCGCCTCCACAGCACAGCGATTGCATGGTATCGCCGCCGTCGGATGAGGGTCCGTTTCTACCCTCACAACTCCTAGGGCAGGGATACCAGCACCCTTCTCAGTGATGTCGACTCCCCGCGTCGGGGACCTCGACATCCTGGAGCTCCTCCTAAAAGGGTTGTCGCCATTGGGGGCAATGCCCCCTGCCTGATTGTCCATCAACCCCTTGCGGCAGTGGATTCCCCAATAAGTAATGAAAATACAAAACTAATAATAATATAATTTCTTATACTGGTATAAGAAAAAAAAATTAAAAAAAAATATAAAAAGATTTTAATTAAATTTTATACTTAGCTTAAAAATTCAAATTCAAATTTAAATTTGAATTCGTGCACGCCGTTTCGCGCGCGAACTGTCACACCAAAAGTCTGGCAGCGCCGTTGATATGGCAACGCCGCTCTGGCTAGATCGCTGCGAACAGTTGGCAGCGCTATCAGCTGTTTTGCAGCTGGATCACCCACAACAAATTGAAAATGCAAAACGCGAAAACACTTCTACCACAATGGATCTCGCGTTTTAAGCACGTTTCGATCGCGCGGGCAAGAGCTGTGCATAACCACCGTGCTTTTTTTAATAATTGCCAATTACTCGGCTAATCTCACTCGCTTATTTTTGAAAATTCGCGCAGCGCAACTTTTCCACGTCTATCAAGGCGGGAAATTTTTCTCGTTTTCTGTGTGTGTGTAGGGTATACATTGGTGTGTGCGTGTGTGTTGTTGCTGTGTGCAGCACGCGTTGCTATTTCCGTTCTGGACAACACGATGCGAACGAGACACGATCGCGTAGCTGCTGCACCCCACGCTCTCCAGGGGCCCCTCTCCCCTTCCCGCCGCTGCCTTCCTGGGCTCCTCTCTCTCCCTTCTTCTCTGCCGGCAAATGGGTCAACTTCTCTCTCTCTCAGTCTCGCTCTCTCTGTCTCACTCTGGCGTGGGCAACCAGAGAGTTGTCCAATTTCTTGCTCTACTCCATCTGCATTCTTGCCCGGCGCAATGAATCATTTCATACTATGTACAGTTATTCACACAGACAGTTCACAATAGTCCAAAGGGGGAGGGAGGGAGGTCATTCACAATAGCCTGCAACTCTGGCTTGCAACAAACTTATCGTTTGTTATGGTTCGAATTGAGAGCGCAGAAGAAACTGCAAAGTTCTTTGCTTTCTTTCTTGCTCTTTCCCCTTCTTTTTTCCCTAATCTTTTTGCAATTTCCGTTTTCCGCTTATTCTATTTTCCCCTCTTCCCTCTCAGGTTATTCAATCAGGCAGGCAGCTGCCCCCCTTGCCCCCCTCTGCCCGATTGATCATTCGATCATTCATCGATTTTGCTCATTCGCATCGTTTAACACTCAACTGCAACTGTATTCGTATTCGTATGCGTATTCATATGAGTATTCGTGCTCGTATTCATTTTCAACTTGTAGGCACATTTAGCTGCAATTGCAGTGTGTGTGTGTGTGTGAGTGTGTGCGAGTGTGTTTGTTATTCATTCATTGATCCACACACACACTCACACCCGGCAACAAATTAACAACAGCTTATTGCCTCCCCTTTCCGCTCCTCCCCCCTTGCCTACTTTTGCCTCCGCTTCCTTTACACCCAGTTGCATTTGCCTCATGTTTCCCTTGTAGTGCCCCCTCCCCCTTCCCCCTGCTCACCCTGTTGCCACCCCTCCTCCCCCACCTACACGTCTCTGGCATATTCCATGTTCATTCATGCGCACGATCTTTTCATTCATATGCACAATTTAAGCGACGCACTCGCACTCACACACATACATACTCACACTTATGGTTACACTCACACACACACTCATACTCACACTCGCACACACTCACGTTTTATAGTAAAAATTTGTTTTCAAAAGAAGCACAAATTAATGTTTATTTATTCTTGGCTCGACTTGCTGCCGCTTCTTTGCCTTCCTTACTTCCCCTTTCTACTCCCCCTCTTCCTCTTTCCTCCTCCTACTCCTTTGCTACTCTTTCATTCATAATACCCTAGCAGAAAATGTGTTTATATTAATTGCACAGTTTTTGCAGCTTGGTTTCCATGAAACTATGAAACTCACTTTTTTCATCGAAATTAAGCGATTTATCGACCGATTTATCGCTGGGGTGTCATCGCTAGGCATTTGAAATTTGTTGTATTTTTATATGTAAGAAATATATATATAATATATATAGTATAAGTATGATCTTTATAAGTCTTTTATGCGTTGTTTTATATGTTTTATTTATTTTTTTTTATATAAATATTATTAACTGCATTTGAGGCTTATAAATTGATAGAGCAATCATTTTTATAGGGTATATAACAGCAGCGACTTAAAGAAAGAATTTCAGCTTTCGTAGTTGTTTTTTTTTGTGTCTGTTTATTTTCTTCTTCTACTTCGTCTTCTTCTCCTCCCACTGCTTCTTCCGACACGCTTCTTCTTTTTTTTTCAATTAAATTTCAATTTAAGTTTCTTCCTGAGTCGCCCCGAGGCAACACGCGGCCCCGCTTGACCCCTGCAACCCCCCTCCCCCTCCACCCTTTAGTCGCGGCCAGTGTTGCCACTTTGCGTGTGACACTGAAACCAGCTGCCAAAAGGGGCAGGGGGGGGGGAGAGGAAGAGGCTACAGCACTACTGTTCTTCTTTCTCTCTCTCTCGCTCTCTTTTTCTGCGCTGCCAGAGTTGTCACCCTGCAGAGCCTGAATAAGTTTGTGGCAACCAGCACCAGGCAGCAGCAAAGGAATAAAGAAAGAAGGAACGAAATTCATGTTTTTATTGCAGTTTCTTCTTCCCTGCTTCTGCTTCATTGCTGCTACTTCTCCTCTATCTCCTCTCTAATTCCCTTTCTTCCTCTTTTCTTGCCTTTTTTTTGCGCACTGCATGTAATTAAAATTCGAAAATTATCGTTTATTTATGCTGCAAGAGAATCTTCAGCACTTTTTGTACCTCTCCCTAACAACCTCTCTCTCTCTTCCTCCTTTTCTACCTCTCGCATTCTTCTCTCTTTCTTCTCCACAAGCTGCGATCGAAAGTTGTGACAGTCTAAACAGGAGCTAGAGGGGGCAACCCTAGCGCCTGCTCTACTTTTGTCTGGCAACACTGTGTGAGAGAGTGAGAGAGAGGGAGGGGGAGAGTTAGGGAGGCGTGGCACAAGTGTAGGGTATAGACGCAGCATTGCTTTGGCGAAGAAGGGAAGACAGCAGCGACGACGCGCAGACAATGGAATGTTGTGGCCCAAAATGGAGTTGGCCAACAGCAGCAGCAGCAGCAGCAACAACGTTGGCAATACTGGCAACACTTTTGCTGCTACCCCTCCCCCTCCCCCTCTCTTCTGCCTGCGGTTATCGCGACTTTCGCAGCGTTGGAGTCCGCATTTTTTCAACATCAGTAGCACCCCCTCTCGCCCCTACGCCACTGGCAGGGCAAGCGCCCAGCAGCGGCAGCAGCAGCAGCAACAATGCAACAAAAAGCGCTCTTGTTGCAAGTAGGAAATGTTGCATAATTTATGAGGGAAAAAATTGTTATAGTTTTTCCATCTTCATTTCTCTCTCTCTCTCTTTTCTTTTGTCATTTTATAGGCAGAGCCAACCCCCCTTCTTTTCCCACTCGCACAGTCTCCCTCCCTCTCGCTCTCTCTCTCTCCCTCCCTCTCTGATTTCATTCATTATTTTCCGCCTGCTTGCAACGGCCTTGAGGCTGCCCCAGCGTGCGAGCGAGAGAGAGGCAGCAGGCAGAGGGTGGGCCGCGCAGCTAGAGCGAGACAGTGGGAAAAAAATACACGACGTTGTCTAGAAAGAAAAGCTGTGGAAAATTGCGGAAAACAGCGAGAGGCGGCTTTTCATTGATTTGCATTGTGATCATGTTTAGTTAGAGATTTTCCTATCTATATAAAGCGGGGCTAGACTGCTCTACTCTCGCTTATATAAGCTCTGGCTAGCTCCCTCTCTCTCTCTCTCTCAGTTGCGGCCTTAGCTAACCCACATTCCAATTCAAATCTGCAGAAGGTCTTCGACTTTGCTTGCAACAAAAAAAAAAAAAAAACACTTTGCCATTCTAATTCAAGTGGCAACAAGCGCTTGCAACATGCAACATGCAGCGGCAACTACAACAAATATCTCAAATTATTTAACTCAACCCGATTCGCTGTCCTTCAGGCCACATGCCTTTCCCAGCATCTGCTCACACAGTGCAGTCTCTGCCTCTCCTCCTCCTTCCTCTCGCCTTCCCCCTCCCCCTACCCTGCCTCCTCCCTTCAGCATTGACAGCGATGTCAGATTAATTATTTTGCATCGTAAATAAATTGTGCATGCGGCAATTTAGTTAACAAATTACACACTGTTTCGAGTGCTGTGTGTGAGTGTGTGTGTGTGTGTGTGCTGACCACGACGTGTGTGCCCCTGTTTGTGTGTGTGTGCGTGTGTGTGACTTGCTACTGGCCTAGTGGCGCCAACGACGCCAACGCGTTTGCCACAGCTTCAGCAGCTTCCACAATTGATGCAGCTTTGGCACTTCCCTCTCTTTCTCACCTCCTCCTGCTCATGTCTTTCTTCGTCTCTTCGGACTGGCACTCCTTTCTTCTGATTCTCTGTCTTCCCATTTTTCACCTCTTATTACTGGTTCTCTCTCTCTCTTTCTCTCTCTCTGAATTTCGTCTCTTTTTCATGGTTTGAATTCATTCTCTAACTCATTCTCATATTTCTACAGCTTCTCTTCTCCTTCTCCTCTTTCTCCTGCTTCTATCCCTCCTCCATTGATCCTTCTCCTATTGCTTCTCTTCTAGCTGCCTTCCACCATCTCCTCTTTCTCCATCTCCTCTTCCTCCTTTTCCTTCTGCTTCTCTTTCTCCTGCTTCTCTTCCTCCTGCTTCTCTTTCTCCTGCTTCTCTTCCTCCTGCTTCTCTTTCTCCTGCTTCATTATTTCTCCTCTTTCTCCTGTTCACCTTCCTTCTGCTTCTCTTCTAGTTCCTTTCCTTTCACAATCTCCTCCTTCTCCTCTTCTTTCGGCTTCTTTACTCTTTCCCTATTCATCTGCTGATTCTTCGTAATTCCATTTATTGCTTCACTTCCTTTTTTATTATTCATTCTTCCACCAGCCTCTCTTGCAGCTCCGTCTTCTCTGTATTTTCTCATTCGTTGCATCTTCCTTTTTCTCTTCCACCTTCTCCATTTATATATTTTCTTCCTCCTTCTCTTACATCTGCTCTCTCTCCTATCTGCTTCTCTTCCATGTGCTTCTCTTCCAGCTGCTTCTCTTCCATCTGATTATCTTCCACCTCTTCCCCTTCCTACTTCACCACACCCTTCTCCCTTCTACCCCTTCTACCCCTTCTCTTCCTTTTCTCCACCTTCTATTCACGGGATTCTTCTCCTTCTCTTCTCCACCTCACTGTTAGCTGTTTATTTCGATCGTTCTTCCCGCTGGTTGCATAAGCCTCTGCTTAACCCTCCTACCACCCCCTCTCAGCCACACCTCTGCCCTGTCGGTTCCGTATGCAAATGCCTTAGCTAATTGCAAATGCCGCTGGCGTCCAAGTCCGTCCGTCCATGGCGGCGTCTCAGAGAGAGAGAGAGAGAGAGAGAGAGAGCGCTGACATAATAATTACCGCAACTTAGCGACAACAGTCAGCCCATATTCCCTCCCCTCCCACCCCTCTCCCTGCCTGTTAGCCAACCACCTACGCCACTGTCTAGAGCGCCAGACAGGTTGCCCAATCGACCAGGCTAATCGTCAAGAGGCAAGAGAGTCGCCTCTACCAGAGCGACACAATCCAGCAAGCAACAAGCCATAATACCCCCCCTATTTGGCGTCTGGAAGGGGATACGACGGCCTGTGCTTGTTGGCATTGAACCATGAAAATGCTGTTACCAAATCATACACAAGAGATACCCTGTAAAATTTGTGGCGGGGAAATAGGTAAGTCTAACTGACGGGCTAAAAGGGTTTTTCGACTCTTCAATCTATTTCCAGTATAAAGTTTCTAGATCTCTTCAAAAAACCTATTACAAAAGAGATGGGAAATTTTTTAGCTTACAGGGTAACTGTCAGTCGTGCGAAATCATCTCTCTTTCGTATGTAAAAAACATTGTAAATTTTATATATATTTTTTTTTCATGTTGCTTTTGTTGTCTTATATTGTGCGTTTTGCTTTCGGACCCAAAAGCCACTTACGCGAATCGCAAAAGGCAGGGGAGGAGAAGGTGGAGGAGGGGGCCCCCACTTCTCCCAGACGCCGTCCGGTCACGCCTACCCGCCCATTAGATAATACACGTGGCAACAGACCCAAAGAAAAACCTTGTTGCAAATCGTTTTTTTTTTGTTGCCATGGCTTGTGCAATTTGCAGTGTGCGCAACAAGTTGGCAGCACCAGCACAAATATGCAGAGAGACGTAACAAGATACGAGATAGTATGTAACCAGAGCGAGCAGCGAGAGAGTGTAGAAGAATTCTACAGAGAAAGCTGAGTGTTTCTACGTTGAGATTGGATAATAAAATAGGTTGGCAGCTTTGCAGGTTGCTTCACAATTCACTCTACTCCCTCTCAACTCTCAAGTTGGCAGCCCTAAAGATCTTGTGTTGTCTGTACTCCCGTCTCCAGGTTGACAACCCTCCAATCCATCTTCAGTTTCCCCTATACGCTGTCCCTAGAATTTTGCACTCTTCTCTACTCCTATCTTCAAGTTGGCAGCCCTGCAGCACTCCTCTCTTTCTCTGCAAGTTGGCAGCCCTATCGATCTTCCAGTTCCTTTACACCTGTCTGCAAGTTGGCAGCCCCAACCCTAGAACTCTTACTCCCGGTCTTCTATCTTCAGATGTCCTCTCTGCAAGTTGGCAGCCCTAGAGCTCTTTCAGCTCCTTTAAACCTGTCTGCAAGTTGGCAGTCTTCTAGTTGGCTGGCAACCCTAAAGCTTCCACTTCTGTCTCTAAGTTGGCAGCCTTGACACGCTAGCGTATTCTTGTTCTTTTCTTCTTCTTTTCCTTCTTCTATCTTCTGTTATCCTCTCTGCAAGTTGGCAGCCCTAGAGCTGCGCAGTCTGCTTAATTTCTGCCCACAAGTTGGCAGCTCTCCTCGTAGCGCACTTTTCTTCTTATCGATCTTCAAAGCGATCTTCCTTGCGCGTCTACAGTCTGTGTTGTCTTCTTGGCTGCCTTGTTCTCTCTCTCTTTCTTAGTCTCTCTTCTTCTTCTTTCCATATCTTTCTCTCTCACTCTGCACCTCTTGCCACCCGTTGCCAAACAGAAAGTTTCTACGCCAGACTCTGTTTTTTTTTACTTTGAAGTCGAGTCGAGTACTTTCTTTTTCGCGCCACTGCGAAGACATCGACGACTTCTTCTACATGCAGCTAACTGCGCTGCCAGTCTTCCTCTCTCCTCTCCACCCCTGCTCCCCCTTTGGCGTAGCACCCTTACTGCAGTTGCTTTTCGCGCTTTTCCATTTCTCGCAAATGTTGCTGCTGTCGTTGCTTTTTTGTTGCTGTTGCTGCTGTCGCTGCTGCTGCTGCTGCTGCTCTCATTGTTGCTCAGGTAATAAAAGCGCGCGCGCTCTCGCAAGTTGTCAATTACTTTATAATAAAGAGTGAAGAGGAGAGAAGGGGGAGGGGAGGGCGCCGAAAATATTTAGGCCAAGAACTGACAAAGACGAGTGCTGAGTCTGTGTCTGAGTCTGCTGTCTGTGTGTGAATGCAACTTTAAAGGTTTTTTTGCTGGCCATAACAACAAGAGTTGGCAGCAACAACAACAGCAGCAGCAACAACATCTACCAACAACAGCAGCAACAACAAGCTGCAAAATGTTTGCGGTCAACGCAAGTGAAAAGCGCCGCATGCCACGACAAAAAAAAAAAGACAGCGACAAACCCTAAGCCAGTCTCAACCCGCCTCCCTGGAGGGCAGGGAAGGGAGGGGGGTATTTACACTAATTGGTTAACTGCAATTGCTAAACTTTTCAATTGTCGTTGACCCAAAAAAACCACAACAAGCGCCAAAACCAAAAAGGTGCCAAATTAGCAAAAAAAAAAAAAAAAAAAAAAAAAAAAAAATTGTGTTAAACATTTTGCGCAATGGCTTAAAAGGGTATCTATCGATAGTTAGGGGAACTTTACAGTTAACTCCCACACAAAATCACAGTGCCTGCCCGCCTTATTGTATATAAGAGGGGCGTGGCGTGTGTTCCTCCTCTCCTCTCTCTCTCTCTCTCTCTCCAGGCTAAAACGTGATCACAATCGACAGGCAAAATTGGCAAACAGATCTACCTACCTACATAACTCCCCCTCCTGTTGCGCCCCAAATTCAATTAGCACAATTTTTTTTGGATTGCTATAGAGTAAGGAGAATGGGGAGGGGGGTGGCAGAGGGGTAGCTAATCAAGTCAACGCGACTAAAATGAGTCACAAATCAATAAACCTAACGACAACAACAACAACAACAACAACAACTGCTGCCACTGGCGCGAGCGCAAGACAGATCAAGTCGATCTGGTTTTAGCCTGATTTTCGTGTATCAAAATCAAAGCAAGTTAAGATACAGCTTGTAGTCTACAAACATATATAGAAGAGGAAAGTTTGGTTTCCAACACTGATTTCAGTTGAAATATTTCTATATGCACATCAAAACTAGATCTAATCGATGTTTGCTACTAGTATTAGCGTATGCTTACGTTTAGTATACTGCAGTGTTGATAAACGCATTTAAGGGTTGAGTGTAGGGCAACGCTAGTGTTGGTTAACGCTTTTGTATATCTTTATTCATAAAATTTATGCTTTTCTTAACGATCTTAGCTTTATAATTCACTTATTTTTAGTTTCTTTTACAAATTCTACTCCTTGCCTAGTGTAGTGTTGGCTAACGCTTTTGTAGAGGTTAATTCTTTAAAATTTTTAACGCTTATTTGCCCATCTTAACTTCATAGTTCATATAGCTCTTATTTCTTAACATTGTTTTCTACACTTTTTCTACTGCTAGCTTAGTGTAGGGTAGTTTCAGTGTTGGGCAACGCATTTATAGCGATTTATTCTACAAATTTAGGTATTTCTTGAACATTTCCATAGCTTTAATTATATCATTACTCTCAGTTATTAGTCAACCTTTTTTTAATTACTTATAATCCCTTTACGCCTAGCTTGCTGTAGGTAGGGTAGTGCTAGTATTGTATAACTGCCTTAAATCAGTTTATTTTCAAATTTTTTAAAATTTCTTGAACTTTTCCCAAGCTTATTTATTCTTTCAACCTTCATTCAGTAATTTCCTAACTCAGTGTACCCAATGTTACCTGTGATTTCTGCCCAAATGGAATACTCTAATTTGTAGTTTGTATTTACCTGCAATGAGAACAATGAGAAAAGTAGGGTATTAGTGAGAATCAAAGAAATTAGTATACAAAAAATACACTACAACATAATAGTACTAGATGGGTGGTTAGGTATATCATTCAATCAATATAAAAAAAAAAACGAGTTGTACGCGATTGTAATCGCTGCTCTTCTGGTAGTCACAGTCACGAATCACAGTTCCTGTCACCAGTGAAAACAAATGAAAATGTATTCTTATCAAACAAGAAAAAACAGAAAAGAAAAACAAACAATGGAGAAGTAGAAGAAGAATTACGCCCGCATTGCGTGTCTTACTTATTCTACTTCTTCTTCTTGTTTACTTCTGCTTCTTCTTCTTCTTCTTGTTGCTGTCCTCAATTTGCGTAAAATGGCACAACGAAATAAATTAAAATGCAGCAAGAGTCGTCGTCGATGTCGCGCAAGTTTCCACTCTGCCACTTCATATCACACACACACAACGGAGCAGGGGCAGGGGTAGGGGTAGGGGCTGTATGTGGCAGCATGTCATGGCATGACTGCAACGATAACAAAGTCACATTGTTATCGGCGGCGCAACAAAAAACTTCAGAAAAGAAAAAAACAATTGCGCCAAGACGAATATCGTATGCGCTCTCGCTTGAGAGCAAAGTGTCTGTATGAACATGTTTAAAATGTATATATGGGATACTTTTTGCCATTTGGTTGATAGATTTAAGATATATCGTTTGTAGGCTGTGTTTTAAGACTGATATTTAATGTTATCGATTTAAATTAGAGCTTAGAAACGTTAAATCGCAAAGAACAATTTTTTTTTTTTTTTTTTTTTTTTTTTTACTTTTAAAGCTTTATCTACCTTTGTCTCTTTCTATCACTCTTCTTTTGCGCAATTTTTTAATTTGCCTTTCCTTAAATACTCTAACTACCTAGCACAGCTAATATGCCCTATAGCAGCTGTGTAGCGCACAGCAGCTTCAAGTGAATCGACGCATAATTGACAAGAGTCGCGTTGCCAGCTTGCCTGTGTGTGTGTGTGTGTGTGTATTGGTGTGATAACATGCCCCCATATAGCATCTATCTTGTGTCTACTATGTCTAGTATTTCTTGTCGTCGCTGCCCCCTTTAAACACCCTGTATTTTGCTCTTTTGCTTGTGGGTGACTTGTTCTTCTTGTTGTCGTTGTCGCTGCCGTCGCTGTTGCTGTTCTTTAATTTGCATTTAGCAATAACAACAACAACACGATCACTGCAAAATGTCGCGTCGGCGCAAACTTCAAAGCGTTTTATTTTTTTTCTTTTTTTCTTTGTTTAGTTTCAGTTTTCGATTTCAATTTAAATAAAATGCGCAACAAAGAAACAATTTTCATAGCGTTACATTTTCTATATAGTATATAGATATAGGTAAGTAGTATATATATATAGTTTTGCACGATTTGGTGGGCTACAGTGCGCACTCTCTAGCAGCGACCACCCGCAAGCGCTGGCGCCAGTGTAAATGCGGTCAAAAAGCAGCGGGGGTTATTGTAGCTCGTTTAGCGAAGACTCGAACCTCGATTGGGTTGTGCAATCTCAGCTTAGTTGGGACAACAACAACAGCAACTAGTAGGAGTGCGTGGGTACACAGTGGCGGCGGCGGCAGCGACTTAAGGGTTGTATAAGTAAGGAGGGGGAAATGAAAGGGGGGAGAGAGATAATTAATGGCACCACTTTAATGCAATTATTGCATAATTATATTGGCAAGACAATAAATATTGCCGATGCACATTAAGAGCTGTTGCTGCTGCTGTTGTTGTTGCTGCTGTGTTGTTGTTGCTGCTCTTGTTGTTGTCGGCAAATTAACAAAGGCCGCGCAAACACTCTCGTTAGACGCCCCAGCCGTAGCTCTTCCCTTTGTCCCCCCTCTGTAGCCACGCCCTGCTCTGACCAGCGCAATGCGACGCCACTTAGCAAAGCCTTAACGCAGCGCCCTCGCTATACCCCCCTAACACGCTCTCTACGCCACTGCCACTGCCCCCGCTCGCGCTCTCTCTCTCTTTCTAACACACAGCTACCACCTGGCGCTGCCGTCACGCCCCTCGCACCGCCCCTGAGTTAACCGACTGTGTAGCGAATGTCGTAAAAAATGAAACAAGTAAAAGTGCCCTAATTAAAACGATATACAAACTGGAGTATACCCTGTAAAACAGTTCATTATCTCAAGCGTGCTAGCGATATAACAATAAAGACATATTTCTTAAAAATATATCGATATATTTTATTTAGATTGAACACTTAGAGAAGTGTAAAAAAACTATCGATAGCTTAGTATTTTTTATACCATTGCTAGTTGATTAGTTTATTATTAAAATCACCCACTCACATATTTATAGGGTATACGAAAAGCAATTGCTACTCGCACGTCTTGTATGCGATGTTTTTATACGTTTTTTTTTTCTTTTCTCCTTTTTTTTCTGGTATTTACTTTAAACATTTGTTCTAAATTAGTGTCTGTGTTGTTGTTGGTATTTTCTGGTATTTACTTTGCTTTTAGTATTTTTTATTATTGTTAACATTTTATGATCTTGCTATGGTATTTTACTTTTTTTTTCTTTTTTATGGCTCTCAAATGGTTTTATGTCTGTTTAGAGCAATTTTGCGGTATTTATAAAATACTCACGAGTATTGCGAGTGCATTTGTGAGTGCGTTAGATATTTATCTATACTACTATGAGTGCAATTCGTATATTCAATGCTGGAGTGAATCATTTGAATAAACCCAACACGCTAGTCCAAGCGTTTTATTCATTTACTATTCACTGGGATTATGAATGAATCATTGGAATATACTAAGCATTGGTATATTTATATAAACGCTATGAATAGATTTAAAATTTAAATGAATCATATGAATAAACTAAGCAATAATTACTTCTACTCTGCATAACATAAATGCACTCGTTTTCAACTCAAGTGATTCATTGCAAGTAAAGTGATTAAATGAACAATTCACACTCAGTTTCAAAATGAATATATGTACATATACTCATTGTGTACTCGTACTTATTCGATTAGTTACGTTCAGGTTAATCGCGGGTTATCAATCCAATTGATAAACATACTAAATGCTTTGAGTTTGTTTCAAACCAATCCATTCATGCTATTCATTGAAGCACTCATGGGTAATGAATATATTCGAAAATGAGGTCAAAGTTAGTTTTTTTTTTTCATTCAATTTTCAACGTCCGCGCAGTCGCTTTACACACTCAGTCAGTGGGTCTATCCATCTATCAATCAATCAGTCAGTCAGTCAGTCAGTTAGTCAATCATTTACTCAGTCATTCACTCAATTAGAGAAACTCTCTCTCCCTCTCCCTCTCTCTCTCTTTCTTTTGCTTGTGAGCGCAGGCGTGAAAATGCGGCGAAAATCGCGGTGAAAATTCGCTAAAAAGAAGTTTGATTAGTTTGATCGGTTAATCGCGGCGAGTGCGATCGCCCCTCCCCCTCCCCCTCGACTTACTAACTCACTTTGTTTCCTCATCCCTCTCCACTCTTCTCCCCACACTGTCACTCGCTTTGCATGCATTAATCAGGCCCCTTTTGCCCCAGCCCCTCCCCCCTTGGTGCATGGCAAACTTGTTTTCACAACGCGCATGGCATGTGCTCGCCTCAGTTGTTGCATAGGCGTAGCGGCAAGGGGGGTGGGGGGAGAGGGGAGGGGTTGCTGCAACAATTTATTGAACGTTTAAGTTTATAACTTAAAAGCTAATTGAAGTTTGACAACAACAACAACAGCAGCAGCAGCAGCGCGTCTAAGCTAAGCTGGCGAGACGCGTTTTTAGTCGCCAGCGCGTTTTGCCAGCGTTTTTTGAAGCGCCGCTTTATTCTCTCTGTCTCTCGCTTTATCTCCATCGCTTGTGTCCGCTTTTGGTGCTGCTTGGCAACACGGAAAAGGCAATGAGAAACAAGCCAAAGCAGCTCAGCGCGACAATTGCTTTGCGCGTTTTGGTATCTCCATTTGGAGATCTGGAGACGCCGTCTTTGATCGCGTTGATCTCGTTGTGCGGGTGGGCAACGCTGACGCTGACGCCGACGCGCCAAAAACGCGCGCGCGCGTCTATCGATAATTTTGCAACGATTATAGCTGTGTATGTAAATACCCTGCACAGAGACAGGGTGGGAGGGAGGCAGAGCTAGAGCAGATATATATGCATATGAGACATAAAGTGAGCTTATAGATTCTTGAACAGCTTGAACTGTATAGTGAATGCAACGATCTGCAATCGATCGTAATTTTTACTAAAGGGTATACGAAATTTATTAGAAAATATATAATAATATTTATAAATATTTATTTATATTATAATATTTATAAAATTTCCGATAAGCATGAAACAGCAGCAAGTGATCTAGTGATCTTAGACGATCTAAGAGCTGTAAAGTGATCTAATGATCTGCAATCGATCTTCATTTTAAAGGGTATATGCAATATACCTATATATAAACATAGCCTTATATATTCCTGATAAGCATGAAGCAGCAAGTGATCTAAGACGATCTAAGAGCTGGGAAGTGATCTAATGATCTTTAAACAATTTTTCTCGAGTTTATATGCCATTTCTGTAGGAAATATAAAGAAATATATATTCATATATATCTTTAAAATATAAGCAGGCATGTAAACCTGCGATCTAAGACCTGATCTAGCTGAACTATAGAAAATGAAACATTTCCTTCAGTTTTTCCCCCAATATGCTGCCTAGAAACAATGGATACAGCTTTAAAATTCGATATAGAGGGTATAGAAAGAGCAGTAATTCTACTTGCGGTTTTATTATTATTATTATTACCCCCCTACACAGCCTCCCCCCTCCCCTCCCCAGGCACCTTGCAGTACTATACGCCCTGCCCCGCCTAATGGCAACTAATTTGACACTGGGGGGGAACTCAACTCGACTCGACTCGACTCTCAGCTGTCAAATCAAACTTTGAAACCTCTCGACACATTTCACAATGACAGTATTGGCCACGCCTCCTCCGCCTCTAGCCCCCCCCCTCCCACTCCCGGGGGATCTCTATCATTCTATTTAGCATTTGCATGTAAATTATGCTAATTAAAACTGAACAAAAACACGTTAATAATATTGCCAAAGGTGTTGGCCGGCTTTGGATTTCAATGCGACTCGACTCGACTCGATTTGGTTTGGTTTGGTTTGGCATGGAAGATTTCTTCTTTCGCCTTATAGCATGTGTCCATATTGAGTGGACTTGGGAACGGTTTCGTTTCGTTTCGTTTTGTTTTCTTTTCTTCTTTTCCCTCTGCTTGTTCTTCTCATTCTTCTGCTGCTGTGGTATTTTCCATCGATAGTATTTGCACATGATGATCATCGATAGTAGCAAAAATATTTTTCATTTTTCGAGAATCTTCGAAAATTGTTTATTTTCTCTCATGGTGACATTGAGAGAGAGAGAGAGAGAAGGAGAGGGAGAGAGACCTCCATGTTCTTCCAGAGCTATGACAAATAGTTGTTTAATGTTTTCATTATTAGTCAGTAGAATCGTAGCCGGAGTCTCTCTATATACCACGCAAAAAATGCAAATTTTGTTGACTTGATTAAATCGATAAGTTACTGGTTTTACGTTGGTTTATCGCACCAAATTCGATAACAGTTCGATAAAGTTGTTAGATTTGGATTATTGCCCAATTTTCGCTTATCTTATGATTAATCGCTATAATAAAAAACCCTCCAACTAGCTGTCACAATAGAACATTCAATATGTTTTATTAATGGGAATTATTTAACGGTAAATAGGGTCTCCAGAAGCAGCTCATTAGCAAACGATTCAAATCGAAAATGGGCCAGGTTTTTTATACTTATGTTAATCCCGCTGACAGTTTTAGAACATGTGAATTTTGTTTAGCTTTTTTTTTAGCTTGTTTCTCCATTTTCAATCGCTGCTTTTGTTCAATTTAGTAAGTCAGTCAGTCAGCCACATTTCAGTGTCACATTCAACCAGTTGCCATACACCTCCCGCCCTCCCTAACTCTTTCAAAATTTGGCAAATATTTTGTCACGATTCTGCGTGCCAAAACAAAAAAAAAGCCAAAAAAAAAAAACAATCTCACAACGTAATTAAATTCCAATGCAAGTCGATGCCAAAGCTGAAGTTCAAGGCCAGCCAATTGGCGCCACTGTCAGTCTGTCTGTTTCTCCCCCCTTCCACCCCCCTCTCTCCGCCCATGGCTGTGTAACAATTCAAGCTGAAATTCGATTACGAAAATTCCGTCTACAAAATGTGCAATTGGCAAACATGAAAATCAAACGCGCGTGTTTGGAATCTTTTCTCAACCTTTTTAGCCGTTTTTTATGTTTTTTTTTGGCTTGTGAAATTGTAACGGTTCGTTTCTTTGGCATTGATTTGTTGGCCCTCTGTCACAGTCAGACTAACTCTTTTTTATTGTCTTTACAGCGAAAGTTGCGCAGAATAAATGATGAATATAATAATAATAATATAATAGATCGAATACCCCGTTCTATGCCGTTACACACAGTTCGATTTATAATTACATAAAAGATATAAAAAACAAGAGAAAACCTATAGAACGGAATTAACCTAGTTTGTAGCAGACTTGATCGATAAAGTTTTGGACAGCTAAATAAATTGAGCAGAAAACAAGCTTAAAAAAAAAAAAAAAAAAAAAAAAAAAAAAAAAAAAAAAAAAAAACCGCCTACAAATCGCTCAAAACAATTGTACGAGAAAGTTGCATTTTACAAAGTAGTTGAAATTGATTTTCTTGTATGGACAAGGACGGGTGTAGGTTTCTACAAAGAGTTTTGAGAGGGAGGAGGAGGAGGGGGCGCTATCAATGGGCCACATGGGGCAGGGGGAGTTGTGTGGGCGTCTCTGTCTCTGTCTCTTTTGCGTGGCGTGTGGTGTCAATGATGACACCATCGCGGCTCCATCTCCATTTCAATGCGGCTCAACGTTGCCCACACGAACGAGCGAGCTCAGTCAGAGGGTAAAAAAAAAAAAAATAAAAATAAATAAAGACTGAGAGAGCGAGCGAGACAGGTGCACAAGCGTACAGATAAGGCCGCGACACACGATCAAAATAAATCGAAGCGAATCGAGAAACGAGTCGAAACGAAAAACAAAAAAAATACCGAAAACGTAACCCAAAATGCATTTTAACCAAGTTTGATGCCAGATTTGTCGTTTAAACGGGGCGCCGCGTCGTCGTCGTCGTCGTCGCGCCGGCGCCAAGGTCGTTCAAGGTAGTCCACAAAATGTTTCACGACCCAAAAAAAAATACAAAAAAAAAAAAAAGCGAACGTCGCGATGCGTGAGACGCGCCACACGCTGCGTATGCGCAATTTGGCAGGCGCGCAGAGTGAGAAAGAGAGGGAGAGCAAGCTAATCTATAGCTATATAGTCACTTCTTGCAACTAGCTATAAATCTCTAAATACATATATATAATTCAGGGAATTATTATAGCACGATCAGCGACGCATTGCAAATGAAGTCAATAAATCTAAAGCAATAAAATAAAAAACACAACTTGCAGTGAGTTTTGTCCGGTTAAAGTTGAATATATGAATACTATATATATGGTTTATATAGTGTAGTTGATATAGTTTATAGTGCACGATCCGGTACTGGGGTCCGGTTGTGGTCTGTGCGCACTATAAAGCAATCACTTAGCCGGCAATAAGACATTTTTTACAATGCTTTGCAATTACCGCGTGTTTCTTAAACGTTTTATCGATCAAGTTGAGCTTCTTATAAGTGCTTTTCTAAATTCTATTCCGTACGTTTATTCGCTTTTCTAATTATTATATGGTTTTTGTTTTTTTTCTTTTCTCTTCCCTCTCTTTTCTCAACACTTTCGTAAACGTTTTACTGGCTGCAAATGGAATACAAGCTTATTATTCCTTATTCTCTTTTTTCTTATCCGCCTTTTCAGTTACTTCTCTTCTTACTCTTTTCTTTTTTTTTCTCAAGACTTTCGTAAACGTTTTTACTGGCTGCAAAAGGAATTCAAGCTCTTCATTCCTTAGTATGAGCAGCTTCATATTTATTTTTCTCGCCTTTCCAGTTCCTTCTCTTCTTATTCTTTTCTTTCTTTTCTCAAAACTTTCGTAAACGTTTTTACTGGCTGCAAATGGTAGAGAGCTGGTAGTAGAGTTGGATAAAATTGTAGTTTTTTCTCACTGCGAAACCTTAAGAACAACAGCTGTTTTTAACTCTCTTCTTTTTAGTTTATTTCTTAAAGAGAGTTTTAAACCCTTTAATCCATTTTATAGGTCTGACTTTAATTTTAGCCAAGTTGTCATAGCTTTTTAGACTTCTCTGGCTTCGTAAACGTTTTTACTGGCTTTTGATCTACGAGCAAGAGAGTTTTAAACTGACTTTAGTTTTAGCCAAGTTGTCTTTGCTTTTTAGACTTCTCTGGCTTCGTAAACGTTTCGCTAGCTGGTTGCAACATACACACACATATATGTAATCATATTTAACCCCATCGTACACAACAGTCGCATTTAAGCGTTTCTTTCTTCTTCAGCGCTTTGCCGCCATGGATCTCTCTCACCTTGGCCTGTCTCTTCTGGCCAAGAGTACGTACATATTTCGGCATGTGGTGTGGCATGTCTGTCTGTCCCACTGTCTGTCTCTCTGTCTGTCTGTCTGTCTCTCTGTCTGCGTTGTCTGTCTGCGATTGCGTTAGCTTTTCTTCCTGCTGCTTTTGGCCTTGGCCCGGCCACGTTTAGCGGACTCCCTTTTGAGTGATTGGCGCTTTTTTTTTCATTTTTTTTTTCATTTTTTTTTTTTTGCTCATTGTTTGCCTAATGATTTTGCATGCTCTTGTGCCCGCTTGTTTTTCTCTCTCCCTCATTCCTCTGTTTATTTCGCATTTTGCTTGGTTATTTTTTTTCTCTTTACCTCAAGTTACTTTTTGTTGCGCTTTTATGTTGTGTTTTGTGTGTAGTATTTTTGGGTCAATAGAGCGGAATTCCGTGCAGTTTATTGAACTGCGAAAAAAAAATACTGCCAGCAGTTTCCAGCTTCAGCACCGACTCCGACTGAGACTCCAACTCCGTCTATGTCTATGGTTTCCCGTGGCGACCCTCCGTGTGTTTTGGCCTTTTCAGTTTTAGTTTTCCCCCCTCATTTCAATAAAATGTTTTTTCTTTTCTTTTCTCCTTCATTTTTTTCGTGTACCTTTCACAAAGTTTTTTTTTTTTTTTTTGATTGCAAAGTATTACTAGTATTATGCAATTGCAACTCGAACTGGGACTGTGGGGGCTCATTATAACAATCGCAATTAATTATTAATCATACATAATAATTTAAAAAAATAATAATAATAATGACACTAGACTCACATAATTTTGCAATAAAACGCAGCGACAAACAAGAGAGAGAGAGAGAGAGAGAGATAGAGTGAGCTACATTTACAAGACACGCAAAATGACAGTCGATAATTAATCGTTATCGTTGAATGTACCGATACACCCTCACCCTCATTCAAACTTAACTTGTATATTTATTTATTTATTAGCCGAGTCTCCGGCGAGATAATTTGCATATACAAAACATACGTGATTAGTTTTTTTTATTGACATTTTACAATTATTACACATTTGTTTATTGTTGTTGTTTTTTTCGTATTATTTATTAATGAATATGAAACATTATTGCATTACTACGCTCGCGCTGTCGCTAACCTTCGCTATGCTATTTGCATTTAATCGATTATTATTATTATTATTATTATTACAATGTTTTATGCACAGTTTCCTTGTTCGATAAACAAAGTTTCCAAACACCCCTGCCCACTCCCCTTCCCCCTCCACGCTCTGAGAAAACGCCTTAAGCGTAAAACAAAATTCAATTTGTTTTACAATCGACGATTTGCTAATCCCCCCACCACATACTACCCCCTCCTCAGCCCCTCTGCATCTCCCTCTCCCTCTCTCTCGCTCTTCGTTTCGATATTTTTGTTATCGTTGTTGTTGCATTAAATAAATTGCCATTTTAGCCAAAGGTCACAGGCAGAGCGAGCGAGAGAGGGAGAGAGAGAGAGAGGGAGCGAACCCGTTGTTGATTCATCTCGCTGCTTGTTGCTCTTGCCACGCCCCCTCTCCCCCTCCCCCCTGGCTCAATCAACGCTTGCTATTTATGTACTCCCTGCACTTATATAGACGTAATCGGCAACTCGATACAACAACAACAACAACACGAGCTTTATTTGATTTCGCTTTTTGCGCTTTTGACGCCTAATTAGTCATAATTAACGGATCGTTCCCATGAATCGGAACACACACATGCACTATATATATATATACTATATAGTATAGATAGATATCTGGCACACAAACAAACTTTGTTTATACTTTCAGATGACGCGTTTTTTAATAAATCTGCATAAATAACACGATCCACACTCGATTAATGCACAAGTGAAGCGATCTATCTATCAACAATATGTCGATAGATTCCGGAACCGGAAATAACTAACGAAAATTTCCCACTTATAATTATACTATTTAGCGGCATTAAGCTTATATATTATTAAATATTAGCAGTTTTCTAGATATTATTAAATGTTTTAAAACCATTATATGATTTTAATCGATTTGTTGTATTTATTATTATTATTATTTATTTTTATTATCAGAAGATTTTTTATTAATAGATTTTTTTCTGCTATAATTTGTTTTTAATTTTTTATCGATTAACACAAGCTTTAAAATCTATCATTTTTTTTCATTAGCCTCCGCTGCTGCTGTGACTCATTTATCGATAACAGAGAGACAACCGCGTTCAATGCCCGATGATTTTATGGCAAATTTATATTATGGCATCTAATGAAGTCATTCTTTTTTGTTTTTTTTCCTTCAACCCTGGACATGAACCGCCACAGCTAGACTGCCCACCTGTTGTGCCTGTCAGCCCTCGCAACGACTCCCCTGCCCCCTTCCCCGCGACACCCCGCTGCTGTAATCAGCGCTGCGTTGTCTACATAAATTTAGGTCGATTTATATGTTAAAAAATATTTTGTATTCGTACGTTTTTATGCAGGTTACTCACAACAACAACAACAATAAAATATGTAGGCTATTCCCCTCCCTATACCCCCCTGCCCTTCTAAACCCACAACTCAAGAGGCTATTGAACTGAGAGCGACAATAAGACAGCACAGCGGGTAAGGCGGAGGGGCGGGGTGGGTCGTGACGGGTCAGGCTGCGTGCTTTTGTTTTAAACTAAGAAACGAGACACAACAACAAAAAAAAGCAAAAAGTAAAAAACAACAAGAAAAAACATGTAGAAATTATGCAGGTATATGACCGAGACTCTGGCGGACATTATGGAAATTATTTTCGGGTAAGTAAAGTCTAAAGACGTCGGCAGCGGCGGCGGCGTGTGTCGCATATGCAAGAACAGCAGCAGCAGCACACACACACACCCACACAGCGAGAGAACTTAAAATTCTATGTCAATTAACGGTCTTTTGTTTACTAAAACGTAGAAGTAGCAGCAGAGGCAGCGGCAGAGGCAGCAGCAGCGGCAGCGTCGTCGTCGTCGGCATAGTAAGCTGTCATGACACGCACACACACACACACTCAAACTCCGCAGCTCAGCTAGCGTCGTGAGCGCAGCCATTGTGCTCAGCTGTCCCTTCTCTCACGCGCGCACGTCTCTCTCTCTCTCTCTGTGCACGCTGTGATCTCGAGTCGCAGTTGTTGTTGCTGCTGCTGCTGCTGCTGTGCTAAGGTCACTCGGTGGTTGGCGCACGCATGCCTGTATATGCGTGTGTGTGTGTGTGTGTGCGTATGCTTTTGCAATTTGTTTACATATGCGAGAACGAAGCAGAGCAACAGCCGAAAATAAATAAAAACAACAAGCGCAGCAGCGCGCAGTCTGCTCCACTCACACATTCAAGGCAAAAAGTTCTTAGTGGAAGCCATTTGTGAAGTGTGGATGCTGTGTGGAAGTAAACTGTTGCGCTTGCGCGCTCTCTTGCGTTTAGAAATAGAACTAACTGTGGCAGGCTGTTGGGCAATTGAGAGCGCTCTCCCGCTCTCTCTCTCTCTCTCTCCAATAACACCTTCGCCATGTTTGTTGCAAATTTTTTTTTTTTTTTTTTTTGCATGCGCAAAGGGAAAGAGAAATCACAGCTGCTGCTGCTAATAAGTGGAGCTGCTGCTGCTGCTGCTGCTACCTGGTTGGGTCATTAGCGAAACGTGCGTTGGATCATCAGCTACAACGTCGCCGTCGCAGCGCCGGCGGGCAGCGAAGTGGCAAAGTTCATTGCCATATTGGAAAAACCTTCACTCCGCTGTCGCTGCTGCTGCTGCTGCCTCTGCCCCCGCTTAGCGTATTCGATTTCCTACATACTGATAGGGAGGGGGGAGGAATATCAAAACTTTCTAAGATTTGTTTTTCCATCTTCTCTTCTCTCTCCCTCTCACTTGTTATACAACGCTCTCAAGTTTGTGTTCTGCTTTGAGTTATGCTTCTGCAGCTACATCGATGATCGATTAATGCGATGTATCGATGATGATGCTGATGGCGATGACCGATTTCAATGAATTCTAAATGCGCATTTGACTGTCGCGTTAGTTTTTCTTCTCTCTCTCTCTCTTGCTAGTTCTCCCCACCTCCCCTTCCCTCGCCAATCTTGTCTCTTCTGCCTTTTTCTGCTGCTGCTTTTTTCGCCGCCGGCTTGTCGCTGCTCTCTGCCGGTGAAAGTTAATTTCTTCTTTCGATTTTCGCTATTTCTGCACTTTTCAAACGAGCGACGAACGAGGCACAGCTCCTCTCGAGTTTCCAGCAGCGGCGATTACTTTCGGTTACTTTTGCCAACAGCGCGAGCGAAGGGGGAGGAAAGAGAGAAAGAAAGAGGGGGGGAAGTTGAGGTGCGAAGCGCTGTAGATCTCGTATCTCTGGGATCGCAGCTCATCAAAGTTAATGTGACAGTTGTAGATGTTTTTTTTTTCTTCTTCTGCTTTTTGTTTTCTTTTGCTCTTTCTCTCTCCCTCTCTCTCTCTCTTTCTTTTTGGCTCGTTTTCCATTCACAGCCGGATACAAAAATCTGCTCAACGTACTGACCTTGCGGCAAAGCAGAACGAAAGAGAGAGGTAACCAAAACATAGAGAGTTCGAGTTCTTTGAAGAATTATATTTAATTGGGGAATTGGAAACGAAAGTTTTATAAGAAACTCGTATATTATTGTGCCAGCTACAAGGTGAGAAAATTTCAGACAAATCGTTTGTGGTATAACCCTAGCAACTAAGCGAACTCGGTTATTATGATGTTTTTTCTTTGCTACTTAGCCGAATTTGTTGCTTATAAGCAGTGTAAATACTTCTTTTATACGTTTTCAATGCATTTTAAAGGTTTTTAGATTTTTTTTTATTTTTTTAATAGATGGAAGCAAAGGAGCGGCAGAGAGAGAGAGAGAGCGAGCTGTAAGACCCCAACTATTTGCTGACTTGGCATCATTTACAGTTCTGCTTTATTTTGTTTGTTGTTGTTTTCCAAGAATCTCTTTTTTTTTTGTTCCTTATTTTTTTTTTTTTTTTTTTTTTTGAAAACTGTTTCAGGCGCTTCCAAAATGCCAAAGCGCGCAACTCTATATATATGTATGTATATGTATCTAAAGCTTTAGTTGTATCTGTGTATGTGTATCTGTATCTGTATCTATTGCCGTATATTTCGTACTGTGCACACATACGGTATTTGCCTTTTATGTGGCGACTTTTGAAACTCGTTCATAGTTTGCTTTAATTACGTTCTCTCGAAGCTCGACGAAAAAATTAATGCCTCGTCTCGTCTCGCGTATATGTTGAGCTGATTTCTTGTTTTTTTTTTTTTTTTTTTTTTTTTTTTTTTTTTTTTAAATTGTTACCGTTGTTGTTTTGCGTCATGTAGGAGGTGCGCGAGCAATCGATCGAGGGGTTCTCTCACTGTGTTTTTATGACTGTTTGAGGAGTTTGGGGTTACAGCTTTAGATTGTAGCTTTATTGATAAGCCTCAAGTAGCTTAAGGAAGTCTGTGCTGTATATAGGGGGGTACTGTCTGTAATTTTCTCTAAAAAACTCTTAACTGTTTTATTATGATATTTCTACAACTAAAGTCAGCATAAGGCAGCAGAGAGAGAGAGGAAAGGGAGTGAGAGAGAGAGGGACAGCTACAGAGTGAGACTACATGAGTGATGAAGGCAAAGATCAGCAAAGCGGCAAATGCATAAAAGATGACGACGATCAAGTTCTAAAGAAGCGACAGGAAAGTGGGGAAAAGTCAGAAAAGTCAGCAAAACAGAGAGAGAGAGAGAGAGAGAGAGACAGAAAGAGGGAGTGAGGTAGCGCGCAAATGACTGTGGGAAGTCAAAGCACTTTAAAGCACTTTGAACTTTATGGCACACACACACACGCACACACTCGCACACACACAGCTCAGTTAGACAAATTGTGAGCGCTTTCTACAAACAACAACAACAATAACAACAACCCAGTTAGTTAGTGAATAGGAAAATTCTTAACAAAACAAACAATAAAAAAAGCAAAGCAAAAAAAAAAAAGTAGAAACGATAAAGCAGAAGAAGTGTATAAGAAATACACAAAAAAAAAAGAACTTCACATACAAAACAAATAAGCATTAAACGGTAAAAATGATTTCATGTGTGTGTGTGTGTGTGTGTGCGAGTGTGTGTGTTGCACAATTGAAGCCCGAACTAGCAACATCGTGTTGCAACGTCTTGAGCTGTGAGCTGAAGTTCAAGTTGGAATATCGAAGGCAGTCGACGGCGGCGTCGCTCCTCAAGTTGAAGTTGACAAGCGAAGTGTTGGCAGAAACTCTCTCCCTCCCTCTCTTTCTCTCACACTCCCTCTCTCTCTCTCTCTCTCTCTCTCTCTCTCTCTCTCTCTTCGAACTCCCCTGCCACAATTATCGCACTAGAGTCAATGCTTGAATTCAATCTAGCTTCCCCCAACCTGCATCGCCTCTGATCGATCGTTCGATCCATTCTACAGTTTTGTAATTTCTTTAACCTTATAGCATACCCCCTTTATAGCACCCCTCCCCCTCCCTACTAGCCCTTGCTGTCGAGGCCATAACGCTGCTTGATTGATTTCGCTGGGCCTGTCAGTCATTGACTTGTCAAGTCATGTCTCTCTCTCTCTCTCTCTCTTACTCCCTGCTCTGCCCCAACCGATCCTCACTTAGAACTCACAGATCTTTAAGCTTGTCTCTCTCTCTCTCCCTCTCTAATGGCAAGGGTTATATGTCTCCCACACTGCCAGATAATTCGGAAGTTCAATGTCAAGATTTTCTGTATATTTTCCCAAAGTTTGTTGAACCGTTTTTTTTCTTCTTTTTTTTACGTCGCAGTAGTTCGACTGAAATTCGATCGATCCGCCTTTTTTGCCCATTAGCAGATTTATGTGGATATAACCATATAGTCTCACAGAGAGCAATCGGCTTATAAGGCTCTATGTATTACCAAAAATAGAATTGGTGGCACAACACAAAGCGCGAATACCGAATCGAAATCGAGTTTATCGATTTGAAACGTGATGATGACATTATTGTTTGGATTATGGGGCGATCAAAATAAAAAGAGACAGAGAGAGAGAGACAGGAGAGAGCCCAAGTAGGGGTAATATAATAAAATTAATAATAATGCGATAACTTATAGAATAAGGTATCGAAAAGTAAATAATAAATAAAAATAAACAGAGAGGGCGCAGCTAGAAGAGCGCGTCTTATATGGACATTTGTTCCGACAGATAATCAAGTTTTAATTTATGACAAAAAAAAAGCCGCAAAAGACACGCCCCCCACACCACCACCCACCCAAGTGAGTGAGTGAGTGTGAGTGTTGTGAGTGCGCTAAAAATACGCACAAAAGCCGTCCATGTGGTTGAATATTATTGTTGATATTTCCCTACACTTTATTCTGTTTTTTTCCTCTTCTTCTTCTGCTTCTTCGATTTCGAGCTAAAAATAAAAGCCCAACTGGGTAACGCCTCAAGTCTTCGTTACTGATTCTTCTACTGCTTCTTCTTCTTCTTCCTTCTCCTCTTCTCTCCTCTTCTGCAACTTCTCGCTGTCTTGTCTTTTGTTCTTGACCTTGTGGCTAAATCCTTTTGGGAGGCGCTTTTTTAATCAATCAAATGAAAAGCTGACAACAGGAAAATAATAAAATAAATAAGGGGTACCCCTTCCCTCCCCCCTTAAAGACGAGTTCAAGGCGTATATTCTCTACCAAACTTGCCTTGGACTTTGTTCGACAAATTAAAAATCGATAAATTTCAATAATTAAAAACCAATTAGCTTTTATGCCTATTATTCTTCCTCTCTTCCTTCTTCCTCTGTCTCCCCGCCCCCAACACATTCTTAATTAGCACTACAAAAGAGAAAAACCGCATACCGAAGGTCATTACAAAATGCCATCGCGAAGGATATTATAATCGATATATGGCACAGAAATAATCGGAAAAATAAATATAAACATCCGTTTTGAATGTCAAGGGAATCATATATGGTATGTATGAGTGAGGGAAAGGGGGCGGGAACTTTATGGATCTGACAACGTTGTGGTGGGTGTAATTTCATTAGCGAGCAAACTGTGAAAAAAGTTTCGCCATTTATGGGTAATTTAGTAGGGGTATTCCCAGGCTAAGTCGTAGTACTGCTTCCATTCCGAATATGCTCTTAAATCAATCACTGCCTGGAGATACATTTGTTATCGAAATTGTTTGTTGATATCGTTGGCTTATTAGGGGTATTCCCCGGGTTTCCAAAACTCCTAACTTCCTTAAAAATCATGGGATTCTCTTAGGAGATGGCATTATCTTCATGATTTGGCCTCTATATTGATTTTTCATCAAAATATTGTGAATCTAGAACATTCGAAAATTTCGGTCTTTTCCATGCTGCTGAAGGTCAAGCTACCTCCATGTGAAGACCCTACCTGGTACTCCAATACTCCTAACTTCCTTAATAATCATCAGATCGTCATGGGAGATGGAATTATCTTCATGATTTGGCCTCTAGATTGATTCTGCATCAAAATATTATGTATCTAAGACATTCGAAATTTTCGGTCCTTTCCATGCTGCTGAAGGTAGAGCTCTCTTCATGTGAGGACCCTACCAGAACTTCCAATACTTCCAACTTCCTTAAAAATCATCGGATTCTCTTGGGAGATGACATTATCTTCATGATTTAGCTTCTAGATTGATTCTGCATCAAAATATTGTCAATCTAAGACATTCCAAAATTTCGGTCCTTCCATGCTGCTGAAGATCGATCTACCTCCATGTACGGACCCTACCTGGTACTCCAATAGTCCTAACTTCCTTAAAAATTATTGGATTTTCTTGGGAGATGGCATTATCTTTATGATTTAGCATCTAGATTGATTTGGCATCAAAATATTATGAATCTTAGACATTCGAAAATTTCGGTCCTGGCCATGCTGCTGAAGGTCAAGCTACCTCCATGTAAGGACCCTAGCTGGTACTCTGATACTCCCAACTTTCTTAAAAATCATCGGATTCTCTTGGGAGATGGCATTATCTTCATGGTTTAGCGTCTAGGTTGATTCTTCATCAAAATATTATGAATCTAAGACATTCAAAATATCCGGTCCTTTCTATGCTGCTGGAGGTAGGGCTACCTACCTGAGGACCCTACCTGGAACGCCGATACTCCTAACTTCCTTAAAAATCATCGGATTCTCTTGGGTGATGGCACTATCTTCATGATTTAACCTCTAGATTGATTCTGCATCAAAATATTGTGAATCTGGAATACTCGAAAATTTCGGTCCTTTCCATGCTGCTGAAGATCAAGCTTCCTCCATGTAAGGACCCTACCAGAACTTCCAATACTTCTAACTTCGTTAAAAATCATCGGATTCTCTTGAGAGATGGCATTATCTTCATGATTTGACTTCTAGATTGATTATGCATCAAAATATAATGAATCTAAGGCATTAAAAAATTTCGGTCCTGGCCATGCTGCTGAAGGTCGAGCTACCTCCATGTAAGAACCCTAGCTGGTACTCCAATACTCCTAACTTCCTTAAAAATCATCGGATTTTCTTGGGAGATGGCATTATCTTCATGATTTAGCATCTAGATTGATTCGGCATCAAAATATAATGAATCCAAGACATTCAAAAATTTGGGTCCTTTCCATGCTGCTGAAGGTCATGCTACCTCAATATAAGAACCCTACCTGAAACTCCAATAGTCCTAACATCCTTAAAAATCATCGGATTCCTTTGGGAGATGGCAATATAGTCATGATTTAGCCTTTACATTGATTTTTTTTATCAAAATATTGTCAATCTAAGACATTCAAAAATTTCGACTCCTCGTGATATACTCGTATAATCGATAACAAGTCACTCACCTAAACTTAAACCGATTTGCAACACCTTGTCAATCAATCGGTTCTCAGATCTCTGGGGGATTACGCTGTGTGTGTTCCCAAGCTCATCACAAGCTCATTATGTTTGAGAAAGCAACACATATAGAGAGGGAGGGAGGGAGAGAGAGGCAGAGTATGGAAGACATATGACACAATGGCGCCCTCGTTCAGGTTATTGAACTGATGATGCTGGCGGAGATTGTCAAAGGTTTTTTTCTCTTTTTTTTTCATTTTTTTGTGTTAGACAGGTACATGACGAAAGTGTTGCGGTGAAGCATACAGCACGATTCCCGGAAGGGTTCATGAACCTTGCCACCTAACTGCCTACCCTGCCCTGCCTACCCTCTCCCCCTCTCTCTCTCTCTCCTTCACACACATGTCAAAGCTGTGAAGCGTGCAAATTATGCAAAAAGCAAAACAACAAAAGCAACCGCAGCAAATGATTTAAGACTTAAGAAGATCGATTGAGCTGAGGGCAAGCAAAAGGAGGAGGAAGAGGAGGGCAGGGTGTCTCAACATTTTGGAGGCAATTTGTTAGCTATTTTGTTGCTAATTAGCCAAGGCAGGGCGGCGCAAAGAGAGGGGGAGAGAGAGGTAAAGCTTGAGAGATACAGCTTGAGAGATACAGCTTGCCAGATACAGATAGATAAGCAAATGCAGCAGCAGATGCAGCTCAGCTTCGAGATCGTTGTTGGTTTTTTTTTGTTTTCTTGCTTGGCTGACCAGTTGCCACTTGCCACACTTGCAACACGGCTGCTCAAGGCAAAATACTGTGCGCTCTCTGCGCAACGACCTTGACAGCAAATGGCGACCTCGTTGGGGCTTCTATAGAGCGAGCAGAGATCTCGTGGTGCCGCTGCTGCTTCTGCTGCTGGCTTTGTGGTTTCTTCTGCTTGCCGTGCGTCTCGTTCTGGTTCTGGTTTTGGCTTTTGCTTTCGTAGCCGATCTCCTCTACCTCTCCTTATCTCTCCTCCCTCCTCCTCCCTTGCTTTACTTTGTTATTCGCTTTTTTAGTTCGTATCCATCGTTAAGCCGCATTCCTTCTTTTGCTGCTGCTGCCCATTTGATTTGATTTGGCTCGCATTCCTTGCGCGCGAGGGTGTGCCCAGGCCTACCCTCCCCCCCTTTTACACTCTACGCCTCTGCTCATCTCTCTATCCCTCTCCCTCTCTCCCTCCATCTCTCTCTATTTGCATCTTGGCGACGTTTGTGGCGCGAGTACTTGACATGCCGCAGCGTTTATAGTGCGGAACGTGAGCGACGGCGAGACATTTTTGCCTGTGCGCAGACAGCTCTGCATGCGCTTTGCAACACTACACGCATGCTGTAGGTACTGTGTAGTGTTATAAAACGACTAAATAATGCAAACTTTGTTGATATTACATGCCTTTTACAACACTACACACAGCTTAGCGAGCCTCAATCAATTTGCTTGAGTTTCTTTAGTCTTGTATTATAGTTTTCGGTATTTTACTACACTATTGCTGGCGTTTTAGAACACTACATAATTTGCTAAGCGAGCCCCAATCAGTTGCCTTGTCTTTCTTTTGTTATAATTGTTATTCATTCATGAATAGAAACAACAAAGAGGTACATTTTGGGTACTTTTTTGTTTTAGGTATTTTACAACACTATTGCTGACGTTTTACAACACTACACAATAAGCTAAGCGCGCCACAATCAATTGCCTTGTCTTTCTCTTGTAATATTTGCCAATTTATGCATGAATACAAAACAAAGAAGTTAGTTTTGGGTACTTTTCGAAATGCTGAAATATTTACAGGGTATTTTGGGATATGCATAAGCAATTTAGTAGTAGTTTTTACAGGGTATTTACAGCGTTTTCTCGCTGCATAATTTTCTTAAATTATATCATCTATAATAGTTTTTGTCTTTAGTTTCCAAGCGATATCTATACACATTGCCTTGACCAACGCGGGGTCTACCCCCCCTGGCATGCCACGCAGCAGCAGCTGCCACGCCCATGTCTCGATTTGCAAATATGCAAATGCAGGCAGGCAGGGAGGTGCGGAGGAGGGGGGAGGGGGGGCAGGGGCTAAGCAATTAGATATAGCAGAAAAAATTGCGAAAAAGCTATGCAATTAATTCTCTTCTCTCTGTGTTTCTTTCTGTAGCGAGGCGCGTTTCTTGAATAACAATTTCAGCAATTACAACAACAACAACAACAATTTAATGCAATTGCAAAATAGTTCTTAATTAATTTAATGCACTTTTTTCTATAAAAAAAGTGAAGAAAAAAAATTAAAAATATTACAAAACATTTTTCCATGCACGCGCGTGGCTTTTCCACACCCCCTCACAATGCCACTACTTCCCCCCCCCTCGGCTACTCCCCTGCACCATTTTTAATTGTTGAGCATGCAATGAGTGCAATTGAATAATCGATGAATAACATCCATCGAATGTCTAGAAAGTGAAATTAATAGCGTTCATAATTGAGCAGCATCTGCAACAAGTGAATGAGTGAATGAATGAATGCATTCAGGAGTGCTTTTTGCTCAATGAATGCACTCATGAGTATGTCTTGATAAAAATTGCATACGTTTGTCTAAAGTCCAAGCAAATTGAGTACAGTAAGTGAGTGTGTGAGTGTACTCATGAGTATACTCATGAATATTTTTTGAATACTAGCTCAAATGGTGCCTATTATTGCAAACTACTCCAGCTAAATGCTGACGACTCATTTGGCAACTTATGTGAATGCATGTGAATACAAGTGAATAACTGCAGTTTGACTTTTGAGTGCGTGAATGTGAATAATAAGGGACACACATTAGCCAGCCTAGTAATTTGCCTAATACAGTTCGAAGTGAGTACTTTGTTCACACTTTAAATATACAATGAATAACAGTTAGTTCAACTGATTACACTCATGAATACATATCCATTTGATGGTCCCATTGCAACTGCATCACAAAAACACTTCAGTGTGGAATGAATAACGGCATCCACTGCACTCATGAGTGCTTGTGAGTGCCATGAGTGAGTTAATTACGAATAAATGAATGAGTGCGGGGCCAAATGAGTGTGAGTGTTTGTGTGTGAGTGTTCTAACAGCTTAAGAAGCGATTTAATCGATCGACAAACACGCGTGCGTGTTAGCGGAAGATAGAGAGAGAGAGAGAAGGAGAGCGAGAGCGAGAGAGAGGGAGAGAGGTATACAAGAACTTGGCCATTATTGTTATTAACTGCTTTTAAATGGCCAATTCGCAGCAACTTTCGACTGCTCAAGGTCGTCTCGCTAACTCGAGCTCTCCGGCTCGCTCAGTCTCTCGCTCGCACATGCTCTCAGTCTCCCTCTCTCTCTCTCTGTCTCTCTTTTTCTTGCTCTCTCTCTCTCTCCCTCTCGCCTTGTCGCTTTTGCACGCTTTCTTTGTGCAACACGTTTGCTGCTTTTGTCAATGGCAATGCCAAGCGATTTGGCATTGCAGGCGGCTCAATTTGATTCCCTGTCTCTCTCGCTCGCTCACAGTCTTTCTATCTCTCTCTCTCTCTCTCTCTTAGCAGCTACAACAATAGCAAACGCTTTTGTAATTAATTCAACGGAAATAATGTTCTCAAAAAGCCAACAACAATAGCAGCAGCAACAACAACGATGACGCAGTTATTCTCTGATGCTGCTGCTGCTGCCACCTTTTGTCGTGTGCTCTCACCAATTTTGGTTGCAGCAACAGCGCAAATTTCACCAATTAAGCAATGAAACGCAAAAAAAAATAGAAAAAAAAGAGAAAAAGGTGTTAAACCTTGACATGGCATAGGTTTTGTACCCTGCAAAGCTAAGGCACAAAGCTTATTAATAAAAATATTACATAGAATATTTCTTGAGTAACAGTGTGACTACAGGCTACATTTTTGAAATTGAGTAAAATTTAATTTAAAATATAAAGTATATATCAAAATAATCGTCTAATATATTTTTTTTTTTTTTTTTTCTTGTATATTTAAAACCTTTTCTAAGGTTTCTTTTTGGAATAAAATATATAATTTAATACCAAAAGCGTATATAACAGAATAGCTTAATATATTTTGATTTTTTCTAGTTTATTTAATAACCTTTTATTTTTTTAATAAAATATATATTTTTATACCGCAAACTTGCTTTAGAGTTTCAAAAATTTAAAAAAAATATACTGCAAAATTTTCTAATTCGTTATTAAATTTCTTTTTTTGATTTTGATAAATTTAGAAAAAGAAAGAGTATATTAAAGTATATTTCTATTGTTCAGCACAGCTAAATGTTATCGTTATCGCTGCGTTATCGCAATTGTAGCACATCTTATTGATGATGGAACATGTAACTTTGTGCTGGAAAACACTCTAACCAAGCTGCTTAGATAGATTTATTTATTTTTTCCATGGAATACTACAATATATAGTTATACGATTCCTAAGAAATCTTTGAGCTATAAAATGCAACAATATACCCGCAAAGGGTTGCTTCATACTGTCGTCGTCGTCGTCGTTGTTGTCGTTGTGGTGCCGTGTGCCAGTTGATTGATCGATTAATCGCTTGATTAAGTCGACCCGCTCAATTTGCTAATTGCGTTGTAAAGTGGCGCAACAGTTGACGCTGTGGTTGATGTTGTTGTTGTTGTTGTTGTTGTTGCTCAGGCAATGCCAAATTTGATGAAGCGCTTATCAGAGACAAAAAGAGACAGACAGAGAGAGAGAGAGAGAGAGAGAGGGGGAGATAGGCAACTAAAGATGAAGCGAGAAGGGGCATCGCAACAATTGCTGAACTGATTAGCAAACGTAGCAAGTGCAAAGTACAAACAAGTGTTGGTAAACGCGCCGTCTCTCTCCCCCTCTCTCTCTGTCTCTCTCTTTGTGTGTTTGTGCGATTTACCGTTGGGCAAATCGTGAGGCAATAGCAACAATAACAAAAAAAAACAACTACGTGATTTGCATGAGCAATTGCCAAAAAAAAAGAGAGGAAGAGAGAGAGAGAGAGACAGAGGCACAGAGGGGGCCTACAAACTGAAGCAAAACCCAAACGTGGATCGCATTTGGATCGTAAGTTTTGGTCAAAATGGCCTGGGTGTTTTTTTTTTGTTTTTGTTTTTTGTGGGAGGTGCGGCTCAGCCCAATATGGACACACATCAACTCACACACACACACACACTCAGACACCCGCACAGCAAAAGGTAAATAAACTTCTTATTGCCTACAAGCGACGTCGTCGTCTTCGCCTTCCTCTCCCTCTCTCCATTCTCTCTCTCTCTCTTTTTCTGTCCATTCGTTTCTTCGCTGTTTTCGCCTGTTCCTTCTTATGACTTGTTTTTGTTATAATTTTCGTATGTTTATGTTAATTTTCATCATGCACTGGGCCGCCTGCCTACCCCTTCCCAAAAAAAAAAAAAAAAAAAAAAAAAAAAACTGAAAGAAACGTGACATCGTTTCTTGCTTTTTGTCGTACTTGTTGTTGTCGTAGTTGTTGCTATTGTCGTCGTCGTCGTCGTCGGCGTTGTCGTTGTCATTATCCAGGCGGCTTTAACCCATGTTGACCCGGCAAGTAACTGTTGTTGTCGCCGTCTCTTGCAGCTATTTCCACATTTCCACACACAAATGGAACATTCGTTCAAGTTTTTTTTTTCGGGATTGTGTGCGCGATTCGCTATCGCATTTTTTCTTCTTTTTTTTCTCGTTGTTGTTTTTGTTTTTGACAATTTGAAATTTTAATTTTAACGATTCTCAGTCTTGTCTGTGCCTTTATGGCCAAATTGCATAAGCTGCAAAGGGGGTCGCCCTTTTGGACTCGTTAATTGCAGTCGTTGGCAAACTCGTTAGTCGAGAGAGTTGGGAGAGTCGAGGGAGTGGAGAGTCGCACTTATTAATTAATCTTTACAGTCTTCTAGCCTCTCGTCGCTTTAAGGCTCATTGGTACTCAACTCAACTCGTTATAACGGACTCTTTTTACTTGTTGCAATTGACTCGTTACATTCTTTACTCGGTACAATTAACTCGTTATGATCTATCTGTTGTAGTTGACTCGTAATACTCGTTGTTGTGACTCGTTAGACTTTACTCCTTATGCTCTACTCATTATACTTTACTCGTTGTGCTCAACTCGTTATAATCTATTAGATATACTTATTATACTTTACTCGTTATAATCTACTAGCTATACTCGTTGTTGTTGACTCGTTGTGCCCTACACGCTATAGTTAAATCGCTCGTTATACTCTACTCGCTCTAGTTGACTCACCCTACTCGTTATAATCGTCTCTACTCGCTCTTCCCATCACACTTGACTCGTTATACTCAACTCTTTGCAATCTACTCGTTATAGCTGACTCGTTAGATCTTTTACTCGTTACTTAAGAGGTTGTGCAGTCAATGTGGCTATATAAAGAGAGTTTTTTTTGACTTCCAAGATGCTTGGCATTACTTACAAACTGCAAAAACTGACCAAAATTCTCTGGGTTAAGCATACTCACAATTTCGTTATCAGAAAATTCATAGCTCACATGTATGGAAAAAGGCAAGAGACCAGAGAGACCGACCTCACCCAGCCCCAAAGCGAACAACAACAGGTAACTCTCCCATTACCATGTCGCATACTACATATACGAAAATGTAAAGCTGATTGTGGACTTTTACATCTGTGTGTACCCCGAATAGGCGAATATATAGATATATATATACATATATGCGTCATATGCTAACCAAATGGAACAGAATGAAACGAAACACGATTGTGCGACGTGTCAAATGTGCGCGCGGGCGTGGTATGGCCCCAGAGGGTAGAGTAGGGTACCAGGGAGGTAGGTAGGTAGGGGGTACTGTATGTCTGAGCTTAGCAAATACATAGAACAAATTGCGTTTATCTTATCGTATATAGTTACCACCGAGTAACCAACTGTGCGAGAGACAACCAATTTTTTTTTTTTTGTTTCATTTGTGGGGAGATACCCTTAGCCCCATTAGATCTGACGAGTGTTTGGTCAAGATAAAATTCCAGCAGCAACTTAATTTGGCCTCTCAGTGTAGCATATTCTCTCCTAGAAAGTCTCAAGGGCGCATTAGACGTTCGTTTTTTGCTATAAAAAACTGCTATAAAACTGTGTACCGACTCTGCGAAAGGGATAACTTCATAAACTCCTTTCCCTAGGGATTACATATGATATTGCTGGAAATATCTGCCAGCCTGCTACCTCGTGTAGGGTGTCTTAGGTCATAGGGTCTTTGCTCGACTGGCGTATCGACCTTGGTCAACACGAACGAACAAAAAGGTTAAAGGTGCATAACTTCCTCAAGCGGAAATCGAAACCCAAAAAAAAAAGCGAAAAAAATTAATACTAAAGCCGAAATTGCTCCAAAACGACCCCAACTAATAAACACTTAACTATTTCAACAAAAAATAAAAAAAAACCAAAGCAAACCCAAGCAAACCAAAGCTGAGAGTGTAGTCGAGAAACGATAATAATAATAACTAATCATAAAAGAGGCAGAGATCATTAAAAACAGAAAAAAAACGAACTGCTTTAACTGCCGGCAAATGAAATCGAAAACGTCCTTGACATTCCCTGCAAACCATTCCAAAAAGAATTATAATCCGCGTTTTTTAACCTCGTTTTGAATATCGTAAAATTTTTTAGCACAATCCTAGGTAGATTCCCCCCTCAAATATTTTGCTCAAGGTTTTCTGAATTACTTTTTTTTTTGATTATGCTATAAGATATTATTTTTATGGGTTGCAGAGACTTAGTATTTAATTTGCTTTACTTTATGGCAGATATTTGAAAACTTTAGAGTTTTTATTTTTTTATGAAAACTTATTTTATTATCATTATTGTTTTTTTTTTTTTACTATATGCACATGCTTCCTGTCTTTAAACTTTAAATATTTCCATTGTTTTTTTCTGAGTTTATTTCAAGTTATTTTCTTTTATATATTACCTGCCCTTCCCCCGCAGAAAAAATTAAAGTTTTGTCGATATTTTCCCGACAAGTTTTTCCTTTCATTTATCTATCCTTCATGTTGTTCTTTTTGTTTTCTCTTTCTATTTTCCAATATGTTTTCGTGTTCACGTGTCATCTGGCCATAGTTCAAATTAAGCTGTCAGTTGTCAGTTCCCTTTGTCCCCCTCCTCCCCCTGCAGTACTCTTTCATCCTTCCTCCCCCTCTGGGGTCATTAAGCGCAGCTGCACTTATTACAAACAGACAAAGGGCTGAGGAAAACAGGAACAGGCAGCAGGGAGCAGGAATCATGAGCATGGGAGAAGGGCTGGAGAGCAGGGCGAGAGGGCGACAGGGAGCAGGGCGACAGGGCGACAGTGAGCTGGAGCTGCACATTCTCAATGTTTTTCGGGCATTTTACGAGCGCAATTAAAGTTCAATGCACAACAACAACGAAAAGAGGAGGAGAAGGAAGAGCAGAAAGAGGAAGAGCGAGAAGAGGAAGCAGCAAGCGATGAGGCACATAAAAACCACAATCAAATATTTATTATGGACAAGACAAACAGATGAGCTGAGGAGCAGGGGAGGGGAGCGGCTTGCAGGGGGAAGGGAGGCTGCTGCCAGGGGGTTGCTGACCCTTTTCGAAATTGAATTTATTTCAATGCAGGGCGAGAGGGAACAGAGCAGAGCGGGGCGTAGCTGCTACTATTTTTAGGGGGTGGTGGTTAGACAAGAGACAAGATGCTGGGTGTGCGTGTGTGTGTGCGTGTGTGCAACGAGGAAATGTTTACACAAGTGATAAGCAGCTTCTTATTTTTCTTTGTGGGTTTTATCTTGCCACAGCTGGGGCAGAGGCAACAACAAAGCAGATTGCATTTCCCCTGAAAAAGAACTGAATCCCCAAGCAAGTTCATCAACAACAAAAACAATAATAATAAATTAACTCAAGACATTTGGATTAATTAAGCAAATGGCAAGAAAAAAAAAAAGAAAAAATTAATTTGGTTAAAATTTGCGCATTTTGGGCCTAAAAGACGTAAACAGGCAGAGAGAGACTCGCCCACTCCCCCAGCAGTGCGTCAAAAGACGCGATCGCGTTTTAAAACGCGCGCGCGTGTAACGCGCTTTATTTGCTTAGCCGTTGCCACTAACAAATAAACAAATGCAAAAAACAATACAAACGTGTGTGAGTGTGTGTGTGAGAGTATCTGTGTGTGGAATGCGCGAATTGACAGACAGAGGGAACTTTTGGTATGTGGAATGTGTTTCGATGGGTTTTTCTTCTCCACTTCTCTCTCTCTCTCCTTCTCTTCTCCCCCAAGACAATACAACATCATCATCATATCACACGAAACGCGCATGTAAATGACAACACACAGCGTAGCTTGTAAATACAAAAGGGAGTAGGGGCAGCAGCAGCAGATAAGAACCAGGGGCGTAGCCAGAAGAGGGGGGGGAAACAAAAAGTTTGATGTCATTTTGTCAATTGGAATTTTCATGAAAATGCGCAGAAAAAACCAAAAAAAAAAAAAAAGAAAAAGGAAAAGTCTCGATTAGGTTGGGTGTTAATAAACATAATGGGATAGGTGGAGTCGGCGTAGCATAAATTTCTATGCTTTAACCCTTTTAGCCTTTGACCTTTCTAGCTTGAAATTGCAAAAGTCACAACATTTGTTCATAAATCAAACGATTTGGCCTTTGGGTACTATGTCAATATACTAATGGTTTGGGCTATAATGAATTTCCATTTTCTTAACAAATTTTGTGAGCTAGCAAAAATTTTAAATCGATATTAAAATTAAAATTTTTAAACGCAAATTTATTAAGTAAAAATGCGATGAAATAGAGAAAATATAAAAAAAAATATATATTTTATTTATTAAATTACATTTTGTTTAAATTTTATATATTTTTTTTTATATAAAAACTAAACTGCAATATATTTGTTTGCCTTTTCTTAAAGTTTTGCAAACTTTTTGTTTGGTTTTCGTTTTTTTTTTTTGGGTCACTGTGCTAAAAAGGGTCTCTCTCTCTCTCTCTCTCTCTCTCGCTCTTTCATTGTAAACAGGGTCCTCCTTCAAGCGCAAACTTGTTGTTTTAATATATAATGAGAACTTTCCTGTCTGGGGCTTGATTGGCAGTTTTAATTACTTTCGCCCTGCACTTTGGGGAGCTGTGCCCCAAAAAAAAAAAAAAAAATCTCACCTAGTTACGGAGCATTCCATAACTTTTCAAGCTGAATTTGGCACGTCTGTCGGGGCTCGTAATACTCTCACACACATAGAGAGTGTACAAAAACCTGGTTTGACAATGTGTTCGAACGTCAATCAATGTGAGTTTGTTTTCATCTCTCTCCCCCTCTTTCTCTCTGTCTCACTTTGTCTTTCTCCAACAATTTCAGCTTGAATGATGTATCGAAATATTCGCTGCGATTGTTGTTGTTTTTTTTTCTGGGATTATGGCCCAATTTTCTTCAGCCCCAGACAGACAAAATAAAGTTGTTTGTAGCTGGACCCACAGTGCGCGATTTCAGGTAGGTTTTGGGTATTTTTTTTTATATATTTTTTTTTTATTTTTTTTTTTTTGGGTGCCCACTTGGACTTGGCACATTGTCCACGGCTTGTTGACCGGATTTCAATTGAACATCGGGAGCACGAGAGCGCCAGAGCGCTTGCATAATATGTCTAGTTTTTTTTTTCTGTATTTTTTGTATTATTATTTTTATTTATTATTATTATGACTTCTTTTTTTCGGTTTGCCATTTGTCGAGCAAAATTACAATTCAATTAGCGCGGCGGCCGTCTGGCCCGAGCTAAAGTTGGAGTTGTTGTTGGAGTTGTTAGCTAACGGTAAATGTGCATAATGCGCGCAGGCATACATAACCTCTAAATGCGCAGGCATACATAATATAATCCCAAAATATGCGTCTGCCATAACCTTAAAATATTTCGCATGCATAACCTCAAAATACGTGGCAGACATAACCTGCAAATGCAGCGTGCGTGCGTGAACGACGTCACAACAGGAGCTTAATCAGCCACAGCTGTTCCTACGCTGTCTCTCTTCTCTTTCTCTATCCTCCCTCCTTCTTTCTATTGCTTCCTTGTGACGCACTCGCCCACGCTGCGTGGGTGTTTTGCTCTCTTCTACCTCTCCTATCCTTGCTCTCTTTGGGGGTAGGGCAAACAAATTTGTGCGTGGGCGAGGTTCAGCTGTCGCCCTGTGCCTGCCGCCTTCCTCCCTTCCCCCTGCCCTGCTCCATCCCTGTTACGACATTGACATCGTTCAACCCTCCACATCCTCAACGTGGGCGAAAGTGGGCATCCATTGGGTAATCTTAGACGCCTGACGGAGCTCAAGTTGTAAGCTGAAGTATCATTTGAGATGTCTCTGCCTCTCCCCCTCTTCCTCTTTCTCTCTCTCTCCCTTTCTCTCTCTCTCTCTTACTGCCTGTAGGATTGATTTCAGTTCGATTTGATTGCTTAGACTGTGGGCGACCTAGAGCTTGTTTAGTTATGTGGGAGGAAGGAAGTATCCCCTGCCAGGGCGGAACTTAAAGTCGAGAAATGTATATATACTATATAGTATTATATATGCATGTGTTACCCGTCTATTACGCTCAATTACCCAATTGATTACGCTTTTTCCTTGCCTTATCTCGCTGTCATTGCATCAGAGAGCGAGGTAGAGCTTCCTCTGCCATCTAGTTTTCTAGTATTCCTGTAATCTATTTGCGTATTACTAATAGTTCTAGTCAGAGTTATAGTTAAACCTTTTGGTATACTCTCTGTTTCTATACCTTTTGCTTAATCTCTCTCTTGTTTTAGCGTATGAGCCAAAGATGTTTCCGCTTTTTCGTATCGTATCGCATAATTATCATATATTATATAGTATCATTATCATCATTGTCTTTGCATCATCTTCCTCTTTGGCCGCATACCTCTTTATCTGTTAACCCATTCATGATCCATTTCCAACTTAAAGACAGCCCCTCTGGTTTTTTTTTTTTTTTTTTTTTTTTGCGAAAATATCTTAAGAAGTACGAATACGAAAAACTTTTTGCTTATCTATCGAAAGTGTAGGGGAAAAATGAAGCGAGTGCGCGATGATAACACACAAAAAGCCGTTAAGAGCCCAAAGACAAATGCGTTGCGGTGCTTTTTTTTTAATATTTCTTTCTTTCTTTCTCTCTTTCTTTCCAGCCCCAAAGACAGGCCGAAAATGCCCGTGTTTGTTTTGATGAAACGCACGAATTGATAAGAGAGCAACGACAACGACGACGACCTAAAAAGTCCAAGAAGAGGAAGAAGAAGAAGCAGCACAAATCAAACAAGCTAACAAAGAAAGAGACAGCCGCAAAATGAAAGCAGACCCAGCAACAGGTTGCAGTCGCAGAAGAAGAAAAAAAAAAGCTAAAGAAAACACAAGACAAAGCAGACGAGCAGAAAACGCAGAACTTTGCAAAAAAAGGGCCAGAAAAATTTCATGTGGATCGAGTGAAATTCGAAAAAAAAACGACAGATCTTTATGAAATTTTGTATACCCCTTTTATAGGTCTGTAAATGTCTGTGGCTAAAAGAAAATATGGGTTTTTCCCCACTAGAGCTTAAGTAATACATTTTAACCGTATTATATCATGTTTTTTCTAGTTAAATTTGCGCTTATGCATTATGCAGCTTAAGATGTCTGTGCAAAAGCCGCCTAAAACTCTATAAATATTACAGTTACACTTATCAGAGCACACAGATCTTTGCCATCTTTCCAACTAAATGCGAAATTAAGTCTACAATATTTGCTCGTTAATATTAAATAATTTTCTTTCTTTTTTTTTTGCGTTTATTTTGCAACTTTGCTTTAGTGTTTATTCTGTACACACACACGCACACACACATACGCAATTCACACGCAGCTGTTTAATATAATTAACCAATCTTAAGTACAGTATGGCGCAGCTGTTTCAAAAATGTTAACAAACAAAAAAAAATATATATATAATAATAAATAAGGCGACGCAACAAATAAAAGTTAATTTTAAGGTAGATTGGATAACAGTTATCACACAGTGTAGATAATAACTGATCTATGTGTATAACGAAAATTGTTTCAAGTTCACTCTGCATTATTGCAGTCTGTCTCGCTCGCACACAGCCAATTGAAATGATAAGCTCTCTCTCTCCCACCTCCCCCTCCTTCTTTGACAGGTTGCATTGCGAGGTTCTTAACTCATGACAAAGCTGAGTGCTACGAGTAAGTGTGTGTGTGTGTGTGTGTGTGTGTGTGTGTTTCACGCTATTTCGTATTTTGTGTTTCGGGTTGCGCGCTTACGAAATCAAGCATCGATAGCTGATAAAACGCTTCGCTTATCAGCAACAACAAAGTCACACACGAGTCGCAGATAGCGAGAGAGACAGAGAGGGAGAGTGGATGAGCTCGTGAGAGCGTTGAGCTTTTGAGAGACAACTGTCAGTCTCAAGAGCTCGCTGTTCTAAGCTCGCAGCGAAGCGAACGACCTTCACTTGTACAACGCGGCGAAGAGCAGCAGAAGGAAGAGAGAGAGAGAGCAGAAGGCGCAGGCAGGCAGCAGAACTATACTCAAGTGCGGGAGAGACACAAGCAGAGGCAGGCAGGCGCGTCTCAAGTGGCGCGCTCCCTCTCTCTCTCTCTCTCAGACAGTGAAGAGAGCAGGGTCAACAAGGAAGAAGCGAAGCCGCAGCCGCAGCCGCAGCGAATATTAATGCAAATTGAAGTCGCGGCGATTTTGAATAAAAACCAAATAAAAACTAATGAGCGACGGAACGGAACGGAAAGCGGAAAAGGCATAAAGCGAAATGCAAAACAAATTATAATGAACTGAATGCGAACGACAAGCAAAAATGCAAATCTAGCAAAAAAAAAAAAAAAAAGGTAGTCAGCGTCGCAGACAAAGGGCAACAGCGGCAGCGGCTGCGGCTGCAGCTGCGGCAGAGCAGAGAGAGAGAGAGAGCAACAAGAGAGTCCAAAGCTGCCGATGGCCGATGGCCGTCGCCGCTGTTGCTGCTGCTGCTGCGACAGAGGGGAGGGGGGGACGAGGCTAAACGGGCGAAATGCATGCAAGGCGAAGGCGAAATGAAATGCAAAAGCGAAGCGAGGGTCAAGTCGGCAGCGGCAAACAGCGGCAACAGCTGCTCGTGTTGCTGCTGCTGCCACTGCCGCTGCCGCTGCCTCTGCTGCTGCTGTCTCTGCCTGCCCTTCTGGCTTTTGCAGCAGAGCAGAGTGTCCAATGCAAGTTTGTTAGCTGCGCTCGTGTGTGTGTGTGTGTGTGTGTGTGTGTGTGTGTGTGTGTGTGTGTGTGTGTGTGAAGTAGAAGCTCACACACACACACACACGCGAAGGCAGCAAGACAAGAAAAATAAAAACAAGTTTTTTGAGTCGGCGGCGGCGACTGCTGCGACTGCGCAGAAGTTTTCAGTTTTCAAAAAAAAAAAAAAAAAAAAAAACTGACGGACTTTCTTCAAGCATTTTTGTCGCTTTGTCGCTCTTGTCGCAGTTTTCGCTTTTTTTTTCAGTTTTTTTTTTGGCAACAAACACGTTTCTTGTATATGCTACGGTTTCTCACCTGGCAAACGGCGTCTGTTCCACCTCGTAGATCTCGTTGATGTCATGCGATTCGAGTAATCCCTTCAAGCGTTCGGCATCCACGTCCAGCAGGCCATCGCCTATGGGAAAGATGCCCTCCTCGGTAAACATGTTTCAAGCCTGCAGCTGCTCGCTCTCGCTCTCTCTCTCTCGCACTCGCTCTTTGCTGTTGTTTTTCTTTTTTTGTATTTCTTCTTTTTGTTTTCTTGTTGTCTTTTTTTTTCGTTGTGCTTTTCCTTTTTTTCTTCTTCTTTTTCAGTTACAAACTTTATTCAGGTTGCACAGGCGCGGGGGATAGTTGAGGGGGCGGGCACGCACAGGTTGTTTTTTATTTTTCTCTTTTTTGCACGGCGCGAAATTCAAACTGTGTCACAAAATAAATAAATAAATAAATACGGGAACAACAACAACAACAAAAAAAAATGGCAACGGCAGCCGCGCGCGCGCTCTCTCTCGCTCTCTCGATTCGCCAAAGCTTTGGTCACACTTCGCCGCCGCAGAGCAAAGCAAAACTCTGCAAACGGCAACAGAAGCTGAGAAATTCCAGCGCCCTTTTGAACTACTGCTGCGCTGCGCTGCCAACGTCGCAGCAAATGCAACAGTTTCTGTGTGTGTTGAAGCGTGACAGCAATAGGGATGCTGCTGCAGCCGAACTATGCAGCAGGCAGCAGGCAGGCAGCAACAAAAACTACACACGGGAATTTCTCGATTCTGTTTTGCAGTTTTGTTTTTGTAGTTTTTCTGCTGTGTGTGTGTTATTTTTTTTTCTTTTTGCTTCTTGTTTTCTGTATTTTTGTTTCGTTTGCGTTTTCGTATAAAAAATGTTAAATTTGAATTGAACGCGGCGCAACACAGGCACACACACACGCACACAGACACAACACACAACACGTTTTACGTTATTTTGTCAATGCGCTGCTGCTGCGCCGTTTGTGTGTTTCGTGTATGTATATGCACAATGCTGCTTGTGTTGGTGTACAACACCGTCGTGTGTTCTGCCAACTTCGGCAGCGGGCAGCGGAGCCCGCAGCAACAACAACTTCTTTGCTGTTGCTCTCGCTGCTGCGTTTACTCTATGCGCGCGTGTGTGTGTGTGTGTGTGTCCAACTTAGCACTTTAAAAAAAATAACACAAAAAAAATTGTAGTTTAGTTATAATTATATTAAATATCCGTTTTCAAAGACTTTCAATTCAAGTATTTTAAATTATTTAGGAACACATTGTGTTGCAGCAGCAGCAGCAGCGCGCATTTGTTTTTCGTTATAAAAAAAATTTGAATTTTGTACTTGTTAGCACCCCACACACACACACACACATATGTACACAGGCACGCTCACAAACTCCACGCAAACAAACAAATAAACAGAAACACACTCGTGCTGTATATATATAATAATCGTAGAGTCACACACAACGGACACGGATAACAAAATCACAAACCCAGCACACACACACACACACACGCACACACACATATGTACACTAGACCAGGCGAGCAGACAACGAATTACAACAAAATCACAAATTAAGCACACCGAGCGTCACACGTCCGCCTCGTTCGGCTTTATTCTTGTTTCTGGCTTTGCGATAAATAGATTTCATGTTTAATGGCGCGTATTATCGATAGCTCTAGCGCTGTTGTGCGTTAACAGCTGTTAGGTGCAACTGTTAAATGTTAGACAACAGCGAGCAATCGAATTAAAATTGTCGCACTTGAGCTAACAAGAGTTATATTTGGCAACACAGAATTGTAAAATATTAGCAACAATTTAAATATGCACTGCATTTAATTTACACTTCTTTGGCATGCGTAAATTGCACAACTCAAAATGGCACTGTTAACTGTTAACTGAGCGCGCTGTTAGGCCGATAACGATACACACAACGGAACGCATGCGTGCCTGCCAACTTGCTGCCTGGCGGCTTAATGCAAATGCAACCCTGTGGCTCAGAGTGCGGGCCCGGCTTAAAATTTGAAATTTGAAATTCAAAATACGCACACACGCAGCGCGCACAACTCTGCACTTGACGGAATCTTGACGCGCAATGGGCAATGGTTTTATTTTTTTTTTTTGGGTTTTGGGCCTAAACATAGCTGCCACCCCACACACACGCCACCCACCCCCCGCTGGGCGACGACATGCCCTGGCGCCGCGCTGTGAAAAAAAAATAAAAATCTTAATTTAGACATTTGCATTTGCATTTATGTTTATATTTATATTTATTTATGCGCTGCGCTGCGCTGCGTGCGTGCTTTGCCTGCCTGCCAGCCTGCGTGTGTGCGTGTGCTCCACTTGCGCGCAAGTTTTTCATGAGCAACAGAAAGAGAGAGAGAGAGAGAGAAGGAGTCTGTGTGTGTGTGCGTGCGTGCGTGAGAGAGGGAGAGAGAGAGATAGCAACACGAAACGAAACTACACGACAACGCAGGCATCTCAGGAATGCGCTGCACAAAAATAGCCCCAAAAAAAAAAAAGAAAATCAAGAAGAAAATAAATAAATAAAATATACCAAGTGCAAAAACCTTTGCCGGGTGCATTCTCGCTGTCTCCTGCGCGTATTAATAGTCCCGCGATCCGCTGCCGCTGCTGGTGCTGCCCACCAATACATATGTAGCACAGATTCCCCCGCTCACCCTCTCTCGCTCACTCACTCACTGACTCAGTCTCTCCCCCTCTCACACACTCGCTCGCTCGTGCGCTGAACTCCAACGAGTTCGCAACGAACTTTGGCCGGCTGCACTGCATCAAATGCCAAATCCTCGCCAGATCAATCAATTGATCATTCCATTCCCTTCACTCGGGACAGTACTTGCACTGTGGTCCCTTCTCCCGCTCCTCATCACTATCGCCATCCTTATCGCCCACCCGATCATCCTCCCCCACAGCACTCATCGCATAATCCTCGATAATCTGTTGCAATTCATTTTGGGCATCAATGAATTCCTGCTCCTCCATACCCTCGCCGGTATACCAATGCAGATAGGCTCGACGTCGCAGCATGACACTCGATCCGTCCAGCAGACGCTGGAAGAGTGTCTGTATCGCAGTGGTATTCCCTATAAACGTGGCCGACATCTTAAGGCCACGTGGTGGAATATCACAGATTGCCGTCTTAATATTATTTGGTATCCAATCGACAAAATTATGTAGATTCTTATTGCGTACACCCGTCATCAATTGATCCACCTCTCGCGGTGACATATGACCTCGAAATATGCCGGCAGCTGTGAGTAATTTACCCTTCCTCAAATCAATGGCACACAACAGATTATTGCTTGAGAAGATTTGCTGTACCAGCTCGGAGACGGTGCCCTTGCTAAACTGTTGCTGTTTGCTTGTGTTGAGTGGGGCAAAGCCCGGAATGAGAAAATGCAGGCGAGGAAAGGGTACCATATTCACATAGATCTTACGCAGACCCGCATTCAGTTGACCCGGAAAGCGTAGGCAAGACGTAATGCCCGACATGGTGAGGGCGACAATATGATTGATATGCTCATACCCCGAACCGGGTATCTTCAAATTACGATTACAGATCTGAAACAGTGCCTCATTGTCCAGACAGAAAGTCAAATGGGAATTATTCACCAGGGCGGGAAAACTGAGCAGCGCATTGTAGGGCGCTACGACATTCTGGGACATATTCGGTGACGGTATGGTCACATAATTGCAGAGTAAATTATCCGGATATTGTTGGACGAGTGCCTCCATTATCAAAGATGTCAGGCCCGACCCAGTGCCGCCTCCTATCGAATGCAACAATTGGAATCCCTGCAACGAATCCACATTCTCCACCTCACGTCGCGTATTATCCAAGACCTGATCGAGTATATCAGCGCCATCTGTATGATAACCACGTGCGAAATTATTGCCAGCACTCTCCGAACCGGGTACGAAATTCTCCGGACGATAGAGCTGAGTGGTTCCTTTCAGTCGCTGAATGGTGCTCGCCTCCGTGTCGATCACTATGGAGCGTGCGTAGAATCGCTTCGAGGCGGTTGCATTGAAGAACACATTGATTCGCTCCAATTGCAGCGGGCTGCTGCCTTGAAAGTGTCCGGTTACATAATCCACGCTATGCTCATGCGAGATGACATGCCAGAACTACAGGAGAAGCGCATCGATAACTCCCAATCTCTCTCTCTCTGTCTCTCCCAATTTGCAGTTACACTCACCGCATCGCCTATCGAATTGCCGGCTCCGCCAATCTGCAGCGTCACTATATCCCGCATTCCACGCGCCTCTCGCTTGTTGTTGTTTTTTTTTTCCTTTTTTTATTCAATTTTAAAATTTTGAATTTTGTTCCCAAATTTTTAAGCCGAAAACATATTATAGAAAAATGTGAGAGCACATTTTGTGCTTTTTTTATATTTTGAATTAAATGCAGCACAAGGATGCGCTCCCACTCGCTCGCACTCCCACGGCAGGGGGAGTTGAGTGGGCGCCATATTGGATTTTTGTGTGAGTGTGAGCAGGACTTTCAAACGTTTGTCAACTATCGATATTGCAAAATTAATTGCCAACTCGCATTAATTAGAGTTGCCAATAGTTTAGCAACAAAGTGTGCAAACTTTCATCGATAGCAGTGCGGCATGCTGCAAGGACCTGCGGCTTAAAAGTATCGAGTAATTAAATTTCGATAAGGCGAATGCGATCGATAGCACTGTACGATAGTTTACATTTACACTCACGCGCCCCTCCCCAAGGCAGACAAATATTTTTTGACTACAATTAATTTAATTTGAGAGAATGTTTAAAAAAAAAAAAGAAATGCAGCGCGATTCGAACACAAGTGTCGATGGGGGCGAAGACATCATCAGAACCGAACTAGACAATCATCATGGTTTGCTGCAGCTACTTGTCCTTCTTCTCGGCGGCCAGGGAATTGAACAACCGATTGACCTCATTGGCCACCAGATTCTCCAGAATGATGCCATTGGTGTCGATGAAGGCGGCACATGATTTGGTGCTGGTCTGTTCGCGTTGGCCGCGTGCATCGCGCACCGAGAGTGTCAATATATATTTATCATCGTATTTCTTCATATCAGAGCTGGCCTCCCAAATCCTTTGCGATTTGCCACCCGATTCCTTTTGCACTGCCACCGCGAATGTGCCCTTCTCCCGGAATGTTGTGTGCAGCGTTAGCACACCCATTAGGGCGAAATAGGTTAACACACTAATGAGCAGCACGGGACGCGAGGCCGGGAATGGATGGGTATAGTCCCAGGCGTGTGCCATTATGGCGACACCGACAGCCAGGGCGCAGAGCACCAGGCGCGTATTGACCAGTCCGAATTGTTCCTTCAACTGTGGCCGATCGCCCAGCAGGCACGTCTTGACTGCATCATCCAGTGCATGTTTCACTGCCGATCCATCCCATTTGTTGACCTTAACCAGCTTGACGGGAGTAGAACATTAATTTTATTTTTTTTAATCTCGACTGACGTGTACAATGAGCGAAAGAGAAGGCAACACAAGCATCATCGTTCGATGCCGGCGAAATGTTGTGTGGTTGCCAAACGAAACTTACCTCCTCGGCAGGTTGTGATTTGTCGTCCTTCTTTGTCATTATTGTTATTAGCTTCTTTGTGTCGCTTCTGCTGATTTTTAGTTGTCTAAAATGAAAAAAACACTTGTTTTTGCAATTTGACAACGCGACAGATACAAAATGTTTAGTGAAGTGTGACCGTCTTTTTTTCTAGTTGGGCATTTCGATATTTTTCGCTGTTTTGCCAGTTGTTATCGATACCCTGGGGTGATAACATTTTTAAATTATTAAATGCAAAAATGCATAGAAAATTAAGTTAAATTATTAAAGTTAAAAAATATATTTTTTTTTGTTAACAAGTAGCATGTCTCTTGCACTTAAAGCAGCTGTTTTTACTATATTTATTTACTGCAAGCCGCACTTAACAGCGCCTTGCTAACAGCTGCTATTGTTTAACATTTATTATCGATTTATTTGCCAAGAAACCGTTGTGCCTTTTCTGTTAATTGAAATTCTATTTAGATTAATTATATATTTATTTGTTAACAAGTAGCATGTCTCTTGCACTTAAAGCAGCTGTTTTTATCATATTTGTTTACATTCAAGCCGCACTTAACAGCGCCTTGCTAACAGCTGCTGTTGTATAACATTTATTATCGATTTATTTGCCAAGAAACCGTTGCTCTATTTCTGTTAATTGAAATGCAATTTAGATTAATTGTAAAATATATAAATATTTATATTTCTGTAACAGCATATGAAATTCCGTAGTAAAAAAAAAAATTGTAAATAAATGTATATATTTATAAATAACAGAGTATGGAATTTTGTTCAGCACTGCAGGATTACATGGACTTCATTTGCGCCATGAGATCCTCCAGGCTCGTCTCGGGCACATTATCGCCGGCAGCTGCATTCGGGGTGGATGTGTCTAGGAGATCTGTCTTCTCTGGCGCCTCGTAGGCCAGCCGCAGTCCAGATGCAACATTTTTCGTAGTGCTTGCTGCCTGCTCAACGGGAGCATCCTCGGAGACCAGCTCAATGCCCCAATCGTTAGTCGCATGAATGGGCTCATCGGAGACTTCTTCCGGCTGCTCTTCTACCTGGGGTTTAGGACGTGCCTGGAATTCCTGCTGACGCAACAGACAATGTCTATCGTCACACTGTGTATTCGGCCTCAGAGTCATCTTCGGGAAGAAGTCATTCAGCGCATTGTAGCCCAAATAGTCAGAGACTTCGCCAAAATTCAGCAAATACTTAAGCGCATTCTGGACGAGAAGACCTGCCGTAATGCCCATGGTAGTGGGCAGTGAGGCGGCACAGACACCCTCACGCTTCAGTGTGCGCTCATCGATGTTCTCTGCCACCACCAGGGGAGGAGCGCAGGCAAAGCAAGCGGTGTCACCCGGACGTATGAACTGTATGTGACCAGAGACGGCATTCTCGGAGACACCAGACTCAAACCAATTGAGATTGATCTCATTGCATGCGGAATTAATGGCCATACGTGCCTCAAAGTTATCCACACAACTTAGGACCAAATCCACCGGTTGTCCCTGCACCAGACCCGATTCCGATATTGTGCTAAGGAAATTATCAAAGTTCTCCACCGTCGTTATGTTATAGTTATGCGTCTCGATGCGCACATCGGGATTAATGAAGCCGAGCGTACGTGCCGCTGCCTCCACCTTGGACAGGCCAGCCTGGTCGGGTGTGAAGAACAAACGATTCATATTGGCCAGTTCCACCTTGTCGTAGTCAAAGAGTATCAGCTTGCCGATGCCGCAGCTGCAGAATGAATGAAATTATTTCCCTTTCTCTCTCTCTCCTCATTTCTCGCTTACCGCGTCAACATGTCCGCCGTGACGCTGCCCACTCCGCCCACACCCACAATGGCCACCGCCTTGTCCCGTATGCGTTCATAATCCTTGACAATGTTCATGCGCTGCAGTGCCATGAGGCGACTGTAGGGATTCGAATCGACCACCTCGGCGGACATGCGCTCGATCCGTTCGCGTGCATTGCGGGTGCAGGCTTTCTGTTCCTCCAGTTCCGTTTTCAGTTCCGCGATTATCGCCTGCAATTCATCAATGGCGGTCGACATGTTTTATTATTATTATTATGCGAAATGAAGGACAACAAAACAACAAAAACAAATATGGCAAAAAGTAAAGCCCGATTTCAGCAGCAGCAGCAGCGTCGTCAATGGGCTGCGGTGTCGTCGTGTCACTTTCGCTCTGACACAGCTGTGCGGCGCAAAACACACGCAACGAACGTTTTGCAACACTGCTAAAAGTATCGATATTGTACGTAAAGAGTATCGCACGCGCATGTATACCGATTAATCGTTTACTTTTATCCAGTGTTGCCTACAGAATTAAATGTTGGCGGCAAATAAAACAATGGCGCTCAATTCAAAATATTACACCAAATATATTGTCAAAACATTACACATAGTATTATTAAATACACAAAAAAAAGATATAGAAATAATTAATTGTTGTTGTTGTCTGTGTGTGTGTTCTTTCTGTCTGTCAAATGATGCGCTAGCAAATTGCTACAATATTCTCATCTAAAAGATTACATGCTACGCTCTTTAGTCAAAGTGTGTGTCTGTGTGTGTGTCTGTGTTCGTGTCGGTGTGTGATTTCTGTTTCCGCTTTTTCGAACGCTGCTCTTTAATATTTAATTATTATTATCATTATTATGTATGTATGTATTACTGTATAAACCGGGACTATCACTTGCAAAGAAGATTGTGCATAAGTTTACGATGCTGCCGTGCTACCGGTTGTTGTCGCCTGCCCCGGCTGTCGGGGCTGTAGACGGACGCGGAAGCCCTCCTCCCGCTTCAGTATGATATCCGCCTGGAGCCTGAAATCCGATTCACTGAGGTCCGAGTAGACACGGTAATTGCGCATGATGGTCGACAGGAGAATCTTCAGTTTGAGCATCGCGTACTTGCGACCTGTGGCGAAAGTGGAGATTAAAACGATTTTTGATCAAATGGTTATCGATAGATAATTAAAATTGAGATCGCCCACGCACTCTATGCACACATACATACCAGCTAACAATTATCGATAGCACATACATACATATCGATTACTCACCCACACAGCTGCGCGGTCCCGCGGAGAAGGGCACAAAGGCGTAATAGTGTCGGTTCGCCTGACGTTCGGGCAAAAAGTTATCGGGATCAAATACATTCGGATTATCGTAGACCTTGCGATTGCGATGAAGCAAAATGGTGGCCACCGTCACAGTGGCACCCCTAGGTATTACATACGGTCCCGAATTGAGTTTCAAATCCTCTTGCAATTCACGTGCTATCAGCGGCACAGGCGGAAACATGCGCAACGTCTCCATGAGGCAACGCTCCAGATATTTCATTTCCAATGTATCCTGGAACGTAGCCGGACGCTGTGAGTCACCGAATATGCCATCCAGTTCGGCAATCACACGATCCTGTATATCCTGATGGATTCCCATGAGCGAGAGAAAGAACGAAGAGCCCGCCGCAGTGGTATCGTGTCCCTCGAACATAATCGTATCCACCTGTTCCTTGATTTCCGTGTCCGTAATGAGTGCCCCGTTCTGTGCACTCTCCAGCATCAGATCGAGAAATGCGAGACGCTTCTTCTCACCAATATCGTTATCCTCCACATCCAGATCATCCTTGAGGCCCGCAGATTGTCCATACGAGAGTCCAGCCACGGGTGTCGTTACCTCTTGGCTCTTGCTACCATCATCCTGCTGCTCCTCCTTCTGCTTTGCTGCACGCAATTCACGCTCTCTCTCCCGCTCACGTTCCTCCTGCTCCAGGGCAGCTGCCTTCAGCTCACTCTGTGCCAACGATCCACGTGTACCCTGCTCAAATGCAGCCTTCTTGCTGCGTATCACCTTCGTGGTCAAGCCATGTATGATGTTCAGCAGACGTCCCTGTTCCTTGTAGTAACGTGTCAGCGTGAAGATGAACTCGTTGCGCAGGAAGATGCTGCGATGACGTGCATGCAGGATGTCACACATGCGCATCACAGCCATGGCATACTCGAATCCCGATTTGTCCTGCGTCTTCTTCGACACGCCCATGGCGGTCTCTGCAGAGGAAGGGAGAGATAGAGAGAGAGAGACAAAAGAGTAGGGCGAGAGCAAAAAGAGAGAGAGGGAGAGAGCGAAGAAGCCGTGGCTTCGATTAGCCTAGAGCTAAGTGAGAGGGAGAGCGAGCAGGGAGGCGATGGGCATGGGAGGATGATAATGATGCTGATGCTGCACAGACTGCAAGTGGAATGCACTCGACTGACCCAAGCGCCAATTGAACTTAACAAACAGACAACAACGACTACGACTACGACTAACGACTGTGACAACTCTGGACTGGACTGTCTAATTGTAGATACAATGCATAAATAGCAATCGCCCTGGATGCAACCTGCAAACACACACACACACACGGAGAGAGAGAGAGAGAGATGCACAGAATGTGGGAACTTTGGGGGCAGACATTAGTTGCACAATATCAAAACAAAATCAAATGATCTCGGTTGGAGCATCATACAATCATATATGGATTTCTTAGAACTCGGTATAGCTCTGTAGCGCATAAGACTCTACTACTTCAAAAGGAAATTATCTACAAGAGGGTAGAGCAGGAGTAGGTCTGTTTACTATTGATTAAAAGAGTTTAGAACGGGGGTAGGTCTATTTATTCCTGGAATAAGCTTCGATAGCCTCGATTTAGCTTCGATGTCCGACAGAACCCTGCTTCCAAGGGAGTGATCTACAAGAGGTTAGACCAAGAGAAGGTCGGTCTACTATTGATAGGAATGATTAGAAGAGGTTAGAGCAGGGGTAGGTAAGTCTATTCCTGCGAACAGCATGGATATCCGCGTTTTAGCTTCAATATCCGATAGAACCCTACGTCCAAGGGAGTGATCTATAAGAGGGTAGAGTAGATGAAGGTCTGTCTATTATTCCTGGGAATTATTAGAAGAGGATAAAACAGATGATGGTCTGTCTACTCCAGGAATCAGCATTGATAGTCACGATTTAGCTTCAATATAGGACAGAACCCTTCTTCCAAGGGAATAATCTACAAGAGGTTAGAGCAGGAGGAAGTCGGTTTATTGCTGAGAATGAATAAGAAGAGGTTGGAACAGGGTTAGCTCTGTCTATTCCTGGGATCAGCATTGATAGCCACAACTAAGCTTCGATTGAGTAATATACCATAGCAGCAGGTAGTCCCTATGTAGGGTATATAGCTGTGATTTCTTAGTCCCATTCCTAACAAACTCAAAAACCCTTAGACCCACAAGTTACCTTGCAAGTACACAAATCATATTCATATTCACACAGATATTACGACTTCCAAATAACGATCATATGATCTGTCGTATCTGTCTTTATAAATGGAATTAATGAAACATTGAGTCGCGCTGCTGCTGCTGCTGCTGCCGCTTTTCTTCCGTTCAATTCGAAGAAAGGCGTTGCGCAAGTGTGGAAATGCAAGTTTTTCCGACTCCTCCCTGGGGTTTTCTCGCCTCCTTTTTTAACCATCTTATATATATGGTATATCTCTCACACTGTTTGGCCCACTGGCCGCAGTTGACAATCGGGAAGCTTGAAAAACCCGTTGTTGCGCAATCGAAACAATCGAAAATGACATTTGGTTCAGTTTCAGTTATCGGTTTCGGTTTCGTTTTCGTTTTCTTTCCTTTTCTTTTTCCATGCCTCGTGTCGTCGTAAGAGAAACATGTTTTTTCCCCCTATTTTTCGCCATGTTTTTTTGTTTTTTTTTTTTTTTTTTTTTTTAATTATTATTTTCACTCTTAATTGCTAATTGCCCGTTTGCGTCAGACAACAATAGTCGACCTGCGATTGGGGCTGCACAGGGAGGCAAAGCGATTACTGGGATTGGGAACGGGGTTGGGTCGGGGCCGGGGCCGGGGCCGTAGACGGGGCTATGGTCATGAGGTACCGGGCTGCAGTTGCATTCAAATTTTCCTGATTAAGTTCTTAATGGCAATGCGACGTGGTTTTAATTGCACTTGGCTATGGCTGCGGGTTGAACAACGGCCGGGGGATCGGTGGGCAGGTAGATCGGTGGGGTAGATCGGTGGATCGTTGGATAGGTAGATTCGCTACATCGACATTAACAGTGCGAGTTGGCAGCATTTCAATTATGGACGAGGATGGCCTAGAAACAAAAGCCTATCGAACGATCAAACGAACGATCTATCGATCGACCGAACGACCGAACGACCGCTCGACCGATCGACAATGTCATTAACATTGTGTGGCCCATTTGAACCTGGCCCGGCTCGCGCCTGCAGTTTCACTTTTAGGCCGAAACGTGTTTGGCTTTAAGCGTATGAACAGAGGCTGTGGCACAGTTAGTGGGGGCCGTGTGGTGCTACTATTACATATACCATGACCATATGTCTGGTTACAGCGAATGTCATAATGCGCGTTATGATATAATGGGATCCCCAAGACAGTGAAAGTCGTCGTTAGGTAGGAAGAAAGACTGAGCGAGGATTTTCGAAGGGGGTTAAAGAGGGATAAATGAAAGAAGAGATGGGTTTTACAATAGATCTCTGATATATAAAATCCTCTTCCTATATAAAACCCTCTGGAGCTCAATTCCTGCGCAGGCTAGACAAGTTCTTTGGCTTAGCATGACTTCAGCTCTCGACTTTATCATGCTCTCTATTGAGTTCCAGTTCTATCCTTAAAGAACTGTGTGTTACAATCCACATTGATATAGCAAATCTTCTGAGATGATCATATGATAATACAATACTCGTTGTAATGAGCGAATCAGTCGGTCTATGCCAGTTTGAAGCGGCTTTTTTAGTTTAGTTTGAGTACACGTTTTTTTTTTTTTTTTTTTTTTTTTTTTAGGTATGTAGTTAGTTTAGCAATAATTTGGGGTCTCTCGGGTAACCGAGGTCCCCCCAGTCGACAGTCGACAGATCGGCAGATGCCCATTGTCTACACACACACACACACACACACACACACACACACACACACGTACAGAGAGTCAAACCGGACAACAAACAGAAATTTTGATTTGTGCGAGTATATAGGGAAATGGGTCTGTGCTCAATTGTGGCATATCTAGTATATGCATGCTATATGGCATATGGGATGATAATGATGAGCATAAAGCGCTGTCACGCACACACACACACACACACACACTCACACACACACATGACCTATGCAAAATGAATAAAATAAAATAAATAAAGAAAGAAACGGAATTTCAATCTCTGAAACTCAAAAACTAAATCAAAATCGTAGTCTGAGTGCGTGTGAGTTGACTGTACCTAGTGGCTAGTGAGGGGGTGTAGTATAGATGTGTGTGTACGTGTGTGTGTGTGTGTGTGTCACTTACCCAATAGAATCTCCACAGTTGCCTCACTCATGTAATCATGACAATCAAATGTGCGTCCATCCTCCGCACGCAGTTTCCGCACCACATTGCGCGAGTTCTCGTTGAATAATTCTATGAAACTCTTTAAGACATTCAAATGGAATGTGGGTGCGATTAGTTTACGATGTGCCCGCCACTTTTGACCTGATCCCAAGCAATGAGAAAGAAAAGAAAAGAAAGATTACAGATAGTTTATTATGATTAATTTGATAATGGGCCAAAATTTAAGCTAAGAACTCTCGGCGAGGTCTTAGGGGCCTTCAACTGTTGCCAGGGTGTTACGATCGCAATGAAATTTTGGGGAATTCATGATTATAGATAATCCTATTAAGTTGCCGAATATGAAGCTATAGATTTACTTTGTTTTGCGTTTAATTGAAATGTACTTGAATTCACGATTATATCTACAGCGGCAAAAGGTTTCCTAGACATTTAAGCTGTCTTATGGCACTGTAAGCTATCATATATCTATGATATAATGAAGCCACTTTCTAGCAAAACTACTCAAGTATAAAAATATAGTAAGTTTTCCCTTGATTTTCTATATTATATATCCGAGAAAATCGTTCCAACTGATTTACTAAACAACTAATTGAAGCCAAAGCAAAACAAGTGGATTAATTTTTTTAGAAAGAAACCCATAGATATTAGCTTGGAAATATAATCTCATATAATATACGGAACGTCAAAGCTTCCTTTCAATAAACCTCTCGACTAGGGGGGGGGGGAGGTAGGAAGCGAGTGAGAGAGAGAGGAAATGAGCTGACAATTGCAACCCCCCCACGAGATGCTCAGCGTGTCAGTGTGTACACACTCACAAACAGACAGCTCGGTTCTGTTCCGTTCCGTTTCGTTAAGTTTTCGTTCAGTTCGGTTCGGTACGGTTATGTTTCGTTTATTTATAGCCGCCATTTGCGCGGCGTTGTTGTGCCAACTGTCAGGCTTACAAATCGTTTAATTAATTTATGATTCCATAAACGCATTTTAAATTGCATTAGCGCAGGCCGAGCGAGGGGCAGGGCGAGTCGAGAGAGAGCAGGGAGAGAGACCAAGCTAGAGAGAAGGAGAGAGCGGGGCTCACCTGTGCTGATGAGCAGACCATCGCCCAGCCAGGGCTTAAAGAACTTGTACTCGGATGCCTTATCGATGTAGACATGGCTACTGAGCAGTAGCTCCACATCCCGCGGATCATAGATGAAGACCACCAGCTTGGGACCGATCCACATTTTGGCAATGTGCTCGAAGGGCGTGCTCTTCCTGATGACTGTTTTGAAAACAGCTGCAAGAGAGAGAGAGAGAGGGAGAAAGGAAGAAAATTGTGAAACCTTGCTCAAGATTTTGATAAGGGAAAAAACCTACAGGAAGCCGGTCCAATCACATCAAACAGATGACCCACAATGGGCAGACCGCGTGGTCCGGGCAGACGTGCCGCCAGCTTGTAGAGATGGGCGCGAGATAGACGCCAATAGGTGTACCACAGCACCAGGGTGGGCAACAGCAGCAGATAGAAGACGCTGCTCGATGAGCCCAGGGTGGGGTCTTTCTTCAGCACCTCCATTGCAGGAGCAGGAGCAGCAGCAGTTGGACACGCACACGCACAAGATAAAAAAAAAAAGTTAGAGACACAACACGCGCCGAAGACAGAGCGGGAGAGCGAGAGCGCGAGTGGGTAAGTCTGGAGCGGATGCCACAAGAATCGTGTGTTCCCTTCCTGCGTTGCTTAGAACATTTCACTAGACGCCTCGATCGTTCGTTCGTTCGTTTTGTTTTGCCCTCACGTTTTTTTTTTTTATTTTATTTTTTATTTTATTTATTTTTTTTTTTTTATCTGCGACTCCGACTGCGTTGCCCGTCGTTGGATGCGCTTGCTCCGGATGCTTGTCGCTGCTCGTCCGCCGCGATACTGAGCGATGGCTCTGGACGTGCAGTCAACGTTTCCGAATCAAACGGGGAATTATAGCAGCGACAACAGACGAAAAAAATAATAAAAAAAAAAAAAAAAAACATAAATATATCTATAACAAAATCACAACCGAGCACACACACGGACGGGACACAACAGAATCATCATCATCAGCAGCAGCAGCAGCAGCAGCACAACAAACGGCGACAACAACAACAACAGAAAAAAAAAACAACAAAAATTTTAAATGAAATGGAATGGGATAATATTATGGTCGCGCCCGACACGTTGCACGTTTGCTCCACGCTCCGCGCTGTGACTAGTAGTGGCCAGTGGGCTGGTGACTAGCCGCCGCCGCCAGTGCGCCCGACTTTTATAGCCAACAATGTGCGGTAAGCGGAACCCAGAGACGGTACGGGACGGGACAAACGGTAAACGGCGACAGGCGGAGGCAGCTCGTTTCGTTTATCCACAATCATCACGATCCCCTTTTGGATTTCAAAATTGGCGCCACGCGATCACGACAAGCTTTGGCAGTGTCAAAGCTTCATCGATGGCAACAAAGCTGTGACTTCATAAGTATATATATATTTGCTAGCAACGAATTAAGGAATTAATTGAGTCTATGTTTATGTGTATTTATTTATGTTTATTTTTATTTAATTTTATTTTATTCCGCATACAAGTCGTTACAATTTCAAAGTTAATCGATATTTAGCAACACTGCAGCAGCAAACCGATAGAAATACTCATTTTGGCACATTAACGTTACTACAGCTGCCTAAAAAAATTATTATAACAGTTTGCATGTAAAACGCAGCTATGTTTGAATAAACACAAAATAATTAATTTATTTTTAAAAATTGATAAATCTAACTTTGTCGCTGCACAATACTGTCAACACTAATTTGCAACTTATCGATATATCGATATATATTAAGAACATCCAGGCAGCTCATCTTTAACTTTGAAAGCGCCTGCACTAGGAAAGGTTCGACTTTTTTGTTCATCGTGCGAGTAATTTGCGAAAAAAATTTGTCAAAATGTCCAACTGGAGAGCTGCTGGAATTACGTAAGTAAAGGCTATATAGAGCAATTTGTGTGACAACAGAAATATAACAAAACATTGATATTATTATGTACGAAAACTGCGTGAGTTACGTAATTTGTTGTTTGCACACACACACACACACGAACCCGAGATTCCATAATCTTATGATTTGTTGTTGTTATTGCAGCTACATCCAATACTCGAACATCGCTGCTCGTGTCCTGCGTGAAGCCCTGAAAACGGAATTCCGTGCAGATGCAGCCAAACGCAACGAGAGCCACGTGAAGTTCACTCCATGGGCCAACGGCAAACCAGCACGTAAGTAAAATATGCAAAAAAAAAAAAAAAAAAATAGGATTGTGCAATCCCAGGAAAGAAAAGAGCCGGCGTGCTGCAGACCAACATCGCATCGATGATTCAATTATATAAACCCCGCGTATATGATATATACAACATATATTTCAATCATATTTCTATGTGTGTGTGTATATATATTACAGATGACAAGTAAAAAAAAGTTGCCTTAGCCGAAACTAAAGTCAGTTATATAGTAAAGGTGTAAGTCATTGAGTTACCCTCGTTCGAAATGCATCCTAACGTTGTTTGTTCGCCTAACAAAAAATTCTCGAGCCAATATATATAATAACATGATTGTTTTAGCCCGCTCAAACGAGATCTGCGATTTGTGCACTTCAAGAAATTGTTGTTGCTTCCGACTAACTCTTGCCTTCTCTGCCAAACTAATCGCTTCAACTTTGTTTAAACAACTTATTAATCATATTTCTTCTTTTCCCGCAGCGCGCCAACAAACGGAAACTGCCTAAGATGCTTCCCCCAATTAACTGGCGGCCATCAAGATGTGGGAGTAAATTGCTAAGATGTTTCCATAATTAAATTATACTTAAACGAGAATTAAATATGAAAACAATTTGAAAAAAACAAACAAAAACAAGACTTGATTTATAAGTACATTAAACATATGAACCAGAAGTGGAGTGGAACATACAAACTCTTAAATCAATTCTGCTTGGAACATATACGAAAAACACATAGTATGCATAGCATACTTTTTAAAAATAACGTATAAAAGAAACGAATACCAAAAAAACGAACTTAAGCCAATTGTTGTAGTCATATTTGTAGTTGTTGTTGTCATGTTATTGATCTTCCTGTGCAATATTATAGAAATGCGGCCATGTCTGTATCTCCTCGTAGAGAGCCCTGCCCGGACTCTCAGTCGAATTGCACTGGCAGTGGCAAATCAGTCGATAATCCGCATCAATGTGTCCCTCCTCAACGCCGCGTGCCAACAGATTGCGGCACATATTCAATGCATCCTTGGTGGGCAGCTCACGCATAAAGCATCCAATAAAACCGATGCCCAGCGCAATCTTATTGTAGCCCAAGGTGTGTGCACCCACCGCCTGCCAGCCGCGTCCCTCATAGATATTACCATCACAGCCGATCAGAAAGTTATACGCAATGTCATTCCAGCCGCGACTCTCGATGTGGAAGCACTGTAGGATTAGGCATATATTTATGATATAACTATATATGCTATAAGGCTGGCGTACTTACCTGTATGTCGCGTATTAGCCGCACATTGATTGCCCGCTTCTCGGAGCTCTCTGTGGCAGTGTGTACTGAAAAGGATGATGGATAACAGAGTTAGATATATAACTGGAATAATTTAAAACTAAATAAAATTGCGTATATATATTATAAAGCTCAGATAAATGTAGACTATGTATGCGCAGCGTTAAATGTAAAATAGAACAGTGCAGAAATATGCTAGATAGAGACAGAGAGCAAGTCAAATTTGTAGATAATACATAAAGCAACCCTAACAAATTGAATGTTTCTTAAATATGTGCAATTAATTTGAAACTCTTTGTGGTTATAAACTATAATATATATATAGTTTAAAAATAATATATGATACATTAAGTATTATAATCAGTTAGAGTAGGCAAGCACTATAAGCTGAGAGAACAATATAGAACCTGAGTGGATACAGTTGCGATTTGCATGATGAATTTTAGCGACTTGTTATGCAAATTATATATAGTATAAACAGTATCATATTATTGTAGATCTTAAAGAGTATATAATGCTAAGTGTGACCTGCAAATTTGATATGGTAATCGCTGTATGCAAATACTTCCTATACAGCTATCTCTATCTTTCTCTCTCACTTACATATTACAACATATTTAACGGGACGCTGTAGCTTCGTGGGCTCCTCCATGGGCTTCTGGGCCAGCCAGGAGTAACGGGGCACTATGGAACACAGCTCTTTGGGTATTTTGAACTCTATAAAAAACAAAAAACCAAATATAACAAAGATATACATATGTATATTTATAAGGAGTGCGACTCCACGTACTTTGCCTGCTGATAAAAACATCGGAGCTAACACGCTCCTCAGACTCTTCCTCTTCCTCCTGCTGCTCTCTTTGTTCGCTCTCATCGGGCGTGTCAACCGATGAAACTGTTCTCCGCTGCCGTCGCACATTTCGTGGACGCGGTGGCGGTGTTGCCTCGGCAATGATCTGTATATTACCATTGATATTGGTCACATTGCCGATATGGACATTGGTGGAATTACTAATGTTCACATTCCCCACCGTCTGTATACTGTTGATCGAGTTAAGCAGGTCGTGTAGGGCTTCTCTAATGATGGTGCCTTTGCTGGTGGCTGTCAAGCGAGTTTATTAATAATACAAGTATTATTATATAGTATAGTATAGTATAGACTATGCCTGACTCACCCAGAGAGCGTGTGCCAAGTGCAACTGTACTGATCTCCTCGCCCGTCTCATCATCATCATCCTCGTCGTCGTCATCCTCTTGCTCTGTGAATGTATACTCGCTGTCCACCACCGATGATTCGGCTATCGACTCTAGATCATCCTGCTGCGAGTCCAGCCATTCCTGTGTCCTCTCACGGGCTGTGCTCATATTGGACATGATCTTGAATTCGAATTTGCTTTGTACTATTCTATTCTCTGCCAGCTACCTGAACAAGCGCGCGTGACGTCGCCGTTATTGAAGAGTTATTGTTTATCAATATTTTAATATACGAATGTGGGTGTGTGTGTTTATATCAGACAATACATACGTTCAGATTTACATGTATAGACGGACTCGTTGATAAGTTTCCACAGCTACTTGGATCGCTGGCTGCCTGGCTGCGTTGTCCGTCCGCCGATAAGATACCAAAACTCTTTGGCTTTCGTATATTTTATTTTTTCCTCTGGGTCTGCGGCGCGTGTGGTCAGAGTGGTGAAATGCGTCTCGGACAAGGATTATTGGGAAGCACGCGCATCTGGGATTTACAGCAACAACTGCGTACGCAAATTACTAATACTAATGTTAATTAATTGACATAATCGTAATCTGTGTGCAAAAAAGAAAACAAAAGCGTTTGTCATTTGCGCCTGGTATGCTGACCACACACAAATGGCAGGCAATAATTAATTACTTACCATTATTAATAAGTTTTTATCGCTCAAGTGTAGCGTTTTATATAACTAAATCCAGTAATTTCTTTACTTTATCTTGCACCATAAATTCAACACTGATTGAAGGCGAATTGTTTGTTTTGAAATTTATTTGTACGATATTTATAACTTGTTGCATATATTTATCGATTTGTGCGAGCAAAATATCGGCTACGCGGTAAGATGTTAAGATGATGCTGTAAAGCACAGTGTATAGTTAAAAAAATTTAAATTCATTATATTAATTAAATTTTAATTTAATAATTTACCAAAGCTAATTAATTATTTAAATTAAATTCGGAAATTTATTTTAGTTTTTTTTTTGTTCGAACATACTCTGCGCAGCGTACTCAGCCGAGTATGCTGCTTGCGATATATTGTGCAGCACCTTCAACTGAGCTATCGATTGCATGCGATATGTTATTATATTTTTTTTTTTTCAAAATATATCGCTATCGTTCTTACACGGTCCGATGTCATAACCTCGCTGGCGGCGACTAAATTGCTTTTACATTTTGTATTTGTATTCACTTTCGTAATTGTGAATTAAACAAAAAAGAATGTTAACGCTGCGACGTGGAGAGCAGCTGCGTGCACGTCTACAGGCAGCGTGTTGCCGCTACCTGTCCGCCAAAGCAGAGCCGCAGACCTCGGCATTGAGTACCGAGTCGGAGTACACGGCCGAGCCGGAATACCCTGTAATTCGGGATGTGAGTTTCAAGGGACGCAAGCAGCAGACAGTGCGCGACTGGCACGAGGAGATACGTGGTGTGGCCACCGTCGAAGAGAAAATGATTAAAGTGAATATGCCGCGTTATTATGGCTACAAAGTGATCGATTTAAATGACACCAAAACGCCATACAATGCGCTGCCGCTGATGCAACACTACACGCGCACTGTGCTGGAGCAAGTGAAGGTGTCAGCGCCGGCGCCGGCTCCGGCTGAAGCGACCAGCGAGCCAACGAACAAGGAAACGCAGAACCTGGATGCAATTGTTAAGGCGGCACGTGAAGATGTTATTGAGGCTTTGGAATATGCGCACGATGTCTACAAGTAAGTTGAGCTCCACTGTCGATACCTTGGCTGATCTTACTCTTGTTCCCACCCACATTGTAGACATCAGCTGTCGCAGCTGGCGACGACACCACCCGATGCGGTGACACAGGAACGTCAGCTGACGCAAATTATTGTGGAACAAGTGAATCGGGCTGTCCTGCAGGTGGTCAGCGCGGATTTTACGCATTTGCATGATGTTGAGATCGATTACAATCCACGGCACGAGGCCTTCTGGGCTGTCGGTGGTGTTGATCCGCCTAAGAGTGTTGTTAAATCGAAGAAGGGACGTGACTGGCAAAAGGATGATGCGGAGGACAGTGTCGATTGCCTTGTCCAGTATACGGGTGAACCATATCTGGCACTGCGTCATCGCCAACAATTGCCCACATGGAAGAGTGCCGAGGAGAGCGAGAATCTGCAGCTGGCCAAGCAGTTGCCACGCTACATATACGATGCACGCACACTCGGCTACAACACCATGTATCAACATGCTGTCAATGTGCCTGGCTACTGGCCAAGCGCAAATGCACCCAACTTTGGCCTGCTCTCGTTCCAGTCACGTGCACATTTACAGCTACGTCCGGAAGCATATGGTGCACAGGATCTGCAGGAGGCATTGCATGCGCTGGCCATACAATCCTCATATGCCTGGCTCTTGGCACAGGCCAATTATAATGGCTTCAATACCTACAACGAACTAACCTACCCGCTAAATACGCAGACTGTGATCACCAATGGACGCGATTGGAGTTTCTATGAGTATCAGTTGAATACGTTGCTGGTGCATGGCTCCAATGTGGATGAAAATCCACGTGTGAATTTCTGTCGCGGCACAGCAGCACTGCCGCTGTATGGTGAGATTTCTGCGGCAGGCAAATGCATTGATTTCAACGAGGAGACACTGCGTCAGCTGATCCAACTGTATTGCAATGTACCCAGTGTACAGCGTAGCGCCGACGAGTTGCTACCCTATGTGGCCGGATCGACGTTGCGTCGCGTTGCCGACTATGAGGATGATGAGAAGAGGGAATTCCTCGAACACACATTCAAGCACTTGTCCTCGAAACGAGCGCGTCACCTGGAGTTGCCCGAAATCTATATGTGGGAGAAGCTCTACAAGATTGATCACAAGACACGGCCCATGGAGGCGCGTCGTCGTTTCTTCGAGCGCGACATCAATCCGTGGCGACGCACCCTCGACCAGCACGATAAGGAGTATGTGCCGCGCCAGGTGCGACCGGGTGGCAAGAAGAATCGTGAGGGTCGCTATAAGAAAACGTACTATCCCTAGTGTGGCCCCAGGCAATCCAAATCGATCGATTTACTTTTAAAACAAATTTAAACTAAAAAAAAAATAAAACTGTTTTTTGTTGTACAAAACCAAAAGGGAATCTATTGTATTATCCGTAAACCGCCCAGAGAAAGATCTTGCTTTTTTTTTGTTTAATTCCATATGGATTTGCATTGTTTAATATCCGTTTTTCTTTATTGTTTAAAACATTTTATTTAATTGCATATTGTATCGTTTCTTGCGTTTTTTTGTTTTTTCTTTTGTTTTTTATTTACTAAGTTAACATTTCTTGCCGCTGAGTAGTTGTTGGCATTTTAAATTGTTTAGTTTTTTTTTTTTTTTTTTTTTAATTTCGATTTTTGTATTTTTATTAATGTGTGTGTTTGTGTGTGTGTGTCAGGGTGTTTTTTGCGTCTGCTTTTGAAATTTCTTTTTATTTTAGTTTCTAAAACAATTTGCTTTTTTTTAATTGCTGTATTTATTTTGCTTGTTTAGTTTATGTTTTTTTTTTATTTAGATTCGATTATTTTTTTTTGGTTTTTGGTTTTTCGGTTTTGTTTATATCGTACAACCATATGCTTGCGTTTTTATGAAGTGTTTCTCCCGGGCTGCCCTTGGGTGTAGTTTTGTGAGTTTTAGAGAGTTTAGGGTTATTTTTAATGGGTAATTTACTAAGTACTATATGTGGATGTTGTATCTTTAATACACACACACACACACACTGGTTGAACGAATAATTTGAGGCATTGTTGTTGTTGCTGCTGTTGTTATGCGATATATTATTGTCCTAGATCAGAGAGAGTGCGAAATGACGTTGCTATAAAAAGGGTTTGTGCTATAAAGTTTGGCATAGAGGAGTAAAATTCGTTTGACTGCGTGATTGGAGCATGATTTGTAGGTTAGGTGAGACTTTAAGGTTCGAAAATAAATTCCTGACTTAGGAAACGATACTTGAATCTTTGCCATATGCGATTAAGGCATAAAAAAAACTCTTAGAAAAACAGAAAACATTTCTTTGCCTTAGCTGAATCTGATCATACAATGCGCATCAAATTTATATATATTATTATTTTTTTTTTTTTTCTGCATAAATGAATTATATTCGTTCTGTGTGTGTGCGTCTCTGTGTGTATGTGTGTGTGCGTGTGTGCGTTTTATATTGTTCTACAGATCTTGGCTTGGAATACCATTTGGCAGCTGCACTCAGCCTAATCACTAGATCATATCATATTCTCATTTAGATATATATGTATACTCATAGACTCGTACACGCTACACGCTATATTAAAATTACATCTGATTCGGTTGGCTTACCCTTCCAGATATATAGTAGTATAGTATTTATGTATGCATGTATATATTTCTTATATCAAGTTTTATTTTATTGTTGTCATCTTTAGCACTTAATTGCAACACAGCTAACAAATACATATGCGTGTGTCTGTGTGTGTGTGTGTGTGTGTTTACTTCGATTTCCTTTTATTCAGATGAAGTTCGCTTATCGCTAGCATATATATATTATGTATGTATGTATTGTATATTATATACTATATATACTCTTGGGTATGCAGGCTCTCTAATCCTAGACTTAGTTCCTAACGCATCACGAACAAGAACACACTATACATAGTACAATTAGCTGTGTGTGTGTTAGTGTGTGTGTGTGTGTGAGTGTGTGTGAGTCTGTACTATCTTAAGTATTTAGTTTAGATCTTCGCTTTACACCAACATCACTTGCAATGTTTGTTTTTGTATCTGTATTTAGTTCGTTTAGTTTCAGCTATTTTTTTTTTTTTTTTCTTGGCATATGCATTTCAGATCTCGAATCTCAAGAGAAAATTTAGAATACTTTTTAGAAATTTACAAAAACTAAATGAATGTATCTCAAAACTATGTTTGCAATTGCAAAAAAAGATAGAGAGAAAAAGAGACAGAGATAGAGGTTAAAAATGTCGTAAGAGTTGTAATATTTTCGAAAATCTTCTTGAGGTCTCTGATCTACTATTATAAAATTGGGGAGTTTGTATTTGTTTTTTTTCTATTCTTTGAGTGAGAGTTAGATAGTTTGATTGGAAAAGAGAGTGAGCGTGGAAGTTAGAAAGAGAGGGGAAGTTGTAGGCTAGATATGTATGTATGTTATATGTGTTGAAATGAAGCTAGGTCTGTCTGAGGCATGCGATGCTATAGTAGTATCTATGTAGTATATGTACTTATCGCATAAGTCTTTGAAGTTGAAACATCTCTAAGCTAAAGCAAGTTCAATTCTGTCTGTCGCTTGATATACTTGTTTTTTTTTTTTTTATTATTTTTTATAGTTCTGGAAACCGAATAAAGTTGAGGTTCTCATTGCAGAGTTCATTGAGTAAGCCATCGTCATAGAGTTCATCGTTTTATGATTTTACGTAGTATTTAATATGCCATTAGGGTGTCACTATGTTGCTGGCAAGTATAATTAAATTTGTTGTTTTTTTCTTTACATTTTTTTACTCCCATTCTAATTAAACCACTCTAAAGGGATAAACCACAAAACGATTGAAAAAATCCAAAAAAAATCATTTCAAAATAGATATTGGCAAATTCGTTTACCTAAGTAGTTTCATAACCTTTTGCTATTGTCAAAATGATATTCACATATACAATATGTATATATACTATATATGTATATATATATATTAGTATTCCTTTTATATATTCTTTTTTTTGTTTGCTTTTGATCGGCGATTGTCTATACATACTCGTATAAGATGTTTTGCAGTTGGAAATTGGAATGATCGAAGGGTAATACGATTGGAAATGATTCAAAAACGAAATAGCAAAGTTATAGACAAGTTTTCTTTTTTTTTTTATATAACTAAATGAATCGTTTGCGAATCTTGAATGTATAAACGAATCACGAATCTATATAAAACGTTATGCTCTCTGCATGTGTGTGAAACCATTTGCATTATTATAGCATACATACATATTCACTAAAAAAAGTTTATCAAAATCGGTTTATTTGGTTTTATCTCGTCTCGTATATATGACGTACGTATTATACTAAATTCAAATAACTTATCTCAATCTGCAATCAAATCGAATTGTACAACAAAAGTTTCTGTTATTTTTATTTATTGTTTTTTTTCTGTTTTTTTTTTTTTTTACTACGAGGAAAAAATTACCCTTTAGTTGTTGTTATTACTGCTGCTGTCTTTTCTGGCATTACCCCTAAACAATCTGAACTCTTCGTCGTAATACTCGTACACCGCCTGAATTGCTTTTTGGTTGTAAATTCGCGTTCAGCTTTAATTGGCTTATGGTGTTTTTTTTTTTTTTTTACGTTTGTTTTGAAGCAAGAAGCTTTGTCTTTCTACATCTGGATTTTCGCATCGTGACTTTAAGTGTTTTTCTTTTAAATCGTTATTTAAATGTAAAGTTTAGTTTGGTTTTTATTTTTTATTTAAGTGCGTACTTTAAGCATTTAAAATGTTGTTTAAGAAGTGTTTAGTTTTTTTTTTTTTTTTTTTTTAATTATAGAGACTTAGTTTGCTTAGCCGCCGACGAATAATGAAGTTGCCCACCTTGTGATCTTGAAAACTTGCCCCAAGGTGTGTAAGAACAATGGAAAGTGCCTTAAAGTCAATAAATAAAATTAAAAAAAAAAAAAATAAATAAAATTAATAAATAACAATTTAATTAAGTTAAAGTGAAAATAAAAAAACAACTTTTAAATATATCTGAATTGAATATAAAAAATAATAATAGATTCAAATATAAAAAATAAAAACATAATATTATACAATCTTAAAATATAACCATTAGAAAAAAATAAAAAAAGCTCTTTTATCCAAGTTCCATACACCAAAGCTTTTGCAACGCAAACTTTTATACCAATTTCTCTGTTGCTTGACGCTCTCAAGACAGTCATGCTTTGTTTTATGGCAAAGTTTTCGACCAGAAAAGTTGTTTTTTTTTCTTTTATGGTTAGCTCGAGCGCAGAGCTTTATGTGCAGTCGCTAGACGACGCTAAAAGCTCCGCTGCTGTAAGAGTCCCCGTGCGGCGGCTAAATAATGTTTGCAGTATATGCAAAATAGTAGTAGTATTTTGGTATTTTTTCGTTTTGTTTAAATTTTTTTTTGGTATTTAAATTGAAAATCAGTTGATTTCAAACAACTTATTTAGCTTCTTCTTCTCATGCAGTTTAGTTAGGTTAGTTTAGTTTAGGTTAGTTAAGGTTTTTAGGCAATAAGTTTATAGATTTGTTTAGTGTTTAGTTTAGTTTTAGTTTAAGGTTTTAAGTTTTAAACGCTTCGCTCTTTAAATACATATGTAGATAAGTAATTCAATTAATTTGCATTTTCTTTTTTGTTTTTATTCGTTTTCTTTTTTTTTTTTTTTGTTTTTTAAGATTAAGGAAGACCTTTGCTTGTGCATAGCCCTTAGCAGCTTTTTTGGTGTTCTCCTGCTCTGTCGATTTTCTCTTTGATCTCGATCTGCTCTGTACAAGTACTACGTTTATTGCTGAGTTACACGTAATTGGCTGCCTAATTGATATACACTTGTATATGGCTAATATCGTATATGTATATATATCATATATGTGTGTGTGTGTGTGTGAGTGTGTTGGTTGCAACTATAAAAATACAGTTATTGCAGCTTACATGGCTAAGCATAAACAAAAAAAAAAAAAAAAAAATACTATGGAAAACGAATACGAATCTCTGGAAACTCGCATTCGTCTCATCTCTCATGATGACCTACTATATAATATATAGTATATGTAGATGTATATATTTATCTGTATATAAGTATGTATAGTATATGCTCATTATATGTATATATATATATATGTAATATGTATGTATAGCTAATACTTAGTACTCGGTTATAAGAAGCATGTCAATGTGACACAGAAAATTATAATTCGTTTACAGCGTAATTTCATGGGGTGTATGTAGTGGGGTTAATGGCGTCTTTCTAGGGGGGGTACCCCTTTTACTGGTGTAATACGTGGTGTAAGCCTTATGCAAAGCAAAGTACATACAAATTGATCTATTTGGGTTTGTAAAAAAACGCCGTGTGACTGACTGTGTGTGTGTGTGTGTGGTATTTTTCTGGTATTTTTTAAATGTACTATGTCTGCAGTTGTTGTTGTTCTTGTTGTTGTTGTAGTTGAATACAATTGTTTTTTTACGCTACGCACGAATTTGCTGTTAACTTTTTGCTGTTCTTTGTTGAAATTTCGTTTAAAAATTCATTTAATTCTAAATTTGCTTTTCTTATCATTTTTTTTTTTTAATTTTCGTTTATTTTCTCATATTGTGTGTAGCTTAAATATTTGTCATATGTATGTATCTGTATATTTGACTAACCTTTCGCACTATGCTTTATCTAACTCTTAGTCTAAGTACTGTAATTTAATTATTATAATTTTTTTTTTTTGTTTTCCTTTCATGTAACTTTCCTTTCGGTTTATTTTTATAAGCATTACTTTATATCTTTTATTTTTATTCTTCTTGTTCTGGATTTTTTGCTGACTATCTTGCATTGCCTCGTATATATGCATGTATATTTATATATGTATATATATATATATATATAATATTTAAAAATAGTTAACTTTATACTTTGTTTTCGATTTCTATACTCATCGCTTATCGCTGCTCAGCTCTTTCTCTGTCGCAAAGCTGCCTGCTACATAACTCGATCGTTAGCTGTGCCATTTCACATCGTTTCACACTGTTGTTGCATTTCACTTCCATTTTGTTTTTAGCTTGTCTCTGTGTTTTGTTTTCTTTTGTTTTCTGTTTTGTTTTTTGTCGGCCATGTTGTTCATATGTTAAGTATACGTTACATTTACATATACCATAATCCCGAATCGAACCCAGAATCAATTCGAGCTGCGATTCCAAGTTTTTTTGCTTTGTAGTCAATTTTCTTTTTGAGTTTGCTTGAGTGTTTTTGTTTTTTCTTCTTTTTGTTGCATTTTTGCAGAATGCAGTGCATGAGAAATTCTTGGAAATGTTAAAATGAGTCGATACAAAGACTGGGACATACTAAGTATGATACAAGCTAAGCTAAATAATTACTAAAATCGTTTAGATATACATAAACAGATTTTCAATTGCCGATTGACAGTCGAACTGTCCTCCGTACCGAGCTGCAAAGTTAATTAAGGCAGCAAACGATAGTTATCGATTTATTTTTTGCGATTGTTTCTATTCGAATTTTTGTTGGCTATCAAATATGGCTGCCGTTTCTTGCGAAATTCGAAGTTAATAAAATTTGCAGCTCGATCAGATATGAAAATATTTACAATTTTCTTTAAGAATTGCAGAAGCAAAGAGAGAGGGAGAGAGATGAATATGCACAGTTCGACTGTATGTGTGGTATTTTTTTTTTTTTTGTTATGAAGCAAAAACAATTTACAACAAAACAAGAACACGTATGTACTATAGATAGTGCGTGAGTGTGTGTTTCTGTGTGTGTGTGTTTGCCTGTATTTGCCTTTGTGTATTTGTTCACATCGAATTTGAAATTTATTGTGACTGGTTTACGTTTTGTTCATACGATTTTCTATCACAGCAACAAATTTGTATACACTATTTTACATACTAAAAACGAGAAAATAAAACATGAAACTGGGGAGAAAGAGAGCGAGGAAATAAAACAATAAACAATGTGTTAAGAAAAAATTTAAAACTAAATATGGAAAATTAATTATTTTACAATAATTGTATAGAAAGCGATGGGAAGGGGAATTAATTTGGACATAGGAGGAGAGTTAATTGAAAATAAAAACAAATTGTCGTACAATTTTCTTTTTTTAAGATTCGTTTTTTATCGCTTTATTGATAGACAAACAAAGAGAAAGAAAAAGAGGAAAAAAACAAGAACGTAAATTGGTGTACAAATTGTTTAATTGTTTCGCATTTGTTTTCGCTTGTTTTTTTTTGTTTCTTTCTACTATTTAGTACTATATCAACTTATAACGAAATTGAAGTGACACGTTGAAAAGAACTTGAAGTTGAAAAGCATTTTTCGCATTTTTTTTCTCGCTTGTTTTCTTGTTTATGTACTCTTTACACACGATTTCATCAGGGGGGGAGGGTTTTTATCTTTTCTCCTATTTTTTTGTTGTTGTCTTTTTACAAAAGTAGAAACAATATTTGTACGACTGGAGTCAACTGAAGGACCATTGCGAAGACCGTTGCAGCTGGGCGCAGCGCTTACGGGAACTGCATAGACAGAGGGAGGGGGGAAAAGGTACAGAAAGTGAGGTTAAAAACGAGTTGCATATAAGGCAAACTATACTCACAATGAAATGTGGCGCCGAAAACAACACCGCCAACGTGGCTATAATGGTGAAAAGCGTGAAAATAATAAGGCACAAACGATCCACGACCATTGCAGCGAATTTCCAATCACGTGTTATATCTCCAGTTTCGTCCTCTTTCTTTAGCTGCAGTTGGCAAGGAAATTTCGGACGTAGAAATTCAGTATTATTTATTGAAGTGACCTACACTTACCTGATCGGTTATCCAGCGCAGCTCCTTCAATATCAGCGCCAATTCGTATTCCGCCGAGGAGCCCAAACAGGTGTGCGAAATTGCCTCATGCATCCGTGCATCGGCCACAGCGGCAACGGGTCCAACGGGACCCACAGGACCCACGCTGCCATCATCGCCTTGCCTGTGGAAAGAGCTCAGTGAATCAATCAATCAATCAATCAATCAGTCAATTGAAGGTTCCAACATCGTTCAAAGGAATAAAGTAAAGTATATTTCATATAGCTAAATTTGTCCATCTGTCAATCCTGTCATGGTTTCTCTATCAGTTCTATTTATTTTCTTTAGTGCTCTCTATAAGTCTCATTTTTTTTGTAATTTCTGTAAGCGATGCAAAGCTAAAAACCCAGGAAACAACAACAAAAAGCTAACAGAGTTATGAAGGATATATAATAGGCAGATCAAGTTTATATCAAATGTATGTTGCCACGGCCAAATCGGCAATTTGCAATTATTAAGCAAAGTATTAAATTTATAACGTTATTTTTCGGTATACACAAAGCTGAATACAATATGAATATATTCTCCAAATTACAATCCGATCGCATTAATAACATAGAAGTTATTCAAGTCAAAGTTTTCAGTACAAATGTTCGGTACGCGCAGCTGACGTCGACGTCGACGTCGCGACGCGTCGCTGTACGCTGCGAGTGCGAACGAGTAAGCTATATGTATGTAGAGGAATTATTTGTGCAGAATTCTTTTTTTGAAAATATTAGTGTGTTTAAACGTTTGTTTTTTTAACCTGAGTGATTTTACATTTAAAAAATAGCAAAATGGAATATTTGAAATTTTTCGATATTTTGGAAATTTAGATAAGGGTCCCCCCTATGATTTTTCAACAACAATTTTTTTTTTTTAATTTTGAATCGCGAGTTTTTAATTTAAATCGATTGCGGAGGTCAATATTAGTACTAAACAATTATTTAAATTGATTTTAAACGATACTTAATTTTTGCCCAAAAATCATGTCAAAATGGTCAAAAAATTAGACAAGTAACACACTAAACAGGCCTGGTACCCTCATTTTACACCGATCGTAACTTTCTTAAAAATCAAACGATTTTCATGCGGAATGACATTTTATTTATGTTTTAACAATCTGAGTGATTCTGCATTTAAAAATTACCAATGTGAGTATTTTGAAATTTTTCCGATATTTTGGAAATTTAGATAAGAGTCCCCCCTATGATTTTTTTTTTAAATTTGAAATCGCGAGTTTTTTGTTTTAATCGATTGCGGAGGTCAAAATTAGTACTAAACAATTATTTAAATCGATTTTAAACGATACTTAATTTTTGCCCAAAAATCATGTCGAATTGGGCAAAAAAATAGACATGTATCATCCTCAACAGGCCTGGTATCCTCATTTTACACCGATCGTAACTTTCTTAAAAATCAAACGATTTTCACGCGGAATGGCATTTTGTTTATGTTTCAACAACCTAAATGATTCTACATTTAAAAAATAGCAATACGGATTTTTTGAAATTTTTCGATATTTCAGAAATTTCATATACAAATTTGTAGGTATTTTTTGAAGAAAACTTCGGTTGTTTTTTGTTATAAAAGTGGAAATCCTAAACTTAAGTTAATTCCAACTTGGCTTATTGTTAACTCAGTTCCCTTTTTGGGGGGTGGGGAGGAGACACGTGCCTCTGCACTCACACTGGCTTCCCTATAAAGTATATTACGATTGTATTACGTATTTCTATGTGTGTTTTTCAGCTTGTCACTAAATGCGTGTCCTTGCTACTTGCCACATGCCACATGCCACTATTTTCTATGGCATTGCCTGCACTTTTTTTTTTTTTTTTTTTGTTGTCTTGTCTCCATTGTTGTTGTGCCACACACACACACACACACACATACACATACATCTTGTCATTGTCATTGTCATTGACTGTCAGTCGAGGCATTGCTACTATATGAGTATACGGATGTGGATGAGGATGGGGATAAGGATGCGGATGCGGATGTTCCTTGTTGAAGTTGTTGTTGTCGTTGTTCGTCTTGTTTTTTTTTTTCCCCTGTTTATACAGTTTTTTTTTCTTCTAGCTATTGTTGTTGCATTTTCTTATATTGATATTGTCGTCAAATCGTTTAAAGTTTTTCTATTTTCCAGTTTGTCCCATTTTCACAGCGTGTTGTTGAGTTTTGTCTCGTTTTTTTTTCTTTTCTTTTTTTTTTTGTCACAATTTTCATTGAAATTAAATGGCCACGCGTTAAAAGTTTCCTGTGGTTCTTTTTTTCATTTTGTTTTTTTACGTTACGCGTCCCACTGTGCGTTCACAATTGTGTGAAATATTTTTGGGGGAATTCCTTTTAGGAATTTTGATGTACGCGTCAAAACTTTTTACCAAGTTTGATTTGAGCTAAGCGCACACATTTATTTCCAAATGGATCTTGATGTGTTTTGCGCTAATATATTATTTATGACATGATATAATATTAAATACAAAATAGTATACAGGAAAACAAACTTGAGACTTTGAGAAACTTTGCGAACGAAGTGTTTGGAAAATTGTTACTATAAATTTGTTTTAATTGATAGGAGAGCATATTATACAAGTTGAGGCTGTTTTTTGTACAGTTTTTGGGGGGAGTTTTGACATATAGATAGATTTACCTGAACATTGTCCTGTAGTATGTGGGTTGATGTGGCAACGTGGCGCTAGTGCAGCGATGATTGCAACGGAAATCGTCATCGATATCGAGTACATTGGCGAGCAGGGACTTTGAGGATCTAAAGAAGTTGATAAAGAGAACGAGAGAGAGAGGGAAAAGCGAGAGTATCGTACAGTTTAGCCGCGGAAAAAAACAGAGAAAGATATATAGAGAGAGATATATGGAGATTTGGTCAAGTCTAAGTTAAAGCTAGCTGGGTTACCTCTCCTTAAGCTCAACGTTCTGGATCTGCTGCTTCTTGTCGCCAGCGTTTGAGGAGCCCGACGACGATGGCGGCGGCGGGCATTCGTAGCCGACCTGTCCGGGTCTTTGCATGCGCAATATGCAAGGTAACCAATAAAGGAATATTACTCTTATCTGTGTGTGCGAGTTCGGCAGAGAGAGAGAGAGACGGTGGTGTGTTGGGTGATGCGGTATTAAAAATAATAGCAATAAGTATATTTTTGGTTTTTTTGTGTTTTTGGTATATTTTTTGTATATTTTTTTTTTTTTTGTATAGTAGATATGATGCATTTTTTTTTAGATAAATTTAAGTTTTGCATTTAAGATTGCGTTTTTAAGTTTTCATTGAGATTAACAAGTGTTTTGATTATTCGTTGTTGTAGTTGTATTCGTTTGTTGTTGTTGTTTTTGTTAGACACATACATAAGTCCAAAAAGAAATATTGTTTTTAGGTATTTTGTTTGGAAATTTTAAGTTTAAAGTATTTTTTTGTTATCGATTTAAATCAAGTTTTTTTTTTTTTTTTTTTTTTTTTTGTAGTTACACATCGAGTTAGAGTTATATATGTACATGTTTGTTTATGTGGTTGGTGTATGCGTGTGTGAGTGTGTGTATGTGTTAGATAGCACGCGCGAGTACGAAGATAGTTAGTTAGTTGCAGAGTTAGTTAGTTAGTTTGTTAGTTAGTTGTTGTTGAGGGGAGTGGAAGAGACAGTTGAAGAGGCATTTGAGTTGAATAGAGTTATTTGATTTTTTTTGTATTTTTTGTATTTTTATTTTAAAATTTTTTTTTTTTTTTTTTTTTTTAGCGTTGAGTTGCCAGTTTACGTAGAAGTTGTTGTTGTAGTAGTTGTTGTTGTTGTGGTTGTAGTTGTAGTTGTTGGCCAGAGTTATATATTTGTTTGTTATTTGAAAAATAAAAGTTTCGGGTGTGATTATTGTGCTTATTTTTTTTTCATCTCGATATTGTTTGTTTTTGCAAGTAGTAAGTATTAGTATTAAGTAGTAGAAGTTAGGAGTACAAAATACAAATACTTATAAGGCAAATATATGGGTAAAAGCATAGTAGTAATAGTATTTAGTAGTATTAACATTCAAAACGGAAATCAAATCAGACTGCGAATGTTATGAGAACTAATTTGTATAAAACGAGAGAAATTGCATGATGATTGATTCATAGTATATCGGTTTAATATAGTATGTTATATATAGTTTAAAGGTTTTAACATTCAGTTTAAGCATATTTCTTGTTTAGGTTTTTCGGTAGGAAATTAAAAGCGTTCTGTTCGGGTTCGAGTGGGGTTTGAGGTTAAAGATGATTGAATTTCTTTTGGTTATGCCAATCTTTATAATGAATTTAGCTGATTTATGATGGCTTGATGAGCGTGGCTGGGATAGTTTCGAATATTTTTTTGAAAGCTACAAAAACAGACAGAAATTTTTACAAGAAAAAGTTTTGAAACAGCTACGATATTTTTTTAGGCCACGCTCATCTCTTTCTATAATAACGACAGAAGAGTTATTTTTGAAAATTAAAAAAAGAAACACCAATACGAAATATCGTTATTTTTTTTGATTTGAAAATCTCATAAATATATTTTGACTTAGTTCTTCAGCATGCAGCATAGTGTACAAAGTTAAGATGCATACGAGTTCTTGAGGTGAGTGTAAAGTTACGAGAGAGAGAGATAGTTCTTGTCTAAAAGTTTTAAACAAGTTTCATCTATACACAAGTGTGTGAGATGTGTGTGTGTGTGTGGCTTATTGTACTTATGTAGTATATGTAGTAGTATATTTGGATAGTTAGTATAGTTAGTATTAGTATGTACAGAGAGAGAGAGAGAAAGGGGTAAGTTTTCAGTTTCAAGTTTCGATGCGTGCGTGTTTGGAGATTGTGTGGGTTTGTTTTTTTTTTTTTTTTTTTTTTTTTGGGTGTCATTTTTGTGTTTCAAATATTGTTGTTTGTTTTGGTTGAAATGATCGATTCGTTTTCTGACAAACATAAGCAATCGAACACGTATCGGTATCTCTCAGAACGCTCAGAAAATAACGAAAGATATAATCAAAGTTGATATTGAGAAAAAAAATAGAGATAATGTAGAAGGAGTTCAACTTAAAATCGAAAAAGTTTAGACATATTTTCACTTTTTCTTGTTTTTTTTTTTTTTTTTTGGTTTTTAATAAGTAAGTAAAGTAAGTAAGTAAGTAAGTAAGTAGTTAGCAAGTAAGTTAGTTAAATTTAGTAAGTTTGAATATAAATATTACCCATTCACTCATTTCATGCGTATCTGGATTTCTATGATGATAATTGAGGATAAGTATGGTTGACACAACTGATGAGGCCACCATAAACATAATGCAATTGAAATAAGTTCCTAGAAGGACACAAAAATTACACAAACATTGTGGTCATATATCGATGTATCGAATATTTATCGAATACGAGCTCATACGCTCATTCTATTCTATTTGATTAGTTTTCTTAGTTTTCTGTAAGAAGAATTTCATATGTTGTTGTAGATCACAATTCGTCGAGGCAACCCCTATATAAGTATGTACTATATCCCTGACATACTTCTTTGGTGGGGGCGATAGAGTACGCGATAGTTATAAAGTATTATGTATTTGGTTCGGTTTTGTGTGTGTATTTTGTAGTTTGTTTTATTTTTTTTTTTTTTTTTTTTGGGTTTTATACACAGTTTATTGTTTTTTTTCTTCTTCTTGCTATTTACAAATTATAGAAAATTTTGAAAAAATTGTTGTAGCTGTTTTTGTGGTTTTTTGTGTTTGTTATTGTTTTTGCTGTTGTTGTTGTTGTGGTTTTTTATTGGTTCTTTTCTTAAAGCTTACTAAAGTTTACTTGTGGCAAGTAAAGAGTAAAGTTAGAAAAAGTTCAAAGCAGTATATATTAGAAAAATTAATGAAATATATATAAACATATACATATTCGATAGATATACACATAGCATTGTATATGTATGCGTATATCAAATATATATTTAGTAGTAAAAGTATAGTTTAAGACTTCATTTGTGGTGAGAATATTAAGTTATATTACAAGTGTTTGCCTAGACTGAAAAATAAGATTTCGATAACAGTATGTTCAAGTACTGCAAATGCGACGATAGTTGGAGTTATCGATTTTGATTTACCGAATAAAATCCAGAATTTGGGAATACTTGTATATTTCATATTATTTTTAATTATTAAGCCATTATAATTTTTTATTTTTATTTATTTTAAGCCATAAACACAACTATCGATAGTTTTGCAGCACTTGGGAACATACTAGAAAGGACCCCCGCCCAAGTGTTATTAACCCAGCCTCTGCCTGCTGTAGATATCCGACCCCCCTTCCACAAATAGAGCGCTGCAAACTTGTGGCCCAATTCAAAGTTATCGGTTCCGTTCGGTTAGGAGCGGAGTCTTTGAAATGAACCGCGCGTTTGTTTCAGTTACGCCCGGATCGAAGCTCTATGTATCTATATATATTTCCCCCAGTTCTGTCTGCTTTACTTTTTTGTTTCATTCTTCAAATTGTTGCTCAGTATTGTTTTCATTTCTTTCTATTTTCTTTTGTATCAGGGTGGGATTTACAATCGTATTTAATCGGTTTTCGTTTAGTTTTTTGTGCACAACCAATTATCCGCAATCATCATTTTTGGTTAAAAATCGAGATCTGATTCGGTTCTTCGAAATAGTTGAGCTGTAAAATTGATGATAGACATGGGTCGGTGGGGCAAGGTATTTTTTTTTTTTTTTTTTTTTTGGATTGAGTTGGATGCTTGGTTAATCTGTTGTTGTTTGTTAAGCTACGTTTTGTTCTTGTGTTCTAGTACTGTAGTTTGGTAAGGTTGTTGTTGTTGTTAAAGAGAGAGAGAGAGAGAGAGAGAGCGGGAAAATGGAAAGGGGTCTGCGGGTCTTCGATTTAGTTAATAATTCTATTTATTAAATTTGATTTAGCTTATGCACAGTGAATTCTGAGAATATTATGCGATGGTTATTAAATGTATTTACATAAAGAGAGAAAATAATAATATAAAAAAAAAAGTGCGAAAAAGAAAGAATTTCGATCAAATCGAATTGAATTTTCTCGTTTCACTGTGCATATTGGATTAATAGAGTTGCGTTTTAGCTTTACATTCGGAACAGTTTAGCGATTATTGTTGGGTTTTTTTTTTTTTTTTTTTTTTTTTTTGTAGCTGTTACTGTTGCTGTAGCTGTTGCACTAGTTGTTGTAGCTGTTGTTTTTTTTTGGTTTTTGTTATGGGGCACATACACTCCACTACAAAGTTATGGCGCTCTAAGCGATATGGATTGATTGAGTAGTAATATAACTAGTCGCATATGCATATAAAACGTATGTAGTTGGTGGAATTTTTTTTTTTTCTGGTATGGTATATATTTGAGTTACCTTAGTAGGGATTAGAGCTTGGAGCAGAGATCACACACACACAGAGAAAGAGAGAGACACACATACAGAAGGCACACGTGCCTAGACGTGTACGCTTCTACTACTGAGTACGTGTGTGTGTTTGTATGTGCGTTGCAGTTACATATATGGTAGTATATATACATATATATATATATAGTATTATATATATGGGACACATACATAGACATATATATGGTACAGTTACAGATACGTTGTATGTCTGCTAAGGTATCCGTTGAGAAAAAAAAAAAAAAAAATAATTTCGTGTTTTATTTACAAGTGTATTTGCAGCTAAGTTCGGTGTGTGTGTACGTTTGTGTGTGTGTGTGAAACAATGATTGCACATGTCTGTGTGTGTCTGTGTGTGTGTATGTCTTGTTGAGTAAGCGAAACACCATCAAAAAACATAGATCAAAAGTTAGCATGGGGTATATTTAGTATAAACAACATGAGAGTTATTACTACCACACTACGTCACAGAATCCAAAATCCAACAGAAACCACAAAGTAGAAGAAAACAAAAATCAAAAAAATAAAAAAAAAACTAAAAAAAAAAAATATAGTTTAAATATTTACAATAATTTCTCAACCCAACCCAAAAAAAGCTAAAAAAGGAAAAGATTTGCAGCTATACTAATTTATATACCCCCCATGGTCGCCTAACCAAAGCTTTTTTCGATTGATCAGAGTTCGATAAACGATACTCGATTTTCGATATTATTTATTTATTTTTTTTGGGAAATTCGTTTGTAAATCTAGACAAAAGATTTGCAAATTTGATGCATGCATACGAGTACGATCAAAAATGTTGCTGTACAGAGATACATATACTGTATATCATAATTGATATATGTATATATGTGTGTAATTTACAGTTAAACACAGACATCGAGAGAGACAGAGATAGCAATAGATAGACAAAGATAGAGAGACAGAGAGAGAGTGAAATTGCTTTGCTTTATTTAGTTTTTTTTTTTTTTTTTTTTTTTTTTACGGACATTGAATTCCTGTTTTACTTAGTTATTTACAGCTGATCCCGTGTAGTATTTGTGTTGGTGTGTGTGTGATTGTCTGCGTGTGTGTGTTAGTGTGTTGGTAGTAAAAGCCGTTGCCTTATTGAGCAATGCGACTAAACAAGCTCAAACTGGCAAAACCAATTGACGGCTCAGTTGACATTGAACCTCCGCCCATAACGAGGTGCCCCGCCCCTAACGCCCTCTCACAAGTGGGGGGGGGGGAAATGTATCGACACATATTCGTATTCATATGCACACCATCCATATTCATATATTGATATTCATATGCGGCGTATGCAATGTAAAGTTATGCGAGATTTATTTTTTTTTCTTTCTTTCTTTTCTTTTCTTTTCTTTTCATGGATGATGGTGGTACTGGGGGGAGGTACGTGGGCGGGGCTTGTCAACAGTTTATAGGCATTTGTGTTCTTGCATGCCAACAAGAACGTTTTTTCTTTTACATTATGTGGTAGTGGTCCTTGGCAAATATCTGACGTCGAGTACTCGTCGTACGCATAGAATCCAAAATAATATATCACAGAATCAGAATCAGAATCAGAAAAACAAAGCGCTACACAAATAAAACAGATATGTAGTAGTAGTAGTAGTATATATAGTAAATATATATATATATTGATAAAGATATGCATATAGTATGTGGAGATAGATATACATATGCGGTTATAGATACTCCTCCGCCTCCCACACGAGCTTCACGCGGGGCAAGTTTTCAGTTTGTTTCTGTTCTCATCTGTTTTTTTTTTTTTTTTTTTTTTTTTTTTTTTTGGGGGTTTTGTCGCTATCGAGTGCATGCTTTGAGAAAGAGATAGAGAGAGTTTCAATTTCCATACCAGTCCTCGAGATACGATAAGAAAGATACAAGATACGAAATTCAAGATACACATACTACGATTGATAGTTATGAAATTTAGTTAATATGTGTATGTATGTAACTGTGTGTGTGTGTGTGTGAGAGACCTTCTGTGTGTGTGTGAGAAATGTTGTGTATGTGTGTGTGTGTAGATATGCATACTTATATAGCTACTGTGCAGTGAGATACGAACAAGTTTCTAGATGATTAATTAGAATTATTTACAATGATATTCAAGATTGAAGGACGAGTGGGAGTGGGGAGGGGCGGAGGTACATGCTGGATAGGGATGACAGAAATGACAGAGCTTCACAATTTTGTACTTAGTATTATTATAGAGAAATGTCTTTGGGTACAATCAAAACGATAACACCAGCAGCAGCAGCGGCGGCGGCGGCGACGGCGGCGGCCTCCGTCTATCGTCTATCGATAAGTCGCTAAAAGGAGTAGTTAAAATTGTGTGTTCTGTGAACTAACGATTAACGATAACAGTTAAACTCAGGTTCAGGTCACGGATACCCCATGAGGGACTTACCTTAATGCGATACATACACACACACACATATATATATATGTAGATAGGTACTATATGTAGCTAATTACCAACTAATTTGGCTACAAATATGATGATGCATACATATGTATACTTATATATGTGTATATTCTGATAGGTCGATCGCTATTATCGATGATCGATGATCGATTATTGATTATTGATGCATGCTGCATGTGGCAAAGAAGCCCAAAACTTCTCTAGATACGACTAGATGTAGATCTATTAATGGTATCGTTACGATTATGTGTGTACTTGTTGTTGTTGTTGTTATTTTTGTTCTTGTTTTGTTGTATTTTGTAGAGCTACAGGTACATTTAGATATTATCATAATGGGGATCACATACAACACTCAGGCATATCTCTAGGAGTTATCGATAGTTTTCACTTAATTCTACTCTACTAATTACTATTGATGCTCTAAGCTATCGATCCCTTCGTCTCACAAATTAACAGTAAATTAACCTTAAATTTAATTGTTATCGATAGTTGAAATTCAAGTGCCTCACAGTATTGCAATTAAGAATTGCATTCCTAATTACAATTATGAACTGAATTATGCATAACGCATCTCAACTACTCGAATAACACATACGTGTATGCATGACGTGGATGATTTAGTTACGCAGTTGGCAACTCTGGCTGAGGTGAACTAATTTCGCACACACACACACATGTATGCTAACAATTTGGGATTTCTAATGATAGAACACATATGTAGAGCAATGCCACAAAAATCTGAAGATTATGAAAGCTAAAAGCACAAGCAGGGCCCTTAGAGCCCTGGCCAGGCAGCAGAATGGGATGGTCTGAAATATTGGAATATTCTAGATTCAGAATAATTAAATTTAGAATCAATCTAGAAGTCAAATCATGAAGATAAAGTCATTCCCTAAAAGAATCTGCTGATTTTTAAGGAAGTACGGAGTATTGGAAGTTCTGGTAGGGTCCCCACATGGAGGTAAGTTGACCTGGTAACAGCATGGAAAGGTCCGAAATTTTTGAATATTCTAGAATCAGAATATTTTGATGCAGATTCAATCTAGAGGTCAAATCATGAAGATAAAGTCAATCCTCAAGAGAATCTGATGATTTTTAAGGAAGTTAGGAGTATAGGAAGTTCAGGGAGGGTCCCTACAAGGAGGTAGTTTGACCTTGTAGCAGCATGGAAAGGACCGAAATTTTTGAATGTCTTAGAATCAGAATATTTAAATGTAGAATCAATCTAGAGGTCAAATCATGAAGATAAAGTCATTCCTCAAGAGAATCTGATGATTTTTAAGGAAGTTAGGAGTATAGGAAGTTCTGGTAGGGTCCCTACATAGAACTAGTTTGACCTTGTAGCAGCATGGAAAGGTCCGAAATTTTTGAATATTCTAGAATCAGAATATTTTGATGCAGATTCAATCTAGAGGCTAAATGGTGAAGATAAAGTCATTCCTCAAGAGAATCTGATGATTTTTAAGGAAGTTAGGAGTATAGGAAGTTCTGGTAGGGTCCCTACATAGAAGTAGTTTGACCTTGTAGCAGCATGGAAAGGTCCGAAATTTTTTAATATTCTAGAATCAGAATATTTTGATGCAGATTCAATCTAGAAGTCAAATCATGAAGATAAAGTCATTCCTCAAGAGAATCAGATGATTTTTAAGGAAGTTAGGAGTATAGGAAGTTCAGGGAGGGTCCCTACAAGGAGGTAGTTTGACCTTGTAGCAGCATGGAAAGGACCGAAATTTTTGAATGTCTTAGAATCAGAATATTTAAATGTAGAATCAATCTAGAGGTCAAATCATGAAGATAAAGTCATTCCTCAAGAGAATCTGATGATTTTTAAGGAAGTTAGGAGTATAGGAAGTTCTGGTAGGGTCCCTACATAGAACTAGTTTGACCTTGTAGCAGCATGGAAAGGTCCGAAATTTTTGAATATTCTAGAATCAGAATATTTTGATGCAGATTCAATCTAGAGGCTAAATGGTGAAGATAAAGTCATTCCTCAAGAGAATCTGATGATTTTTAAGGAAGTTAGGAGTATAGGAAGTTCTGGTAGGGTCCCTACATAGAAGTAGTTTGACCTTGTAGCAGCATGGAAAGGTCCGAAATTTTTTAATATTCTAGAATCAGAATATTTTGATGCAGATTCAATCTAGAAGTCAAATCATGAAGATAAAGTCATTCCTCAAGAGAATCAGATGATTTTTAAGGAAGTTAGGAGTATAGGAAGTTCAGGGAGGGTCCCTACAAGGAGGTAGTTTGACCTTGTAGCAGCATGGAAAGGACCGAAATTTTTGAATGTCTTAGAATCAGAATATTTAAATGTAGAATCAATCTAGAGGTCAAATCATGAAGATAAAGTCATTCCTCAAGATAATCTGATGATTTTTTAGGAAGTTAGGAGTATAGGAAGTTCTGGTAGGGTCCCTACATAGAAGTAGTTTGACCTTGTAGCAGCATGGAAAGTTCCGAAATTTTTGAATATTCTAGAATCAGAATATTTTGATGCAGATTCAATCTTGAGGCTAAATGATGAAGATATAGTCATTCCTCAAGAGAATCTGATGATTTTTAAGGAAGTTAGGAGTATAGGAAGTTCTGGTAGGGTCCCTACATGAAGGTAGCTTGACCTGGCAGTAGCATGGAAAGGACCAACATTTTTGAATATTCTAGATAATAGAATATTTAAATGCAGAATCAATCTAGAGGCTAAAACATGAAGATAAAGTCATTCCTCAAAAGAATCTGATGATTTTTAAGGAAGTTAGGAGTATTGGATGTCCTGGTAGGGCCTTTAAATGGGGGTGGCTTGTATACCCTAAGATAACTTTTCTGTGTTCTATCCTTTGTTATTGTACTCCAATCTACATACACAAATACAGACACACTCATATGCACTTATAATTATCACACCAGGTTGAAGAGAAGTGGAATCTGAGTTTTCGGGATCAAGTTCTTTGGAAGTTTGGGTATCTTATGCAATATGATATTTTGAGCACAGCGACTAGTGTAGCAACTATGTTATAGGCTAACCTTAACTAGGGAAAGTGTAGTATATTAAATATATTTAGATAATGCTACGTGAGCTAAGGCACTTTGCTTGAGCTTATCCTACTACTTATCATATAGTATATACTAACTCATTAGAGTTTCTTTCCTAGCTAGTACTACTTTTTGTACTATTTATTTACTATGTTTATCTGCAGATCTAATTCCTATTTTTTTTTAATATTTTTTCAACAAAAATATCTTCATTTACTATGTTTATCTGCAGATCTTGTTCCTCATTTTATAATATTTTTTTTATAAAAATATCTTCAAGTAGTTCTTACGCTTGTAAATGATACAAGTTCAGAAAGGGCCTAGATGGGGGCTGTAGCACATTTGCAAGTGTTTCCTAAGTTTCCTTATACTATGCACGTGCTTGAGGATAAACTTCAACTCTCTGCGAATCGCATAAATTTTGAAAGTTTATGAAATCGCTTAAATCATGACGCTCCCCCTCCCCATGTGCTGCCCTTTTTGGGATGGCTCTTCTTCCCTCATTAAATGAAATATTAGAAGAGCAAAACATGGGAAACCAGAAATCAGACACCAAAAGATTTCTTCTTCCTCCTGCTGCTCCTTCATCTCTCCTGCTCCGCTCTAGGCAGCACAAGGTGCGCGAAACTTGAGGCAGGCCAATTTGTTGTACGTGTTTATTGCACTCAATCTCCTCGATGCGGCAAAAAGCGAGCAGAACAAGCAGTAAAACAGAGGCAGAGAGAGAGAGAGAGAGAGGGAGAGAAAGTGGGAGAGTGAGAGAGAACTTCGAGTTTTAAATTCGAAACTAATAGCGCAGCAAATCTTGGCCAAGTTCGGATTTCGTATTGTGCGCCCAAAAAATATGTTTATGTTTGATTAGAGGCCATTTGCTTCCTCTTCCTGCTGCTTCTTCTCCTCTTCCTTCTCCTCTTTTTCTATTGTTTCATTTGGCTTTTAGTTTTGCTCTTCCGAGTTAGTCTTGTAGTTTATTAATTAAAAGTTTTACCGCCCTGTGAAGCACGAGAGAGAGAGAGACGATTTTGTCGTGATTGTGTAAGGCTTTACAAGTGGTTAAGCATGATTGATATACCCTGTAATGGGTGAGCTGAGTGCAGCAGGGTTTTCTCACTTGCACAGGCACTTAGGCTGCTTAGCTCTTGATGGTCTTGGGGCGGGTATATGCATTTAGTAATGTGATTAGGCTCTCAGTTCTAAAATTGTACTGCAATTTTTTTTTTTTTTTTTTTTTTTTTGCATGGTATATAAAGCTTCCTATGTAGTAATAGGCTATCGTCAGAAACTTCAGGCCAAGATAATAATAACTATAAAATTATACTAATATATGTATGTATATTTCTCTTAGTAAGTTAAAGAAGGGTATAAAATAGTTGTTACTAGCTTTATTTCTGGCTAATTTCAACATAACCTATACTACAGCTTCCGGTCAAGTAACACGTTCATGATTTAATTGATTTCATGTTTAGTTGCATTGATAATATGTTGCAACATGTTGTATATATATAGTATGTAGTAGGATCTATTGCCTAGCATTGTGACAGACGTTGTACAGCATCGTTAACATGAGGATGAGAGAATGCGCCATTGTTCTCCACACACACACACACAGAGTGTACTCTATATATAGGCTAAGGTGAGTGTGTGTGGTGTGTGTAGGTGTGTTATCTGTGTGTGTGACTTGTGTACACGTATTTGTAGCAGCTTGGGCCCGTTGCACCTTAAAGACCCAAACGGGTAGGGACAAAACAAACGAGAGAGAGAGAGAGTGAGAGAGAGACAGGGAGGGAGGCAGGTGGGGAGAGAAAGGTAGAACGAGAGAGAAACAATAGACCGTAGTAGGCTGTAAGAATCATTAGACTAGAGTTGAGCTAGAGCTTGGGCTTGATCTTGATCTGGATCTGGATCTTAATCTTTTGGGGGGGCTTGAGAATGTTGAATGTGCGTTAATAAATATATATGTTGTAGAAATAATTGTAGAATATTGCTGCGATCTGGCAACCTAGCTGGCGTTGCCACTACTTACCCAGCAGCGGCACAGCGTCCGAGGTCGCTGGCATCGTCTCGGCGACCATGTTCAGGAAGACTGTAAGCGATAGTAAAATAGTAACTCCTGAAAGTAGGCAGCAGAAAATTACAAGTTAAATAATTGAGGTTAAGTGGGAAGAAAAATGTAGATAAATAAAGAACAGTTAGATGGGAAGAGAAATAGAAAAGAGATAGATAGAGGAAGAGAAAGATAAATAGATAGATAGTTAGATTTAACCGATTCTGATTGCACAAGTCTGGAGACTGCAGCTGATCCTGCCGATCCAGCCCAGCTGTCCGTGTTGTCTTCGTCGTCGTAATCGTCGTCGTCGCTATCGATGCTGCCTGCGCTGCAAGGATGTGGTGTGTGTGTGCGTGTGTGTGGCGTGTGTGTACTTTAATATGACTCGCCCCGTACTTCCACTTCTTCTTCGTCACTTCAACATTTGTTTTTTTTTTTTTTTTTTTTTTTTTTTTTTTTTTTTTTTTAATAAAAAACTACTACCGTATTCTCTGCGCTGAACCTCACGAAGTGCTGCGTCCGTCAACAGTTTCCGTTACAAAATTTCGCACACAACCCAAGCAGTTTTCAAAGTAACAAAAATATATAAATAAAAAAAAAAAAAAAAAAAATAGAAAACTAGAAACCCAAGAAACAAGAAACTAAAAACTAAAAACAAAAACAATTTACACACACACACACACATATTTAACATTATTTATGGCAGCTGGCGCCTGTCAGAGAGAGTTCTTAGATGCTTTACTTGCTCCTCCATTCTGCTCATCCCGCTGCTTTCACTTTCGCGCTTCATACTTTCGCTCTCAGTTTTCAGCTTTTTTTTTTCTTATAATTTTTTTTTTTTTTTTTTTTTGTATTTTGTACTCGTGTTCGGTTCCTTTTTTGTCCTGCGCATATTTTATGCTCTTGCTCTTTTGAGGTTATATAAATTATGTCAAAAGTCAGTGGAGACAGGGAGAGAGAGAGAGGGGGAGAGAGAGAGTGGGGTAGGTTGCCGAAAGTGTCGGGCAAACATAAATTAGCCACAGGGTTTTACGCAAACTTGTCTATTATGCATGAACCACGGCTGGCGGCCCTAATGCGTTTTCCAACACTCACACACACACTCTGGCACTCTCGCACACTGACACGCATGTCGCAGGGGGTTCTCTATGAACAATTTTTTAAAATATGACCATTTCCTCTTCCCCCTTTTCCAGCGCTTTTCTCCCACTGTGTCTTCTGGCAGCTGCAAGCAAAACTTTTGCCGCTGCTCATAAACGCCATATATTTATCTATATAATATATATGCCTCTCCCTCTCTCTCTCTTTTGTATCGCAGTATTGTATAAAATTTTGACATGCACCATATGCTGCGTGTTGAAAGTACGTGATGAGCCACAGCAGCGCAGCCCAAAGACGTTGCAAGAACCTCTGTGTGTGTGTGTGTGGTATATGAGCTGCAAAGCATTTTGCCACATTTTCGCATAACTTTCCCGGCAAACCTTCCGCCCCGCCCCCCCCCAGTAGCGTGGGCGTGGGCGTGGCACGTGTGTGCGTCAGTTGGACTTGAGCTTAGCCAAAAGCAGCTTGATTTAAGTATTTGCCATTTTATAAGGTGAATTCCGATATGAGCAGAATAATACTATAATATGAGGCAGCACACACACACAGTGAGTGCAAAAAGTCCTCTAGCAGGTTAAAGTTTTCTCGCGTGCCACACATACCCTGGGAAAAGGGAAAGCAGTGGCATTTTTTTTTTCTTTTTTTTTTTTAGGTTTCTATAGGGTAACTGCCAGTCGAGCTAAGCGTGGATTTACTGGCACTTCTTAAAATAAAAGCTTCAACTTCTAAAAATTATTAACAATATTTTAATGGAGCTGCCTAATTTTTTTTTAGAGAAATATGGCTTAAATTAGAAATTGTTATTTTTTTCTGAAATTATTAAATAATTTTTTGCAGCACAAACAGCTGAGTAAAATTGCCAAATAAATAGAGTAAAAATATCTAAAGATTACCTAAAAAATTTGCTTTAAAATTTTCGCTTGCAGGGTATTTGACAGTGCGACTACACAGCGCGTTACTTTTGCCCAACGGAATGCATTAGTACAAGCTGAGTTTCTATATTGTAAATATTTTGTATTTTAGCTGCGCTTCTTGACACGGTTAAGCAGAGATTTATATGTGTAACATACCCCATATATGGGGTATATTATTTATATATATTTATATATATATATATATATACGACGCTGCGTTGGTTGAGGTTCAGGGGGTCAAGGCTTTGTGCTCATTTCATGTGCCGTTTCCGTTCCGTTCAGTTCAGTTCAGTTTCAGTTTCGCTTCGTCTGTCCATCAGTGCGTCAGTTTGTCCCACTGTCCCCCACTTCTGTCGCAGTGTGTCGCCCTGAAAGGTGCGCCATATATACACACATATATATATATATATTTCTTTCTCTTTTTTTTACCATGCTGCCTGGCGCTGACTTTGATTACAAATGATGGCGCCTTGTTTTCACTTGCTTTCCCTCGCTCTCGCTCTCTCCCCCTCTCCCTCTCTCACTGTGTGTGTGCGAGTCTTTTGTTTGCCAGAGTTGCCAGAGAGTTGCCGGCGGCCATTGCGGATTGCATAGAGCAGCATGTGGCAGCATTTGCATAGTGTAGTCAAGGCTTTTTGGCGGGGGGAGGGCGCGGACTCGCTAGCGTATACGTAATGTGCAATATGCTGCCTGCTCGCCTTGCGAATGCGCTTCCGTTGCGAAATAAATAAACTCGTCTGCGTGTGTCTCCCCCTTCCCCTCTCCCCCTCTGTGTGTGTGTGTGTGTTTGTGTGAGGGAACTTGATTTATAGAGCATGCGAAAGGTTCGCACTGTGAGTCAACAATTAAATATCGAAACACTGTTTCAGCCGCAGTTTCTGTTACTCTTTCGGTTACGGTTTCTGTTACAGTTCAGTTTGTGGCAAACAGTATTTTTTTTTTTTTTTTGTATTTTTTGCGTAAGTTTGTTTGAAGATGACAGAGAGACGTGTGTTGTTGGGCACTTACCAAGCGAGAGCTTCTCACCAGAATCTGGTGGCAGTGTAAACCCTAGCAGTGCCATCGAGGCGATCAACACGCACGGCACAATCAAATTGAAAAAATAGTATAAAGTTTTGCGTCGTATCAAAATGGCGAATGTTATGTCAATATAAGGTTCTGGGCAGCAATTATAGTAGATTTCATTACGTTTACCGGGCACACCTATTTTTTTTTATTATTTTTTATTTATAGTTTCGATCGATGAATGGGGAAGTGTTATGGCATATGTAGAAGAAAAAAGGATAAGAGAATTGTTAAAGTTATTGGATTAGTATCAGATATATAAGATCTATAACATAGTATACTAGATGTACAGCATGTTTACAGAGTTGTATAGCAAGATTATTACTTCTATTTAGTTTCATTGGTTAGTTTAAGGCTTTGGTTATTATAAATGCTGCGTTTCCACTGAGTTTGCAGTATAAAGACAGATTTTCTGAGATTACTTATGGCAGATATTTCATTTTAAATTTTGATTTAATTTTCTCATTTAGTTTTAATAATTTTTTTTCCAATTTTTAAGTTTTTTTCAGAATTCGTTTGTTCGAACGCTTATAATTCTTTGATAGGTGAAGCTATATTTTTGCTCACCACTGTATTTAATCTTGCCAATTATGAGTATAAATAAAAATGATAATGCATTAAAAATATCTGTCATTATTTGGTGAAATTTTGACGATTTAAAACTCTTAAGTCTTTATGCAGTCAGTGGAAATGCAGCCTAGTGTTATCCAGCCATTTGTAGCACATTGCTTACCCAACAAATCCCATTCACCGTTGGTTATAAAACTTGAGATGTCGCCACCGGCCTCATCCTGTAATTGCAGATCCAACTGTAAATAGGAAAAATAAAAAATGCAAAGTCTGTGAGTTTAACTCGTAGCAACTGTTAAGACATTAAATGCCATATGAGTGTGTAAGAGTGTATGTGTGTGTGTGTGTGTGTGCATAATACGTATTTAATCCAATATCTTGCTCTGTGTTTTTCCATCTTATAAGATTATATATTTTGCGAGGGGATTTGTACCAAAAGTCCAGCAAAGACAGGCATAATCTGTTGACCAAAAAGGCTGCAAAATGTAATAATTTTATCACCATAACAACAGCGGGCAAAGAGCTTGTGGCACATACAGATACGCATATACTATACATATTCACATGCCTCTATGGACAAGCTACTAAATACTGCTTAAGCCCGCTAAAGTCCTCCAACAAGAGGGAGGAAGAGAGAGAGGGAGAGAGAGAGATAGAGGGAGCGCTCAGTGAATAGACTCAGCGACGTCTCTCTTGTGTCCCTCGTGAAATACCAAGGATATACATACATACATACTACATAAGTATTCAGACTTGCGAATATACAACGAGTACTCGTTTGTGGTCCACAGCAGAAACTTGGCCCAATTACAAATTGATTTATCACACTTGCGCTTAACAACAGTTTATGCGATTTTGTTTGCTCAACTTTTATTTGCTGGTGACAAGCGCAACTCACTTATGTAAGGCTCCAAGGACTTGAGTAGAGGTCTGTGAGACTTGAGGGTACCCAGTGAAATGGGGAAGGAAATTGAAAGGGATGAGAGCTTTGGTTTGCGGCAAAAGCATAAAATTGCATTTTTATCGATACTATCGATATTGTGCATTATTTTCAAAGAACTCTCAGGACTTGACTAACGGGTGAGATACCACAGGGTACAGAGTAAAAGAGGATATACAAATGGCAGAAAAAATGATTGATAGAGTGTGGTATATGGTTAAGATTAAAATTCTATCGATAGTAGTCAATACTATCGATATTTTGCATTTATTTTCAAGACAAACGTGTGAGAGACCTCAGGGTACCCAGTAAAAAGGGAAAGAAAAGTGGTAGAGAAAGAGAGCTTTGGTATGTGACATATTGCTGAGGAGGAATTTCTTTTCCATAGCTATCGATGCTATCGATATTTTACCTTTATATTCAAGTATCACTCAGCACTTGCCTATCGGCTGAAGGGCAGCAGGCAGCAGGATACTCAATAAAACGGAAGAGGAAAGAGTCGATTAAATTGTTAATGTGCTGCAAATAGAATTTCTATCGATAGTTATAAATACTATCGATATTTGCAACGTATTTTGAAGGTTCTTTAAGTTATTGGTATTTCAATTTGTTGCCTACCTTTCGTTGTCTTTTAATAACTCTCCCAAATTGATTCAAATTATTAACTTCAAAGTGAACCCATTTTTTTTTGGGTTGGGTTGAAGAGTACTTAAAAAGGCACCCCCCTTGCCGGTCCCCAACATTGCATAGGGTATTTTGGTCAATTGGGCACCCTCGCAATGCTTCGCCGTATCATTATGTCTCTCTGCCGGCCACAATGCTGCCATTTTGTCAATAAAAACTCATATAAAACTCACGCATAACTTGTGTGTAACTTGTACAGTTTGGAAAAGTAAACAAAAAATCGCTTTTCTTACTTGTTTTGGGGTTGGGTAAATGCCAGCGAGTATTTTCTTTTTTTTTTCCCATATTTTCTGCTCTTTTTTTGGGTTGGGGGGGAGGGTAGACAGGGAAGACAGGGTGATTCTTCTTGTCCAATGGGCGTCATTTGGCTGTTTAGTTTGCTCTTAGATGTGTTTGCCATTGTGTGTGTGTGTGTGAGTGAGTGGGTGTGTGGCATGTTCAACATGAGCAGGAAACATGGGGGTCGGGGCGGGGTTGTAGGGGCTCCTCGAACCGGGGCTGATAAAACTTTTCTCATTTAAATGTTCCAAACAAAAGAGGGCGCTAGACAAACAGCAGCAGAAGCAGCAGCATCTCAAATCAAGTCAAAGCCAAAAAGTGTTAATGTAGTTGTAGGCAAACACACACACAGCACACACACACACACACAGCTCACACACACACTTAATTGTGTGTGTGCTTAAATTCATTTATGCATTTATATCTTTCACTTCTTTTCTTGCCTTTTACCACTCCCTCCCTGGAACGTAACGTCTTGGAAATTGCCCAAATGAAATCCAAATAGAGAGCACCATAAATAGACGGGATTTCTAATTAAAACTAGCAGTATGTATGGCTGGCATGTCTGTGCGCGTTTGTGCGTGCTTGTACGTGCGCGATCATAATTAGATTTGCATAAATTGACAATGTATTTGATGATATAGTATGAGTCTATCAATTGTCTGAGTCACAAAACAGAGAGTGTGTGTACGCTAAATTAGTTGAAATAGATTGTGCTGTAAAGCTCTAGGCCCTTAGGATTGTTTAGAAAGACATTTCCAAATGAGTCTCTCACGATAGTAAGCCTACCATCGATAGTTTTAAAAAAGACTCTCAGTTAGTTGTTTAATTAGATAACAATCTACTCAGTAGACAATCTGACTATAGTAGATTTTGTATACTATCCATTCAAGGTTTTTTTTAAAGATATTTCCTTATAAATTGCAAACGATAGTAAGCCTACTATCGATAGTTTTAAAATAGACTCTCAGTAAGTTGTTAAACAAGATAAAAATTTACACAGTAGACAAGCTAACTATAGTAGGTTTTGTATACTATCCATCCAAGTCTTTATTTTTAATATATTTCCCTATAAATTGCAAACGATAGTAAGCATACTATCGATAGTTTTAAAATAGACTCTCAGTAAGTTATTAAAGTAGATAAAAATCTACTCAATCGCCAAGCTAACGATAGCAGATTTTGCATACTATCCAGCCAACAATTTTTTTTACATATTTCCTTATAAATTGCAAACGATAGTAAGCCTACTATCGATAGTTTTCAAAAAGTGCCTGTTGTGACTCCCAGTAAGCTGTTCAATTAGATAAAATGTACTTAACAGTAAAGCTAACGGTAGTAGAAATTTTGTTATCTTCTTCCCCTCCAGGCTATTTGTAAAGATATTTTCTCTACCGATAGTAAGCATACTATCGATACTTTGTGAACAGAGTTCTGAAGTTAATTCAGCTATAAAAGAGTTTAAGCAAAGCTATAACCCTCACACTATAATGGTTTTCTCTCATGATATATAATGGCAGCTTGCAGCTCCTTACAATTAACAACTGCAGCGAGGCTACAGTTCCTGGGCCCCTAATGGACCCCGAGACAGAGACGACGACGACGACGACGACGACGACGCAGTAGTATGTAAGTTTTGCCTAATGGCTTTAGTAATGCGCGTTAAAAAAACGATGCAACATTTTGATCTTTCGCCGTGGCAACTCTGGCCGTCTTGATGCCCCCTGGGCACCAATTTTATCCATTTCGTTTTATGGCCATCAGGAACGGGAGGAGGGGGAGAAGCTGCTGCGCTCTACCAAAGCTGGAAGCCAAGTTCCCGCTGCGTTGGTCTCATTAAAAATTGAGCTGCTCGCTGACAGGAGTTTTACTTTGGCCAGACATCTGATACTATTATGAGGTTACGTTCTCGTATATTTATATGCAAAGTGCAGTGTCTCAGTAGTACCAAGCGGAGGAGCAAGCGTATCCGATCGACCTCGTCGACCTGTTTTAATTTCGCAAAAAAAAAATACCCCTAATAAAATGGAAAATTCAAGCTATTTGTTTCTTTTGCTTTACTTTGCCTTCTACTACCTTATCTTCCACTTCTTATTTTTCTTTCTCTTCTTCTTTTGCCATAAAAGAAAGTTAAAAAATTAATGAGCTGATAAGATAAACACGCTAATAAGATGAAGCGAGTTCCACGTAGATAGTGTGATAACAGCGAAGCTGACCTGCTTGGGGTCTATGGTATAGTTAGGAGTCCTGCTGTGAAGGTACTATGTTATATATAGGATTCTGTTTTAGCTTAAGCTTGGCAAGCATATATACTCTCTCTCTCTCTTTTGGGATAAGGGATAATCTTTTAATAGTTCAAGGAATACTTTTTCTAGGCTTCAACAATAGGTTTTGTTTTTTTTTTAAGCTCCTTGAAATTAAATTTTTTGGAATACTTTGCTGATAAGCTTTGGAACACTTAAGAAATTTAATATTAAACCCCCTTAATATAGATATTTGACAGCTAGAACAATGGAAATGATGTAAGTGGACTTAAGACTGATTATTTCTATCGGCAAAAGACTTTAACCTAAAAGACAACCCTAAAGCAAAAGATTACAGTAGTAACTGTAAACACAATTATAGTTATCTTTTAGCTTGTCATCTCTTAAGTATCACCATGAGTTTTCATCTATATGTAAATCTATTTAATAAATTCACTTTAAAGTAATTTGCAAAATTAATTTGAGGAGCTGAAATGTTTTTTTTTTTTTCCATCTTGGTTGACATTCCTCGGGCAACCTTTTACCTGTTGTCTTGTATCAACTTGATGAGCTTCAGCTGGAAGGGAGGGAGAGACAGTGATAGCAAGGGTTAAGTGATGGTGGTGGGGTGGGGGAGGGGGAGAGACTAATGAAACCCCATTTCCTGGAAGACAAACTCATCTGGCGTGTTGTGTATTAAAACTGTCGCTGATTAACCCAAGACGACTTTTATTTGTTGGGGCGACCCTAGCTTAGTCCTTTTTACCCATTTAACTGTCACAGACCTGGCACACACACACACACACACAGACACACATACACACACACAGACACACACATCCAACTTGACAGCAGGCACTCAATAAACTTGAGCACGTAAAGTTTTTGCATCAACATAAAAATAAAACTCAAGTCGTCGTCGACGTCGTCGTTGGCAGCGCACAATTTGCTAAGCTGCGTTCACCTATTTTGGTATTTTTGGTACTTTGGTATTTTGGTATTTCTGCCCAAGCACACACCCCACACACACACAGCCCACACCTCACACAATGGCATGGCATAAGGATAAGGTGTCTTGGCTAACGGGTTAAGTGGGGTTACGTGGGTTACGCTGGGTTCTCTGTGGGTATGGGGTTGCCTATAGGATGCTCGACTCCAGCTGCTGCCACAGCAATTTTAAAGTTTTTCGGCGCGCTATCTAAATTTGGCCGAAATGCCTGAAATGGCCAAAACTTCTCATATTACATAATTAGCATTAATCGTTATAGCGCCCCCCCAAATCGATTTGAAAAACTTTGCAAGCCTAGATTAAAATAGAATTTTAGGCAAATAAAAAAAAAAGAAGGAAAGTGAGATAAGCAGTAAGATCTTGAGATTCTAATTTCTTTAGAGAATTCGATTAGCTTGATGCTTGATATAAATTCAATGAATTCGGCTTGAAAAGACACGAAAAGGTATTGTTCTCACTTTTTTTTCAGACTATCAATTGAAAGCTCTTCTATTTTCAAGAACATCAAATTGAATTGGCGAATTGCACAGAAAGAGACAGAGAGAGGGCGAATGAGTGAGAGAGACAGGTAGTGTATTTAAATGTATTGGATAACGGTCACGGAAATACAACTACATAGCAGGAAAATTCACTTAGAGCCTGTCGCACTCGCATCAAAAGGAATGCAGACAGTCTCAACTAGTCGTCATCTGCGTCTCCTTCTCCATCTTCATCTCCTTCTCCTTCTCCATCGTCATCCTCATCATTGTCATTCGGCAGCCTTAGTACCTCCTATTGGCATCCTTTCGCTTCCAGGCAGAATTAATCGTTAGAAAAGGCAACAACATTGAAATCGACTTTACTGGAGTTACATAGCTCTCGCAGAGATTGGGGTGGGTAAGGGGATCTGTGAGAGGGTAGAACAGTGCAAATGGATTGGGGGGCAGAGATTTTGTGCTGCAGAGAGATAAGCACTTGCGACGCAGTCAGGGCCATTGTCAAAAAGTTTTAGCGATTTCGAATGGTGCTGCCTGGGCAAACTACTTGTCATCTGCCCGCCGCGGGGCCTTCAACAGAGAGAGATAGATAGTGTGAGAGAGAGAGAGAGAGAGAGCAAGAGAGTTTGATAGGGAGAGCAAGCAGAGTCCTAGCTAGGTCCTTCGAGCTGTATCTGCGCCCAGCTTAGCCTTTGTCTCAGTCACAGTTGAACTGACATTGAATTAATTGCAATTGCTTGGGCGGAGAATCCATCCGATGGTTACACTGTGCGCCAGTAGCAGTTACAGTAGCAGAAATATAAAAAGTAACTGCTACAGTAGCAGTAGCAGTAGCAGTAGCAGTAGCAGTAGCAGTAGCAGTAGCAGTAGCAGTAGCAGTAGCAGTAGCAGTAGCAGTAGCAGTAGCAGTAGCAGTAGCAGTAGCAGTAGCAGTAGCAGTAGCAGTAGCAGTAGCAGTAGCAGTAGCAGTAGCAGTAGCAGTAGCAGTAGCAGTAGCAGTAGCAGTAGCAGTAGCAGTAGCAGTAGCAGTAGCAGTAGCAGTAGCAGTAGCAATAGCAGTAGCAGTAGCAGTAGCAGTAGCAGTAGCAGTAGCAGTAGCAGTAGCAGTAGCAGTAGCAGTAGCAGTAGCAGTAGCAGTAGCAGTAGCAGCAGCAGTAGCAGTAGCAGCAGCAGTAGCAGTAGCAGTAGCAGTAGCAGTAGCAGTAGCAGTAGCAGTAGCAGTAGCAGTAGCAGTAGCAGTAGCAGTAGCAGTAGCAGTAGCAGTAGCAGTAGCAGTAGCAGTAGCAGTAGCAGTAGCAGTAGCAGTAGCAGTAGCAGTAGCAGTAGCAGTAGCAGTAGCAGTAGCAGTAGCACTTCCTTTTGTCCAGTGTAAGTTCTTCTTCTTCTGTCTTGCAGCTCCTCCCAGAGCGGAATTGCCGTCAGCTTCGAAATAATTAATTTATGTAAATAAGTCTTGGTAAGTTCTTAGATTGTGCCGTATTGCGGGGCCTTTAGAATAGAAAATCGCTGGAAATTCGCAGCATTCGAAACAATTAAATTTGCCCAAAAGTCTTTTGTGGCATTCGCATTCGCATTCACATTCACATTCACAGTTGCCTTGGCCCTGGGCCACAGGAATGCATTTGAAATTCGCAGTGCAGAGCAAAGAAACCCAAGTTCCAAATAAGAGTACAAATACGGGTACGAGTAGGGGTAGGGGTAGGGGTACGGGTACGGGTAGGCAGGGTACAAGCGGGTACAAGCGGTACAAGTACTTATCAAAGTTTCAGCCCAAGCAGGGTACATATTTTTGACGACACTTATTACTGCAGTGGACAGCAGCAGCCGTGGCCCGCGGCGAGGCGATGCCCGGCCTGGGCCCAGGCCCGGATGGGCCACTCAAGGTCGCTGCGCCAGGCAGAGAGGGAGAGAGAGAGAGAGGCAGATAGAGAGAGAGGCAGAGAGAGAGAGAGGGGGAGAGGCCCAACTTGTCGCATATTTATCTAGCCAGTGCGTCCTTCGCATCTGACGGTCCCAAAATGAAAAAGTACACCCCGGGAAAGTCACTCTGTTTACCCGCACTTGTGTCCCTTCAACTGTTCCAATCTCTGCACTCGACGGGTACTCATGAGTGTTCTGTACAACGGTCTACGGTCTCGATGCTACACAACTTTCACAACTCTCCATCCATTCAGTCAGCCACAATACACAAAAAAAAAAAATAAATAAAATAAGTAGGTTGTCCGCCTATAAGTAGGCTTTGATTGGGCTTCTCTGGGCAGGGTATATGAGTTTCGGCAATGCCCTGTTATTATTTCATTTTATTTTCTAAAGTTTCCTCATCCTTATCCAACTGCTTCAAGTGCTTGAATATGGTTAGCCTGAATGCAGTTTCACGTCCAGCAAATTTGTTTATATATCCCAACTATGCGCTATTTATTTAGCAACGTCTGTTGACGTTGTTGTTCTCTCTGTTACCCTGTAGTTGTTGTTGTTTTTGCTCTTGGTTCTTGGTTTATTTGCAATTTGCATACACTTTTCCCGTAGCCGTAATAGGGTAATTTAAATTGTTTGAAGTTTTACTCAGCATTTCTCCACGACGAAGCCATGTCGAGATGCCAAAGGAGTGTGTTGGGTGAGTGGGAGAGGCAACTTTGTTGCGAGCAATTGAAATTCCTTTGTATATCCCTCTGTCAATCAATTTGAATAACTGTCTATTAAAAAAATATGTATGTAGTTGAGTGTATGGTACGTTAAATTGAGGGCAATTACCTGAACTCAACATTGTAGATTGAATAGAGAGAGAGGGAGAGAGCGAGAGAAAGCAGGGTTCAAGCGAAGCTTGATCTTAGGTAGATGGCTGGCTGTGACTTTGTGTACTCTTAGCTTGAAAAATAGCTTTATATAAGATCTTAACTGTGTTAAGGCTGTACTAGTTATACCTTAACTGTCCCAACCTGACCCTACTCCAACTAAAACCTAGTCTAACCTAGTCCAACCCAGTCTAACCCAGTCTAACTCAGTCTAACCCAGTCTAACCCAGTCTAACCTAGCCTAACATCAGTGTAACCCAGTCTAAGCTAGTCTAAACCAGTCTAACCCATTCTAACCCATTCTAAGCTAGCCTAACCCAGTCTAACCTATCCTAACTCACTCCATTCTAGCTTAACCTCGCCTAAACCACTCTAACCATGCCTAACCCAATCTAAACTTGTCTTACCCAGCCTAACCAAGTCAAACCTAGTCCAACCTATCCTGGGTAGGGTTTGCTATCACCCATCCTACACTAGCGTAGCCCTATCTAGCCAGTACTAACCTAGCTTCATCTGTCCTAACCGAGTTCGAGCCTAGCCTAATCTAAGCCTAACCCAAGCTAACCCTTTTGTTACCTAACCTAACCCAACCTAACTTAATTCCTACTGACCTAGAAAATCAGTTTTAACCTAAGCCTCTCTGAAACAAACCTTATCTAGACCTACCGCATTCAATACTTACGACCTCGGCTAACCCCTCCTATCCTAAAACCATGTTATCCTAACATTTGTCAAGCTCTCCCTTCCTCAACCAAGGAAAACACCAAGCTCTTTCAACTATCTCCAGCCATGTTTTCCTAACCTTACCTTGCCTAATGAGGCATCTAACTGGGCAAAGGGAGCAATTAATAGTGAAATGTGCTTTGTCTAGTAGTACTTAGACGACAACTAAGAGCTAATTTATGTACGGTCTTCATATACGTGAATGTACACAAGTTCAATGTGTGCGAATTTTGCTTCAAGTGCTGCGATTGAGAATTGAGGAATTGTTCGAGCTTGGCTCGATTGCGATGCCAAAAGTACTTTTGCCTGGCCAAATGATGTCCATAGCCATTGTCGGGGCATTATGTTACACTAATATAGCATATAATACACGAGCAGTGGGCGTGACAGATGCGACAACACCAACAGCAGCAGCAGCAGCAACAGCAGCAGCAGCAACATCAAGGAGCGACAGCAACAGCGACAGCAGCAACAGCAACAACAATGGCAACAGCTGTAAGTAAGTGGCTAAGTGAGTATGGCCGAGAGTGCTTATTTGTTCAAGTGCGCTTGAATGAGAATAGCATCGCACTGGCAGAGGCAGAGAGTGACTGAAGAAGAGACAGAGACAGAGACGAAAGCAGAGCAAGCAGAAGTGACAGCAAAACGTTGTAGGCAAAGGAATGTTACAACACTGGAGAAGAAAGAATTGAAAGACTAAAAGAAAGAAAGACGAAAGGAATATGTATCATCATAACTAGCAGTCGCACTCATCACACACATTGAGTGGGGTGCGAGTACACTAGCGAGAGAGAGAGAGGAGAGAGAGAGAGAAGGAAAGCAGACCATACGCAAACGAATGCGATTACACTGGACTACGTGAGTGCAGTAGAAACCTATGCATATTTATGTGGAAATTCTGAGTCAGTTTCATGGAATTATACATGGACAATTTTGAGAAGGTAAGAGACTTTGATTGATTGATTGAGTTGTTAGTACGTTTTAGTAAAAATAGGTTTAAAACAGGTCTATCCCTCAAATTTTAAGTATTGTTTCGATAATGAATTCAAAATAGGTCTAAATTAGGTCTTAAAAAGGTATATCTCTACAAATTTCAAGTATTGTTTTCACAAATGGCTTAAAATAGTTTTCAAAAAAAGGTATGTCTACTAAATTACAGCCAACGGGTGCAAAATAGGTTTTGAAATAAGTTTGAATAGGTTTAAAATAGGTCTATCCTTTGAATCTCAAGTATTGTTTCGATAATGGGTTTGAAAAAAGTCGAAAATAGGTTTTTCTTTCAAATTTCAAGTATTTTCTCGACAAAAAGCTTAAAATAGTTTTAAAAACTAGGTTTAAAATAGGTTTTGACATAAGTTTAAATAGTTTTAAAATAGGTATAGTTTTAAAATTGCAAGTATTGTTTCGATAATGGGTTTAACAAAGGTCTAAAATTGGTTTTAAAATAGGTTTAGCTCTCAAATTTCAGTATTGTTTTGAACAAATAGGTTTATAATAGGTCGTTCTTTCAAATTTCAAGTATTGTCTCGACAATAGGTTTAAAATAGGTCTAAAATAGGTTTATTTATTAAATTTCATATACCGCAACGACATACTTCCTTCAGACAACTTGTTAGCCCCAATGTATGTTAACCAGTGTCATATAACCCAATGAAACAATATCGTTTTGGGCCCTATTGCAATAATGTGTAACAATTGGTACATTCTACAAGGCAGTACAGCATGGAATGTTGCTCTGCTTCTTCACTCTCTCAGCTCTTCCTCTCCTACTTCCCTTTTGTTGTGTATCTGAACTTATGTTTGTCGAGCTAAAAACAACAATTTTGGGCATCCATCGAATGACTTAAGGAGCTCCTTAGGCCCCGGGAGGGAAAGGGAGGGGTTAGGTTGCACCATGTGTGGTACCCAAAAAGGGCAAAAGGGGAACGTGTGGAATGCAACGCACAAAATAAAACTCAAATTGAAATTGCATCAAGTTTGCCAACAACAACAACAACGCTTGCCTCTCTATCTGCTGCACACTTGCTCTCCCTCTCTTCCTCTCTCTTTCTTCCTCTCTTCCCCTCTCTGTCTCTCCCTCTTTCTCTGTCTCTGTCTGCCTCTCTGTGTTTGCTGAAAATGTGCACACAAAGTTGTTTATGACACATTTGGCATGTCAACATTTTGGTTGCTGTTTGGTCGCTCTGTTGGTTACCCTGCCCTCCCTCCCCAGCCCCCAGTCCCCAATCCCGCATCCCAGCCCCAACCTTATCCTCATCCCGCGTCATCGGTCTCGAGTTTCCTCGCTGCCAACTGGCATTGTTTTCCAGCATTTTCAAATTGAAAGAACAGCAACAACAAGCCAAAAAGAGACATGACATGAGTGCAAGAAAGAGAGGGAGAGCGACAGAGAGAGAGAGAGAGAGGGAGAGAGAATTTGCTCAAATAGAGCAAATTGTATTTTATTCAAAATTTGTGTTTGCATTTTGCATTTATTGATGTGCAAACAGAGCAAAACGTTGACTTAACTTATCCCAAATTGTTGTTTGTCCGAGCAAATTTAATTAGTTCTCTCACTTTCATAAATAAATCAAACACACAGAGAGAGAGAGAGAGAGAGACCGAGAGAGAGAGGGAGAGAGGGAGGAAAATAAACACGCAGGCAATTTAATACCATGTTAAACCCATAAGCTACTCGCATTTTACTCATATTTATTCAATGAATAAGACATAAGTATTATTCACATCTATGCAATATCAATAAATGTGCAACCACATGCGCCTTAGCCCATGCAAAATCCCTAAATAAACAATTTTCTATATCCTGGCAGAGATTTTCAAATTTAAATGGGGTAGAAAACTAACAATTCTTTTTTTTTTTTAGAAAATTAACTATTAAATATATATATATATATCTGCCTGTTCTTTTAAGTGAGCTTATATAATAACAAATTTGTATTCAATTCTGAAGATTTTGGCTTGAGTAAAATTTGTAAATTATAAAAAATTATTTTAAAAATTTGTGGTAAACATTTTCCACCCAAAATACGCCTTATCGAATGTAGTGTGCAAAATTTTGGAAAATCTATATATTTTTGCAATATTTCCTGTACCATTCCTTTTTTTTTAACTTTACACTTTGAGATTATGAGTGATAAAATTAAAGAAAGTTATTGGCGTAAGATTGTGCAATAAAATAGGCCTCACATAATGATATAAAAGTGAGTGTAATATGTTACTGGGTACAGTTGCCTTTTTTCCTCATTTTTTAGCTCAAGTAACGAGTCACTAATGTGGAAGTAACGAGTCACTAAAGTTGGCAAATATTATATTCTGTTCTCTTGCCAAATATTTCAATCAATGCTCGTGGTTTCACTTTAAATAAATGTATAATCTTAAGTTTTCTACAATATTTCGAAGTGGCTTTAAGACTACCCCGATTTATAGTGTATCCCACCCCCCCTGGAAAGTAACGCCCAGCTAGCGATCTGATCTATAAAGTGCTGCCGGATGGATAGTTTCAGCAACTGATTTAGTATTAAGTGGATTTTTTGTAGCTCGAGCTGAATCTCTGCCTTGGACCACACAGCAGAGGCAGGACTAGGGACTGGGAGGGCCCAACCCTCCGAGGGTCTGTCTGTCTGTCTGCTTGTCTCTTCGTCTGCCTGCTCGGTCTGTCCGTCTGCTCCGTCTGTCTGCCTGCTCCGTCTGTCCGTCAGGCTGCTGAAACGCTGCCAAGGACTTAATGACTGTTTTGTTGGCGCCATAGCTTGGCTGGATGTTGATAGGGATAGGCATAGCTGGTGAAGCTGTGTAGAGGCTGGGAGAGAGGGAGAGCGGTAGTGCAGGGGTAGTACAGAGGGGGAGGGAGCTGTGTAGCAGCGGCAGCGGATAGCTGCAGCCTGCATTTCCTGTCATCGTCTGTCTTGCCCGCACAGCGCTCGCTCTGCGCCTCTATCTACCTCCCTAGCTCTCTGCCTCTCTAACCCCACACTCTTCTTCTCCTCTCTTTTCCTTCCATCTTTCCCTCTCTTTCTCGCCCTTTCTCCCCTCTTTTTCTTTCTCTCTCGCGCTGACGCTTTTTGTCAGTATTCCAGTTGCAGCTGCCGCATTTAACTATAAGTAAAAGTTTGCTGCTTGCGCCTGATTACTTACCCCTCTACGCCTCCCTCCCCCCACCTCTCCCCATCTCAGGCAGAAAGACAATGGCTGTGTGCACTAGTATGCCTATCCCTCATCTCAACCCAACCCATCCCCTGCTCTACCCTGCACCCCATCTGTCTTGTTCCGTTTTTGGTGCTGCTGCTGCTGGAAAAGTCAGTGTAAATTATGAAAATACTCGTTTCTCGTAATTTGTTGAGCCTGTCTCTGTCGCTGCCTCTCTCTCTCGCTCTCTCCCTCTCTCTCTCGCTTTCCCTTTCACTACTGCTTTCTTTCTCTCCTGCCTGGTGCTATTATAATTTTCTCTGTCACATTAAAATGCGGTTGAAATGAGCAGGAAATGCGCGCGAATTCTACTAACCCAGATAATCTTAGGGGGGAGGATGTGGGGGGGTGGGAGATCTGCTGGCTGATTTAAGCATTTATTTTTTTGTTGTAACTGTTGCAGCATATGAGTGCCACGCCCACTTTCTTGCCCAGCATTTTCATATAATTTTCATAATTTTTCAATTTTGCGTTCGCAAAGTTTTTGCCAGCTTCTTTGCCAACTTTTTTTTTTTTTTTTTTTTTTTTTTAATTTAATGCAAGTTGCAATTATGCGCAGCCATCTTTGCGAGCTGCAACGCGCCTGCTAATTAGCCGACAGCAGGGCAAGGGGGCGGCAGAGAGAGAGAGAGAGAGAGAGGCGTGGCCGAAAAAACGCTTTGTTGGCCTGGCGGATGGCGCACGCGGCGTATGTGTAATAAAATGATTTTGCCTTGCGTTGCGTTGCATTTGTTGTGGGAGGTTGGAGAGGGAGCGAAAGAGGAAGAGAGAGGGGGTCACAGTGGGGGGTAGTAGAGGGTGTATGTGTGTGTGTGCATGTGTTTGTGCTTGTGCTTTAAATTCTCTGGCAAATGCGCTGCGCCTGCAAAAGTTGTGCCTCTGCAATTTGCAGGCGTCGAAATGTTTCTGGCCAGTTACTCGTTAAGTCAAGCACCTACTCCTCCCACCCGTTATGTGTCCTATTGTTGGTCTATTTATTTATTCAGCTTAGCAGCTGGCAAGAGTTCTCGCTCTGTCTCTCTCCTCTCTCTCTCTCTCTCTCTCTCTGGCTGCACCCCCCCTCTGAGTGTTTGCTTAGTTCGCCTGTCAAAAAGCCTGATATGCTGCATCATTTGGGCACAAGTTTGTTTTCGCTTGTGTTGTTCCCTCTCTCTCTCTCCCTGTCTCCTCTCTCTCTCACACACACACACACACACACATGTACGTAATGCAAATAAGTCTAGAGCTCTCGTGGAAAATGGCCCTGATTTAATTGCGTTGCAAAGACAAGTAGCAAGTGCCCTCTGCCCCCATCCCTCCCTGCTGTAATGGACTTGCCTTGTAATAGATAAAAGTGTTTCCCAAGAAGTGCAGGAAGTCGACTTGAGAACTTTTCGGCGAAAAGTTACTCATATGTTTGCTGGAAATTTCATTTTCTGTCGATGCGCAATTTTCTTTTCTTTCGTTTTTTTTCTCCTTTTTTTTTCTCAGTTTCATAATCGACTTCGATATCGTTAAAATTGCGCTTAATAATCGAAATTGAATACGACACGCAGCGTAAGATAATAATAATTTGCAGCTGTGTGGAGAGGGGGTTAGGGTATTGGGGGACCATGTGCGTGTGATATCAACTCGAGCTGATATATTGATAAGTGCGCACGCCGGACATGTTTGGGCCGTAAATGCCGGGACTAAGCACAACGAAGAGCAGGGGCGGTAAGTGCGAACGGACTCAGCGGTCCTTTTACTGCCCCAAAATGCTCCACAGAGAGTGGGAGTGGGAGAGAGAGAGAGGGAGTGGGAGAGGAGAACGACAGAACAACGTGTTGACCATCCATTATGAGGAGTCAAGCACGTCCGGCGCAGCGGAGCAGCAGAGGCTCAGCCTCCGGCTCTGGCTCCGGCTCCGTCGCCGGCTCATGCTCCTCGAGCTTCTCGTTGTAATTTGTGCGTACTTTACGAGTCGCTTTTTGTGAACCACAAGCAAGACTATTCCCCAGGCTGACCCTTTGGTCAGGACAGGCCAGGCCAGACCAGGCCAGGCTGTGGCCAGTCTCAAATCGTCTGCTCGTGCTCGTATATTGTAAACCTTTTAAGGCACACTGTATTAGCCGAGGGGCCAAAAAGCCTGCCCCAGCTCCGACTCCCGGATTAGGCTTATTAGGCGAGTGGGTCAATGCAACCTTTTATAATGGAAACATGTGTAGTTGGCTGTAATTCTCAACTGGTTCTTGCCAATTGGGACTCAGCTGAAGTTGAATAATTAAATACCTTGCTTTCTTTGCGACAGGTTGAGAGAGAGTTGGAAAGAGAGAGAGAGGCTAGCGCAGGGTATATCGATTGTGGAAAGCTTTTCCTGGCTCCTCCAAGTTGGCTACCCTTGGCTACTCCTCTTCCCCTCTCGCATTACGCTTTGCTCCTGTTTGAGTTTGAGCTGAGTTGCGAATCGTTAAATATTGATAAAGTGAGAAGCTTCTCTGCTCCTTGACTTTCCCTTCCCCCACATGGTAAATGTATCCGATGAGCTGGCACATTCTGGACGAGACGTCACTCTCAACATCATAACAATCTCGCACAAATGAACTAATCCCCGCTAATGGCGCCCAGTCACATTCGCACTCGCACTCGCAATCACATTCACATTCACACTCACACACATATTCACGTCGGTATTCACACGCACATTCACAATCCAAGCCGGAGAGTCAAAGGCAACGTTTCGTTTCGATAAATTTAGCTGTCGCAACACGGCGTAGCTAAGCTGGAACACTGGAAACGGCAACGTCATCGTCATGATGAGGCGAAGAACAGCACAAGGGGATGGATTGGGGGTGCTGATGAGATCGAGGACCTGCTGCTGCTGCTCCTACTGGTGGTGTGGAATTTTCTGCATTTCACTTTTCAGATTTGGCACTCAACGTCATTGAGCCATTTGCACAAAATACGCTCTTGACGTAGAGCGCGGGCATAAAAAATAAAGCTGCAAAGAGTTGAGCAAAGCGAGCATGGTCGACTTGTGAATGCTCTGTAGCATATGTAGCTTGAACTGATACTAGATAGGAGAACAATGAAGGAAAGACAGAAAGTCGAAATAGGTCGGAATAGATCGGAAAATAGATCGGATTAGGTTGGAATGAGTCGGAATAGTTGGAAAAATAGGTCAGAATAGATCAAACCCGGCTGGTATAGGACGAAATAATTCGGAATAGGTCAAAAATAGGTCGGAATAGGTTGGAATAACTTGGAATAGTTTGAAGTAGGTCGATTTAAGGCGAAATAGGTTGCAATAGGTCGGAAAAAGTCGAAGTAGATAACAAAATAGGTCGATTTAGTTCATAATAGGTCAATTAGGGTCGAAATAGGTCGATTTAGGTCGGAATAGGTCGAAATACGGTTTGCATAGTTCGAAGTAGATCGAAAAATAGGTCGATTAAGGGTTGAAATAGGTCGAGTTAGGTCGAAATCCTATTGTAATAGGACGGAATAAGTCGAAATAGGTCGGAATAGATTAAAATAGGTCGATTTAGATAGCAATATATTGTTTTGTATAAAGATTACACGAGTTTTCTTTAACAGAGAAGCTCAATCAATCATTTATCATTCTGAGTACCAGATCTATTCGGTACTTAATCAACTATCAACCGTAACTACCCTGTCATAGTGTATGCAAAAGCCAAAGTAGCGGAAGTGCCTGCGGATGCGGGTAAATGCAGATGCGATGAGCCAGCGATGGCTTGCTGGCGGATTGAATTGGATTGGTCTGGGCTGGTGTGGGTTGGCCAGGGCTGGGCTGGGCTGCGCTGCGCTGAGCTGTGTTGGGCTAGATTGGTTGAGACTAAGCGCGACTTAACTCAGAGTTACCCAACGCTCGCCTGCCTGCCTGCCTGCCTGCCTGCCTGCCTGCCTGCCCGTCTGACTGTCTGACAGCGTAAAGTCGAAAATTTGATTGCAATTAGTTAAAATGTGGCAGGCAACATATGCAGCCCAGCCCAGGCCCAACCACCCAGTGACCCCCAAACTGCTCCAACTGCTCCGACTGCCTCAACTGACAGCTGCCATTTTCGAAAGCAATTAAAAGCTTTGTCAATAACTTTGGCTAAAGGATTTATTGAATAAACTTTGCCGCTGTCAGTTTTGAGCGACTCAAGGCGCGATAAATTGAAATGGCGGACGATTGACGGCGCCATCAAATGATTATCAACTTTTTGTCAGAGCACAAGAGCACATTATGCATATTACGGAAGAGAGAGAGAGAGAGTGAGGGAGGAGGAGGAGGAGGGAGAGAGAGAGGCAGACTTGGCAGTGAGGAAATCCTAGACAAACCGAGTCTATCAAGTGACACGAACAAACTGACGGCTGTGACAGAGTGTCAGGTGTTGCCCCTCCCTTCCCTACCCCTACCCCTACCCCCTATCCATCCTGCTGCTGCCTGACACAGCTGAGCGTGACATCGTCATGTTCATGCCCCAATGGTCCAATCCATATAGCGTTAGCGATTAGTGGGGATGCTCAGTTTGCCAGTTGATAAATGTAATATTTACGTTAATATTAAAATACTTGACAGGAGTCTGCTCCCCTTCCCCCCTCTCAGTCAGGTTGACTGACTGAACCGGATCTGGTGTGTCCAGAGCGGCGACAGAGGGCTCTGTGTGTGTGTTGACCGGCTGTGGCAAGCCTGTGCGTGCTTCCAGGGTCTCCAAGTCTCATAATGCCCGAACGAAAACTTTGGCTTGCGGCTTTGTGCCGCACTCTTATTTATTTTTGATTAAGTTGCTCGTTTATTGTTTTGCTCATAACAAGAGCAGGAGGAGCAGGATGAGAGGAGCAGGTTGGGAGGGGCAGCAGATTCCACAGCAACATTTAAGTTTATTCACGGTTTAACAAATATCTTGGTGGCAGCAAAGTTGCACTTATATTAAACACATCATCTGGAAAATTGGATATAAGTATGTATGTATGTATGTTATATGGGCTACTATGTATATATCTCTCTCATATGTAAAGATTTTTTCTTGGCCTCAGCTTATGCATGTAAAGCCGCAGAGCTTTCACTTATCTGCTGTGGCTTAGACCATAATATATTAGATTAGATTCTGCTCTGCTCTGGTCTGTCTGGCTGTGGCTCTGGGGAGGGAGCAGCAAAAAAAAACATAGCATACTTTTCAGCGCCGCAAGAAAAAAAACTCTCTTTGAACCGCCTTGTGGCGCTTCAAATGCAATGGATAAAATGTAAATAATATGCGAAATAATTTGTTAATATGTTGAAATTTAAATTCTGTATTTTCTGCATTTTTTTTCATGGCGATTTCGCAACTGGGAACGCATAAGGTTTGATTGGTGTACAAGTATTAACGACCGACGGTTACAGTTCAAGTGTGTGTGTGTGCCAATTCCAGGGAGCAGGAGAAGGAGAAGAGAATGAGAAGAGAAGGAGAAGAGGAGGAAAGGGTAGCAGGAAGCTGTACGCAGCGTAGCAGCCTAAAGGTTTGGCATGCTACACGCGGAATGCATGTGGTCGCCTTTGTCTGTGCAGAGTGTGCGCTGTGTGTGTGTGCGCTGTGTGCGTGTGTGCTGTGTGCGTGTGTGTGTGTGTGTGTGCTGTGTGTGTGCGTGTGCTAGAAGAAAATGTTTCAAACTACATGATTTTCTTGTTTAATATTTTTTTTAATATTTTACGTGTCAACTTTTGTGTGCCAAAAAATGTGCCAGGCCAAGATGGGAGGGCGGAATGGGAATGTTGCGTAGACGCTTATGAGCCCATCGCACGCCTCTCTCTCTCTCTCTCTCCCTCTCTCTCTCTCTTTCTCTTTTGCCTATTCTACGCTGCTCTCTTGGCCCGCCAGTGACTTTGAGTTGGCAGCAAACTTTTAGCTTGTTGGCCTTCTCCGTGTCCGCGTCTTGCCATGCAAATTAATGCACTCTCTGATGTTGTGTGTGAGCCATCTCTCTCTCTCTCTCTCTCTCTCTCTCTTTCTCTGCCCTTCTCCCTCTCTCTCTCTCTCTCTCTCTTGGCATGCGCTGCCAAGTTGCTTGCCAGTTTTTCAAGCAACAAAATTTTTGCTGATTAGAGTCCACACACACACACTCACACACGGACGGACACATATTTGCCTGGGGTACACACACACACACACACACACACACATGTGCTTGTAGATTGACATATGAGTTATTTGCCTGCCCAGCTTGCTCTCTTTGTGTGTGTGTGTGTGTGTGTTTGGCACTTGTCTTCTTGCCATAACTTAGAGCCCTCATGCAAAAGTGTTGCCTTTGCCATACCCTGCAGCAGATTGAAAGAGGGTAGTAGGGACTAAATAGTTTTAAGGAGTGCGATGAGCTGGGAAAGTGTTAGATGAATTTGAAAAGACAGAGTGTGAGGTATAAGTATTTTTCCCAATTCCAGGGCATCAGCTAGTCGCGTCTACCCACTCTCTGTGTGCTGCTGTTGTTGTTGTTGTTGTTTTAGCTTTTAAGTAAATTGCTTATGAATTTTCAGCTATCTTTTGCCTGTGCTAACCACCAAAATGTGTGAATTTATTTTTCAAATTATTTAATTTGCATTTGGTTAGCCTGGCTCCCTCTCCCTCTCTCTCTCTCTTCCTTCTCTTTCTCTCCCACTCGCTCTCTTCCTCTTTCTGTCCTCTGTGTGCTCATAGCAATTTGTGCACTCAGCTGCATTTGCATTTTTAGGCGACTCCATCGTCAGAGAGTATTTAATTTTTTTTTTTTTTTTTTTTTTTTTAATTGATTTTCCCTGTTCGCCAACTCGTGGGGCTGCTTAGTTATATGTATATGTATTGAGTATATATGATAGCTATTAGTTTGGTATTATATGTACGTACGTATTCAGATATTCAGCTTATGCTGGTCCCCTCCAAAAGTGCACAGTGTTCCCCTCCCCCCAGCATTGTATAGTATATTTCCCTTTTGTAATTGAACTACAATAGAACTCCAATATTTAAGTCTCTCTGGGCACACTCTGGGCTTGCCCCTGGAGTGCTTCCCATTCAAATTTCGATTGAATAAGAGAAGTGAGTACCCCAAACAATTGGGGGAGAAGTTCGTTTCGTTCGTTTGTTTTATTTTATTTGGCATGCAAAAAATTCATGCAATATTTTTCCGGCAATTTCTTTTGGCTCTTAAATTCAACTTTAATGGCGGACAACTAACATCAATATGTTATTTACTATACTGTTTTTTCTATTTCTATTTTTTGGTTACGAACTCCCCCAAGATTAAAGTGAATTTTGGCCAGAAAAATATATATTATATATGTATGTGGGCAAATCGAAGTGAACTCTTCGTTTTGTGTGGCCAAAATAGTCGCATAAATCAATCGATTGACGACATATCGGGGGAGGAAAATCTCTCAGGGGTGTAATGGGTAAAGAGTACAACTTAAAGCTAATACGCAATTAACTAATTAACTAATTAGCTTAATTATGTATTTAACAGGCCGCAGGCAATTTAATTACAATAATGAAATCTGTAAACGGAACCGCTTGACTTAACAGGGCAACTGCAGGCGTGGCATGAGGAGGAGAAGGTAACGATGCCTTCTCCTCATGGACTAATACATACATATGCAAGCGTATTTAGAGCTTCGCTCGGCCATCTTGTCGGTCCAACGGGATGCTCTGTTTGCTCTATTCTTATACATTATTAATGGATTGCAGCGCCGGATATCCTGTATTACAAATTATGCGCGTCGCTCGCATTGAATGAGTTATGCCTGCCTTCCTCGCTCTCCCTCTCTCTCCCTCTATTGCTCTCCCTCTCTCTCTCTGTCTCCTTATGACAAACAAATGCCTAACATGGTTTCACACACACATTATTTAAATGACAAAATTGCCAACCCATTTGGCAAACCCATTCGAGCCGAGTCGAGTCGAGCCAAGCCTAGGAGTGTCGCGTATAATTATTGTGACATTAAATGTAATTATTGGATAATGTGGCAACGCTGGCAGCCCGCTCGCCTTGATTTAATGCAATAATTTCACAAATTCGCAACTTTTCAGCATCAATTATCGATGCAGTCGACGATGTCATGAATGACACACACACACAGCGCACTCTATGGGACTCATAATATAATATATTTAAAATTATACATTATTATCATATATATATATTTTGTATAGTAAGACAGCTTTTCTCAAGCTTAAGAGAATTTATAATGACAGTTATGCAATATTTGCAACTGCAGATAGCTTAGTTTACACTTAACCTTTAGTTTAACGGGCAGTTAAAATTTTTATGAATTTTAAATTAAATTTTTTAGATGAATTTATGATAATTTATGAAGCAAAGTTTGCCTCAGGGCACTGAGGTTCTCGTAGTTCTGAAATCGTGTCTGATTTGTATGTGTTTAGAGCCTGTAAGCTATTAACCATCAGTTTAACTAGCAGTTAAAGCTTTTTTGGAGTTTTTAATGAAATAACATTAGTAAACTCAGAATAATTTGCAATGCAACCTGAACTCAGGCCACTTAGGTGCTAGTAGCTCTAAAATTGAAGCAGTATATATGTGTTTTCAATCCGTAAGCTGTCTAATTTGCAGTTTAATTACCAGTTAAGACTGGAAGATCTTAAAATCAGTACCAAATCGAATTGCCTTATGCATTTATGATACATTTTAAAGGGTATTTCAGGCACTGCTCTTTGCTCTCTGTCATGTTGCCCATGAAATTGTTCAGTGAACCGTAACTGTTTGTTTAAATGTTTGTTAATTTGTCAACAGAATGCACAGAATGACATTCCATTTCGAAATGCACTAATTGAACTGCAGTTCTTGCTTGTTTGTCGACATTAACGTACTACTCGACTAATTTGCACAAATTATAATGGCAATCGGAGCAGTCATGGCAGCACCCATAATGTTGTTTGTCACTCAAAATTAATGTCAAAATATATATATGTATATGCTTATGATTTGGGGTCTCGCCCTCTGTGCATCTTACCACCCAAAATTTCACAGTCAAAGTAGGCTATACAAGGCTCTCGAATTCCGCAAATTCAGAGTACAGTGTTGATTATTATTGTGACATTAAGTGTAATTATTTGTATAAGGTGGCAAAGCTTTCTTCCATGTATTATATTTGATTAAACAATCGAATGGATTCAATGGAATCAGCTTCGCAGCTTATCTCTCTATATTCTGTGCACAATTAAGCTTGTATATCAAGCTATTATAATGCCTTATCGAGACTAAAAGACTGAATGAAGTAAATGATGCAGGATGAGCAAAGTGAAGCATGAAATTTGTTGATAGACTGTCTGCAAGCAAATCAACAAGGATTACTCTATCTCTTTCTATTTATTTTCCATTTTTTATTCAATTTTATAACACAATATTCCCTTCAAAGTCCCTTTGCCTTTACAACGCTATCAAATATGTATGTATTTTATTATTTTTATTTTGTAGCTTTTTCTTTCTCAAACTCTTTAATAAACACTCTCAGCGGGATGTGAGTGTGCAGTTTCCATAAGTTGACAACAATGTGTGTGCCTACAAAGTAACTAGGGGGGGGAATACAATTTGTCATAAAGCAAAACTAGTACGATATGGTGAAATATTTACAAACACATATATGAAACGTATGTAATGCCCTATCGCGATACATTGGAATTGTGCGTTTAATTGGTAAATCGGGCAGCATAAGGGAGGGGAGGGGCCAGAGCGCATAATTAATGCCGAACCTTATCGGAAATAAATAGGAAAATAAATCAAGCTGCTGTAATTAATTTCTGAGCCGACATCTTGATGCTGGCTGGCTGCTGCTGCTTTTGGGTTGGCGGACTTATTTAAATTAATTTGCCGCTTCATCAATGAAATACGCAAATATTGTATAAAGCAAACAAAGCACTCGCCAAAAGACTAATGCAAATACAATCAACGACGAGGAGAGGGGTTGGGGTGGGATTATCAGAGCGGTTTTGCAATTTCAGGCATTAATTTAAGTCCGACTGAGCTGAATCTAGAAATATATATATGCATATATATATATGCTAGCTAACAATGGAGTTATTTCGCATTGTGAGCCAGGCTTAAATACATATAATCTTATTATAATGAGTAATTAGTGCTGGCTGTGAAATCAATTTCATGGCAAAGAATTCAATTTTATATCTGATTTTTTTTTCCACTGCGCTTGAAATTATGCTACACTTTTTTTTACGTATCAATTGGCAAATCCGGCATTATGCACTGCGCTCAAAACTATGCTACAGAAATTTATTGCAAGCACATTTAGAGGGTATTCAGCAGTAATAATTATAATAATAATTCATTTAAAAAAAATAGGGTATTCAGCTAGTCATCACTGCCGCTGAGTGCGCGTTTTTTATGCGAGTAAATTAATGCGAATTGTTAATGAATTTTTGTTGTTTTTGTTTCCAAATTCGAAACTCTTCGACAGCTGCGCCAATTAAAAGCGGCATAGGTCAAAGAGTCAAAACTGCAGAAAGGAGTAGGGGTTAGCTGGCAGTAGGAGGAGGAGGGACAGTGGGCGGGCAGGGGCGTGCCAAGTACTTGGGCGTGCCAGTTATTTATGATGTGCCCGTTGCAGGCGTACACGCTGAATATGATATATGGTAATGCCGTGTTAGCGGCACGTGGCATGTGCCATGTGGCACGATACGAGATATAACGCTGCAAAGGCTGCACCGGCTGCAACGGCTGCCGCTCCGGCTGCACTCACCTGAAAGCCATCGTAGGTCCAGGAGCCAAACTTCATCTCGCAACGTTGATCGTCGAAGGGGAACCAGGTGATGTCGATTTTGCACGTGGACTTAAAGATGCCCGGTGGCACGTAGAGGCAGCTGCCATTGTTGCGCACCACCACGTTGGTGGCATAGGTGCCATCGAAGCCCTCGTCGGCGCTGCAATGGCAAGTGTTGCAAACAATTCTTGTTAAGTAAAATGGCCAAGGTAACTAGACAATAATACATAGGTTTCTACATGTGTTCAGTGTGTGTGTGTGTGTGGGAGTGTGCGTGTGTGTGTTGGCAAACTAAAACGGTTACGTGTTGGTCACGTTGACGCATTTAATAGGCAAGGGAAGGGACAGGGGGGGCAGGGGGGATCGTTCCTTTTTACAGTCCGATTGCCGCTATGGCGCGCATATGGAAATTTATGTAGCATACTTTTGCGCATAAATCATTTCTGCACTGGCAGCTGCGGCAGCGCGCGCCGTGCGAGAGCTCCGAACGCGCTCGTGTGCGAGTGTGTCTCACACTCACTGTGCGTGCGTGTGCGTCTGTGTGTGTGTGCGTATGTGTGTGTGTGTGTGCGCTGGCACTGATTAATGATTAATCCATAGGCAATGCGCCGCTCGAGTTGACTCACGCGCTTATTTTCTTTTATTTTTTACCGCTAGCAAACTAATTTAATATTTATTAATTATGCTCAGCTGAGGGTGGGAACTGCTGTGGGGTATATTAGCTACAGTTGACAACTATGCGGCCATTTTTAACGCATCACACAATTTTCATTGCCTACTTTTCAGCGCACATTTTTATTTCCCCCCTCAATGTTTCTATTTGTGCACGATTTCAGATTGTTGTTGTTGCTGTTGTTGTTGTTGTGCTGCTGCTGTTGTGTTGTTGCTGTTGTTGTTGTTGCTGAAGTGTTGGACATATGTTACTTTAATAAAATGCCGAGGCTAGAGAGTGTCGCAGCTGTGAAATGTTTTGCCTTTTGTCATTATTATTTTTCATAATGCTGCTGCTTCTCCCCCAGCTGCCTCCCCTTGTCCTGCTCTGGTCATGTCAACAGTAAAATTATGATTCATTATGCCGGCGTGCCTTCTATTGTAGTCACATCATCAAAATCTCAGCCAAGACGCGACAAGAGGCGGAAGAGGAGAAGCAGGAGCAGGAGCAGGAGCAGAGGCAGCAGGGGCGACTCTATACAAAAAGCTGAGAATGGATGCGGCTGCCGCTGCTCACATGCAAGTAGCCTATCATAAAATACTTATATTTATATAGACGGGCGAGAGAAAGAGGGAAAGAGAGTGAGGGGAGAGTGAGAGGGGGAGTGTGTTTGAGGGGTTTCGGTGGCTTTTACAGCCTTTTGCTGGCATTGTTCTTGCTCAGGTTGCTGCCCGTTTTTGTTCTTCTTGTTCTGCTTGTTGTTATTGTTCACATTATGTGTCCCTTTAAGAGCGTCCCCTCTTAATTGCACTTGTCCCCTCCCACGGTTGCTTCGACGCTGCTCTCAGCCACTGCGCCCTGCTCCCTGCTCCCTGCTCCCTTTTGTTCGGGCAAGTCATTTACTTTGTCATAAAACTTGCCCAAATACGCATTAAAATTTGTGCGTTTACTACGTTGCCAGCTGCGACAGAGAGACTTGAGGTGAGTTGGACCCACTTTATTTGCCATAAACTAAAATGCCACTTACACACAATTTTAAAGAGTGACTGCACAGCTGCAGCACAATAGATTAGAGATGCCAGCGCTGCGATTAGCATTAACAGCAGCAGCAGCTTCCCCTCACTCACTACATATAGTATATACTGTAGATATATGCACATAAGTTGAAAGTACTTGAGTAATGTGGCTTCACTATTTCTTTGACTGCTTCTTTGGGGTTTTGCCTCAAGGGAAACAAGTAAAGAATGGAAATAATGCGGCTAACAGCGAGGCTACAGAGCTAACAGAGCCTTAGGAAGAGTTTACAGAACTAACAATGGGTTAACAGTGCTAGCAGACTGTTTGCAGCGCTAGCAGACTGTTTACAGCGCTAGCAGACTGTTAACAGCGGTAGCAGACTGTTAACAGCTTATTCAGACTGTTAACAGCTTATCCAGACAGTTAACAGCGCATACAGACAGTTAACAGCGCATACAGACAGTTAACAGTGCTGACAGACAGTTAACAGTGCTAACAGACTATTTCTATGCTAGATCTACCACACTGCGCTGTTAGTTAACCGTCTGTCTGCGCGCTCATTATTTTCGCTATTTAATTGCTTTTTATTTCTTTCTGTTTTAATTTGTTTGATTGAAAGCATAATAGATACGCCTGGTATTATGTAAAGTGTAGAAAAACCACCACAAAGTACCGCACCGAAGGCCATGCTGTGCCTGTGCGTGTGTGTCTGTGTATCTGTGTGTCTGTGGTTCGTATTTATTTTACCCACATGAAATGCAAAACACAACAGGATTCCCAGCCCGACAACGGACAAAGGGCTGGTGCTATTTCAATAAAATTGATAACAAATAACAACAACAAAAAAACGAGCCAGAAAAAGGAGGGGCAAAAAAAGAAAAGAGAAGAAAAGGGGCAAAAGCGAAATGAATATGGCCGAGCGTAGTAAGCAAACAAATGGTGGCTCATAAACCTGAAAGGATTTTTTCGAAAAATAAACACAATTTCGTTATTATTATCAAAACGTTGCAAAATGCAAATAAAATTATACGAATAAAGCAATAAAGAGCCGCAGCCACAAAGCCAACAACAACGACAGACCGACAACAACAACAGAGAGACAGAGAGAGAGAGACAGAGAGAGAGAGAGAGAGAGGGCGAGACGAAGTCACCATAGGGTTTTATTGCAAAATTATAAAGCATTGTCGGGGCCATAAAAAAAAACAGAGCTGGAAAAAAAGGGAAACCCTCATATATAGCACACACTGTGGGAGAGTGCAATTCAATTGAGTTATCTGCGAGCTGTCTATCTGTCCCTTTCCCCCTGGTAGGACACCTTCGATAAGTAGCTGACAATCTGTGGAAGTCGGGAAGAGTGTAGAAAAGGGATCCCTTTCCTTCTTAAGCGCATCACACTTCATGTGCGATATTAACTTTTTTTGTTTATCGTCTTGTAATCATTTTTACAGCTTGTCATCATTCTCAATTCCATCTCTCTCTTCCTTCTCTCTCTCTCTGTCTGCCTTTGCTGTCATAAAAGGCAGCAGCAAAAAGGTGCAGATATATGACCCATTTGAGGGCGAAGTCCGTAGCGCCATAACTTATTGTAATTACACCGACTGCAGTTCAAATTTCTCCCTCTCTTTCTCTCTTTTGGGTTCTTGGGTTTTGGGAAAATTGTTTTGTGTATGTGGATCGTTATAATCACTTACCTGTTATACATGAGCACGTCCGGTTTCCACAAGCGATGCGGAGGGATGCGCAAATCGCGTACACCGCCAAATTCACTGGAATTCCAGCGTAGATTCATATCGTTCCATTCCTGGGAAAGTGACAGAAACAAACGAATAAACAAACGAATAACATCAATGAAGGAGAGACTCTTTTGTCTTTGACAATGGAGCGAGCCAAGGCTAAAGATTGCTGTCGTTGATGCTCGACTTAATTAATTACAGGGCAACCCCCTTAAGGGGGGAAAGGGAAGGCAAGCTCTTTTGACTCTCTCTCGCTCTGATCATAAATTAAAGTTAACACTGCAAAATTGTACCCGGGAGTCGTATTTTGTATTGTTTATCTCTCTCTCTCTATCTCTCTTCCTCTCTTTATCTGTCTTTGTTTGTTCTCTGTGCTTGAGAGAGATTTATGATTGTAGAGGTTATGTTACAATTAGAAAATGTTATAAGATATTTGGCATATCTTTCATTTTTCATCTTTCATTTGGCATATGTCATGTGTGGGTTTTGCTCCACTGTAGCTGGCATATTTAGTACTACTATTCATGGAATCAAAACTCATTAGGCTTGCGCTTACTCTCTCTCTCTCTCTTTCTCTCTCTCTCTCTCTCTCTTTCATTATTGCCTTCTCCCACTTGCTTCCCTTGGCCCTTGGCACTTTTGCGTGTTATTAATAAGCCACATATCAATTAGCCATGACCAAACAGTTAGAGAGCTTTGATATAACAGCAGTGCCACGCCCCCCTGCCCTCCTCTCTTCCCTACTTGGATTGCTGCACTACTCCCACTCTCTTCTCTTTCTCCCTCTCTCTCCTTTCTGTCTTGTATGTTAGGTGCTCTAATCATCAATCATCGTTAAGTGCGCATTTATGGATAGCTGAGCTGAGAGCGTGTTACTACGTGTGTGTGTGAGTCTAGGTATAGGTGTGTGTGTGTGTGTCTGTGTGTGTGTATGCCTGTGTGTGTGTGCCCCAAGGCAACTAGTTGTCGTTGTAGTCGTTGCCGCTTATCGTAATTAAATTTGTTGCTTTTGCGACACTTAAGGCGATTAACGTGAATCGCATCGATACCGATACCGATACCGATTACATGTGAAGCAGAGAGGGGTTGCGCATCGATTAATCAACTGAAAGTGGCAATTGCCAACCATTTTTACCTATTTCCTCCCTATTTACCATCTCTCTCCCATTACAGTTTGCTTATTATGATATTATTGCGCGTATTAATCATGTTTCTAGAAATGGACAGAAGAAGCCTCTCTCACTCTCCCACATCCAGCAAAAGACTGCCAAGGGAATATTGAATTAATTTGATTGAGGATCTTAAGTGCCATTTCCAATTCGAATTGCAATCGTCTGCTTTAATCAATGACGTGGGCAGAGCATGAATTTGACTATTAATTTGTTGAACATATTATTAAATATCCCTGCAGATTTCTATATAAATACATATATATTATTCAAGTGTTTCCTTCTTCGTCATTTCTTCTACAATATATATAAAATATTATATTATATTTATATATTTTATATGTATATTTATCTAACTTATCATTATGCCCTTCAGCCTCTTCTATTTAGTACGTATCATAACTCTTTTCGAAATCAATTCTCAAGCGATTCTGATAAGGAATGACTGTCTTTTTGTCTTATTTTGGACTTGAAAATGATTTATTTGAAAGTAATTAAAACTGTCTCGGTTTTTTCTTAAATAAAAAGTTCAAAATGGCGTCTTTCTAATAATAAATAATCTTAAGTCAACCTCAACATGATAATTTTCTCATTTGTTGTCAGTTTTGTCGCCTTGAAAATATGAAATATGCCTGAAGTTTTCAATAAAATAATATTAAATAAATAAATAATTTAATCTGTCTCTCTCCCCATTTTTCTTCCTTCTACCTTCCTTTCCCTACTCCCTCCAGCTGCCTTCATTTATTATGTTTCAAATTTGGATAATTGCTTGGGAATTGCGTCTGACTCTTTGCAATTTCCGAAGGAGCTACCTCTCTCTCCCCCTCTCTCTCTCCCTCTCTCTCTCCTTCTCTCTCTCCCTCTCTCTCTCTCTGTGTTTTTGTGCCACATGTGGCAAGTGAATTGAGCAGTAATTTTGAATATTCATTGCAGCCTTTTTCTTTGGCGGCTGTGCGTGACATTTCAATTATAAACGAGACTCATCAGTCGAGCGAGGCAGCTCCCTTTGCCACTGCCAGTTGCAGCTGGCATGTTGCAACACGTTGCAAGCCTGGCCGAAAGTCTGGCTAATTTGGCTTCAGTAGCTGCTGCAACATGAAATTAAGAAAATGTTGCGTAGCAACTGGCAAACAGGCTGCCCCTTGTGGTGGCATCGACGCTATTAAATGCTGCCCCACATCTTGAGGTTGCCCTGACTGCCTCTCTCACTCTCTCTCTTTCTCCCTTCCTCTCCCTGTTTTTTTGACAAATTGCGGCAATTTCATTTGTTGCACTGCGTAAATCGAGGCCGAGTCAAATTTATTGCCTCAAAGGCAACAAATCTCTCGCTTTCTCCGTCTCTCTCTCTCGGGGGAGAAGGCGCCCCAGACTCATGCGTGTGCCGCCACAAAAGCCGCAAACGTGTCTACCGCTCGTTCCGACACCTTTCTCCTCTCTCTCCTCCCCTCTCTCTCTCTCTCTCTTCCTCTCTCTCTCTGTCTGTCTGCTACTTATTATTTCATGTTTGGCTAAAGACTTTAGAGAGACTTTAGACGCATTCCTCGCCTCGCCCTACGCTGATTCAATTTGACGACCTCCTGCTCTCTTCGACCTCCTGCTCTCTTCAGTCTCCTCTCTCCAGTCTTCCCTCTTCTCAGTCGGGCGCTACTTACCAATTTCAGCCAAATATTTGTGATGAGCAACTGATTTTTTTCATCCTGAAATGAAATAGAAAATTGAGAGGCGAACATTAGAAATGCTAAGTACCGGGAGATAACAGAGAGAACAAAACATTGAATTAGATTGCTGTTTGATGTCGCATTTGAATACACAAAAGAAATCCCTCCTCCTCCCCCTCCCTACCCTCTATAATACTCCAGCTGAACCAATAAACAGAGAATACAAATACAAATCAAAAGAAAATTCACCAATGGCAACAATGCGAGAGGCAGCTGTAGTAGTTTGTTCTACCAAAATTTACTTAACAAATTTGATGCTACTTATGCATAAAATATATATTATATGCTATAAAAATGTATATACCTTATAGCATATATACATTTATAAATAAACCATCAAATGCGACTGATTTTTCTGGCTGCTTTCATGTTTTTTTTTTTTATTTCAGCTTCATTGCAAATAAAAAATACCAAGAAATAGCTGGTATTTTTTCAAAAAAAATACTATATGGTATTCATTGAGTTTTTCTTTGTGTGAGTGTGAATAATGCGCAGGCTGCTTAATGAATACTTATAATTCAAATTGAATGAATTATCATTCAGCGTTGCGTATACGCAACGTTGGACGCGGAGCAGAGCAAACAAAGCAGGGCAGGGCAGCTGAGAGAGGCAGGAGAGGTAGGGAAGAGGAAAGGAAGGAGAGAGGAAAGAGAAAGTAAGAGAGAGGAAAGAAGAGAGAGAGAAAGAGAGAGCGAGCTGTCATTGACAGCGCTGAGCAAAATGATGTTCTCATTATTGTCAGCAGTTGCTGCTGCTCGTTGCTGCTGCTGTTGTTGCTGTTGCTGTTGTTGCTGCTGCTGCTGCTGCTGCTGTTGTTGCTCATTAAAGAACGGAAATCAAAATAGACAATGAGATGACTAAATTGCATTTTGAGGCCTGCTTGGCTTGGCTTATTCATTTAGTCCGGGCAACGTCGTATTTACACGCCATTTTCATATTCACAGTTTGTTGACAGTTGTTGCTGCTGCTGCTGTTGTTGCTGCTGCTGTTGTTGTTGCTGCTGCTGCTGCTGTTGTTGTTGGCATATTTATGTAGCGCAATGATTAACATATAAATTAAAAATGAATCCGTCGGAAGTGACGCGTTTGCTTGACGCCGTCGCCGTCGCCGTAGCCAGCGCTGCCAACGTGCCCCGCATCAAAAGTTGTCCTGGCCCCATCGAACCCTTCCCCTGCCTCTTCCCCGACGTGCTGCTTCTTTACCCAAAAAGTGCCGCGAGCCAAAAGCGTAGCCCAAAATCAAGAGAAGCAGAGGGAGAGAGGGAGAGAGGGAGAGGGAGAAGCAGGAAAATCCGTATCCGCAAGCGAACCAAAACCAAAACAGGCAACTGGCCAATTGAAGGATTCACTGCGTCCCCTGCTTACCCACTCTTCTCTCTCTCTCGCTCTCTCTCCCTCTCGCTGATTGTGTTATGCTGTGGGTTTCTCGAATTTTTGGCATACATTTTACGTACGTTTCTCGGTAACAATGTTTGACCTTTTGGCTTATTAGGGTTTTGCTCTCTCTCTCGCTCTCTTTCTCTCTGCCTCGGAACGAGGGCATTTTGTGGCCAAAAGCCAATTTGTAAGTGGCAACAACAGAAATCGACAAAACCAGGCCCAGCACACAGTTGGGCAGGAGCAGGAGCAGGAGAGGAGCCAGCCGAGTCGTCCTCAGTTTAGGTGACGAATGTGTGCTTGCGGTCGGTTAAATGGCAAACTAAAAGCGCTGCTGTTGCCCTCACAAACAGGAAATCAAACCGAGCAGCAGCAGCAGCAACAACACAACAGCAACAGCAGCAACAACAGCAACAGCAACAACAACAGCAGCAGCAACAAGCACAGCAGCAACTGCTTAAAGACGGAAGTTGCTCAGAAAGACGTAGGAAATTGTGCAAGATTTGTTGTAAATTGCAAAAAAAAAAACAGATACTGTGCTGCCTTGTAGGGGAAGACCCCCCTGCCCAGAGAAACCCCCCTCCCCCCAGTAAACCCTTATCATTTGCTACGCTCAATAGCACACACACACACACACAGACACTCAGGGCAAATGACCGCAAAGGCATCACAGCTAAAAGCGAAGAAAATTGGCAGCTGAATTAGATGTGGTTGGTAAAAGGAGTTTACGGGAGAGGGCAGGGGTAGGGAAGGGGAGGGAGGGGGACGACAGGTGATTGCAACTGAGGTGCGATGAGGTGAGATGAATGTGGACACAATCGAATTGCAGCTGCAGTAGCACAAGTTGCCATTGTGTGTGTGTGTGTGTGGCGACATCAACACGTTTCCTTTTTGAAAGCACTTGCTTGAAGTGATTTTAAGTGCAGTACCCTGTAGTGACAGTGACTGGACTGGGTATGCCTGACTGGCAGTGGCAAAAGACAGAAAGCAACAGGGTTATCTCTCCTAAAATAAGCAAGCTGAAATAAATGAGGATAAAAGACGAAGACAGAGGAGAGCAAATAGAAGAAAGAAAAGAGGATTAAAAAAAGGAAATTTTAAAAAAAATACATATTCTTTTTTTTAGGAATTTGAAGAACTTTTCCAGGCACTCGCAGTACCCTATACCCCCCAGTGATCTGTCTCTATCTCTGTCATCTCAGGCAATCATTTATTTTCCAGGCATTTGCAGTATCCTATTTTTAACATATGTATCTCTGTGATCTCTGGCAATCCTTTCTTGTAAGAAATATGCTATAGAATACTACAGTTTTTCCGCTATGCTAGGGTAGCTGCTAGTCGCAACTCTCTTTCTATTTCTTTTTCCAACACTTTTCGTGGCTCGTTTGCTCATTTGTTGCTCCCCAAACGAAAGTAATTCGATTGTTTGGCATTAAACGTAAAGATACATTGGGCGGATATTATCGCTTACAACAGCAGCAGCAGCAACAACAGCAGCAACAACAGCAACAACAGCAGCAACAACAACAGCAACAACAATAAGCAACAATGGGAAACAACAATAACATCATCAAAATGAAAATAATCGTTGACAATTGTCATTACAACATAAAACTCGTGTATGTGGGCTGCCTGTGTGTGTGTGTGATACTGTGTGCCCGTGTGTATGTGTGTGCCTATATGCCTGTGTGTGTGTCTGTGTGCCTGTGTGCGTGCTGTCCCCCAGGTTTAATACTGGTTATGAGTTTATGTCTCTGATTGTGCCATGATTATCAATCAATTTTTTTCTGTTTTTTTTTTTTTTTTTTTTTTTTTTGCTGCTGCTGCCAGCCTTGTCAGCTTTATTGCTGTATACGCTGCTCTTTTTTTCTTGTTTCCCCCATTTTTTCCCACACATTTTCCTGGCTAAATGCATGTCATTTGTCATGTTCAGTGGAATAAGAGGGGGGAGGGAGGGGAAAAAGCAGGCAGCATTTTCCACCTGCGCTCGCTTTCCTCGTCACCTTTTGCCTTCACAATCAGCGCAAATTTGTTTTGCCTTTACGCAGACGATGACCGATTTGCTATATATATATATCTGTATATATATATTTGTATGTATATGTATGTATATGTGCTGTAATTACAGTTAGACTGCTGCAGTCAGCGTAGAAAATCATTGAATGCTCAGCAAGTTTTTCGTAGAAAAAAAGGAAAATAATTCTTAAAATCACATATATGATTTTAATATATTTATTGCCCGCTTTTCCTTCATTTCCATCCTCCCTGCATGCATAAACATGTTTATTTTGCTAGCTCATAATTATTTTGAATAATTTAACACGTTTTGTGTGTGAATGAATACGAAATGTGATGGCGTAGTGGGGTTAATCGCATGTGGCTTTTATTGGGATTAATTAGAAATTATGTGTAGAAGTTCTATGGACATTTTTTTACGGGAAAACTCTCTCTCTCTCTCTGTCTCTCTCTCTTTCTCTCTTATTCGTGGGTTGTTTGTTTCGCGAGTGGCTTAAAATAGCTACTCCCTTTTTAAGGTACTTTTGGGAATTATCTTCTCTTTTCGGTTGTGCGTAGGTTGCAGTCGCTCATAATGCTGCACGTAATGGATACATTTTTGAACTGACTGACAATTTCTTCAGAATTTTCCTGTCTCCCCCTGTTTGACAAGCCTATTTGCTGTGTTACTGCTCGAAGTAGAAAATGCGTTTCAATGGCAGCCTTAAAAGGATTTCCCAATTTTAAGCAGGTCTAAAAGCGAACTCTGAGAATTGTGCACAATTTTGTGTGTGTGTGTGGAACTGACAGTCAGAGAGAGATAGAAAGAAAAAGAGAGAGGTAGAGCAAGCAGTCTCATGTATTGTTGAATTTTCCTTTTGCATGCAGCTTAAAAGTAGGCAACACTTTTTTTCAAAATTATTTTCATGCCCTTAGCCGAGTTGCCTGTACCATGTGTGTGTGTGTGCAGATATTTCCTTATTCTATTATAAACATAACTGTTTGTATGTTTTGTCATTTAATTGCTAAGGATTTTTATTTATATTTAGCTCAAAGCAAGCAACAGAGTGCAGCTGCCTCCCTCTCTGAGCTCAGTTTATTTTAATGCGCCGCACGAAAGTATGCTACAATTTTTGTAGCATGTGCAAAATGTTACGCATACGCCTAGTATGACATATTCTTTAGTTACCATGAGGCACAATGAGGCAGCTGCAACTGATTTTCAGCCTCGACTTGGTCAAGTCACAGCACTCTACCCCAACCCACGCCCGGGTTGGCCTTCTCCGCCAGCTAAGAATGAGCAAAGGAAAAGTCCAAGCGCGTGTCACGCACGCACACACAGTTAGAGAGCGTGGGCGAGCGAGAGAGTGGGTAGAGAGGGAGAGAGAGAGGAAGGGAAGAGCGCTGGAAATTCATTGCCATTGCCAGCCAGCATCAAATGCAGTTTTTAAATCACAAACTCGCAACACGCAGCAGCAGCAAAAGCGCTGACTGCGTCGTTGTTGCCATTGACATTGCTGCTGCTGCTAAAGTAAAAGTTGTGTGTGCCCCTCCCCTCTCTCTCTCCCTCTCACCCGCCCCTCTCTTGCCAGTTAGTTGCGCTACGTTTTAAGTTCCGCTGGCATTTCGTTTTATTTTTCTCTTCCTTTTCTCTTTTTTTTTTGCTTCTTCACTTTTTTATTGCCATTTCTTTGGCATTTCGTGCAGGGTGATAAGTTTTCTTCAAAGGAAATTAAAAGCGAAACGAGCAGGCGCCCATTTGCTGTGCGTGTGTGTGTGTGCCAGTGTGTGTGTGTGTGTGTCTGCGTGTGTGTGTGGGCTGCTTGCACATTTCCGTTGTGTGACATTTGCCTTTACCTTGACTGGGTCGAGTTCACAGCGTGCACCTCCGCCCTCGCCACACACACACACCCACACACACGCGTCGTCTTGCTGCCTATTAATGCCCAAGTGTGTGTGTGTGTGTGTGTGTGTGCCTGTGTGTGTGTGTGTGTGTACAGCTGATATGGCAACACAAGCTGGCGATAAAAGTTGCTTATTGGAAAAGTTCTACGCGATGGGGCAGCTTTAAAGCCAATTGGCAGACGCCGCTGCTGCCAGATAAATGGCCAGCGGTTTAATGTCCGACTTGCCACATACTTACACACACACACACACACAGGGAGACACATACATTGCGCGCTTCTATGAACCGGCAAAGCTTGTGGCCACAATGCAAATCAAAGGCAAATGGCATCGGCAGCGGCAGCCATGGCAGCAATGGCGGCGATGGCGATGGCGACAGGCCGCAGCTTTGTGCACGGACAGCGGCGGCGAAAGAGAATAGAGAAATTAGTATTGTTCCATGCATGTATCTGTGTGTGTGTGTGTGTGTGTGTGTGTGTGTGTTTATAAACAATCAAAGAGCTCAACGTGCGAGCGAGAGCGAGAGTCGAGCGTCGAGCGTCGCTTTAAGCTCACGTGCCTCACGTTTGCTTTTGTTTTACAATTGTCTGCGCAAACACGACGTCGACGAATGCGAAAAAAGCACGCAAAGTGGAGCAGCGGCATAACGGTGAAACAGCAACAATGGCGGTGCGCGGTGCGGGGGGAAGCAGAAACCACGGGAGCAGCAAACACAGCAGCAGCAACAGCAGCAGCAGCAGCCGCAGCAGGAGCTGAAGCCGAAGAAACAACAAACAAACCAAGCCACAAGCAACGCAGCAAAGAGTTGCATGCTGCAAATGGCAGAGGGGGGGCAAGAAGAGGGGGAGGGGCAGGAGCGGGGGCAGGGAAGGCACAGGCCAGAGGAAGTGGAACAGTTAGCAGCAGCAGCAGCGCATCGCACTCGCACTCGCTTGCTCAGCTGCTTTTGGACGACGTTAATTGAATGAAACTAAGTGTGTTTATGCGTGTCTGTGTGCCAGTGTGTGTGTGTGTGTGTGTGTGCTTGCCTAGGTATGTGTGTGTGCTCTGGCATTTGTTTGCTCGCGTGTCTGTGAATGCGAGTGTGTCAGCATTGCTTCATTTAAAAATAGCTTCCTTTTGTTTATGCTATGCGAGCTGCACACGCAGGCACACACACACACATGACACACACACGTGACGCACACACACACACATACTCCCACACACTCAAACACTCCCACACAGTCTCCCCAGCTGCACTGCAAAAATGTCATTTAATTCGATTAGAGCAACTTTGTGCAAATTTGCAAATCTTTCACATTCTCCTGTTAATTAATGCCTGCTCTGATCTGGCTAACAAATTTAACTCGCTACACACACAATTATTGCAATTACTGCGAAACTTTTGCAACACACAACATTGCTGGCTAATTTGCAGGGGGGAAAACAAAAAAAATTTCTAATTTGTTTTATAAGGAATTTGCAGTCGATTGTAAATGTTACATATCTTGCTAATTTCTGCACATTTTCTCTGGGCTTCAACTGATATAAAACTGTTATAATATAAAAATATTGTGTGTGTGTTTAAGCTGGTAAACTTTTCTTTAGAGTACATTTAAAGGGGTATCTCTAGTCAGTTAATTTCTGCAAATGCAGCGTATGTTACTACGGGTCCCACAGCTGCCTGAGCTGAGCTTCTTTTTGAGTGCAGCTTGAAAGTATGCAACGATTTTTTTTTACATTCGCAGCGTGCACAATAATTACGCCAACTTCTTCTTTTCGAGTGCAGCATGAAAGTATGCGACGATTTTTTACATTTGCGCTGTCTATAAATATTACGTATACGTAATCGAATTGACGACTTTATTAAAAGACAAAACTCTTTTACCCTAGCACTCTTGCTCTCTTAAGCATTTATATTATATAATTAAATATTATAATAAATAAAAACATATTTCTACTCGTTGATACATTATTAATAACGATAAGGGGCAACTTGTGCTGCGTGAAGAAGAAAAAGAATTTCAATTTGTACTCAACACACATTCTTTTTGCTGCAGTGTACGCGATATGGAGTTGCAAATATTTTTATTACATTTAATTGCGTTTCGAGTGGCTGCCGCAGGAAAAAACTAATTAAATGCGGTAAGGCTAATGTGGAGAGAGCAGGGGCAGGAGGTGGCAGGTGGCAGGAGGGAGGAGCAGGAGCAGCCGCAGGAGCAGGGAGCGGCTGCTAAAGAGCGCTGTTGGTTACATAATGTCCGACAGTGTAACTTTTTTTTTTGGAAAATCATTTGAATCAGTTGATCCATTTCGAATTGTTGGCTGCCCCTTCCCTGCCCCGCCCTGTCCTGCCCTCCCCTCCGCCACAGCGCACATTTAATTAAACACGGCCATGGCCAACGACGATTAACGAGCCAGCCGAACTGGCTTATTTATTTATTTTAATTGAATTGCATTTAATTTAATTTATTTGCCGCCACTGCAAAATGCAAATGTGCGAGTGTGTGTGTGTGTGGGGCTAACTGTCCAAGGATTTGGCCAGGCCAACCCAGGGCGTTGCTTAACCCCATGTGGCCACATTGATTGCGCAATTATGCACTAAATTAAAAGCTCCCACACGCATGCAGCTCCCTCTGCCTCTGCCTCTGCCTCTCTCTCCTCCCCTCTCTCTCCCCGTCTGCCTGTGTGTGTGTGCTTCGTAAATTTCCATAGTTAGCAGTTCAAATTGTTAAGCAAATTTGTCAAAAAAAAATAACAAAAAAAAAAAAAAATCAAACTTTCAAATTGCGAAACGAACTAAAAACAAAACAATGCGGGCGCTAATGCAGCCGGGGCAGGGGGCAGAGAGCAAGGGGCAAGGGGGCGTGGCAATGGCAATGGAATGCACGACTGGCAGAAATGATTGTTTTTCGTCGTCGCAGTTGGAACTGTAAATGCATTTTTGGGGGGGAGGGAGGAGGAAGAAGGTGGTCAAATGGCAAAAGACAGACACACACACAACTGCGTAGGGGGGGCGAGTTCAGAGAGCGAGAGGGTCAGGCGTGTGTGTGTGTGTGTGTCTCTCCCTCTCTCTCTCTCTCTCTCTGTCTGTGTGTGTTTTGTGTGGCTATTGTAAAAGTTTGTTGCTTGTTTTGTGGCACTGCGTAAAATTAATGCATGCAAAATTCAACAGACAAGCGAAAAGCAGAGACAGGGAGAGAAGGAAGAGAGAGGGAGAGAGAGAGAGAGAGAGGGAAGAGAGGCGCAGCGGGTTCAGCAGTTCGCCGCACGTACATGTTGGCATTGGTGATAAATATTTTGTAAAGTGGCCCGCATTTTGTTTAGCGTCAAATGCAATTTAAAATAAGCGTGGCAAAAGAAATATACATAGAGGGGGGAGAGCAGGAAGAGGGGGGCAATGCGATGGCTGACTGCAACTCAACAATTAATTAGAACACTGAACAAACCGCACACATGCGGGCGCACAGGGCGTATGGGTGATGCGCGATGGGGCTGGAACTGGGGCTGGGGCTGGAACTGACCACGCGCTGCAGCAGCGCCAAACTTGTAGCCACAACGAGCCACCGCCTCTCCCCACCCCCTCCCTGCCCCTTTAGACACACTCCCACACACACACTCCCACACACACACTCCCACACACACTGTGTTTGCATTTGATATTAAAATTGGTCGCTTTGCTTAATTTGAAATTCGCATATCATTTTAAGCGTTGCTGTAGAGAGAGAGAGTTTTTCCTATCAGGCTTTTTTGCAATTAAAGTGATAGAGAGAGGGAGAAGGAGATAGAGCGGGGAAAGAGGGCAAAGTGACAGCGGCAAAGGAAAAGTGAAAATGTGAAAAATTTCTAAACAAACTTTGCAGCGCAGCGCGAGTCGAGCAAGTTTTGAATTACGCCCCTAATTGCAGTCGTATTACTCTCGCTATCTACTTCTCTCTCTCTAGCGCACTTTTTGCTTCTCTTCCTCTCTCTCTCTCCCTCTGTCTCTTTCGCAGCAGCCTCAACACACACTGTTGTCATGCGGCATTTTCATTTGAATTCTTTTTATTTTCCCCCTCTAGGCTTGTGGGCATTAAATAAATGACATAAATAAGCGAATGGCTTTTTAAGCGTTTATGCGAATGGCATGTAATTAATTAATGATATTCACTGATTTTTTAATGCAACACAAAGCCTGGGCTGGCCAGCTGTATGCCCTGTATGGCAATGGGAGAGAGAGAGAGAGAGTATGAGGAAGAGAAAATGCGCGAAGGCAGCTCAAACTGCTGCGTAAGTTGAATCTAATGTGCTTAAATAAATATGCAAAAAATTCTTAAAAAATATATATATACATTAAAAATATTTTCTATATTTATAGATATCTTTAATCTAACTTCACTGCGTGGTATCTGCTTAACGAGCCGCCCCACGATTATGTATGTTGCCACAACCTGATCGAGTTGATTTAAACTTTTTGTTTGTCTCGGTCAGTTGAGTAAACAAGCGCACACAACAAACAACACGGCCATTTGCCATTGGCTATGACAACAACAACAACAACAGGAACAATGGCTGCCACAACAACAACAACAACAACAGCAGAAGCGACAGCAACAAGGGGAACAGCAGCAGCAGCAGCAAGAAGAACAACAGCAACAGAAAATGGCGTAAATTGAACACGAAATTGGCGCACATGTGAAACAAAAGTGCTGTTAATAAGCTGCGCAAAAACACACACACAAACACACACACACACAGAGAGAGGTAGAGAGAGAGAGAGAGAGAGAGAGAGAGAGAGAGAGAGAGAGAGACGTAAGCTTAATGTACGAGAGCTGACTGATAAGTGGTTGCCTTTTTGCATAGTGCACAGTGGCAGCACAGGCAGGCGAGATACCCTATAAAGCACCATATACATACATAAAAAACTAAAAGATATTTATGCAGCAAGCAACTACCCTATGTGCTGCACAATTTATTTACAGGGTACACGCCAGTTAAGTGCACCAAAAATTATTAAATCAAATACGACGAGCGCGTTCGGTTGGCCTGCGGTTCTTTTATTTTTCTTTTATTTATACGTATACGTAATTTATGCGTGTGGGCAGGACAGAGCGGGAGGGGGCTGGGGGGCGTGGTCAAGATCATATTCAACTGATCGAAGCTGACATGCATGCACAAGCAGCACATAGCTGGCCAGCTATGTGTGTGTGTGTGTGTGTGTAGAAGTGAAACGCAAAAAGTATAGCATACTTATCAGCGCCAGCTGCGTGCGTGCTCCTATAATGAGCAGAGTGGACAGCCAGCAAGAGAAAGAGAGAGTAAGAGAGTGTAGGAGGAAGGGAAAGAGTGTAAGAAAGAGTAAGTGTGAAAGTGACAGCTAGAGAGTGTGTGTGAGCAGCACAGCAATAGCGTCAAGTGCATAAGGCAAACAGATTCGCTGCGTGTCTTAACCTACGCAATGCCACTTAAAGGGGGAGGAAGCGTGCAATGGCCTTGAGGGGGCGTGGCAAGGGGGTAGGCGTGTCTGTGTTAGCCCACTTGTAATTTGATATGCCAAAGTTTTTCGACACTTGGCGAAACATATTTCAGCGACGTGCCTTCATTCATATTTAATTGTTTTAATGGCAGAGAGAGAGAGAGAGAGAGAGAGGGAGACGCAGCCCACACACACAGGCTAGCCAGGCAGCCAGGGTTGCCAGCCCACGCACAGTGTGGGCAACAAATGTCAGCCTTTTGCCGCACACACACACACACAGCACACACACACACACACCGCACAGTGGCCACAAAACGAAAACAAGTGAAAAACTGGCGCGATTATGAATTCATATGGCACAAGCCAACTGGCAATTAAATGCCGAGCGGACAGGCGGACAGCTGGACAGACAGACAGACAGACAGACAGAGGGACAGACAGAGGAATAAACAGACAGACAGCCGGACAGACAAACAGCTCGAAGTAACAGACACGAGACATGACAACAATTCGTTATCATTTTAATATATACACAGGGTAAGGCAAGTCGAGTCCTCCACTTGTTACGCTCCGTCACTCTCTCGCTCTCTCTCCCTCTCTCTTTCGCTCCCTGTGCAATCATTGTGATTATCATGTGCTGATTATTGTGAATTATTCATGTTGTGTTTTTTTTTTTTTTTTAAACAACTTGGCAGCTTGAATTGCTTGTTGCAGCGTTGATTGAGCATGTTTTATGTGGAAATATTATGAAATTTACTGCGGTTTTTTGCCAAGGGTTAGAGATTTTTATTTTTCTCTATTTTTAACGTTTGCATTAAGGGCTTAAAAGAGGGAAAAGTAAGTCTGATCGGTTTTAAAATATTTAAAACAATGCAGAATCCGGAAGCTAAAAAAAAGCCAAAAATAAATTTGAATAAAGAGCGTAAAAAACATTGAAATAACAACAAGTTGAAAGTCAATTACAGCTGCAGTTTTGTGTTGAGTTGCTGTCACCATTTTGTCAGGCATTCTTTTCTCACAGTGTATGTTACTTACACGGCAGAATGCGCAGACACTTCATGCTCAGCCCAGCGGCAAAGCTGTCGCAACTCTCGGCAACCAATGCGAGTTATCTTTTGCGGAGTGAACAATTACTTTAAATTGTCACTCAAAGTCAGATGTGCGGTGTGTGTGTGTGGGAGAGGGTGTATGTGTGTATGTGTGTGTGTGGGGGCGTGTGTGTGTGTGTGTGCTGCCAGCTGAATAACTGTGCGTGCAAGCACAATTACACGCATTGCGAGCATGTGCAGCAGCAATGGCCTCAACAGCCTCACACACAGGCAGAGAGAGAGAGAGAGAGGGAGAGAGAGAGGGAGAGAGAGAGGGGCAGGCACACACTGGCTCTGCTGTGGAAGAACAAACATTAGTTTTACTAAACATAAACGCTCCTATTTTGTCACATAAAGTGTCAACCGTTGACAGTCTCAACTTGGCACAATTTACGACATTTGCCGGGGTTGCCACGCCTCTACGCCCCGCCCCCGCCCCTGCCCCCGTAACCGTAAACCGAAGAGCGTATAACATATAGATCTTACTTCCCTCTCCCTCCCTCTCTTGCACTGCTGCTGCTTACACAGTGCAGTTGCCAATGCACATTTACATTACAATCATGCACAATGGCCGCACAATCAAACACGCACACACACACACAGCGAGAGATGACACACACACACACACACACGGAGAGAGAGAGACAGAGTTGACACACACAGAGAGAGAGAGAGAGAGGGAACACACACACACATGCCTGCACAATATCATAGCTACACGTTGTCTGCAACCGCAACAGCTGCCTGCCTGCTCTCTCCCTCTCTCTCTCCCTCTCTCTCCCCCACTTACTGTGGCATGCTGGGGCGTGGGCGTGTGTGTGTGTGTGTGTGTGCCAGCTGGGCGTGGCCACTTGTATTAGTGGCCATATTGTTGGCCTGGTCATTTGTTATGAAACGACAGACACGTCACGTTAATTGTCAATTAGAAATGCGCTCGCATTAAATTGTTGTTTATGTGGCACACACAGGGGGAGAGGGAGAGCAAGAGAGAAGGAGAGAGAGAGGGAAGTAAGGAGAGAGAGGGAGGGAAGCAGAGCTGGCTAACTGTAACTGGTTGGCAATTAAAGCCAAAGTGCAGACACTAAAAGTGCTGCCAGCTACTTGACGACGCTCTCCGACTTCCCTGTCTGCCCTCACTTTCTGCAACGGATATACAATGTGTTTATGATATAAATCTGCCAAGAGCTGAAGATCAGCAAAGATTTGAAAAAGAAAGAGGAGCAAAAGGAGAAGAAGAAGAGGGAAATAATAGCACAAGAGGCAAAAGGAGACACTGCAAGAGGCGAAGAGGAAGAACTTCTGCCTGAAATTATTAAACAGGCTGAAAGAGCTGCGCTAATCCGCCTTTATGTCTATGCAATAAAAACAAAAAAAGTAACAAATCACACACACACACACATATATACATATGCATAGCAGGCCGGAGCGGTTAAAAAAAAAGGGAAACAAATACTGCGTGTATATTTGCTACGGTCTTAGCGGCGGCATCAGTTCTAGCCGGGATTTGTGGCCTGGAAAGCAGCAAAAAGCCAGCAGGTGTTGCCTGCCTAAGAGTGTAGAAATGGGAGAGGGAGGGGTTGGGGGGGGGAGCGAGGGCACAGGGGTTGCAAATGTAGACAAATTGCGTGTGCGGCACGTAGCACAGACAGACAAAGAGAGAGAGAGAGAGAGAGAGACAGCATCATAAAAATTACTTTAAAAGCGACGCCGAACGATTTTCAGGTGTCGACACAGATATGACTTAACGGACAGACAGACTGTGATAGAGAGAGAAAGCTAGATAAACAAAGACACAGAGAGAGAAAGAGAGTGAGAGAGAGAGAGAGAGAGGAAGAGAGAGAGAGGGGGCGAAACAGAAGTCGAAAAGTTGCGCAAAGACGAAAATTTTCTTTTTATGCGCGCTGAATGAAGAAAAGCAAAGAAAAGCGTAGGAAAATTCACATATATATATAAAAATACAAAAAAAAGGTTTCACTTGGGGGCCAGGCAAGTGTAATAAAATGTGCGAGGTAGAGGGGAGAGGGGAATTGCAGAGGGTAATGGCAGCAAAAGCACAAAGAGGAGGCAGCAGGAGGATGCGAAGCTCTCGCTGCAGCCTTGAACTCGCCCCAGCTAAATAATTTGCAGCGAATGATGTCATTAAACAATCAGTTTGCTGCCGCTGCTGCTGCTGCTGCTGCTGCCTGCCACGCCCACGCACTTACTGGGCGCCTGCTGAAGTCATCTCAAGTGTGACAAATATTGTTGATGCCATAAAAATCACTCATACGCAGCGTTGTTGCCGCATCCATTAAATGCCAAGTGCAAAGTGCAACAAAAGTGACGCTGCAGCTGTGTGTGTGTGTGCGAGTGTGTGTGTGTGTGTGTGTGTGTGTGTCTGCCAGCGGGACCTGAAGGGCTTAAGGCGTTCCCCCCTCTTGCCGCTGCTTTAGCTGCTGCTGCCATTGACAATTCTAAAGAAATTTATGTTCGACTGAACTTAACAGAAGGAAAAAAAAATGGAGATGTGCAACTGCACACGCCCACACACGTGCACACGCCCACGCCCCCTGCTCCCGCCTCTGCCCCTGCCCCTGCTCCCGCCCCTGCCCCTGCTCCTGCCCCTTCCCCTGCCCCCTCTCCTCTCCCACACTGTATGCCCTGCTGACCTGATTGCTGTTTAGCTGATAAGCTGCTCGCATCCTCGACAGGCTCTGCCAGGCTAGCGAAATGTTTGCCCCTCCTCCGCTCTTCCCCAGACAGCGCTGACGTCACTTATCAAGTGATTTATATGTGTAATTTACTAGTGCAGTGCACAGCGAGAGACAGAGAGAGAGAGAGAGAGGGGGAGAGAGAGAGCGCGGCAGGCATTCCCCAAAGTCTGCCCTGGCAAATTGTCAAACAATGCGCTGCTTTTATTAGTGGCAAACTCCAAGCTGAAAATCCATGGTCAGCTCAATACTAGATTCCATTACGTGTACTCCCAATCCTCCCACACACTGGCACTGCCTCCTCTGCGCTCCCTCCATGTCCCCAGACAATGCACATTACTATCACACTGTCAAGTGCGACTCCGAGTTAGCCACGACTTCTCATTAACTGCCGCTCGGTTTGGGATTTGGCTTGGCCAAGAGATCAGCAGGAGTAGCAGCTAGTTACTACCTAGTCAGCGGGTTGTGGGCTTCGAACTTAATTAGCCAGCTGTGCTGGTTCGTCTCCCTCTCTCTCTCTTTCTCTCTGCCTCTCTTTCTCTCTTTCTCTAATCGAGCAGCTCGTTCGCTTCACTCGTTAATTTAAAGTGCGACGCATTAACGACACGAGGCGAGGCGAGGCAAATAAAATGTTATCTGGGAATGCTTTGTGCGTGAGGTTCTTGCAATTACTTACATCTAGTATAATTACAGTTGTATGTAGGCCAGGCCCTACCCGAACTTCCAGTTCGCCAAACTTCCTTTAAAATCATTAGATTCTCTAGAGGAATGGCTTTATCTGCATGGTTTAGCCTTTAGATTGATTTTGCATCAAAATATTTAGAATCTAAGACTTTCAAAAATGTCGGACCTTTCCATGTTCCTCCCCGGCCATGCCACCCCCTTGTAGGACCCTATCTAGACCTACTATACTCCTAACATCCTTAAAAATCGTCAGATTATCTTGAGGAATGACTTTATCTTCATGATTTGACCTCTAGATTAATTCTACATCAAAATATACTGAATCTAGAATATTAAAAAATGTTGGTCCCTCCCAATGCTGTTGCCAAGTTAAACTACCCTCTAGTCAGGACCTTACCAAATATTCCAATATACCAAACTTCCTTAAAAATCATTAGATTCTCTTGAGGAATGGCTTTATCTTCATGGTTTAGCCTCTGGATTGATTCAGCATCAAAACATTTGGAATCTAAGACATTCAAAAATTTCGGACCTCTCCATGCTGCTGAAGGTTGTGCTTTCTCCATATTAGGACCTTACCTGGAACTCCAATAATCCTAACTTCCTTAAAAATCATCAGATCGTAATGGAAGATGACATTATCTTCATGATTTAATCTCTAGATTGATTCTACATTTGAATATTCTGAATCTGGAATATTCAAAAATTTCGGTCCTTTCCATGCTGTTGCTAGGTCAAGCTACCCTCTAGTCAGGACCCTACCAGATATTCCAATATATCAAACTTTCTTACAAATCATCGGATTATCTTGGGGAATGACTTTATCTTTATGGTTTAGCCTCTAGATTAAGTCTGCATTAAAATATTAGGAATCTGAGATATTCAAAAATTTCGGACCTTTCCATGCTGCTGAAGGTCGTGCTACCTCTATGTAAGGACCCTACCTGGGACTCCAATATTCCTAACTTTCTTAAAAATCATCAGATTCTCTTGGGAAATGGCTTTACCTTTATGATTTGACCTCTAGATTGGTTTTGCATAAAAATATTATGAATCTAGAATATTCATAAATTTTGGTCCCTTCCATGCTGTTGCCAGGTCAAGCTACCCTCGAGTCAGGACCACACCAGATATTCCAATATATCAATTTTCCTTAAAAATCATCGGATTAGCTTGGGGAATGACTTTATCTTTATGGCTTAGCCTCTAGATTGATTCTACATCAAAATTTTGTATATCTTAGACATTCCAAAATTTGCTTTCGATGCTACCACCTTATTTCAAAAAACCTATAGACCCTTTCAAACCCCTAGCTTCATCCATAATTACCAGATCCACTCACTCCATTCCCAGTTACGTGTTACTTGTTACTTGTAACCATTGCATAATGCTGGCTATGATATCTTGTTTTTAATTAATCAGATTCCACTCGTTACTTTCCCACTTCCTCTACTCATCATTCTCGCTCTCTCTCTCTCTCTCTCCCTCTCTCTCTCTCCCTCTCTCTCTCTCCCTCTCTCTCTAGTGGTCATTCGCTGCCGTGCAAATTGCATTGTTATATTTGTTTTCTCCATCATTTCCTGCATTTCTTTTCGCCTGTTGCTGTATCACGTTTTCTGACGTTTTTTTCTACCTTCCCTTTTGAGCTTCGTATCGCGAGTCTTATTCAAATCACAAGTACTTTCCACTCTCATCCCTCACTTACTGCGTCCCCTCCTTCCTCTTCGTCTTCGCCTCCACTCCGCCATTTGCCGCGCTTCACTCATCGCTTTGTAATCAAAAACTGTTGGCAAACAGCGCTCGTTGCATGAGGGTGTGTGTGTGTGTGTGTGTGTGTGTCTGTGTGTGTGTGTGTAGTGTGTGTGTGTGTGCAACGGGATTTTTTAATTAGCGCACTTCGCAGCTCACCATGGCCCAGGTACAATGCAGGGAGCAGCATCGCAGCCTCCGCTTCCTTCTACCTCATTTCCGTTTCATCCAATTACGGCCGCTTTGTCATTGTTTGCATTCTACTGATGCGGTTAAACAAACTTTCTACTCTACACAAATAGACAGCTAGACAGAGATAGCAGGAGTGTCAGAGAGAGTGTGAGAGAGAGAGAGAGAGGGAGAGGGAGAGGGAGCTGCTCGTTTGCCTGGCCCGGCGACCACAGACTGGCACAGGCCAACGCCTTCCAAGAGTTCAGCTACAGTATCATCTACATCAGCTACTTCTGCCTCCTCTTCTTACTTCTCTTTCTCTTTCTCCTACTCCTCCTCTTCCTCATCATCGTCGCGAACACCATTAACATCGTTTCATTGTCAGCTGCAGCTTTTATTTGCATTTTTCACTTTGCCGTGCAAAACGATCGCTCAACGTGGGAGAGAGAGAGAGAGAGAGAGAGGGAGATAGGTAGAGTGCGCGCATTAGGGTGACCCTTTTTTTGGGTAAACCAACTGCGAAAATAACTCCCCCCGTCCCCGCCAACACGCCTACTGCTAATTTCTGAGCTGGTGACAAAACTAAAGTAATTAAGTATACCCTGTGCATGTTGCATGTGTATAGAGAGTTAATAGGATTTTGTACCTGCTATGGTCACCTTATTTTAGTGTGACCATCTCACTAATAGGCTAGAGAGTTTATATCTGCGCAGTTGCAGTTCAAATTGAATTTGGCTTAAGAGTTTCCTTTGCCATGTGCATTGCAAGTGGTATAGCTGATCTACAGGGTATCTGCTAGTCATGTTTGTGCTCATTAGATGCTCAACTTGTTTGTGCGTATTTCTCGTTTTCATTTCCAACCATTTCCAGCTAAAAGCTGAGCTCAGCTGCCGTTTTGGGCAAACATTTGGCAACTGATGGCACGATACCAATTCTTGCCCTGACTTACGAGGCTGCCTCTCTCTCTCTCTCCCACCTCTATCTCTCTCTCTTTCTCTCTGCCTCTTTCTCTGTGTGTGTGTGCTGCCTGTGCGTATTTATGTACGTCCCTTCTGGCAGCTCGATGAACGACATTATGCGCCAGGGATGCCAAAATCCAAAAACCTCCAGCGACGCATGGAAGAAGCAGAAGAAGAAGAAGACAACACAAAATGATGCGATGAGTGCACATTGTGGCCATTAGCCAGAAGTGCCAACTTGCCGCTGACGTAGATTATGTATGAGCAGGGAGCAGGCAGATATGGCCAGCTCCATCTCCCTCTCCCACTGTCTCTCTTTGCCTGTGCAGGGCATAAACCATTCACAGCCTTTTGACGGCGATTTGGCTAGCAGACTGCAAAAGAGCTGCGTCGCATGGTTACGGTTCACAGCAGGAGTTGGAGAGATGAATGTGGAAAGAGCAGAAGAAAAAGGGGGGGAAAGGAGCGCAAGAATTGAGGGAATGAAAGAAAGGCTGCTGCATTTGGACTACTCCATTCGGGGAGTTCCAAAACGAGTGAAATGATTGATAAACCAAATATTCTATAAAGTCTATAAAGTTGTCACAGTTGGGGAGTTCCAACACAAATGAAATGATTGATATATTAAATACCCTATAAAGTCTATAAAGTTGACACAGTGTGGACTATCCTAACCTCCTGAGAACTCTGTAGAATCTATCCCTGCCAGCACCCATAGCACCTGCAGTTCATCTTGGCACAAGGAACTCCATTTCTATTCTTCAAATAACACATGTCTCCCTCTGAGAGGGATAGAGGGAGTGCTCTATGTGGGATTACAAAAGTTATGGCTGACTTACCACATCGATGATCTGCATTAGGGTCAGGCCAAAGCTCAGCTGCAGCGGATCGGATTCATTGACCACGGGACGCTCCAGACTGTTGTAGTTGTCCAGCAGCGCGTGCAGCAGACGCTTCTCATGTGGGCCAGCGGAGCAGGCTGCAAGGGAGAGAAAAGAGAGAGAGGGATTTAGGACATAAAATAGCATTTAAATACCTGGCTAACACATACACACACACATAGAGAGAGAGAGAGAGGCAGTAAGTGCTTTGGCTGCGACTCCAACAGGAACTTCGAACTTCGACTACGACTCAATTCAATTTAATGGAGGTAGAAGCTGCTATGCGTGTGTGAGTGTGTGTGTGAGGCACTGAGGGGATTGGCTTAGGTGTGCCAGTGTGTGTGTGTGTGTGTGTGTGTGAGTGTGTGTGGCAATGACATTGCCGGGCTTAGAGTCAGCCAGCCATGGCGGCAGTTAAACCTGCATTAACGTATCGTTGTCATTGTTGCTGCTGTCACTGTGTCCCTGTCCCATGCTCCCCCGGCTCCTGCCTCTCCCTATCTCCTACCATCTGCCACCCCCTCCCCCTCCTCTGCTTCCCCCTCTTGCTACGTTCCACTGTTGCTGCTGCCAATTAAATTTGTTCAACCAATAAGTGGCTTTGCTTTGGTTTGACGTTAGCAACAGTTTTAGCCCCTCTGGCTTAAGCCAGCACCTGACACAGTCAGCTAGCTCTGCTTCCTGTTCCCTGCTCCCTGCTGCCTGCTTCCCCCCCTCCCTGCTTTCTGCCACCTTTTCCTCCCCCTCCTACCAGTTGACTGTTTTTCTATTCATTTTCAGTTTTTTCTTTCACTTTGGCTGCGCTTGTGACTTTTCCGCATTGAAAATAAGCAAAGCTCCGTGCTGAGCTCAAGGTAAGACCTTGCCTGCCTGCCCCTCCCCCTTTTGCCCCCTCTTCTACTCCCTTTTTTGTTTGCCCAATTATATTGTCACGTGCTTTAGGCGTAAATATGTTTCCTTAACCTCAATTCCCACGCTGCTGTTGTCAATTAAATCCATTTGGAATCAGCGAACCTTGCACCCTTCCCCCCTCCCCCCACACACTTCTCAACACCCTACCCTGTATTAATTTAATCAACATTTATCATTTTTCGCAGAACAACGGTAAATTCACCAGCAAATTGTTGTTAAAAATTTTATTTTGTTTTGTGCAACATTTTCGATGATTGTGGCGTGGAGTGTAAAAAAGTGGGCGAGCATATATAAAAAAGTGGGCGTGGAAAAAACATAACTATATAGAAGGTTTAAATATGTATGTTATGGGGTCTTTAAAGGGCTCTACTCATAAATAACGGTATTACTAGCCCTCTGTTTATTTTCTTTCTTTTCATTTGTGCTATCAATAAATTTGCAAAGTAAAGAAAAAAGAAAAAATAAATAAAATAAAAATGTAGAACGTGTTTTTCCCTTCTCTGTCCCTTTAAAATACTTTATGTACACCCTGTAAATTAGCTGGATATAAAAAGTCGTTGATATAGGTAGGGTATATCAATTGCTAGCTTGCCTCTTAGTTTTATACTTCTTTTTTTTTTCCTTTTACTTGTGGTAATAAAAAAAAAAAATAAATAAAAATGTAGAGCGTGTTTTTCTGTTCTCTGTCGCTTTAAAGTACTCTATATATACCCTGTAAATTAGCTAGAAGCAGCCTTGGCAGATATAGGCAGGGTATATAACTCTCTAGCTTGCCTTATACTCTCAGCAAAAGTTGCTTTTCCATTGCTTCCCAATAACTTTCTACATGCATAAAGTACTCTACAAATTTCCCTCCCTGTAAAACAAGTAATAATAAACACTTTGATGCGAACATGTAATTCACACCTCTGTCTCCACCTCCCCCCCTCCCCCCTGTATGTTTACAGGGTATACAGTAGAAGTTTCGCTGGCAACTATGGCAACTATTGGCATAGCCGAAGGCATCGATAAGTTGGCAGCCATTAAAAGTCAGACGATATTTGCATAATACGATATATCTATGTAGATTTATGAACTAAGACTCACACACACACACACTCGCACACACACACACTCACATACTTTACTCGATTGTAAAACGAGTTGATGTGGCAATAGAACAGCTCGAACATGGCGAATGTATGTAGAGTATTGCTTCCGAGTTCGAGTAGTTCGTAAAGAGTCTATGGGAGGGTACCGAGAGGTCTACCCCCTTCCCTCCCCCTATCTAGCCACTAGGCCTGCCACGTGCCCCGACGAGTATGAGGAATAAGTTTTTGGCACATCAATAAACTAAACTTGCTCCTTGGGTCCAGAGAGAGGAAGGGAGAGAGAGCAGAGGGAGAGCGAGTTTGGGGTGTCGACAGCTGGAAATGTGCCTTAAGCATGCCATGAATTATTTAGTTACAGCTTACCTTAGTTGCCCCCTCTCTCCCCCCTCCCCACCAAGCTACCCACCCACCTTAGCATACCCTGGAACATTGTTATTGCACTCCAAGTTGAGGCCAAGCACGTGCCACATCGCTCGCTCGCTCTCGTCTTGATTGTCCTTTAATATGCAGCACGGGGCACACTGTGCACACAAGGCACCGCTGCCTGCGCCGTTTACATTTCTGGTCCATAAGTAATTGTCTATAATGATCCGTTGACCTGTCCCAAAGGCAATCGCGTAGGTCACACACACAAACCTGGCCTAATTTTGTGGGTTTTGCTATGGTCCAGTTGAATTCGATTTGGTTTGGTTCCTGGTTCTGGTTCTGGTTCTGCCCCAAAGGGCGACATAATCATACAATTACAATCGCCCCTACAATCGCCCCATATGCTCATCATCTATTAGATAAACCCTAGACGAATTAACTAGCTGCGAGTTTGTAAACTAATCAGCTGCAGTTCAGGTTCGATTTGCATATAGAGCGAGGGAGAAAGAGAGGGAAAGGAACTAATCGAAATTAGCATATTATGCAGCTGGAGAAAGGCGAGAGAGAACTGTGATTCTAGCTTATTTGCTTAGTAGTATTGTATTATTAGTATTATATACTATATAATATTTCTAGAGATTTCTAAAAGTTTTTGATCAATTTTTCGATTTTCTACTTCATTTTTTAAGTATTTTCTAGCAGTTTTCAAATTGCAGTTTCTTATTTTAATTTACAGTCCTATGGGCATTATATTTCTGGTAATTAGACAGTATTTAATTTCTTAAAAAATACCTGTTATTCTTTTTATTTATTCTATTCAATTTTTTTTTATTATTTTTCTTTTTCTGTATAATTCTAGAGTATTTTTTTCACACTACTTTACTGTCTTTCTATATGATAGACAGTGTGTCTCGTAGTATTCTCTGGTATTTAAAGACTCTATATTATGATGAATTTATTCAGTGTTAATATAACATTCTTATAAATCATATATATGAAATAGAAGGCGTTAGAAGTACAATCTAAATTCCAGCAGCCTTTCCCGCACACATATTTCATTTGATTCCAATTGCAGAGCATAATATCTGCCATTATTGATACTTTGTTTATGCAAATGAATGTTTATTAAATATTTTATATGTGTGTGTGGGAATACACAGCCAATATAAATATTGACTGAGACTCAGACTGAGACTGAGACTGAGCTACGTAAATGGGCCAATTTAGGGGTCTCAAAATGTGCTCGACCTTCGCTGGGGGCAATTTGTTAACTTTGTATTATTTTTTTGGGGGCAATTTTCGCATACGAAATACGTAGTATTCTCTCTCTTTCGCTCTCTCTATTCATTCTGCCTTATTCCCTCTTTTTTTGGGCCATAAAGTGGGCAAATCGCATCACGTAGAGCTCATTTTAATGTGGACTCTGCGCTGTGTGTGGCCTACGCGGCGTATGTGTGATTATTGGGATTGGGCTGCGCCACGCGCCCTGTGACCGCAGTGTGGCATGCGGCATGTGGCATGCGGCATGTGGCATATACATCGGTGATTGTTCCGATCCAGGCTTTATTAATGAATGCCATTAACCGACTACGTGCGAGGCTCTCCCGCTTGTCACTCGCACTTGGCCATAATCGAAGTCGAGTCGAGACACTAAAAAGCCATTAACGAGTGCATGTGGCAGGCCAGAAGTGGTGGCAGGAGTGGCATGTGGCAAGTGGCAACTATCAGTTGTAATTGTGTTGCATGCAACGTTTGGTTTGAATTCGATAAGCGCAAAAAAGAAAGCGTCAGCTTGTTGGCAGCTAATTGCAATTAATGGGCGCTTTTATAGGAGGAAGCCTGCAAGAGGTATCTGCCTGCCTTAGCTACCCCATCTTGTTGCCCCTACCCTGCGCTACAACCCTGCCTGCCTTTCTGCTCTCTTTTCGCAAAGGTTGTGCCTCGAGAGGCTGTTGAAACCGCAAGGAGACTGCCGCAAATTATGCAGGGCTACTTAGGGTAGCAGAGGGGTGAGGGGAGAGGGGAGAAGGGAAAGGAAAGGGGAGAGAAGAAGGCAGAAAGTGGCAAGGGGGGTAGCTGGTTTCCTGTGCCCGTGCCTGTGGCATATGTAAAAAAGGCAATAAATTTGATTACCTCTGGCATATTTGGAGTGTCTGCTTGAGTACCATGATAAATGATGGCGCCCTCGCCTGCTTACTCGCTCTAACTCTCGCTATCTCTCTCTCTCTCTCTCTCTCTACCCGCTACCCTTCCTGCCTGTCTTCCCTCGCCCCGCCTGGCATTGATTTGAGTTTAGTAATTAACTGCCTAATGCCGCAACTAAAATTAAAATAGAGCGACAAATGAGCAGAGCTAGAAAGAGAGAGGGAGAGAGATATATAGAGAGAGAGAGAGAGAGAGATAGAGAGAGCTTGAACTGTGGCCCAGCTCTGCCAGAGCGCATTAAAATTTTACGCGTTAACGGCAAAATTATACGAAATCATTTTCGGAATGCAATAAATGAGGCCGCAAGTTAATTCGGCTGCGTGCGATGCGAGAGAATAAAACCAAATGTCCCTTTGTCCCCACGCAGCTACTCTGCTCTCCCTCTCTCTCCCCCTCTTCTCCCTCTTCCCTCCCAGAACTGCTACACGAGTAGCTGAGTACGCCCTGGTGCCGCGTCCTTGTCCCTGGCCCCACGTCGTCGTCTGGCAACCACTCGACCGATAAGCCTCGTCGCTTGCCGTGCCAGAAATTTAATCGAAATGCTTCCATGGCCAAGGCAACTGTGGCAGAGCGAGAGGGAGAGAGAGAGCACTATCTCGCCCACTGTCATCCCAGCCCAGCCCAGCCCAGGAGACACCACAATGGGCGGCAAATGGCGGAGCTGCCGTTAAATTTAATCGCTACTCGAAATAACCCACGAAATGTATAATTATCCTACCAGCAAGGGGGAAGGGGAGGTGGGAGGAGGATTGGGACAGGCTGCTGTCAATAGCTTCAATAGACTGGCTCACTGGTTGGATGAGCTGGGGGGCTAGGGGGCTGTGGTTAAGTAAGTGAGGAGAATATGCTCTTTATGCTCTAACTATCGATTTATTGTGCAATAACAATGCCAAAATATCGCACTCTTTTATCGATTCTGCTTTTTAACGCCTAAATAGTGTTGGCAAGCGGCAAAAATAGTGTTGTAAAATGTAGAAGCTGCAAAATAATAAATTAGTTTAGATATTGCATAAAAATAAGCATAAAAAATAAATTTAAAATAAAACCGTCTCTCGATAGTTATGATAGGCTAGGAATATATACAATATATATGTTATTATATATATATTATATTATTTTATATATTATTATTACTCATCTAGCTTGCTGTCAGCTTTCTTCTACTCCTTTGCAGCTTGAGTCATCTGGTATACTATACAAAACTGACTTAGAGTAGTCACCCCTTTGCGACCCCCCCCAACCCGAGTTGACCTTATCAAGCTACTCGACATTTTATAGACCTCGTTTACCAACTGACATTCATCAAAAGTTTCACTCTGTACCTGGCTGAGGATTGAGGCGAGGCGAGGCGAGGCGAGATTTGGCTCATTTTTCTCTCGCTGCCACCCACTGTGCATTGTCGCCGAGCCGAGATGGCAGGCACCAGGCGCACATAAATTACACCACAATACACAGAGGCAGTGGGAGCAGCGGGAGGAGGAGGAGGAGCAGGAGGAGGAGGAGGCAGTAGGAGCAGTAGCAGGAGGAGTAGGAGGAGTAGGAGCAGTAGGAGCAGTAGCAGGGGGAGTAGAAGCAGAGGAACAATCTCTAAACAGTTTCAAAGTTGCTGAGCTACTGTTCAATTTGGTGTGTGCATGTGACTGTGTGTGTGTGTTTATAGGGTGTGTGTGTGTGTGGCTGTGCAAGATGCCTATCCCTAACGCCCTACCCCAATCCCAGCTGCACTCTCGCACTTGGTCTGCCTCCATCTTGGCTTGCAACTGATTTAATTTTAGATACGCATAATAATTGCGCTTTTGGCAAGAGAGAGGAAGAAAAGGGAGAGGCAGGAAGAGGGGGAGAGAGTGAGAAAGAGAGAGAGAGAGAGAGGGAGAGAGTGAGAAAGAGAGAGAGAGAGTGTGTGGGAGCTGCTGTATTTAAAATATTTGCATTTCCCATTGGAATTGGCCCCAGCCAGAGGCGTCCGCAAATTAAGAACTGTTTGCCGACTAAGAAAGCAACCCCAGAGGCGTAGGGGGTAGGGGGGTAGCTGGGCAGCGGGGTGTCGCTGCAGGCTAACGGTCACTTCCGTCACATCCGTCAGAACAACATCCGCAAGCATTTCAACAGCTTCCGCCTTGGACAGGCGATGATGTTGCTGTCGTTGCCGTTGCTGCTGCTGTTGCTGCTGCTGCTGCTGCTGCTGTTGCTGCTGTTGCTGATGACAACTCGTTAGGGCTGTCGTTGGCCAGCGGCAACCCTGCAATACATCAGGTGGGGAGAGAGAGCAGAGCGGGGGCTGCCTGGCAATTACCAGGTGCCGGAAACTGGCGCCCAAATTAATGTTAACGAGCCAAGTTAAATGCTTAAATTGTTTCTTGCCACACTTGCCACACGGCAGCAGCAGCAACACACACACACACACACACACACACACACAGCTGACAGGCACTGGCAATACGGGTCACGGGTTAAGGTTCGACTCCGCCCCCCGCTGGGCTGGCATCTTGGCAACCCGCACAGCACTCAACACGCTGTCAGTTCGAGTTGCTGCTGCTGTTGCTGCTGTTGTTGTTGTTGCTGTTGTTGTTGCTGCTGTTGCTGTTGTTGCTGTTGTTGCTGCTGTTGCTGCTGCTGTTCGTATCGGCGGCAAAAGTTTTGCCGTTGCTTTTGTGCACCTTTTCTCACCTGTTTGCATGCGCTCTCTCTCACCTGACTGTGCCCTGTCCATTACGTTGCTTCTCCTACTCCTTTTCTCCTCTACCTACTCCTCTTCCTACTCTACCTACTCCTCCTTCTACTCCTCCTCTCCTCATCCTACTCCTCCTCTCCTCTTCTACTTCTCCTCGCTGTGTCTCTGTCTGTTTGCGTGTTCGCTTATCGCTAACAGCCTTCAATTTAACAATTTCACTTTGTCACGTAGGGCAAGGGTCGCCGCCCGCACCCTCTGCTCTCTTTCGCTCTCTCTCGCTCTCTTTCTCTCTCTCGCTCTCTCTCCCTCTCTCTTTCACTCCTGTTTACCCCTCTTCCTCTCTCTACGCTTTCCCACGACTTTGCCAAATATTTAATTTTATCTTTTTCATCGAGTTTTCTGGGTCCTTGTAAAAAGTTTTCGCCCTCATGCTGCCTGTCTCCCCGTCTCCCTGCCTGTCTCCCTGTCTGCCCGCTTTAAATGTCCTCCCACCCCGCACATACAGCTAGACCACAACCGCCCATCTACTCCCCTCCCCCCACTGCCCATTCGACAAAGATTTGTTACGCCGATCTTGAGCTTTTGAGTATTTACAATTTATTTGGCTAATTGAAAATTTGTATAAACTTTGCCTTCGATTTTTGGGCGAGAGACTTGATGGGGCTGTAGGATCTGGAGGGGTCTAGCTGTAATACTATATATAAATATACTTCAAACAAAAAGTATATACAATAAGCTTGAAATATATAGTATATATTATAGCTATTATACCTTATTTAATAACTCACTTCAGCTTCACTTTTCTCCCTCTCTTATCTCATTTTAAAATTGCAAATATCTCAGGATCTACGCATAATATTATCAGCAAACTTTGTAGACACATGGCTAACACTCTCAGCTGGCATAGCAATCCCCTCTTGTCATTGCATATACCCTATTGTATGCATATAAACCTACTGGGTATGTGCTCGAGAAATATGTTTTCTATTTTCAGGTTTCTCTTGCGGCGACATGGCAATTTAAGGCCTCGCTGAGTTTCTCTGTCTGCCATAAAGCAGACAACAAAGTTCAAGAAACTTATTAAACGTCTTAACAGAGTGGCAGTTGGTAAGGCAGAGGGTGGGAAGGGGGGGTGAAAGGGAATGGGGGAGGGGTCCACACCTGCTTTTTAGCCACTTAACGTCTGACATGAATGCGCCACTAACGAGCTGAGTGTGTGTGTGTGCTGCGAGTGGCGACTACTCGCCAACTATGAGAGATGAGTGGGAGAAACACACACACCAGTACACACACACCTGCACACACACACACACACACACACACACAGAGAGTCTCACCAGTTCCGTCTTGTGTTTGTGTAAACATATGTTGCCACAACTCGAGGCAGATCAAGGCAAGAGAAAGAGCAAGAAGCGAAGGTTTGTTTATGCAAAGCGTTGCTAAAAAGCACAAGCAATACACACACACACACAGACACACACCTGCACACACACACCTGCACACACACACTGGCAGCCATTTGTTGTGGCAAAGTAACTGTGACTGCGATTGTGACTGCGACTCGTTGTGATTGTGTTGCTGTAAAATGCGACAGTCTCATTAATCGCGACAAGAGACAGGAAAGAGAGGGAAGAGAGCAGTAGAAAGAGAGAGAGAGAGAGAGAGGGAGAGAAAGAGATAGCTAAAGCTGGCAAGAAAGTGGAGAAGCAAAGAGAGCTGGGAGGGGGAGAGGTTAACTAGAGCAAGGCAGTCGCCTAGACAAAGGGCGAGGCAGAAGCTGCTAATAATTTGAAACCCACAAATAGACAAACACACACACACACACAAACTGCCACTGATAAGCGGATGCGACTGTCTAGGTGAGACTGTCTGTGTGTGTGTGTGTGCCAGGTTGTTACTAGAGGGAAAAGAACTTAGCGAGCAACTTGGCAATTGCAACGCAATAAGCAGAGACAGAGAAAGCGAGAGAGAGAGCGAGAGCGCAACAACATTTTAATGCGCTTAGGAAAAGCCAGCTTAAAACTCGCACAAATACCACTGTGCAGCTGCGTGTGTGTGCGAGTGTGTGTGTGTGTGTAGTGCATAATAGCAGACTCTTCAAAATGCGTTGACGTTGACTCTCATTGTCTTCAAGTGCCCAGTCGCAGTCGCAGTCGCAGAGTCGACCGTCTTCGTCTTCGTGCTTGCCCTCTCTTTCTGCCTACCTTTCTCCCTCTCTCTCCCTCTCTCTCTCTCTCTCTCTCTCTCTCTCTGCTCCCCGCAGCTAGACAAGTTTATTATGCATGCAACCATTGCCATTGTTATTGCTTTTGTTGGCCATGCATTGTGGCACAGAGACCATTTCTTTTCTCGTTTTTTTTTTGTGTTGCCTGTCAAGAAGATTGTTTTAAGTTGGCTTTCAAGCGCCGCTTCACATAGCTGCCTCTCCCTCTCTACCTGTTCTCCCTCTCTCTCTCTCTCTCTCTCTCTCCTCTCTCTCCTCTCTCTCTGCCCCACGAGTCGTGTCTGCCTCGCTGTAGCTGAGCTGCCATTGAAGTGAGGAAGTTGTTTAGTGTCGCCGCCATTGAGGCGCATTATTAAGTGACATGCCACGCCCCCTGCCTCATACTACCAGCTTCTGCCTCCTCCTGCTCCTCCTTCTTCCCCCTGCTGCGGCTGATCCTGTATCCGTGAAATGTGGCGCGTGCGCCAATGAACTTGAAAATTAAGCCGCTTTTCTTTTGTTTTTTCCCAACCCAAAACTGGCAACTGGGTCAATCCAAATGAAAATTGCATTTCAATTGAATTTTTTCCGAATTTTCCCCCTGCTCCCAGCGTAGGCCCTGCTATTGTATACACCTGACAGTAAGCTCATCAATTGAAATCGAATAAGTTCAATCGTTTTAGCTGATAAAGAGGGAGGAGGCGGAGTAAGTGGAGGCAGGGGCAGTTGGGCAGGGAACGCAGCCCTTTTCCTCCTCCCCTATTTTTCCCATTTCCACTTCAGTTAACTGAAAACTTGTTAAGCTAAAGTTTTCCCTAAGAAAATGCAAAGTATTCAGTAGAAATTCGGCATCTTTTGGCTGAGCCCAAAAAAGTATGCTACAAAAATTGTTGCAGCTCATTTTGGTGAAAATTGTGCAAAATATATATAATAAATATAAATAATTTAAGCTATATCGGAGCAAGATATTTTTACATTATTAGAGCGTAATATTATATAAAAAACTGAACAATAAAAATATATATAATTATAAAGAGTGAGAGACTTTATAGATTGTACACTAAAAAAAAAAACATATGAAGTTATTTCTGCACTTTTCCATTGCATTGCCTGCTAGAGCACCTGCTGCCCCGTCTCTTCTTCTTTCAACTACACCCTGCAAAATTCCATTTGTCAATTTGATGGAAGAAAACGTTTGGCCACACTTGCTGTGCCAGTGTCAAAGGCGGCCCCCAAGCTAAAGTCAAGGGTCGAGCGAGGACATAACGGCATATATAATGGCAAATATTGGCCACATATGCCAGCAGTCATATACCATATACCATCTATACCCTATACACCACATATACCCTATATATGCTATGCATTATAATGTATTATAGATGCGGGTCGTTAATGTAAGCCCGTCAGCCTCGACTCTTCACTTTGTGTGTGTGCTGTGTGTGTGTTGTGTTTAGAGTGTTTTCTGTTTCCTCTCTCTCTCTCTTTTTTTTCGTTGACGCTTTTCTTTTGGCATTTCCTTAGCCAAGTTGCTTGGCCTGATGTTTTTTTAATGGTCAACATATTGCGGCAGCTTTATTTGGTTTTAATTTAGCGGGGAATGCTAAATGCGTTGCCATTTGCTTTACACACTCCACTTCCGGTTCAGCTCCCTTCCTGTTGTTGTTGTTGTTGTTCTCCATTTTGTTGCTGCACTCTTCATTGTTGCTGCTGCTGCTGCTGCTGGCACAACTTGAACTATGAGTTTATTTACATTTACATTAATTTCGTGGCCCACTGTGCGCTGTGCAATGCGGCGGCTTCGCTTCATTTCGCCGCTTTCTTTTCGCATTTCCGGCGCAGCCAGCACGAGTGTGTGTGTGTGTGCCTGTGTGTGTGTGTGTATTTATTTCATTTTTTCTTTTCTTTTTTTTCTTTGCAAAGTTGTAACCGCCAAGAGTCTTGAATAACTGAGCACGTTGCCAGCCAGCGAGGAAGAGGGAGAGGGAGAGTAGAAAGAGAGGGGGAGAGGCAGGAGAGAGAGCACAACAATGCCAGTGGCTGCAACAATGCGAAGGCGAAAACAGTTGCTTGACGTGGCGTTAACTTCACTAACACCAGCCATCTCTCTCCCTCTCTCTCTCTCCATCTCTCTCTCCCTCTCAACATATACTTCATATAATTCTTTGCTTGCTCAACTTATAAAGTTTTGCCTGGCTTTGCTGCTGTTTCTTTTGCTCCCACACACACACACAGCAGAGAGACACACACAGCAGAGACACACACACACACATACACAGCAGAGACACACACACACACAGCAAGGACACACACACATACACACACACAGAGAGAGCCGTCTGGCTGGCAGACTGACTGACAGCGCTTGGCGACCGGACAACGGTGCGTATGATTAATGCGCTTGGCAAAAATGCATTTCGGCCAGCCAACTGTCTGCCCCCCCCCCCTCTTTCCCTCCCCCTCTTGCCCCGCCCCCTTGCAGCCTGCACCCGCATTCTTGGGGTTTTCCTTTTGCGCCTCAAGTGGGAGCGAGAGAGAGAGAGCGCATTTTTTGTCCCTTTCTGTTTTTTTTTTGTCTGTCTTTCTTTTCGCATTACAAGCAGACGCAATTTATGTGTAAATAAGCCATGGCAAAACTTTATGCAGATATCTTTCAGCTTATATAAGATAATACCCGGATTTGAGGCCATATAAACCATGACAGAGCCGAGAAAGATTAAAGAGAGAACTGCAGAATTCATTAGGCAATTCGTTCCCTTCTCATTTCCCAATTTCAGTTAATTGAGAAAAAGTGAGAGAGAGAGAGAGAGAGAGAGATGTGAGAGTTATGAGTGCTGTGAGTTATTCGAGTAACTCGTTGGAACTCGGTTTTACTCGTATCGAGTAAGTTGTCAGCGCAAAACTTTTGCATATTCCAAAAATCTCTCATGGCTCAAAAGGCGCTGTCAAACTTTGGCAACGTCGACAAGTTTTGTCTGCAGCAGCAGCAGCTGCAGTGGATGGGAAAACAAGAAGCAGGAAATTTGGGATAACTACGGCATAACGACGTTGTAATACTCTCTAAAAGACTTAAGAGACTTCACTAAAGAGACCAATCTTTAAGAATTGAGAAGATAAATTTTTCAGATTTATAGAGGGAGTCTACTAGTTGCAGTATCATGGAGAACAAAGCAGATTTTCAATCAGCTTGATAGTAGATAAATTGACTGATAGATTGATTATTTGATAGACAGATAATATAGAATGATAGATAGATAAATAAATAAATAAATAGATAGATAGATAGATAGATAGGTAGATAGATAGATAGATAGATAGATGGATGGATAGATAGATGGATGGATAGATAGATAGATAGATAGATAGATAGATAGATAGATAGATAGATAGATAGATAGATAGATAAATGGATAGATAGATGGACAGATAAATAGATAAATATATAGATAAATAGATATTATTTCCACAAATATCTATCGATAGTTTAATTTCTGCAGAGGTATCTCTTGGATTGAGTGACTAGACATGGCATCCGTGAATACAGAAAAGGAATATATAACAACATTATATAGATTGATAGATAGAAATATGGATAGATAGATGGATATATAAATATATATAGATAGACAGATAGATAAATAGCTAGATTTGCTTGCATTATTCCAAAATAAAACACAGATCTGTCGATAGTTTAATTTCTGCATAGATATTTCTTGGATTGAGTTACTAAAAATGGCATCAGTTGCTGCAGAACAGGAATATAGAACTACTGTATACCCTACAATGTTGTCGATGTCTCCATTTCTGTCTTGCAGTGCATACATCCTCTACAAAGTGTATAAAAAAAGCGTTCATCACTTCTCGAGTGACCAAAACTTTTGCAGTCGATAAACCTATGAACATATAAACTATGTATAATCTTTGGAACAGTATCTCCCTCTCTCTCTCCCTCTCTCTCTCTCTCTCTCTCTCTCTCTCTCTCTCTTTCTCTCTCTCTGTGTGCGTGTGTGTGTCTGCCATACGACATTGCAGATATATAAATCTATTCGCGTTGCCCATTTCATTTTGCTTTGTTTACGACGCGTTTGTCGAGTCTCTCGAGTGCGGCTGCTGCCCACACGCTGTGTGTGCATGTGATGCGTGCCCTTCCCTTCCCTCCTGCCGCCTCTGGCCACTTCCTGCCCTTCCTGCTCTTCCCTTCCTACTCTGCCCTGCCCCTCGCTGCATTCGCTGCTCTGCTTGTCGCCAGCGTTTTTCTAATGCCGACTTGACCGCCACTGCGTCGCGCGCTTAATACGCGGCAGGTCTGTACCAGGCAGTGGCTTCCTCTATCCCTCCTGCTTCCTCTCTTCCCTCTCTCTCTCTCTCTGCCCTTCTCCCCTCTCCCGCCTTCACTCTGTGCTGTCGCTTGGCTGAAATTGTTGGCTCAGTTGTTGGCAAAAGTAGAATTTCTTGTTGGCAACGCTCCCAGTGAATTTTTACATACGCGCCAGACTAGCAAACACACACACACAGGCTGCGCCCGAATGTAGGCAATAAAATGTGAGCCACACTCGCTGCCAGCGTCGGCGTCAGCGTCTGCGTCAGCGTCGCCGCGCTCTGTTAATAACAGCAGTTATTACTTAAGTCTCTTGTTTCATTTCAATTTCATTTCATTTTTTGTGCCTCGCTTGCACATTCTCATTCGGATTCGCGTTGCCCCCTTTTTCGCTTCTCCCTCTCTCTCTCTCTCTCTCTTTCTCTCGCTCTCTTTTTATGATTTAAATATTAATCATACGCCTCATATGCTCTACTTATTTGTACATATTACAATGTCGACTCTCGTCTGACAGCCAACCCAAAGCCCGAGTCGAGCCCGAGTCCGGGTCCGGGTCCGGATCGGGCCGAGGCTGCTGCTGCACACAAATGTTATGCAATATATGCTTAAATTGCCCCTACCTCCCTCCCTCCCTTCCTGGCCCCCCTTTGTAGCAGAAACTCATGTCGGTTTTGTCATTGCATTAGCATAAAAATGTTAAGTCCTTGTAATGGCAGCACCAGAAGCAGCAGCAGCTCGAGCAGCAGCACGAGCAGCCATTGCGGCCAGCGACTGTCATCGATTTTTATATGGGAATACCCCTACACTTTCCAGCATAGTGCCTATACTCTTCCCCTCTATATACCCCTCTACACAGCCTTCCCTACTCTCTTTCCCTCTCTCTTTCTTCCTCTCTGCACTCAGTTTAGTTTTTGTTTTAATGCGATTCTATTTTATAGAAATTGAAATGCTTTTGGTTTCTGCCAAACGGAAACGCAGTCATAGTCCTTACCCTACCCCCTCCCCCTCCTCCTCTGTTTTACTCCCCCCTCCTTTTACCCCTACTCCCCGTTGTGACTGCTAAAAAATGAGCTTGCGCTCCTTGTGTTCTGGACAGCATCAATTAAGTAGCCCGCAAAAGTTTTTCGGGCCCAAGAAGAACAAAACAAGCAAAGCAGGCTGTGAGAGGCAGTGAGAGAGGGGCGTGGCTACAGAGCTGTGGGCGTGGCAGGCAGCTGCTTTTTAATTCAGTTAGCAATTGCACACACAACTTGAGGCGCACTTGATGTTGAATGACAGCCTGACAGCATGACAGACTGCTAGAGAGAGAGAGAGAGAGAGTGAGAGAGGGAGGAGAGAAGAGAACAAGGGGAAACAAGTGGACACAAGGGGACAAGGGAACAAGTGGCAGAGTGGACTTGCTTAGTCCAAGTTGCAGTTGATGGCATTATAAGTCGCTTCAAGTACTAGACTCTAGACTCACTCCATGGCGACAAGGGACTCAGCGGCCTGCTGAGTGCGACAAACAAAACAAGTTGCGAATTATGTGTGTGTCCTTGAGAACTATGCATAGTTTAATAATAGAGACACTATAAATAATATGCAATTTAATGACGTATAATAAACTTTCTGTCTTTTCACAAATTTTGTGTAAAGTGTTTAGAAAATTTGTAGTAATTTTTTGGCTAAGAGATTCTAAAGCATAGCATCTTAAATTGATATGCTTGTAGAGTTTGTAGTATATACTAAAGCAGTGAATTATATACAATATGGCATTATATATTATTGTCTGATATTCTACTGCAAGATGGTTTTAGTTATAAAGGAAATTTAGCAGAAAGTCGCAGCTTTTCAATGGATTTTTCTGTGGAATCTTAGTGAGGAAAGTCAACAAAGGTTTTTCAAAGGAATCTATAGACCTAAAATGCCTCTGAGACATTTAGACATATTAGACTTGATAAGCGCATAGACCTATTCGACCCATTTAGGCATTTTGGATAGACCAGATACAATCGACCTATTTTATTTGTTTGATCTATATCTGCTTATGAACCTATTCGACCTATTAGACATATTCGACCTATTTCATCTATTTTATCTATTGAGCTTATGAACCTATTCGACCTATTAGACACATCAGAACCATTTCAACCTGGTTAGAAGTTCATATAAAAACTATATAATCGATTAGACCTATTCAACCCATTAGACCTATTCAACCTATGAAACCTATTCAACCTATTTATATATCTACCAGCCTTCTGCTAGTGTTCAGTAATGTATATAGCTAATGTACAGACCCAAATAACAAGCCAGTTCTGCCGCAAACAGCACACAAATTGAGTTATAAATCTGTACGCTCTCCCCCTCCCTCTCTCTCTCTCTCTCGTAGCCCAGTGGGGTGCCCCGCCCCACGCCCACTAATGCAATAGGAGTAGCTCGCCGCAGTGCAATTATTGAGTTGACTGGCCACACTAATTTAGTCTCGCATCGCATTAATTAATCGCACTATCGTTATCATTAAGCGACTCATCGCTTGCCCATTTGCAGTTTTGGCCCAGCAGGGTGGCTCTTGTTGCTGCTGCTGCAATTTTGCGCATAGTTGGCAGATTGAAAGGCTTAAAAGCGCGTACGCCATATGAGCTAGCCACAATGCCACGCCCACACACACACAGAGACAGCGCTTCGATAGGCAGGGATTATCGAAATTCCAATATTAATTTACATACTTTGCACTTCATTCGAGCGCGTGTGATAGAGAGGGGGGAGGGGGGAGACAAAAGGGGTGGGCATAAGCCTAGTAACTACCTGCAATTTCCACTCCCACCTACCCCTTTTTCTCCCCCCTTCCCGCCCCTGTCATGCATTCGAAAGCTGATGCAGTGCTCATCCGGCGCTGTGGCAAAAGTAATTTGCATACAGAGTCGCAGTTGGCAAATGACTTGGCAATTTTCGGTGCAAACTGTGTGGCTAAAAGAGGGAGGGGGAGGGGGAAGGCAACAGAGGAGAGGAGACACATCTGCCATGCAAACCGCAGGCAGAAAGCCCGAAATCGTCAAGTGCAACAGCGCAATTAATAACAGAGGCAAACCGAGAGCATCTCAGTCGTAGCATCATCAACAGGGTAGAGGGGGGCGTGGCAGGAGTGGGATGCAGGAGGAGTGCTAAAAGAGATCTGTGCTATGCCTTCTGCGACACCTTGCAGCACCAGGAGGAGGAGGAGCAGCCACAGCAGGCGGAAGCACGTGGCGTGGCAATCTCATTGCACAACCCAATCGGGCGCGTCCTTGTGCTGCGCCTCGTCAAGTCGCATTTGCATGCAAATGGTTGGTTAGTTTTTTGCGTGGGCGGAAGGTGTCACACAAAAAGAAGTAAACCAAAATGAAAACGCAAAAAGAAAATGAAAGCGAAAACGAAAACGAAACGAGAGCGTATCCGTTAGGCTGCATTTTATGTGCTCGCGAATGGGAATCAGCAGCGAGATTTGTTGCTGTCCCGCAGCCACGTCATGCACGCGGAGTTGAGGCGAGAATATACCCCACTCTTCGGATAAACAAAAAACAACCATATCACAAAAATATTTTTTTGTTTTTGAATATTATAAATTGTAAAAACTATTAGGACAGAACTAAAACCATGGAAAAAATGCTTTACCCGAAGAAAATCGCTTGATTTTGAAGTAAGTTATGAGCTGAACCAAAGTGAGGATACTGGTCCTATCAAGGGTCTTACATGTCAAATTTTTAGTGGACTTTGACATGATTTTTGGGCAAAAATTAAGTATTCTCTAAAACAAATTTAAACACTTGTTTTATACTAATTTTGACCTCCGCAATCGATTAAAAGTAAAAGCAGGCGACTTAAAATTTTCGAGAAAAAAATATCTGAAAAAATTACAGGGGGGACCCTTAACAAAATCAAAAACTTCAAATTTTTTTAATTTTTTATAATTCCAAAAACTATTAGGCCAAATTTTTAGGCGACTTGACCTGATTTTTGGTCAAAAATTAAGTATTCTCCAAAACAATTTTAAACACTTGTTTTATACTAATTTTGACCTCCGCAATTGATTAAAAGTAAAAGCCGGCGATTAAAAATTTTCGAGAAAAAAAATATCTGAAAAAATTACAGGGAGGACCCTTTTCAAAATCACAAAAATTAAAATTTTTTTGGAATATTTTTAATTCCAAAAACTATAAAGCCATTCTATTCTTGAACTAAATCCATGAATAAAATGTTTTACCCGAAGATAATCGTGTGATTTTTAAGAAAGTTATGAGCTGAGGAAAGTGAGGAAACAGGTCCTATTCAGGGTCTTACATGTCAAATTTTTAGTCGACTTTGACATGATTTTCGGTCAAAAATTAAGTATGTTTTAAAACAATTTTAAACACTTGTTTTATACTAATTTTGACCTCCGCAATCGATTAAATATAAAAGCAGGCAATTTTAAATTTTGAAAAAAAAAATTTTCTGAAAAAAGAACAGGGGGGGACCCTTACCGAAATCACAAAAATTAAAATACAAAAAAATTTAAATTAATACTCTGCGCGACTATCGATATTTCCATGTTAATTCATTTTTTGTTGCCTTCTTTTGAGCGCCGCCTCAAAATCAATTAAAATTGCCTACTTTGAAGCGCTGCCACAAAAATAATATATGCTTTTTATTTGATATCAACACAGCTATTAAATCGGATTATAACTAAATATATACTTTATGCCATATACTCTTTCACTCAATGTGTAATGGGTATTTAAAACAAAAATCACACAAATCCCTCGCTCAAATAAAACCGACTTAAGCTCAAGCTTCGTTTTTGAAGTCTAACATAAAAGATATACTACTACCTATAGGTCGTCATCAACCCCCCCCTCCCCCGCCCTCTTCTTATTATAGTAAGTTTCACTCTAAAAATTTGCACATAAATATGTTAACTAGTTATCCGGGTTATAGCACGCTCTTGACTTTTATAGCGCTCTCAAGTTCATTGCGCATATTTTATTACAAAGCCAACGAAATAAAATTGACGTACTATAAAAATGTAACTACCAGAAGACTCCATATAATACCGTAAATCCCCCCGACCACATACTCAATTACCAGGACTAGCACGAGCACAACTAACGATAATGGCGGCTGTAAAATGGAGGTACTTCAGGGGGGAAGAGAGAGAGAGGGAAGAAAAGAAACCACAAGGATGTGACAACAAGTAACAATAGGTTTTATAGCAAGTGCAGTATTATTATAGCAGCTAGAGCGAGGCATGTCTCTAACTATGCCGTGACAAAACTAATTGAGCTCGTTAAAAATGAAATGAAAATGAATCTTTTGGGATGTGGGGGGGAAGGAATCGAATGGGGAAGACGACGCTGGCGACAGCAACAATTGACATAATGCTTTTTCCTGATTATTTTAGAGCATGCTTAACGATCTGACAGGCGTGGCAGGGGGCAGTAGGCGGGGGGCGTGGCATAGTGACAAATTCCATTTGGCCTGATAAATATTTGAGTGTAGCATATTTTCTCTTCAGCTGCGCTGCAGGGACTAACTGACTGCCTGACTGCCTGTAGGCGTGTGTGTGTGTTGTGTGTGTGTGTGTGTGTGTTGTGTGTATGTGTGTGTGTCTGTTGTGTCTCTGTGTGTGTGTCTCGATTCGCTTCGACTTGTGTTGATGAGGAAAAACTTGTTTCGCCGCTGTCGCAATTCCATTTTCATTTACATTTTCATGCCGGCCATAAATGCTTGTTAGATACAGCGTGGGAAAGAGATAGAATAAGAAAGTGTGAGAGAGAGGGAGGACTGCGTTAATTAAATTACGACAGCGTTGGCTCGAGCTGATTCTAATCGACAAAATGAATACCAGCAGCAGCAGCAGGTTGCTCTCTTGTTCTTGTTGTTGCTGTGATCTTATCAAGGCGGATTCATTTCATTTTTAATGCTGCTTACCTGCTGCCATTTTTGCTGGCAAATCGCATACACCAAAAAGCGATGAGTGTGAGAGAGAGAGAGGGAGCGAAAGAGAGAGGGCGTCAGAAGAGCCCATTGAACTCATGAATATGCAGCCAGCAGAGCCCACCTGGCCTCCCTTTGTATGCCCTGCCTGCTAGCTCTCTCTCTCTTTCTCTCTGCCTTTTCCCTCTCTCCCTCCCTCTCTCTCCCTTCCTCTCTCTCCCTCTCTCTCTTTCTCTGCCATATTGCCGCATGATTGACAGACTTTATGCCCGCCCGCATATGCAAAGACACGCTCCCTGCCCCTGACACAATCCCATACCCCCTCGCCCTCTGCTGCAGGCCGACTTACATTATAGTCTGGCTCATAATTAAAATGTGCACAACAACAACTCCCACACACACACACACACACACACACACACACACAGGCAGAGAAAGTAAGCTGAGCTGCGGCATCGTGCATTAGTTTTGGCATCAAACAACTCGACTGCTCCCTCCTCTCCAGCTCCCCTGCCTCCTGCCTCCTCCTTCCTGGGCGTGGCTGCACATTGCTTTGCCAGACAGACAGCCAGCCCCTGCTTTACCCTACCCTGCCCCCTTATCTATTTCCTTCGCCATTTCCCCATTTCCAGCTGCGTCTCCAACGCCAACTTCAGTTGACAACTTCGACTCCGATTCGAGTTCGAGTAGCTTTGCTAGCTGACTTTGTCCAGCCTATTCTGGATATGCGACTCACTTGCAGACATGCTGTCTCCCTCCCTCTCATTCTCTATTTCTCTCTCCCTCTAGTGCTGCCACACACAGCTCTGTGATCCGCTTTATGTGGGCACATTTTTGAGGCAGCCTCACGCTGTGCCAGGCTCCCTGCCTGTGTGTGTGCGTGTGCGTGTGTGCGCGTGTGTGTGTTGCATATGTTATGGCGCCGCATTTGTTAGTCTTTCATGTGGCATGCCACGCCCCTTGCCCACACGCCCAGAGAACCAACATGCTGCACAGCTGCCAAACCAATTTCAATATTCATTTTCGTTTCCGCTCGAGCTTCAATGTGCAGAAATTTCTTACTTAATCTTGGTTTATGTAATTTTTATATGCCTATGCCATGCCCCCCATGCCCACCACCCGCCTACGCCTCCACCCCGCCCATTCGCCCCAGGCTGCTGCTGCTGCTGTTGCTGCTGCTGTGACTGAGTCAATGCCAGCAACTGCTCAAAATCCTCAGCAGCTTCTCCTGCTGCTCTTAGTCTCCCTCTCGTTTCACTCCTACTCCCTCCTTCTCTCTGTCTTTTTCACTGCTTGTTTCCCTCCTTCTCACTCTCACTCTATCTCTCTCAGCTCGATGAAGCCAAAGCAAATGGTCAGGCAAAGGCAGCCACAGCGCACAGTGGGCCAGTTTCTATTTGTAACGAAATGCAGATTCCTTTTTTGGGTTTGCAGTTCAAACTTAGCTTCTGTTTCTAATCTTTTTATATTCTTTCAGACTTATTATAATAAAAAATAAAATTATAAATTGAATTGCATAAATTGAATTATTGAATAAAATAATAAAATCACATAAGCTGGCTACAAATATCAATTGTTTTTAAGAAATTACTAAGTTTCCTTTCTCCATAAAAAAAAAATTAAAATTATAATAAATGGTTATTTTATACATAAGCACATATATTGTAATTTTAATCACAAATCCTGTCTTTTATCTTATTTTCTTGCACAGTTACTTAGCTCAACAAGCCACCCAATCAAAATGGAAAATATAATGAAGTTGAAGATTTAAAAAACAATAATTCTTAAGAGGAAAGAAGGAAAAATCCTTGCATAATTATTAATACAGTTTCAATTAAACTACCAGTATACCACAGTACATTTTAATTAAACTAATTTTTCAAAGAGGCTCAAAATAAGTTCTAACTTCCAAAAAAATTCTAAACAAATTTCGCCCCTTTGCAAATCCCATTTGCTCCACTGTGCAATTGTTGCTGTTGCTGTTGCGACTGTCAGGCTGAATACTGCAAGATTAAAAGCGAAGTGCCTCAACTGTTTCTCCAAAAACGAAAAAAATAGAACCCCCAAAAATGAAAATAGAGCAGGCAGAACGCAAGAGGGAGATAGATGGAAAGAGAGAGAGAGACCAAAAGGGAGATAGCAAGACTGAGCGAATTTCCACAGCGCACATGAAATGAAATAAAATGATGGAAAAGTCTTAAATGTCGGCTTAGAGCGGCTCAGTGAGACGAGCCCGAAGCCTGGCAATGGTCAAAGCGAATGGGATGGAATGGGATGGGTAGGAGGCGGAGGCGGAGGCGCAGGCATGGGAGTGGCATGCAGCTCAATTGGGCGCTGTAGGCGTGGCAAGTAGACCGTACTCGTATGGCAAACTCCTTTGCATGTCTTCGCTTTGTGTGTGTGTGTGTCTGTGTGTGTGCGGCTTAGGCCAGCCGCTATTGACCATGTCTGTCTTTGGGCTGCTTTTTGGGGCAACATAACCCAAAACCGGAGCTGCACCCGCTGCAGCTGCCCTCTCTTCCTTCCCCTTCATTTGGAAGCTGCTGCCTGCTGGCTGCCTCAGCTTGCCAGCATATTTTGCAATTTTTCTGATTAGCCTAATGGATTTATGCGCTGCAGTTGCCACATTAGCACAGGGCACAGGGCACAGTGACCAGCAGTGCCTGCCCTGTCCTGCCCTGCAATCTTCTCCAGCTGCTGCAGCTGCAGCCTGGCTCGCTTTGTTGGCCCAGTCCAAATTGAGTTTTCGCTCAACTTTTGTGCTGCCAAATTGGCAGTTGGAAATAAGTTAATTTAATATTATGTACATTGGTTGCCCTCAGTCGTGCACACACACTGACACACACTGACACACACACACACTCACACACACACACACAAACAATGCAAATGTTGTTGCAGCTAATTCAGGCTGTCTAATTAGGGCCAACACCAGCCAACACAGTTAACCAATCAACAACAACAACTGCACCGCAAACAAACAAGCACACACCCCTCTCTTCTCTTCTCTACTCTTCTCTCCTACCCTGCACTGCTCCCTCCCCGCCGCTGAACACCCTGCTTATGCTGTTGCATCATCAGCAACATCAGTTGCCACAAAACTGACTGAGGATTGTCCACACAAATCAGCTTAAAAATGCAAATCTCTCTCTCTCGCGTGCACACTCTCCTCTTTTCTCTCTCTCTCTCTCTCTCTTTTTCTCTCATTCTCTGTCTCTCTCTCTCTCTCTCTCTGTTATTGTTGCTGCTGCTCTGCTCGTTATTAATATTTTTATAGCTTGACTGAATCGAGTCGAGTTGAGTCCAGTTGCCTCTTGGAAGCCGCAAACAGCGCTCAGAGAACAGAGATAAAAACTGCAGTTGCTGCTAGCATATGCACGACTAGCAGTTACCCTGCACTTAAATATACTTCTTGTGTATTTTAAAAAGTTAAAATTAATTTTAATTAGAACTTATTTTGGCGCGATCAAATGGGCTGAATTAATAGCTGCCAAGAACATAAAGGGATTTTCGGATTTGCTTAATAAATATTTAAATAATAAAAAAAAAAATAAAAAAAATGTATATTCAAGCAATTGGAATAAATAATTAAGTAACTCCCAAATAAACCAGTATTTTCCTACAGGGTATAGTTTTTTTGGTAGAATATTTCCCATTTATTTTTCAATTTCCCCACTTTGGATTAATCCAGCGCTTAATTAGTTATGCCCATGGCACAAATCACAGGGTATTTGCTGTGCTATTTCGTTGCATATTTATTCATATTCATATGGTAGGAAGTTTTCCTTCTGTTTTCCCTCTTTTTTTCGGTTTTTTGTTATCTGCGCCTTCGATTTTTACGTAACGCATGAATGTTGCCAATGTTGCCAAACTTCATGTTGTTGTCCCTTTTGCGAAATTGATTGAATGCCGTTGCCCAATCGACAACAGCGACAGCAAGTGCGACAGTGACAGCATGTCGTGCAATTGGGGACAAAGTTGCCACCCTGTTGATTTTTGTGTTTATTCAGTTTTTTTTCTGTTTTTTTTTTTTTTGGCGGTTTTATTCCTCTGCTGCTGCTGTCATATTTCTTGTTGTTGCTGTTGTTGTTGTTGTTGTTGTATATTTATATCGCTGTCGCAGTCGCAGCTGACGTCGCTGTTAGCGTCGCAGCAGTCACAGTTTAATGCCCATGCAGCGATAAATGCGGATTGTGAATGGGAATGGGATTGTTATGGCATCAACTCGACTGAGTCCACAGAGAGAGAGAGAGAGGGAGAGGGGTAGGGTAGGGGCAGAGCAGGGGGAGGCAAGAGGGCAGGGTGTAGTGATATGATGGGCACAGGCAAAGGCACAGGGATTTGGTGAGATTTTCGGCCTGTGGCCTGAGGAATCTGAGACAGAGATAAGGGCAGGGAGTACAGAGAGAGAAAGAGAGATAGGGAGTGGACCGCAAATGCAAAAGCGCTGAAGTGGAAGGGGTAAGGGTAGGCAAAGGAGAGGGGCAGGGAAGGGTTAGGGGTAGAGGGGGGGCGCGGCTGCCGTTGCAAGTCGAGTTAAGGCGGCATTTTTGGCATTTCGCCGTCGAATTTAACAACTCCAGCGCGTCCGTTCAGCTGGCCCTTGCTCGCGCTCTCCCTTTCCCTCCTTCTCTTTCTCTCTTTCTCTTCCTTTGCCACCCCCACGCGGCGATCTTTGTCGCAGTCAGCGCCTTTGCGTGCGTTGCCAGTGCCGCATTAAAATTTATGTCAGCCGCCGCCGCAACGAACGCGCATCTCGCAACGCGACTCTCAACGCGCATTGAGTTATTTATGTGTCAGCTTGCCTGTCAATCTGCCACCCCCCGCCTCAGCCCCTGCCTCCACCCCTCTCACTGCATAAACTTGTTAAGTGTTTTTTGCCCTCTCGCTCTGCATCGACAGCTCGCTTCATATTTTTTTGCAAGTGAAATTATGAATTCTTTTGTCGTTGCCAGCGGGGGCAGGGAAAGAAGAGACGACACAGCATCCAAGGAGGCGACAGAGCAAAGTCGCAGCAGGACAGTACAACGAGCAATTGCTGCAAGTAATAAGCGACATCAGCATCACAGAAACGCAACGTAACGTGCTGGGCTGGGGAGGGGGAGGGGTAAGTAGGGGCAGTAAGCAGTAAGCCTTAAATTGCCCGCCACATTGCTCAAATGGCGACAACAGCAACAACAACAAGGGGAAAAAGGAAAGAAGAAAGCAGAGGCACGACTGTGAAATACCCGCTAACAAACGGTTCGACCATTATGCGGCCGCCATGTGAAGTATTTTCTGTTGCCTACTTTTGAGCGCTGCCGCTAAATACACTAAAATAATGCATGCCTATTTTAAATGTGTTGCCTACTTTTTAGCGCAGCAATAAAACGCACTGAAATGATATACGAAAAAATGTGTTGCCTACTTTTGAGCGCAGGCACTAAAATACTAAATATGCTTTTTATACGATTACAGCGAACAGACAATCAAACAGACAGACCGAGCTGACTATATCGACTCGACAAATGATACTGATGAAGAATATATATACACCTTGTAGGATAATCAATGCCTTCAAAGCCAAAATACCCTACTTACATATACACTATAAGTAGTGGGCATAAAAAAATGAAGCAGCAAGCAGCAGATGCAAAGGAAGCAGAAAAATACCCACAACAACAACAACAGCAATAAAAATCTATTCAACTTAAGCAAAAGTAAAGAGCGAGTGAGAGAGACAGCGACAGGAGAGAGAGGGAAAGAGAGACCTCTACGACCTCAGCTGAAATTTTATGAATTTTCTGAATTTTGGTTCCAACGACTGTCCCCATCGATTGCAATCAATGCCGATAATCACCACACTCACACACACACACATATACACACACACACAGACCGTCTGGCGACATCCGTATCCGCATCCGCATTCACAATCCGCATTCACAATTCACATTCGCCTGCAAAAAAGGGTGCCCAGCGGGTAGTTAGGCAGTCGTTGTCGGTTTAAAGAGCTACGACTTGATGGAAATTATGAATTGAGCAGCAGAGCAAGTGCCTTGGCTACACAGCGAGAAAAGTGGGGGTAGTATAGCAAACAAATAAAATAAATAAAATAGATAAAATACTGAAAAACAGCTTAAAATAAATAATAATAATAATAAATAAAGAAATAATTCTTCCCAAACATGTTTTATTTTTTTGGGAAAGCTGCGCATTTTCGCGCAGTGTAGCATTAGCTTAACTCACTATATAGTATAGAAAAAATATGCTTGTGCCACATTTTAGTTGACTATTTTTTATTGAGCCATAAAACTCATAAAATTGCGTTGAAAATACTATGCTAATAAATTTGCTCGATTCCTGCATGGGTTCCGTTTGGGAACTGTTGATTTTTGATGAACTTATGAGAGTTAGGATCTTAAAATTGAAAGTACAAATTGGCAAAATGACTGAAGTAACCCAAGTCAAAGCCAAAGCCTGCTTAACTAGCAAATACCTTGCAAGGCATTTTCAGTTGTAGCTTGAGAGAGAGAGAGAGAGGGAGATGGCAGGAGACATCATGAGGCAGCCAGAGATTGTGTAAAGAGTTAAGCCTTTATTTAGTGCAACAGCTGCATGTTGAATGTTGCATGCAGCAGATTGAAGCAGAGCAGAGATCCCTCTGACAATACACAAATCTGGCCATCGCTCACTGGCAACGGCATCGCGTGGAAGGCGAGACTCTTGTTGCCTGCCACAACAAATGACGAGCGCTTTGTTGCACGTTGCCTCAGCCGGATTGAGGAGGGGCAAGGGGAAAGGGGGTAGGGGGTCTGCTAAGGCCAGTGTTGCCACATCAAGTTGCCATGCACCTTGGCATTAATGCGGCGCATTATTTTGGCTCTGCCTTTGGTTAGTTTGTCTAGCAGACTGCTGGCTCGCATTCTCCCTCTCTCTCTTTCTCTCTTTCCCTCTCTTTCTCTCTCTCTCTCTGTGATGTGCATAAATCATAGAGGCAATCACACACACACACACACACATGCACAGCAGAGACGCACGCACTCCGGCTAGATGGCCTAGTCATTTGTTTGAGGATTTCGCACTGAGGCTGCAGCAGGCGCAGCATGAGTGAGAAAAGAAAAGAAATGAGTTGGCAGGGCTGGCACAGGCACAGGCACAACAGAGACCTGGCAGCTGTTCCAATGCCACGTGCCACGCCCCTGCCCCTGCCCCGCTCTGAGCAGATACGAGCAGCAAGTAAACATTTGCCGCATTTATAAGCAGGCGATACTCTGTCTCTCTCTCTCCCTCTCTCTCTCTCTTGCTCCAGCTGTGCCTGCAACTCTCCGCAAATTGATTTGTTAGCCTTATTTACGTGTCCCACAGCCACTTGGGCCTCTCCCCCTTACACTCCCCCCTCCCCTCTTAGCCCTACAATGCCAAGCTTTTTGGCAACAATCTCACATATGCAGCCCCTGGACGAGGCTTCACGTTTTGTGGCTGCAATTAATGAAGATTTGCTGTAGGCATCTCTCTCTCTCTCTCTCACTCTTTCTCCTTCTCTTTCTGGCTGGCTGGCATGTGTTTTACTCTCGCTTAACTCGAAGACTTTATCTTCATCCCGCTTGACAGCCATCAACAACATCATTTTGATACTCTTTATTAATGGATCCGCCTCCTGTGCAGCTGAAGTAGAAAATAAAAATGAAGAAAACTTGACTCTATTCGTAGTACTCGAGTGAGTACTCGCACTGAGATGCAGATAAATCTCTTTATCATTATGCTTGACACACACATATTTTTCTAGTTTAGTATTTTTTCGTTGCTGTGGTATTTTATTAGTATTTTGTCTTTGGGTATTTCTCTTAATTTGATTTCTTAACACTTTTAGGCTTTATTTGCATAAGTTTCCAGAGATTAATATAAGTTAAGGTATTGTATGCACTGCTGCAGTATTTTCTACTTCATTTTCTGAGTTGTCTAGTATTTTGTGCATGTTTTTTTTTCAGTATTTTTTGGGACTTTGCTAGATACTATATTGCTTTTCAAGCTGATAGATTGAAGTATGCTTATAAATAAAGTACTATAAGCACTGTTATTATATTTTCTTGTTATTTATCCATGCTTCTTAATATCTTCTCGTATTTGCTAGTATTTTTCCAGAATTTCTTGGTATTTTTTAAGTATTTTATAGTACTTTATTAGTATTTTTCGCTTTGTAGTTGTATGAAGGCATTTTATAGACCACATAAATCTGATTTTGTCTATATATTAGTCTACAAGCATGTAGTCTCTGCTGTTCTGAATTCAGGCTATTCAGGTAGGGTATTCAGCAGTCGTCTACCTTACAGACTTCTACCCTACCTTAACCAAAGATGCTTGCATAAATGTATTCTTGCAGTGCCCCCAGTCAAGCGGCCTCTGCGCGCTCTTTTAGTTAAATCGCTTCAAATGCCGCTTGCGTTTATATTTTGTGGCACATGCCGCAGCCCAAGCAGGGGTATCCGGTGCAGCAGCAGCAGGAGCAGCAGCAGGAGCAGGAGCAGCACCAGTCGAGGCAGCAGTCGAGGCAGCAGCTGACAGGCACAGTTGGGGAATACTGCGAGTACGTGCCGTGCTTCTGGTTAGATTTTAAGTACACTTCCGCCATAAAAAATGCACCAAAATGCGCATTTGTGACAGCTGGACAGCTGCAGGGCAGGGCAGGGGAAGGCAAGGGAAGGGAGGGAGCGATACGATGCAGTACAGAGTAAAAAACCCCCTCGTAGTACCCGCTACCCCAGCCAAACTCAAGTCAAAACATCGCCTCGCCCTGCTAACAAAAGCATGAAGACGCGACTCGAGTGATTTAATAACTGTCCGTTCGCACATATTTCCATCTACATATTTAATGCACACTTCCCTCCCTCTCCCTACACCCCCCTTACACCCCTATCCCCAGCTCTACCACCCACCTAGTTTGATATACGATATAGCATGCAAGCCAAGCCGACAGCAACTGCATGCAACGAGGTTTTAATCCGCCTCACAGGTTTAGTTAGGGCTCCAAACTATTTTTTTTTACTTTCTGTTGAATGTTAGTATAAAGGAATGATTAAGTCGGGACTTAGTTGGAGAGAAAGAGACAGAAATTTATTGGAAATACCATAAAAAGATTAAATAATCTTCAAAATTGCTTGGTAAAGTTTAAAGTAATACTAAAAAAAGGTTTCAGCCGCGAGAACTGCTTTTCATAGTTATAAATGTCGTTTAGTGTAGGCGTTGGGCGTGGCAGGCAAGATTTCAAAACAGCTTGAGCTGCATATGGTCTATAGTTATCCACCTACCAAATACGGCAACTCTAGCTACCCTAGAAGCTAAGATCTACGCGTTCATACAGACAATTTGCAGGGAAAACACGACTAAAGCGAATTGCCGACTCATGTTGAGCAAATATCAGGCAAAAATATCTTCCCACGGCTTAGCCACGCCTACTACTGTAACCATACACTACTGCCAGTAGCGCAATCAATCACTTAACTCAACTGTAAGATACCCTGTAATTGCCTTGCAGCTGCCTCAAGCAAAAGCCACGTATTAAATTATCATGTGCTTGAGAGTAGCGCAGCCTGAAGCCAGCTTTTAGCCTTGCTAGGATACTCCACGTAATATCAATGACAGGAAGAGAGAGAGAGAGAGAGAGAGAGAAAGAGAGAGAGAGAGAGATATGGTGCAGAGGCAGAGGCACTGTGCGACTGCTGAGGCTGCATGACCGGTGCGGAGTGGCGATGCCGCAACGCAGGACGCTTCCTTGTTTTGATTTATGCCTCCACTGATGATGATACACGTCGTAGAATGCCTGCCCCAGCAGTGGAGTTTCACAGGCAACAGAAAGAGAGGGAGACAGAGAGAGAGAGAGAGAGAGAGAGAGCAGGAGGCTGTGTGAACAGGAGAGCAGCACAGAGCGTGGCAAAATTATTATCCAACATCAGTGCGCCGCGTTGTGCCGCCGCATCCAGTCTGAGGTGAGCGGCTGCGGTTTTGTGGCAGACCAGAGGCAAAGCCGCCATCGCCCTCCCTCCCTCATTTCTCTCTTCATCTCTCTCTCTCTCTCTCTTTCTCTCTGCCTGCCGCTCCCGCAGCGCAGCGACGGCAACGACCGCACGCTGTTATCTTTATGGCCGCGTGCTGTGGCCGCGCCTCGTTTAGAGTATTTTCTAATTTTTTTTGGCCAGAAATTAAAGCCAATTTTCAGCTGTAAAAATTGGCGGGGCTGCGCCGCGTATGCGTAATGTGTGAGCAGCGCTGTCAGCTCAGTCTTTTGCCAAACAAATCTGTGTTGGTTTTTTCCAGATCTGTGCTGAACAAATTTTTCTAATTTTTACTGTCTGCAATTCTGTTTCTTTTGATATTTTGTATATTATATTTACAGCTGTTTTTCTGCTTAATTGCTTTAATTTTCAACATATCTTTATTGTTTATTCTTATATTGTTATTATAATCTATCGATACGCTGTCTATCCATGTAATTTGCTGTGGATCGTTTTGCAATAGCTCAATCTGCAAAAATAAATTGCCTGAGATCATAAGAATAGAATGATGATAGGATGCTGCACGAGCTGCCTTGAAAAGTTCCAGAACTCTATTAAAAAGTATTTTGTGTGTTTTTTTTTTTTCTAAAAATTTAATTAAAAATTCGGTGTCATTTTTTCTGCCGTCTAACCTTTTTTTTATCAACCATTCTATTCATTTTGATCTATTGTTTTTTTTTTTTGCAGAGGCTTATCAGCCCTGATTTGATAAGGTGCGACAGTTCAATGGCCTCTGCGCTGCTGCTGCTGCTGGCGTTTTGTGAACAACTGCGTCAAAAGATTGTGTGTGTGTGTGTGTGTGTGTGCGCAATAAATGGAAATGCCAAAACAAAAGTTACTCATACGCCGCGTTGGCCAGCAACTATCAACAGCAGCGGCAGCGACAGCGACAGCAGCAGCAGCAGCGGCAGCGACAATGTCCGCCAGGGGGTTGCTGCTGCTGCTGCTGCTGCTGCTGCTGCCTTCTTTTTTTGCAGCTGTTGCTGCTGTTGTTTTCTGCTGCTGCACATCAGTGCAATCTCCTGGTCCCGTCGCGTCGTCGTCGTCGTCGTCGTCGTCGGCCTGGTCTAGTCTGCTCTGCTCTGACTGTGGCCGGGTGTGGCCTCCGTCTGCAGCGGAAGTTCGGGGTGTTGATAAAGCGGAAGCTGTGATAGTTGTGTACCGCAGCTCCCGTCGACTCTCCAGCTCGCTCTCTCTCCCTCTTCCGCTCTCCTTCTCTCTTTCTCCCCCTCCTTCTCCTTCTCTTTCTCTCAACGCTGGCCACTTGCTTTTTGTGTGTTGTCGCCGTCGCATGGTGCGAAATTCTCTCGGCTTGTTTTATTTGGGCCACACGTTGCCATTCTGCATCATTTTCTCGCAATTTTCGTTGCGTTTTTTTTTTCGTTGCATCCCCTTCCTCTCCCTAGACAGTCACTCCCTGCCTTTCCCCTCTTCTCCCTTTCTACTGTGCTGTCCAACAACTGCTTTTATTGCTGTTGTTGCTGCTGTTGTTGCTGTTGCTGCTGTTGCTGCTGCTGCCGCCTGCAGTTGCTCACGCGTAAGAGGCAACTTTTTACTGTACTTGTTGTTGTTCGCACTGTGTGTGTGTGTGTGTGTGTGTGTGTGTGTGTGTGTGTGTGCGTGCGCGTATTTTTGTGTGTTTCTTTCGCCATTTTTGTTTTTTTTTTTTTACACTGAGCGCCATAAATATGCAGACGAATTTTATTTTAATTTTCTTTGCTGTCCGTTGCCAATGCTATTCCTGGTTGCTCCCGTTGCTCGCGTTGTTGTTGCTGCTGTTGTTGTTGCTGCTGTTGTTGCTGCGTGTTGCTGTTGTCTCGCACTGCGCTGCTCGTTACACTCGAAAGACATGCACAAAGGACAAATTGGAAAAGTTTTATACAGTTTTACACACTGTCTCTCACACGCATACAACAGCAACACACACACACTTAGCCACACGTAGCAGCACATTACAACACACACACACACACACACACACACACACACACACACACACACACACACACACACACACACACACACACACACACGTGCACGTGCAGTGCAAAAAGTTTGGCAACACTCGCACAAAGTTAGCCCCGCTGACATTGATAATGTTATTAACCCAAAAGAGAATAAAATAAAAATAAAATATATATATATGGTAACTGCAGTGGCAACCCTCGGTCAGTCTGCGAATCGAAATCGAAGACGAAGCAAATGAAAAAAAGAAAGAAAAAAGAAAAGAAGGAAGGCAAAGAAAAGCAGCCGTAAAATGTTGCTAAACATTTTTGTGGAAATATTTGAAAATTACACAAATATTTTGCATATCTCTGTGGAAGATGCGGCAGGGATTAGGTAAGGAGAACGAGCAGGAGAAGCAGCAGAAGGAGCAGCTGGAGGCAGCTGTAGAGGAAGCAACAACTTGGCAAAGTTATCCACAGACACAACTTCAGCCTGTGCCACATTTGCCGCAATCCTTTTGTGGGTCTTGAGCCTAGTAAATCTGTCAGGCAGTGTGCATGCCACGCCCCCTGGGCCGCCTCCTAGTCGCATTTCTAGCCAAAAAAAAAAAGCGACCACAAGGCAGCACAAGCTGTTTTTGTATATTAGTAGCTGCCTCTCTCTCCCCCTCTCTCTCTCTGCCCAAGTGCGTGTCGCTGGCCACGCCCACTTTCACACCGCAATCAAAAGTAAAATACCAAAAAAAAAACAAGTTGGCAGTTTCATTATTTTAAATGCTCGACAGACCAATAAAAATAATAATGAAGGCAACTGCAGCGAGTGCATATTAAAAGCCATTTACCAGGCTACGCTCTCTCTCCCTCTCTCACACACTCTCTCTCTCCCTCTCTCATTCAAGAGCCTGTTTTAATTACGAGACATAATGAAATCCCTCTGATTTATATGTATATAGGGGGGAGGGGAGGGCGTGGCAACCTGTCAGCGGCAATGCCAACTTGTTTATGAGTCCGTTGTGGGCGCAGTCGAGTGCAAGAAGAAAATGCAGGCTAAAGCAGAGGCAGGAGAAGGAGAAGCAGAAGCAGCAGGGAAGGGGGAGAGGAGAGAGGGTATAGGGGGCAGGCCCACTTGCTGACAGCAGCTGCCGCTGCCGCCGCCGTCGCCGCCAATTGGCAGCACAATGCAATGCTGTCATACGCGGCGTATGAGTTATGCAGCATGCAGCATGGCGAGACAGCCGCAAAACCAAGCCACATGTGTGTGTGTGTGCGAGTGTGTGTGTGTGTGTGTGTGTGTGTCTCTGTAGCAATTACATACTCAGCAGTAGCGGGGGCGAGGGGAGGAAACAGAAAGGGGGCGGGGTAGATAACAACTGCGACTTTGGCTGCGGGCACACAAAACGCATGAGAGAACTTATTGAAATTGCATTTGGCATGTGTAATCGAGTAATCGAGTAATCGATTGCTAGCTAGATGCAATGGCTTATTATGCCGTTATCTAAGTGCCTGCCAGTGTGTGTGTGTGTGTTAGTGTGTGTGTGTGTGTGTGCCTGAGCCTGGGCAACATTTGCATAAATGCAAAAGGAAATGAGAAACAATATGTTAACAATTTGATATGATTTACCAGATATCTATTTATATAATCACATTATGGTGCAAGCTGTATTTTTCTAAGACTCAGTATATACTATATACTAAATAGATATGTGCTTTAAATTTGAAGATTTCCAAGGGTAAAAATTTAAACAGAATTCGTGCTTCGATTGTAGTAATAAATCGATTAGTTTCTTCTTTAATATCGTTGCATTTCAGTAGATTAATATCGATAGTTGTATATGAATTGGATTGGCTAATTTACTATCGATATATGCTAGCTCTAGTGTTTGTAAGTTACTGTATATTATTATAGGATAGATCAAGTGAAGTGCAGCTAGTGAAATTCACTATACCGATATATATCGCATACTAGAGTTATGCATAGTCTTCTACGTAATTCAACCCTTAAGTTCCTCGAACAAACCTTTTATTTTCCACAACATATTGTACTAGAAACCTTATAGACACAAACAGCATATCAACTATTTAAACAAGCTATCCCAAGGTTTTTTTTGCTTTAACTTTTTAAATTCTCCCAACTATCGTAGTGTTTCTCTTTTTTCTGTTTATAAACTCAGCTAAAAAGTCAAAACAATCCCCAGTTGAAATAGGGTTTCCTTTAGCTGATATCCAGTTCTCTCTCTCCCTTTTTCATTACAATTCAAAACTAAACAATCTCAGCTAACTAAACTAAAAAAAAACTCTCGTTCTCTTTTCTCTCTTGTTTCCTTTGCATTCCTATGGAAATGAGAGAGAGGGGAGAGATGGGTGAGGGTGATGGAAATTTGCCATGTGGCACTGTAACAAGCTTCAAACTTGACATTCCTTCTCGCAGCAGCACTAAATAGTCTCACACACACACACACACACACACACACACACACAGACAGGCCACGAATTTGAATTGAGAGCAGGCGAGAGAGAGAGAGAGAGAGAGAGAGCGAGAGAGAAAGAGAGAGTGAGCAGGGGAGGCACTTTTGCCTGGTGCAAAGCGTGTGGCAAATGCGTTAAATGTCGCTTATCTTGATATATTCAGATTCAGCGCTCTCACACACAAACACTCGCACACACATACACTCACACACACACACACACACACACACGTGCTGAGGCAGAGGCAGCACTTACGCAAACATGCAGCGCCTGCAGCATATTTCCAATTCAAATTGCGAATATTGCAACAAATTTCTCTACTGAACGAGCCGAGTTGTAGCTGGCTGCCTGACTGCATGCCACGCCCCCAATCTACACGCTCTGCCCTCCTATACTCTCTCTCTCTCTCTCTCTCTCTTCCTGCCATGCACAAACCCAGCAGCAGCGGTAAAAAGAATGAAAATCAACGGGCAAAATCTACGCTCGATTTCGTTTTGCTTCCTTCTCCTTCCTTCCTCTTTCCTCTCCTTCCCCTCCCCTCTTCCCACGCTTTTTTGGTTTTGTTATGAGCGACGTTTTGCTGCCAGTTTTGATCGATGACGCTGGTTGGCAACATCGACGAGGACACACGCAGGATACGCAGCTGCAGCTGCAGCCGGAGCAGCTGCGGCACGGAACATGGCCATGTTAAGCATGGTCGCTGGTTAGCTTAGTTACCCCTCCTACCGCACCCTCACCTCCTCCCCCCACCCGTGGCAGGAGGGTGCTGCAGCTGCTGCACTTGCGGCAATCATCGCACATCGCACGGAATCAATTTTTGTGAAATGTTGCATGCGGTAAGGCAGCTTGTTGCAGCTTGTTGCAGCTGCTGCTGCAGTCACCAATAAAGCTGCAGTGCATCGCCCACTCAGCACTCATCCCATTGCCCCTTTTTTTCCCCCCTCCCAACTCTATCTCTTTGTATACCCTTTGCAGCCTCGCTGCCTCTTTATCTTTCTGCTCGTTCCCAAAGCAGGCAGCGTGACACGCGACACTGACAAAGCGATAGTAAGCGGGAACTATCGTTAAACTCTCCCATATTAAAGTATGAATTGAGTACAAAAGATAACCCTATGCATCACGAATCGATAGTAAGCGATAACTATCGTTAAACTTCCCCAGTACAAAAGATAACCCTATGTATGCAGCGTGAGCAGAAGAAACCAAGGAACAGAATGAATCGATAGTAAACGATAACTATTGTTAAACCTTTTCCAGACCAAAGACTGAATTCAATACAGAAGATTACCCTATGTAACACGAATCGATGGTAAGCGATAACTATCGTTAAGCTTCCTCAGACTTAAGAATGAATTCAGAACAATAAAAGACAACCCTAAGGGAAATCAAGGAGGAGCACAAATCGATAGTAAGCGATAACTATCGTTAAGATTCCCCAGTACAACAGATAAACCCTATGAAGGCAGCATGAGCAAGAGGAACAGAATGAATCGATAGTAAGCGATAACTATCGCTATAAACTTCCGTAGACTAAAGAAGCTTCAACGAGAGGCAACTCTGTGTAACATATGGAGCCTGCGAAAGAGAGAGAGAGAGAGAAAGCAAGAAGAAGGCGGAGAACCCCTTTTGCAGCATCCCCCCCTCTTTCCTCTCATGCCCTACCCAGTCGTGTCACGCTGCCATCTCTAACCCTTCAGCTGCTATGCACAAATTGCTGTTTATAGAGTTGTCGCTGCCAGGCAACGAGTTGTCAACACGCCGCAAGCCACGATTGGGAGTCGACTGCGGCTGCGGCTGCGACTGACGACTGTCAGTTTTTGGATGGGTCTAGGGAGTGGTGAGTGGGGAGTGGGGAGTGGGACATGGGAAGGGACCCAATGCTCTCAATGTGCGCTGTTTACTTTACTTTCGCCTCGCTTTTTATTAGAATCCTGACTGCGAGTCACAACAACAACAGCAGGGGCTAAGCGAGAGGAATTGGGAGTGTAAGGGAGAGAGGAGAGAGAGAAAGAGAAGGAGAGAGTGCGAGAAAGGGAGATAAAGGGAGAGCTACTGGAAGATCTAGTGAGTTCTGTTTGGCCTTTTCGACTGCAGCCAGACGAAATTTATTACTTCTTCTGGCCGCAGTTGTTTGCTCTTTGACAAACCTCAAATTGAATAGACCAATCGATTACGTCTGGCTACCAGGCCGGCTAACAGGGGTAATACCACTTAATTACTACTGTTTACGTCAGCTACTCGATACGGTGTTCAATAGAGTATAGAGTATTGGGGGTTATACTTTGAGAGAGGAATTGGCAGAGCAACCCAAAGTTGTTTGTCCTCTTTATCTTATTTGCCTTCTTGTCTGTCTGTCTCTCCTTCTTAACCGTGTTTCTCTTTTAGCTCTTTCTATAATCCTCTCTTCTCCCATTCATCCTGCCTCGATAGTTCATAGATTTTTTCCCGATAACTCACCCGATAACTGGCCTTTATTTTCTCGATAAATCCGTGATATAGATAAAGTTATTGTAGTTCTTCAATCGCAGCTAAACTGCATTTGCCATCGGGCCTAACCGCTTTTTCCCTCCACAGTGACGCCAATCCCCTGATGCTATACTCTCTGCCTCTTTATCCCTGCTCTTCCCCTTCCCTTTCCTTCCCTTCTATCCCTCCCTTCCCCCTAACTGTCTGCCTATTTGTACAGCTGATGCAACTGAACCAACTCGACCAACACTGACGTTGTCAGCAATTTGATTCCGTTTTTTATATTTTAATGCCGCCTCTCGCTCTCTCTTCCTCTCTCTCTCTCTCTCGCTCTCTTTCTCGACTCATCGCTTATTTAATATTGTTCTAACCCCCCTTCCTCTCTCCATTTGCCTCCAATCCTGCTAGAGCAGGAGGAGGAATACTCTATCCACTTGATTCCTGGCAATACACATAACTGCAGCTGCAGCAGCTTTTTGCAGTGGGAGAAAGAGGAGGAGCAGGCAGGGAGATGGAAGAGAGTTGGGGGGCAGGGGCAGAGAAGGGTTACAGCTCTCATAGCTGGACACAGCTGGGAACTGGGAGTGCACTATGCAGGCGTTTGGCGTTTGTGGCCATCGTTATACGTAACAATGCAACCCGCTGCCAGTTGCCACACGCTGCTTGCCACTTGCAACAAGCAGGTGCAACTAGGGGACAGGGTAGGGGGAGGGTGTCAGCGCTTAAATGCATTATCGCTGCCATTCACGGCATTATAGGCGTGGGGGGGGCGTGGCATGTAAACAGCATTAGGACATCAAGTGTTTTGCCGGCACTGAATAATTTAGGCAGCGGCGCCTTAAACGCTGACACGTTGCACGTGCCACACCAACTATGTGTGGCAGGTGAAAGCACTAAGCACACATGAGTGGGGAGAAGGGGGGAGGGAGGTGGGCAAGGGGTCAAGGGGCAAGCTCGCGTATGATTATGACGACAGCTGGCAATGCCGAGTCCCGTTCTCGCTGCACTGCAGCCGCGTGTAAATATTTAATTTGCCAGTGTTGCAACTGCTGCAGCCCCGCCGGCTGTTGCAGCCACACAGACACAGAGAGAGAGAGAGAGGGAGAGAGAGAGAGAGAGAGCCAACCCCCCTCCCGTTAGCCCCTTCTAGACCCTACTGGGTCCCCCCCCTGTCGAGCCAAATTAGCCAACAAGCAGCACAAACTGAGCTTGAATTACTTTTCAGCCCGTTTGCCAATGATGATGGGCTTAAGCTGATTTGATGTGGCACGATATGTGCCACACACACACACACACACACACACACACACACACAGAGAGGGAGAAGGCAGATAATAGGCGGAGATGCCATATCGTATTGCTGCCAGCGCCAGATGAAGGAAGGCAGCCTGCCAGGGGAAACTGCCTTGGCTTCACTTGCAGTTGGCTAATTGAAAGGCTTATGGCTTGTGGTATATGGTAACAGATATGGCAGTTATACGTGTATGTTATATGGCATAAGGTACTACTGCCTGGTTAAGGCATACGTTACTCAAGACCACAGCAAGTTGGCAGCCCTTTCTGCAGCTAACATTGCCTGCAGAGCTCAGCTTCTTGACTGACATGAAATACTACGTTTATTACTCAACTTACTATACACTTGCTGTTTGCTCTTCAAGACAGGTTGGCAGTCCAGCTACAATTTTACTTGCATTTATGCGGAACATTTCTATTTATTTTCTCCTAACAACTAACACTAATCCTCCTGATCTGATTGGGTTTTTTTGGGCTTACCTCAATGCTTGCAATAAATATAATAAATAAATCGGTTAAAACCTTTTTCTATTTTACTCCAGATATTAATGTTACTATTTATTAACTATTATATTATATTTATATATATATATATAGATTTAATGGTAATTTTTTACCTTACTTTTTGTTTTAATTTATCTTTAACTTCATTCATAAACCAATAGTTAACTTTAATAAAAAAATAAAAAAATAAATAATAAATAAAAAAAATATAAAATAAACAATAAAAAAAAAACTCTTTTATCTGCCCCATGATTGTTAAGCTCGCTTTTAACATAGATAATTAGACAAGTTGCCAGTCCTGCTTTTATTATTCTTCCCTTCACACTTCAGTTACCATAGGAGATCTAATCATTTAATTTGCTGAACAGCCTGCCTAGGCATCTCAGCCTTGTCTTAAGTTCTTCCTGATAGCTTCTTTCAGACAAGTTGGCAGTCCGCTCGGAAGCATACACCTACGCTCTTGAAAGAACTCTATCTATTTCCATCAATCAATTCTAAAAAGCGCAGTCTAGGCATAGACTGCTAACTGCTGAAAAGTGGGCAGTCCTCTCTGCTTCAACCTTCTTTCAAACAAGTTGGCAGTCCGCTCTCAGGCATACACCTACGCTCTCAATAGAACTCTCTAATATCTATCAATCAATGCTGAAAGCGCAGTCCAGGCATAGATTGCTAACTGCTGACAAGTGGGCAGTCCTCTCAGCTTCAACCTAACCTAACAATACACTACACTTTGTGCTGGCTGCAGCAATCAACAACAGCAACAACAACAACAACAACAAAAATGCCATCTTCAGTTTTATTTTGTTGCTGTCCACTTTGCAGACATGCAAAAGCGCAAAAGTTTTCAATAAGTTGGCAGCTCCGCCCCCGACCTTACACTTGAGGCGGAACCAGCGAGACCTGAACAAACATTGACGCGAAATTAATGACAAGATGGAGGAGGAGGAGGAGGAGGAGTAGGTAGAGGCGAAGCAGAGCAGACTAAATTGAATAAATAAATGAATGAGTGCACGAATGAATGAATGAATGAATGAATGACCAAGTGAGCCACTCGAATACTCGTTCACTCACTCAAGTGACGGCGAACAAATAGAAAACTTGTTAGGTGGGGAAAGGGGGAGGGGAGAGGGGGCAGGGAACTTATCTCTGCTGCAAACTGTGTGGCAAGTTGCATTTGTCCTAATTGATTGTTTGATTAATTGATTGACGAACGAATTGTTAATGCAGGACAAGACCAACAAGACAGCACGAAGAGCGGAGATGGGGGATGGCAAATCGAAAATGGGAGAATAAAAAAGAAACGAGACACTTTTCACCTAGTGAAAAATTGCTGGCACATCAAGTTAAACGGCAAGCGGAAACGGAAATGCCGCAAAGCCGAATGGCCAAAGCCCGACCACGCCCACGCCCAGTCTGACGCCGCCTCCGCTGCTGCTGCTGTTGCTGCTGCGTCCACTTTGCTGCTCCACTGATTGTTTGCCAGATTGTGGGTCGTGGTCTGTTGCCCTGATGCTGGGCCAATTAGTCGACTGTCACCGTCACCTGTCAGCGGCAATGACGACGGCAGCAGCAGCAGTAGGAGCAGCAGGAGGAGGAGCAGCAGGAGCAGCAGCAGCAGGGAGAGCAAAAGGAGGAGCAGCAGCAGCAGCAAGAGAAGCAGGAGCAACAGGAGGAGCAGCAAAAGCAGGGGAAGCAAGAGAAGAAGCAGGAGCAACAGGAGCAGCAGGAGGAAGAGGAAGAAGGCAGCAGTAGGAGAAGCAGCAGCAGGAGCAACAGGAGCAGCAGGAGCACCAGCAGCAACAATACTGTCACCCGGCAACGGCAGCATGACCGGGACTAGAACGGGACAACAATGATAACACGTTTGCCGGGCCGGCAATATGCTCAAGTCGAGCGTGGCATTAACTCTCGCCCAGCTTTTGGCAGAGCAGGAGGAGGAGAGAGGAAGAGACACAGAGAGAGAGGTTGAGAGAGAGAGAGGGAGAGAGTCAGCGGCTGCAGACTCTAACCGCTGAATACAAATGGCTTCACTTGCATTTGCGCTATGCCAGCTACGCTACTCCCGCTGCTCCTGCTCCTGCTGCTCTCTCTCCTCTCCCTGCTCCTCCTGCTCTCCCTGCTCCTTCCTGCTGCTCCTGCTTTTCCTACCCTCCCTGCTTACCCGGCTTCTTGCCAGTTGTTCAATTAAAAAATGCCATGGCCAGCAGAAGCAGCCATGCCACCAAGATGGCCGCTGCAGCAACAAAGAGGAGACAGATAGAGTCACGTGCTAACCCATACACACACACACACACACTCACACTCGCACACACACACATGCAACTGGCTGCTCGTTGGCAGCGTCATAATAATTTCGACAGCCTGACCAGTCACTTCTTTCCTGCTCCTGCAGCTTCTGCTCCTCCAGCTCCTGCTCCTCCTGTTCCTCCTGCTTCTCCTGCTCTTCCTGTTCCTCCTGTTCCTCCTGCTCCTACTCCTCCTGTTCCTGCTCCTGCTCTTCCTTCTGCTCCTCTTCCCGTTCCTCTTCCCACTCCACCCACTCCCGCCTGGCCTTCTGCCTCCTCCCTGCAGGGTTCAACGACACCAGCAGCAGCAGCAGCAGCACCAGCAGCGGGTTGAGTAACGAGCCGGCAAGTAACAGGTCACGCCAAGTCAGAGTAACAGTTTAGAGTTACGATGCAAGCCAAGCCAAGCAACTGGTAACGAGTTGCAAGTAACAGGTAACCGGTAACCGGTAACAGGTAACTGGATACAAATAATAATTATGAGCTGTGACGCAGTGACGCATAACAAGTAACAGGAAAGCAGAGAAAACTGAGATAGAAATCGATTTAATTAGCTGTAACGAGTCACAAGTAGCAGCTAACGAGTTGCGACATATGAAAGTATTAGGTTGCAGCTCTTTTCCCTCCCACACGCTCTTCGAAGAAGTAACAAGTTAAACAAGTAACGAGTTGAATGTCACAAGTAACAAGCTAAGCAAGACTAAATCACTTTTAAGGCTATAAAAGTAGCAGCTAACGAGTCGTGACTTGGAAAAAGTACTGCCTTAGGCTTTTTAACGTCTTAACAGTATTTTGGCAGCTCTCAAAGTGTTAACAGTTCACGTTAACACTTGAAAAAAGTCAATAATATTAAGCCAAGTTAACAGGCTAATGATTGCAAACAGTGACTCACAAATCACGTAGCTCACCGTGATCACTTTGCAGTCTGTAGTTTTTTTAATGTTAGCCAAATTGGTAAACAGGCATTTTGGCCTTACTGCATAAGCCATGCTCACGGGGGACTGATACATGCATAGATACAAGTATATTCATTTTCATATTCATGAAACTCATGCATATTGTAGTACACTTTGTCTTGGCCAAGAGATATGTGGCTAAATTTATGTACAGTCACACAAGCATGCATATGTATTACGAGACTCTCTCTCTCCCTCTCTCTATCTCTCTGTCTCTCTCTTCGTGAAGCCTCCCCCAAACCAAAACATGGCGACTAATGAGCTCGATGGGCCCATGAATACTCGTAGTCGTAGTCGTAGTCGTATATCCTGTTTGTGGTATCCGCTGGCTAACATGTCTGTGCAGGCAAGTGCATGCATAGCTGGTTAATATCTCTCTCTCTCTCTCTGTGTGTGTGTGCACGTTTCTATTATACCCTCCGAGTATAACCAAAGCTTTGGGCCAAAAAACAATTCTTCTTTTATTCCTCCACTTCCATTTTTTTTGTTCACTCTTTTTTATTGCCAATCCGCAGTTTCAATTGCTCCGCTCTTGGCCAGCCACTCTAACCCCCCTCTCCACTCTTATCCTTCCTCCCTCGCCAGCTCTAGACCCCAGTCTAGTCGGGTCTAAAGTCAAGCGGTTTAACTAACCGCGCCAATCGCCTATTTTGGGTTTTCTTTTCTATTTTTGTTTTATATTTTTCAGGGTTTTCGTTGGGGGTATATTTTAAAGATATATAGGTGTTTTATTTGCAGCTATATTATGACTTTATAACCTGCTAAAAGATCTTAGAGTCTTGCTTATACTTATCCTCTTTGTCTGCCTTCCCTTTCTGCGCTTTGTCTCAAGTTTTTCTTTTTATTTAATTTTTTTTTAATTCTTTATAAAATTGTCTAAGAAATTGAAGAGTTACTCAAAAACCGAAAATTTCAAATCAAACTTTCAGCACTTGAAAGATTTTTTTCAAGGTTTTTTTTCGGCAAAATCTTCAGCTTTCCTGCGACCTTAAGGCATTCCCCCTAAAGCTATTATGGTACCTTAGGTACCTACCTAAAGGTCTCTCTACTCTCTCTTCTCCCTCTCTCTCCCCTCTCCCTCCCTCGTTTATCTTAGGCCAAGAATTATTGAAAAATCATTGGGCGTGAAAGGAAAAGTCAGACGTATAAATCGAATAACAAATATCGAAATAAATCATTCAGCATTGGATTTTGGGTTGCTCTCGAGTGCTTAAAGAGCGATTTACATGTGTTTAAAATGTTGTTGCCACCCGTCACGTAGTTAATCTTAAAGCTTCACGACGTCATCCCAGTCCCCCCGGAGAGAGCTGTTCTCGCCTATCGCAGAGCAGAGCTCACTGAGGGATGGGGAAGGACAGAGCGAGAGAAGGGACTGGGACTGGTAGCAGGAACTTGAAGCAGGCGACCTGGCTTAGTTGGCTGGGTCCTAGCTGGGTCCTAGCTAGGACTTTCTCGCCCTCTCGTCCTCTCGAGCTGTTGCCCAGGGAGACAGGTTAATAATTTTCAATAGGCGCAAGCCGTGTATAATTCAATTTGTCTGCTCGGCTCGACTTGGCTCGGCGCACTTGGCTAAGAAGCTTTAAAGCTGTGTTTAATCAAATTTCCCCATGAGTGACAGGGATAGTGATAGGCGAAGAGAGAGAAAGAGAGTGAGAGAGACGCTGGCTAAAAGTTAATGGCATTAGCTAAACTGCTTTTATGTGACATGCACTAATTATGATTTTAATTACTAATACGCACTGTGAGCCCACACTAAACACCGCTGGGACAGCTGAGCCGGGGGAGGAGGTGTGTGCGGGAAGAAGGGTGGGGTGAGGGTGTTAGGTAAGTGCCAGCAAGTGCTGCAGAGGGACAAAAGTCACTTACAGCCAGTCAGCTTAACCTACGACCCCGAGCTCAGCTGCCTTTTCTTCTCTCTCTTTCTCCACTTCGCCTTGACTCTTGTGTATGTTGCCGAAATTAGCAAAATTATAGCTACTTATGCGGCTTGGTGTTTTCTTAGCCATTTGTGAATACATTTCGAGCACAGGGCAGGGCTGGGGCTGGGGAAGGGACAGAGCAGAGCTGGGGCAGGGCCAGGGCTGGGGCTGGGCTGGGGCTGGTCTGGGGCAGCCGCAGTCATTAAAATGCTTAATGCGACTTGGCAGACGTAGACATAGTCGTAGTCATCTTATGCGGCAGCAGCCAAAAGTCGTTAAGACAGCGCACAATGATGTGCTAGAAAATACCCTGCAAGCGGCTGCAGCTACAAAAAAATACAAAAAAAAATAACAAACCTTTTTGAGACATTTAAGTTTGTAATAGGCTGGAAAAATCAAATACATAAGAAACAAAAAAAATAATAAAATAGTAATAAAAATATAAATAAATAAATAAACAATAAAAATAATAAAATAATAAAAATATAAATAAATAAGTTTTCACTCCCAGTACACCCCTTCGCATACATTCCATGCTATGGGCTACATATCAAAATTCTGTTTTCTTTATATTATTTTATTGTTTTTTTCTTTTTATGGCTCCCTAAAAACAGTTGGTCATGCTGCTGCTCTTGTTTTGCCTTTTGCAGGGCATTTTGTAGAGCGGTCACATCAATTGGCCATTAAAGGCTTCAATCGGACGCACATTTCACCTGGTACGTTGCCACTGCTGCTGCTGCTGCTGCTGCAGCCATAAAATGTGGTCAGAGCGGCCACGCCCACTGTTGATTTACTTGCGTTTCGCACACCTGCGTATTTTGTAGAGGGTATTTTGCTAGTCGTCGTTGTGTGCGACTAGGGGAGCTGTGCCTCCTCTCTGCAGCTCTCTTGTTCTCTCACTCTCTTCAGACCCCTCTATCTCTCTCATTTTTATTTTTTTCTCTTTCTCTTTATTTTCTTCTCTTTCTCTCTCTCCTGCTCTCTCTCTTCCTCTCTGCTTGCTCAATAAATATCGTAAATAAATTTCAATTCATTTTTTTTTTTATACAACTTGAACTCTCTCTTCCTCTCTCTCTACCTCTCTTCCCCTGCCTTGTGTATGTGTGTGTCATTTATTTATACTGTGTGTCTGTTTGCACGTTTATGTGTGTGTGTGTGTGTGTGTGTCTGAGTGTGTTATTTATTATTTACATATCCGTTTACGTTTATTTATATAAAATTGCTTTTTTGTTCGCTTCTTTCTGCCTAACGAATCTTTTTGCGCTCTCGTATTCAACACACACAAACACACACACACACACAAACACACACACACACACACATACACACTCACACGCTTTTATTTTGTGTGCATTTGCCACATCCATAACCCTGTCAAATCCCGTTCCATTCATTCAATACGAGTCATCGTAATCGTAATCGCTGCGCCTGCTTAATTCTCGAATTTAACAAAGTCAGCCCAACGCCCCCAAAAAAAAATGCTACATATTCTAGCTAGTTTTCAAGCTAAAAATAGCCTACATAGGGGGAAATACTGAGCAATTTTTTGGCAATTTTGCAACAGTTTTCCTTGCCAAAAACCCCAATTCAATTCAGATTTTCCTTGCTGCGGAAATGATATCATTTAATTCGATATGTTTTTAGTTTTTATTTACGAGATAAGAGAAATTTGATTTGGCACAAGAATCAAATTAGTTAGGAATTTATTTCATTAAGCCAAAAAAATATACGTATATGGTATATTATATTTATAAAGCAGCTTTGCTTTGATAGGGGAAACCTTTGGAAATATGTGTGTGTGGTGTGGGAACAATTTGTTCATTTAATTCTTTGCAGTTGCCCCAAAAAAATAAAACAGAAAACTTTCATATGAAGGAAAGCTCGTAATTCAAAAAAAAAACAACCTCAAAGAACCGCGAATGGAAGGCGAAAAAAATAAGGAGGGAGGGAGAGAGAGGAAGGGGAGAAAGAGAAGGGCATTTTTCAGTTACAGCCAGTGCAGTGGGCACTTTGTAATTTGATCAGAGTTCGCTTCATCATCATCAGCATGATGAGCCTTCCTTTCTGCCTGATAAATTCAATCTTCATTTCCTGCAACAGTTCCGCACTGGCAATACCCTGTAAGCAGTGTGGCAAGTGGCCAGGGGGTATGCACAAAAAAGGGGGAAAAATAAACAGCAGTAAAAAAATAAAATACATTAAAAAAATATGAAATTAAATAAACTGATCAAATAATCGAGTTGTTTTAGATTGAAGTGTCGACTGTGTGTGCTTTCACACTCCCCAGCGCACTGCCTTGCTTGCAGGGTATCTGCCGGTTGTGCAGTCTGCACTGCTCTCTCACTCTCTGCGTTGATAGACCCATACATTCGGATACATTCGTGAATAAGGACTTGCATTGCGATGCGGGACAAGCAGCTAAGTAGCTGCCTACTGCTGCCTACTCCCTACACTCTACCTGCCACGCCTCCTTCCTGCTTCCCTGCCCGCCTGCCATTTGTCTGGCGTTTAATCCATTAGATATGCATTCACAGAGAACAAAGCACTCGTGTCCGCTATGGCTCCCCCCTTCCCATTCCCAACCCTCTGCCTAGGCCTAGACACATGCAGTTCACAATGTGTGTGTGCCACGCCCACATGAGGCCAGGCCATGCCAGGCCAGGCAGACGTGTGCTTTCTTCTCGCTTTATTTTCATAGCATACATTTCAGCGCAGGCAAAAAAAAAAACAAACACGAAAAAAACTTGGTTACTTTGCATAATTTATTAAATACCAACGGTTGCAGCCTCTCGCCCCACAGCCACGCCCCCTGATTACCTGTACAAATTTTCAGGTTGGCAGCCTTTGTTACAGATCTCTCTCTCTGCCTGTCTACCAGAATCTCTTTCGGCTCTGCGCTTTTCCGCGTTTTTCAGTTTTTTTTTTTTTTTTTTTTGGTTTTTCAGTTTCGGTTTTTTGCAGTTTCAGTTTTTGCACTTTGGTTCAGTTTTCTATTTTAGCGTTTTTTGCTTTTTTTGTTGTTTTTTTCTTTTTTGTAATTCGGTTTCGGGTTTTCTTGGTTTTTTTCGATTTTTTTTTGGCTTTTCTTTTCTTGGTTTTTTTTGGCTTTTCTTTTTTTGGTTTTTGTTTGCCTTAGTCGGCGCTCACGTTGTTGTTTCTGCTCTTTTTGGGGCTGAAATGCTTATGCTAATGTTTGGCACATATTCCCCTGCACACACACACAGACAGTCACACACATACCCTGCCTGCCACGCCCCCAACTGCGCCTCTTTTTGGCGCTCGCGATGTGAAGCAGGTGCTGGCACACGGCAAATGCTGCAAATTTAATGAAACCAGCGCGCACTCTGCCTCTCTTTCTCTCTCTCTCTCTCTTTCTCTCTTTGTGTGTGTGTGTGTGTGTGTAGAGTGTATGTGTGTGTGCGTGGGTAAGACTTTAATGAGCTTACCATGCGGGCATACACAAACAGACCGAAGCGAGAAGAGACAAAAGAGGCGCACAAGGGGCTTGTGAGAGGGGGGCGTGGCAAAAGCAGCTGTTCAACCTGCTGTTCGCTGCCACTTTGCTCCCTCCCTCTCTCTCCCCCTCTCTGTACTGCTCTTGCTCCTGCTTTATTATACTTTAATTTGTATTTTAGTTTCGCATTGAAGTCGCTTCTAGCCGGCGACTTCCTCATTTGTCGCCCCCCGGCCCCAAACTAAAAACAAAAGCCAACCTCAGCTAGGGGTAGCTTGTAGGCAGAGAGGGAGTGTGGGAGAGCGAGGGAAAAAGAAATACTAGGCTAGAGGGGAGCCTACTTATGCAAATGTCAAAAATGCTTTGGAGTGCAATGACAGGAGTCTCAGCCAGGGCTAAGACGAGAATGCATAGCAGAAGGAGAGAAAGAGGAAGAAAGGCAGAGGGAGAGAAGAGAAAATGGGGAAGAAAGAAGTAGAGACAGCTAGAAAGAGAGCAGTGCGAGAGGAGAGCAAGATATCGCCTCAAATGTCTTTACTTTACTTAATTAACTTGAAGTGAGAAGCAGATACGTTGTTTATCGATAACATATCGATAGCAGGTTGCTTGATAAACACAAGTAGCAGCGGAAACCTTAGGTTATTCATAAAGTTGCCCAAAAGTAATCGATGTTTGCAGTTATCTATTCTATTCTTAAACGTGCAGACTTTTTAGAAAAAGTTTATAATCGTGAAGTAGTCTAATTACAGGGTATACAAGCTTAATGCACTGCCCTAACTATGAGGTATATTAAAACCCAAAGTACACTGTTTTTTCCCTAATGAAAATACTGGGTATCCTGAAAAAACTTGGCTGGTTTCCTTTCCTCCTCCCCCCCCTGGCAAGGCAGGGCGTCTGCTTGGCCATAATTTAGCCAGAGAGCATGTGAAAAACAATTCAGCTTTTACGCTAAGGGCAAAGAAGAGAAGAGATGAGAGAGAGAGAGAGGGAAAGAGAGAGAGGAGGAGAGTGTGAGATAAGTGCATAGTTTTTGCTGCAACTCGAGACATTTTAATCGACCGCCAACAGTTTCGACTGTGGTTCAACTTTGCGGTTATTTAGCAGCCATTCACGGGCTGCCGGCTACGCAGGGGGGGATGGGTAGAGGGGAGGGGTAGCTGCAAAGGGGGCGTATATGAATATGAGCCTTGGGCACACGCTCAGCTGCCTTCAGCTGCCTCAATCCGCTGCTGCTGCTCAGCCAGGCAGCATGATAAATAAGCGCCAAGGCAGTTTGCCACGCCACGCCACGGTCTGTCTTCCACTTGGGCACCCTGTGTGCGCAGCAACTTCTCAGCCAGTTGTCCCCCCTCCCCTCTCATGTCACCCTGTTGCCCCGTCATCCTGTTCTCCCTCTCTCTCTCTCTCTCTCGCTCAGCTGATGCGTCACATTCCTTTCGCACTTCGCTTCCGTTGCAAACTTGCTTCAAAATGTTTTTTGAATTAGTTTTAAAGCATGCCACATGCCTGCCTCCCCCTTTCTGCCCCTTCTCCTTCTCCCACTCCCCCTACCCCCCTCTCTACGCTCTTCACACTCCTTTGGCATTGTCTCGCCTCGTGCTGCTGCTTCCGGCGGCAGCTGCCTCCTGCCTGCCTGCCTGCTCCTCCTGCCTGCCTGCTCCTCCTGCCTGCCTGCTCCAGCTTTCTTTTCAATTTCAGAGACGCTCAAAATCGATAGACATGGAAGTCGCTTTGACTTTGACAAATTTCCTTGGCGGCCCCAACTTGTCGTGGCACGCAGCAGCATGTGAGCTCTGCCCTGCCCAACCCTGGCATTGTCTGCCCTGGCTCCCCCTGCCTTCCTGTCCCTTCGTTGCCTCGTCTTATGCAAAAATCAATGTGACTAATGTGGAAGCAAAATCGAGGCAAATGAAATATTGAAATACTTCAAGCAGATCGCAGGTTAAATGTGCCTCAACCAAGGGGCGTACAGTGGGAAGGGGGCGTGGACGCCTAAGCTGCAATTGTAGCCTAAAATCAAATCACTGTCAGGGCGGCTAATTCGAAGCTAAGAAGAGCAGCAGCCTCAGCATCAATGTCGAACATCGCCAGCAGATGCCACTGAAGCTGGAGCCTCTGCTGCACTTGGCAAGACCCGGCTCAGCCATCGCAGCCTGCCTGCTCCAGCCTGTGCTCTCTGTGCGTGCTCTCAGCTTGCCGCATCTCGCCAGTTTTCCTGCAAATTGTAAGCGCTGCTCGTGTTGCATTTATTGTGCCACATTCTGTGGCACAAACTCGCGCTCGTGCAACAATAACAAAACACACTTTGATTTATTAGAAGCACAAGGAGCAATCAAACACACACGCGAAACTAAACCGCAGCCAGTCTGGGGCCGCACAGTGGTGCCAGAGCGCATGATAAATTCGCGTGGAAATTTGCGAAAAAATTGCGAAAAATTGCGAAAAAAAAAATTGCAAAAACGAGTAAGGGAATTGTACAGAGAGCTGGGCTACCTCTGGAGGCACATAAATATTAATTGAACTTCGACTATGCCAGTGCTTAAATAGAGTTGAAACCTCAGTAAGTTGCTGGTCATATATATGGCATAGTATGGCCATACTGTAGTAAAACAATTATCATATATAATACTTCGAATAAAAGGTATGTATGGGGTTTGTATGTTATGTTCTGGTTGAAATTCACGCAGTCATATCAGCTTGTCAGATTGTCATATGCGTTTTAGCCATAAATACAAGACGTGTCATATGTATGGCACGTAAAAAAGCTGATGTTATCGCTTATCACGACAAAGAACTTTATATGAAGGCTTATATGGGCAGTTCAATCCAAAATGCACGCTGTCATATCAGTTTGTCATATTGTCATATGAGTTCTGACTAAAAACCCATGGCATGCCATATATATGGCCATACAAAAAGCTATAAAAACAGTTAATAAAAACTTATGGGCATATATAAGTTGTTTTTAACTACTCATACATACATATTCTTTTATCGAATAACCTATCAGACTTGCTGCCATATGCTCCCATATACAATTTGTCATACATTTCTTACATATGACGCACACTGTCAGTTTTATTTGCCATAGATTTTTTGTAATTAGTTCGCTGCAACCTGCAACCAGTGTGCCTTTTGCCAAGAGCTTTGCGCCTAAACGGCTGCAGCAAAGAGCAGCATAGCAGAGCAACCCTCTCTATATATATATATCTCTCTCTCTCTTTCGCTCTCCCTCTCTCTCTCTCTCTCTCTGTAGCTGCCATAAACTGCGCCCTCTGGTCGCATCTGCGTTCGACGGCAGCTGCACTTAGCCGGCGGCGTTTATAGTCACCATTTCTATTTGGTGTGAATTTGAGTGCCACTGTGCCACACTTGGCGAGAGCTCTGTCTGGCAACCCTCTGCTGCCCCTCCCTCCCCCTCCCCCGGTACACACATGTGCCCAACCCCGCCCAGATTACTGCCCAAGCACACTTCAATGCCTTCAGCCTCCGCCTGTCGATCGCTGTGTGTGCTGCATTTATCGTCGCGTTGCGTGTGACAGGATAATAAAGGATGCTTTTGTCGCAGTCGCGAATCACGAGGCTAATAATTTATTGTACATATACAGAGAGAGAGAGAGAAAGAGAGAGAAAACACATCTCTAGACTTATCTGGCAACTTACCCAAAATGCAACTTGATCTATGCAGCTTTATTTGCCAGAAAAGTTCAGTTTCCTTGTGAGTTACAACTTTGATGGCAGCAAATCAAGTGGAATATTTAATAGAGTATTTTGAATATGCAATAAAACCTATATAAAAAAATATCAGGGTAAAAAGTTTAAAGAAACAAGTACCTAAAGTTCTGTTTAGAGATATATAGAAAACTGTCTGCAAATTCTTCTTGTTTATCTATCATATATATATTCCTTCAGCTTACTATATGTTTCATTTTAAGCAGCTACCTCTTAGATTATATTTTTATTAAATAATACCCTAATCTCCCAACTAACTCTACAGATCAAACTATTTAATCAACCAACAAATTTTCTGCTTGCATTTTCTAACGCATATTTCGCATGCAGCACACTCAATTTGCTAGGGTATTCAATAGTCTGAGAATTGTTGCGCCTCTCAAATATATATATTATTTGCCATTAATATGGGAATCACGAGGTTCACCATTTATGCAAATAGTATCAGCAAATACGAAGATATATATATACATATCTCTCACACGGAGTAGTATTTTGCTCTCGTCTCTCGTAGTGAATTCAAATTTGCATATATGATAAAAATACTTGGGTATGCCATGGGTATAGCGATAGGTAAAAGTGGGGGAAGGGGAATGATGCTGGGGAATTTATTCTGCCTCAGCTGACCAGAGAAAGAGAGAGAGAGAGGGAGAGAAAGAAGCAGACAGACTGTCCATCGGAGGCGACATCGATGCCGATGAAGGACAACGACATCGACACCAAAGTTTGCATGCAATTCAAAGTGCAGGGGCGCAACCCCGAGGGGGGAGGAAACACAGAGTCCTAGTCACGCTCGTGTCGCGACAAACAAAGCAGGAAAAGAGTAAAAAAACAGATAAAGCAGAGGCAAAAAACAAATCGAGAAAGCCGGAAAAGCTAAGGGAAGCTAAGGAAGTCGAGGAAACTGAGAAAGACGATGAAAATTTGACTGCATTTTTTGTCAAAACATTCGCTTCCCTGCAAATTTGATGTTGCCCGGCTAGCAGTCCCCCTGGCTAAACCTCTGCCCGTCCCTGCCCCACCCTGCCCCTTCCTCTCCTCAGCTTTTTGCCAGCTGCATTCCTGGATTCCTTGAAAGAATTCAATCCCGCACAGCTGGACCCAAAAGCAAAGAGGCCGCAGTCCCGCACTGAGCTCACGCTGGCTGAGCACGTGCGAGTCGCCGCCGCCGCCGCCAAATGCCGCAAGTAAAGAAGAGAAAGAAGAAGAAAAGGAGGAAGAAGAAGCAGCAGAAGAAGAAGGAAATCGAAGATAAAAACAAAACAAAATGAAATGCGGCGCACGTTTGCCAAAAATTGAAATTTACCACGCCGAAAATTCAGTCGCATCGGTTTTTTCAGGCTGGGGAAAGAAAATCATTCAGGCGCGCCGCCAAAACTGGGCGTGGTCCAAGCAGCAGAGGGAAGTGGTAAAGCGAGGGAGGGGGACAGAAATACTATTTGTGCATTGCTTAGAGAGAGAGAGGGAGAGAGAAAGAAGGAGGGAGAGCAATAACCGAGCGCTGTTTTGACCGTCTCCCTGTCTGTTTGTCTGTTTATCTACTTGTCTGTCTGTCTGTCTGTCTGTCTGTCTGTCTGTCTGTCTGCCTGTCTGTCTGTCCATCTGTCTGTCTGTCTGTCTGTTTGTCTGTCTGTATGTTCGTCTATTCGTCTGTTTGTCTGTCTAACTATCTGTGTGTCTGCCTGCCTTTCCATCTGATCGTCTTCTATCGGTCTATCCGTCTCTCTGTTGCTCTGTCTGTCCGTCTCTCTGTCTGTCTGTCTGTCTGGCTGTCTGTCTGTCTGTCTGTCTGTCTGTCTGTCTGTCTATCTGTCTGTCTGTCTGTCCGTCTCTCTGTCTGTCTGTCTGTCTGCCCATCTATCTGCCTGCTGTAGCATGTGCTGTGCTGTATATGTTCATGCAGTTGCCAAATTGAGCTGCTGCTGCTGCTGCTTGCCGCAAGGCACAGTGGAGCAACAAAGGCAAGAATACATTGAATATAAATAAAAATATTAAGATAACTTAAAAAAATAAACCTTCAACTTTAAGCACAAGAAAGTTAGCCAAATAATTGATTATTAATTTTCATACAGCATACTCAACCACTTGGCCCCACTGTGCTGGCTGCTGGCTGCTGGCTTGCCTTGTGGTTCATTGCTCTCGGCTCGCTTGAGCATTGAACTCGATTCGCTTGGGCGCTGGTCGAAATGCTGCAAAAGTGGCTTTTCTATTTGCACCACAACACACACACACACACACATAAAACACACATACACAACACACACACACACCTATACACAGCCTCAGCCTAAGCAGAATAATTGAGCATTTGGTTAGCTAATTAGCCCCTTTGGAAAATTGGATATAATTACGAAGGCAGGTGAAGCCAGTGTGGCCAGTGTTGTGTAGTGTTGTGCAGTGTTGCATGCGGCCAGTGTTGTGCAGCGTAAATCACTGCCAATTAAATCCTGTTTATGGCCAGAAGAAGCAGAAGCAGAGGCAGAGGAGGCGAGAGCGAATGCGAGTCGCCACAGCGAGGCGAGAGACATAAAACACGTATACGCCGCGTTGGCCGACAAGTGTCAGTAACTAAGCACGCATCAACACCCTCCCCCCAGGCAGACAGGGGGGGGAGAGGGTAGCTAACTGACAGCAGCAGCAGCAGCGATGGCTGTGTGCGTGGCAGCAACAGGAGGCAAACTTGAGCGGCATCCAGAGGCGCTTGTCAAGTAATTTGTCATACTTAATTGCAACACGCCAGCAAGTTGCTGCCTGCTGCCTGCTGCTTGCCACTTGCTACTTGCCACAGCTTGCTGTTGCAGCCACTAAGCTGCATTAATTGGGCGGGCATTAAGTGGCTGGGCGTGGCTGGGCGTGGCTGCTCATGCTGCTGCTGCTCCAGTTGCAGATTTCCTCACGCAGTTGCCACGTGTTGTCTGCTGTCAGCGACAACAGCGCGTAATTTGCATTAGCTGCAACAGCAACAGCAGCAGCAGCAACTCGCACAGCAGCAGCAGCAACAGCAGCAGCGGCGACAACATTGCGTATACGTAATGTGAGCTGATTTCTGCAATTTATGCTGCAATTTGCATCAAAACATGCCCCAGCTGCAACGCTTGCCACATAAATCAACAGCAGCAGCAGCAGCAACAACAATCGCAGCCAACATTTGCGATAAAAACAAATCGAGAATCGAGCAAAAAAAAATTGTGATTCAAATTCTCGTAAAATATGAATTTTGAATTACAGCGAAAACAGGCAGAAAAAAAAGAAGAGAAAGAAGAAGCAAAGCCGCTAGGGAGCTTAACTTTATGGGCCCCAAACTAAATGCCATTAACATCCGGCAGATATACATATAAAGAACATAAATATATATATTATATGTATATGTTTTAATCGCTGCCCACTCAACTATCGATAGGCGATGACAGTGAATGCGCTTAAGCGATTATGCGGCGATTTCCACTGGATTTTTATTATATATATATTTTTGTTGATTTTTCTAAGCTCAGACAAAATGCAACATGATTAAGTTGTTTGCATTAATGGATGGGTTGTTAGACTGGGAAATACCCTACTATGCAGGGGAGGGGTAGCTGAGCTTAAGCATGTGCATTTTGTGTGGAGATTTAAGATATATTTTTATGGGTTTATCTACGTTTCTAGAGATTTGTGATATGGGATTTTATATGAAATTTAAATAAGATTATGTGGAGTGTTTGCAGAAGTCTTTAAGCTACATTTTCTCTTGGAAGAGTCCTCTTAAAACTGTCACCTAGAAGGTTCTACGAGGGACCTTTGTCGAAAAAAACCGTAGAAGCATTTAAAACATGTTTATGTGGCTTATCTTCGTTTCTAGAGATCTATGATGTGGGATTTTATTTAAATTTAAAAGGGAATTACTTAAGAAGTGCTCCTGCAAAGTTTCCTGTATGTTAGAACCCTCTAAGCCCCTCTCTCTCTCTCTCTCTCTATGAACTATCATGATCTATAAGTGATTAAGCGAAATAAACTTCTAAAGAACTTAAAACTATAACAATTTCAATCCAAAACACTCCAGAAATCCCCCTTTAGGCTGTCTATACGTTGATTTTCCTATTGCATATTCCACTGTGCATCACTGGCGATTACAATCGAAGCACTACGAGGATTTATCGCACTCTATTTAGAAGCTAAAATGTGGATAAGCTGGCAGTAAGTGAGCAGGCGAAAGCTCTCGAGCTAACAGAGAAGAAGCTAGAGAGAGAGAGAGAGAGAGAGAGAAAGACAGAGAGAGAGAGGAAAGCTGGCGATATATTAGAGAGTTATAGGGAATATGCATAGGGTTGCCACAGGATGCAGCAGGGTTGCCATTGGCCCATGTTTTGCTGGCATTGCACTTTTGTGCAAAATTGTTATTGTTTGCAATTTGTTGCAATTGTTTTTATCGTCGAAATAAGCAAATACGCAACAACTGGCAAATATTCCAGAGTTGCCAGCATAGTCAGAGTTCCCGTTATTCCCGCTGTAACGGGGCAACAGGGTGTTGCCTAGGCACAGGGTGGTGGCGGTTTTGTTAGTCAACGTACATATCGCAATCGCATTGAGAGCGAAATTCATGAATATTTATGCCTAAAATCAAATTGAGGCAACCCTGTGGAAAGAGACACAGGCAGAACAAGGAGGGAGGAGTGGAAGGAGTGGAAAGAGAGGGGTAAGGAAGGGGAATAATAGGGAGTGCAAAATTAGCATGCATATTGAAGGCGGTCAGCGTTTTGGCACCTGGCTGGAGTACGATCAGGCAGGGCAACTCTGGCACTGACTGACTGTATGTGTGTGTGTATGTATGTGTGTGTGTGGAGCATGCCACTAAATGTGTAAGCTGGCAAAAAAAAAATTCCTCTCTTGTGCATGGCCAGAGATAAAAACACACGAGGTTGACAAAGGCAACGGCAGCAGGAAAGGAAAGGAAAGGCAAACCCGCCTGGAATTCACATATATGTAAGTAATAATAAAAAAAAAGGGAAGAGAACACAGATATGTGTGGAGAGAAGGAGGAGGGGCGGGGCAAGCCAAGGGGTGTGTGTGTGTGTAAAAATTCATAAAACGCAAAGAAACACACACACAGCAAAAAAATGCAGAAATACTTGGAGCAACAGAAGAGCAAGGATTATTTTTCAAGTAGGTAACCCGGCAAAGCGACCGTTAGCAAAGGTTGTACGGCAGCAGCAGCAACAGCAGCAACACATGAGCAACAGCAACACACGAGCAGCAGCAGCAGCAGCGTGGCCAATGGCAATGGCAGTTGGGCAAAATGAATTGAAACGTGCCACAAAAGTGCATAACTAAAATGCGACGAGCAGGGAAAAAGGGGAAAACCAGCTGGGGGGGGGGAAGTCAGAGCAATTTTCCTCACTCATGGCCAGCTGTTGCACCCACGACTGTTGCTGCTGTTGCTGTTGCTGTTGCTGTTGCTGTTGCTGCTGTTGCAGAATGCGGTCTGCCAAAATTACCACTGATAAAGTCTGTGTGTGTCTGTGTGTGTGTGTTTGGGTCAAGCTTATGCAAATGCCACAAACAATTGGCAATAGCAACAGCAACAACAACAACAACAAACAAGTGGGGGCATATACGACGCGACAGATGCCCTACGTCCACACACACACACTTACATATCGCATTCCATTTTCATGCAAATATTTTGTGAACACAGCTGAGAAATTTTTCTCGATAGGAATATTTAAATAACAGAGAGCAGAGATTGCTGAGACATGAGATGGGATTACTTTGAAAGAAGAATTGAGTAGAAGAAGGGTGAAGAATTCTAGTACTAGTAATATAAGTAAGTAAGTAGAGTAAATAGAGCTAAAGAACTCACAATGGAAAAGCAGAAAGTAAGTAAAAAGTGGATAGTAAATTTGGAGAAGAATTAAGTTGAGAAAAGGTTAAGAATTAAGAAGAAAAGAATGCAGAATTGAGTAGAGATGAGCCAAAAATTAACTAAAGAATTCACAATTTAAATAATAAAGTAGAGTAGAGAAAATTGAAGAACTATGAGCTGAAAATAGCTGAGACAAGCTAAGCTGACTTTGAGTGCAGAATTGAGTAGAGAAGTGTGAAAAATTCTATAGAAATGAGCGAAGAATTGAGTAGAGAATATAAATTCCAATTCAGTTAAATTAATAAATTCTTTACAGTTAAAGAACTCACTTTTTCATATCAAAAGTTCAGGGAAAAGAGAAAAATGTAAATAGAAAATATATAAATGCATGCAACTTTTCTTCTTGCGCTGACAAAAGACTCGCAAATTTGCTTTGCTTATCAGCCATACTTGCCAGAGCTACTCTGCACATAAATATATATATATATATATATATATACTATATACTATAGATACTCCACATAGTTGCTGCTATCGACAGATAGTGCAATCAGCCCGTGGGGCACAACGTTGTGCATCAATCTAATTGTTGTTCGTTTTGCCAATGCGATACCTTTCTTATATATGTATGGCATACTAAATATATATATACTATGTTAGATATTCCAAAAATTTACTTGCCACTCAACCTTTGAGTGATTGTCAATTGTGGGGTGGGGGGGAGCCTTGGCTACTTGCAACTGCAGCTGCTCTGCCTGCACAAAGCGGGTGCACTTTATTTGTCGTTCCACTTACCGCAGTTGACTTTGATTTGTGCGCGCAGTCAGGCAAACAGGAGTCGCTCCCAGCTCCCTGCTTCCCCTTAGCCCACTCCCTGGGAGGGAGAGCAGAAAATGCAATCAAATAAACAAATTGCCAGTCGTCAGCGCAGGGAGACGCGTAGACGACAGACAGACAGACAGACAGACAGACTCATATGCTCGTTCTGCAATCGCAATGGCAATGTTATCCCACTGTGCAACAGCATGAACTGTGGCAGCAACAGCAACAGCAGCAACAATGCTTGATGAGCTTGCTGAGTGGCAGCAACACAGTAAGCGATGTCGCGCCAGGCGAGTCTGGTTTAATTTGTTTGGGCACACGGCGCGTATACGTAATAAACATTTATTAAGCATACGCAGCGTGTGCAAGCGTGAGTCAGCACACCCCTTGTGTCTGCAGTTATTTTCCCATTGAACTTACGTTTCGAAAATAATTTTCAAAAAATAAAAACACGTTTCAAAAATTCGCAGAAAAAACTCTAAAAATTCTTCTTGAATCTGCATTTTATTTATTAATTAAAATGTCGCTTTGCCTTGGCCAGCACAATGAAAATGTTTGCGCCGATTGATAACTAATTATTTATGCTAATTGATCAATGACAATCGCGAGCAAAAAAAAAATAAAGGCTTAATAATTACCACACTCGCAATATGCAAATTGCATTGAGGTAATTGTTAATTAAGCAGATAAATAATTAACAAAAGTGCGCGCAGAGAGCGAAAATATAAATAAATTGTTAAATAAATGTTAATAAATAAATGTTTGACAATTATTTTGTAATTTAAATGAGAGATTTATTAAATTAATTAAAAATAAATGAAAAAGGAATTAAATTAAGTACACAATTGGCTTAATTTATTTAATTAACTTGCAGTTGTAGCTGCATTTTTAAGGCGGGTACATTGCAGAGTGAAAAGTGCAGAAACCTTTGTGGAAAGTGTCCATAGAGTTGTCTTTTTTTAAAATATATATAATATTTGCTGGCAATTTGTAGTTATATTTCATTTAATTAATTACTAAATTACTTGAATAATTATTAATTATTTTTTTTAAGAAAAAAATGCTGTAGAGATCTCTGAGATTTCAAAAAAAATAAAATTGTAGACCCAAGTATCCCATATATCACATACAGCTCGCTTAATAAATATTGCTTAGCTGCCTTTAGCTTTTTAAAACATGTTATACATATATTCCATTATATTATTATTATATTATATATGAATAAACTCACCTGGCAGTAGTATTAGTAGGCCCAGTACATAGCCCATCCAGCTGGCAATGGCGGCGCAACAGTGCGTGTGTGTGTGTGTGTAACACATTCTCGCAATGGCCGCAATGATTCGCATTTGTCGTTTGACTGAGTTTAACTAAGGGAGAAGCTGTGTTCCCTCTCTCCCTCTCTCTCTCGCTGTCTCTTTAGCTTATCTCGCTCGCGGTATCTGTCTCTCTCCCTCTTTAACTGTCTATCTTGCTTATGCTTGGCAGCCAATTCGATCGCTGGCCATTTACTTTACGCTCTCACTGTCACAATCAAAGTCGCAATCAATTTGCAATCAATTTGCCTGTATCTGTAGCTGTAGCTATATCTTTGGCTGTATCTGTATCTTTGGCTCTCTCTCTGTGTGTAACTGTAACTACAACTTGGCCTCCACCTGTGGCATGCGGCTGGCAGACATATGGCGCATCGATCAGGCGGAATCAATAAACCCGGCACCAACAACAACAAAAAGCAAGAAAAAAAAAGGTGCTGGTACGAAAAACAATTTTCTACGGCAATTGTTTTTTTTTATTATTATTATGCCGCTTTTGTTGTTGGAATTTCTAATGCTGCTGCTGGGTTTTTCCTTGAGTTTTCTTTTTATTTTCTTTTCACTCTCCCTCTCTCTCTCTCTCTCTCTCTCTCTTTCTGTCTGTTTCTTGCTGTCTTGCTCAGCAGTCTCTGCTGGCGCTGTGCTAATGTTGCTGCTGCTGTTGTTGCTGCTGCTGTTGTTGTTGGGACGGTTCAGCTTATTGTTGTTGTTGTCGTTGTTGTTGTTGTTGTTGTTGTTGTTCTTATTGTTGCTGCTTTTGTTGTGCTGCCTCTGGCCCTTATCTGCGAAAGAAAAACTTTTACTTTTGGCTTGCCGCAAATTTCTTGCCTCTGTCTGCCATTTATCAAAAATTGCTGCCTCTTTCTCTGTCTCTCTCTCTTTGCCTGCTCTTTCGGCCTGCTTCTCTCCTCTATTCTTATTGTTGTTTTAGCTTCTTTTTTTGGCGGGAGTTGGCGTTAGTTGGCCGGAAATCGAGAGTCGTTTCGGGGCGGGGGGAGGTGGCGGTTTTGAGCTGCGTCTCGCTCTGCTTAGGCAGGTGTGCGCATGTTGATGCAACACGCTTGTGGCATCTCCTCTTTTTTTTGGGCCCAAATGTCGTTGACCTTGGCAGCAGCGAAAAGCAGGAAGAGGAGAGAAAAGGAAAGAAAAACAATTGGCACAGCTCAAACGCAATCGCAGCCTGATTGATTGTTGTGATTGCTGTCGTTGCTCGCGTTGCTGTTGCTGCTGTTGCTGCTGCTGTTGCTGTTGCTGTTGCTGTTGCTGCTGCTGTAACTTGTTACTTGTGTGGCATGCAACATACAAATGTTTTATGCATGAAGAGAGACGAGGAAACAAATTCGCTTTGATTCGTTGCGATTCGATTGGCTTTGCTGCTGACTTTTTATTTCTCTATTTTCTCCTTCCTCTCTCTCTCTCTCGCTCTGTCTCTTTCAGCCTTTTGTCACTGCTGTTGTTGCTGTCGTCTATCCAGTTATGTTTTTTTTTGCCTCTCGTTTTTTGATTACTTTGTGCCGCTTTGCCCTTCCCCTGTCAGCGTGGTGAGGGGGGTAAAAATATCAAGTAGCCGACGCGTTGTCAACGAGTTCGAATACGAACTCGATTCCAGGCAGGCAAATATTGTCGTTATAGTATGTCTCACTGGCGACTCCCTACTACACTCTGACTTCTCTCTCTCTGTCTCTCCTGACTGTCTGTCCCTGTTCTCCTTTCTCTCTTACTCTCGCCTGCTCTGCATTTAAAATTCAATTTGAAAATAGAATTTGATTGCTGCCAGTTTGCTTTGCTGCTTCTACTCCTCTTCTCTTCTTCTCTCTCTGTATTTATGTCCGAAATTATTTCAAGTATCTGGGCACACTTATTTCATGCGCTTGCCTTCTCTTTGCGCTCTTCTGTCTCACTCGAATTGCCTGTGATTTCAAGTAGCTGTGGAAGGCAAGAAAGAGAATTGTGCATCTAATTAGAGTAGGGAAAACTTTTAGAGTATCATATGTGTTATAGATATAGTGGGCGGTATATAGGGCATATTGGGGGGCATAGGGCTATAGGCCATATATATCTATAGAGCGCACTGCCTATGCAAATCTTAGTTTTTCGTGCTGCATAAATCAGGCTGCTGCTCTCAGCACATATTGTCAGGCCACATTTACAGCTATTACGCTGGCACACGCACACAGAGGCAAACACACGCACACACTAGCACACACACTCACACACACTCACACACACTCACACACTCACTCACATTCACTCATTCGCATAAATTCATTTTTAAATAGCGTGCTATAAAATGCGCCTCCTCCTCTGGCTCTGCCTGTCTCTCTCTCTCTCTCTTTCCCCTCTTCCCTTCTCTCCTTCTTCCTGCCTGTCTGCCATTTGCAATTGCGCTCTCTCATTTTGGCATTAAAATTGCAGCAAATACTTTGAATAAATGCGCCAACCGCATGACAAATGTCTTGCATTAAATATATAAAATATGTCCCCAAAAAATGGGTAAAATTGCAGACCTTCAGATGCCCTCCCTATGCCTCTCCAGCTTTGGCTGTCAGTGTCCAGTGGGGTGACCCACAAATAGTATGTTGCAACTGCAACAGAAACAGGCAGAGGCAGGCAAAGAGAGGGAGAGAGGGAGAGAAAGGAAGAGGTCGCGCCTAGACGAGATCTAACATGCAATTGTAGTCTAAACACAGAGAGAGAGAGAGAGAGAGACAGACTTTCCTGCTTCTTTTTGGCAACACAACAATTTTCTCTGGCATTACATAAGTGTTCTGTAATTTTCCAGCAAATTCTGTATAAAAAAAAGAAGTCAAACTGAAGCAAGCAATAAATACCCTAGAAAAACTAAAAATGGTCGAGTTGCAAAGGCAGCAAAAGATTTCTTGCTTTTTGTACAGCCCACAAATAAGGCACCCTGTAGGCTAGACACCCTGTACACCAGTCCACCCTATTTACTAGCCAAAAACCTCAGCTAATTTCTACCCTCAACCCACAACTATCCCAAACACAAAAATCAGTTTTACTGCACAACCCAGCAAAATCTGAAGTTCTTTTTTAGTTTTCTACTACAGATAAAACATATGTAACAAGTCATAGTTCTTTCTTTCTGTGTATGTGTGTGTGTGTGTGTGTGGGGAGGCCTTTCAAAGTTTACTGACCAAATAGGTCAGCGAACTGAGCCTATATTTGGGGGAGGGGGAGGGGTCACCTTTTACGCCTTACAATAAACTACAATAAATCAATTTACTGCCACATAATGTGAGTTTGTTTATGCGCGCACACACAGGAAGACACATACACAGGGGCACACACACACACACACACGTACACACACTCACACCTACATTCGCATCACAAATTACATGACGCTTATCGTTAGTTTTACAAGCGTCTTCCTTGGGGCAAGGAATACATCCCCTTCCCTGCCTGCCACTGCGATGCTGTGGCTCAATTTGTTTGACTGAATGACAGACTGACGTACGTAGTGACTAACTGACTGAAGAGCGAACTGCCTGACTGGCATGACACAGCAGTTGTTGTACGCATTATCTGGGGCGCCACCCACACACACACACACACACACACACACACACACGCACACACACACACACAGCGAGGCACAACTGATTGCGCTGTCTCAATATTTTCGTTGTTGCCCTCCTGTTGGGCTCCCTGGAGCATTATTGACGCTGAAGATGAGGAAGGCAGTTGGGTTTCTTTTTTTTTTGGGGCGCTGCCCCTGCCCCTGCGCCAACCATTTATCATCTTTAGTCGCTTCGCTTAAATTGCGCCAATGCCAAAAATAATGTTTAATTTCGTATTTAACAATCGCCCAGGCGAGTCAAGTAGTCCGCTGCCTTTGCCTCCAGTGGGGCACAATTTATGTATGTTGTGATTAAGTATGGCGACTATGGAGACGCCGGAACCACGGGTAGTGGCATACAGTCAGACATACAGTGCGTATACGCAATATACAGATAGAGTGTTGCGTATACGCAATGTGCGACGACAGCAACGCTAAAAGAGCTCCAACTACTTGCAACATGTTATACACTGCCAGAATCACAAAAATTAAAATTTATTTTAATATTTTAAATTGCAAAAACTATTAAGCTATTCTATTCTAGAACTAAAACCACGAATAAAATGCTTTACCCTAAGAAAATCGCTTGATTTTTAAGAAAGTTATGAAGTGAGGAAAGTGAAGATACTGGTGCTGTCGAGGGTCTTACATGTCAAATTTTTGGTCGACTTTGACATGATTTTTCGGTAAAAATTAAGTATCCTCTAAAACAGTTTTAAACACTTGTTTTATACTTATTTTGAACTCCGCAATCGATTAAAAGTAAAAGCAGGCGATTTTAAATTTTGAAAAAAAAAATTTTCTGAAAAAGTAACAGGGGGGGACCCAAAATCACAAAAATTTAAAATTTTTTTTATTGTTTTAAATTTCAAAAACTATTATTCTATACCTAAAACCATGAATAAAATGCTTTACCCGAAGAAAATCGTTTGATTTTTAAGAAATTTATAGAGGATACTGGTCCTGTCTAATTTTGAGGCGACTTTTAATTTTAAAAACATGTTGTATACTAATTAACTTTAATTTTACTATTGAAAGTACGTGGCAAGCACCTCGCGATCTCTTACAACAAGAAATTGGCATAAACGTCACACACAGCGTATACGTAATGTACATCGAACGCAAATTGCGCATACGCAGCGTTGCCATTTGCAAAATGTAATCGATCGTTGTTTTGCATACTTTAGAGCCATAAACATTTATCTATTTTTAAGCATTGTTTCTATGCTCTCCCTTGCAAATATCTCTCCCTACTTCAATTGATTTGTTTGCCCTGCAAGAAAATGTTCTGCGATTTGTCCAAGCTCACAGAATTTGCTGCTCCCCCTCTCCCTCTCTCCCTTTCTCTCTCTGTTAGCCAAGATATATGTATAGTGGAAAATGCAGACAGCAAATTTGTAGGGCAGTCCAGGGAGGGGAAGAGAGTGGGGGAGAGGGAGGTACAGGGCACCCAAACAGCGTGCGTTCAATTAAAAGAAGATGAACGAGCATTCGCACAGCACGCAACAATCGCTTGTCGTGGGTGTAGGGTGGCAACGCCTCGAAATCGCTTTCAATTGGGTTGGCAACACTCGCGGCAATGATGCGTAAAAGACGCTGAACAGGCAATACACACACAGGGCAATTGGGGTTGGGGTTAGTAAGGGCCGCACATCCTCCTCCTGCTCCTCCTCCCTCGGGCTGGGCCTGTGCCTTGCGGCCTTCGGCTTTTGGCTTTAAGCCGCCGGAAAAAATGTGGAATACGGCAATTATGCCAGGGCAGCAGGCAAAGAGGCAGAGGCAGAGGCACAGAACGTTCATTAGGATTACGCAGGCGGACAGATGGGTGCGCAAGGCAAAAGCAAAACGATCGATGAACGACTGAGGAAGAGAGAGAAAGAGAACAATTTGCAAGCAGCTGCAGTTTGATAGTCAAATGAGTATATATACTCTCTCTAGATATACAGATATAATAGCTATAAATGCATAATAAAATTGAGTATATATACTCTCTATATATAAGGATATATGCAGGCTATATATAGCAGCTCTACAGGCCTATGTAATGCTGCAGAAGTTGCTGCCAGTCCAAAAAGGCAAAAGAATATGCAAATAGAATATCGCATGATTAAACAGCCTGAACACACACACACCCAGTATACACACACACACAGACATCAATCCCAGTTCCAAGTATTATATAATTGTGTGAGTAAGACGAACCTTTTGAAAATTGCATAGCTTACTCCAAGGCGGAGCAGGGGCAGGGACGGAGGCGGAGGCGATGGCTGCCTGCTTCAAATTAACACTTGTAATTCAAGAATTTCAACGTCTGGCTGCACGTGTGTGTGTGTGTGTGTATCGGTGTGTGTGTGTGTGCTGTAGCTCGTTTAATTAAATCAGTCTCTCTCTTTCTGCCTTTGCCTGTGCCTCGTTTAAGCATTACAATAGCTGGCAAATACCTTCTCCCTCTCCCTCTCCATCCGCCCTGCCACAACTGTGACTTATCATTTTTATTAAAGTACCCTGAAATATTTTCACACTGAGACGACACACAAAAGTTACATCCCCCGCAAACCTCCTCTCCCCCCTCTTGCTACTCCTGCTCCTGCTGCCTCTGCTTTTGTCGACTAGGCAAAAAAAAAAAACCCAAACAAACTGAATGTGAGTTTATTACCCAAGCCAGCCCAAAAAACATGCTCCATGCCCCTCATGCCACATGAAAATGGTCACTCAAATTTCTTTAATTTGTCTACTGTGGGGCAAATACAATTCCGGCTGCAAATCACAGCAGGAAGAAAAGCAAATTTTACGAAATTTATTTGTTCGAAAATAGTTTTTTTTGAGACATACAAATATTGTTCTTTGATTTGCTAGAGAAAATATGGAAGGCAAAAGAGATTCTTTCTCTTTCTCTCCCTCTCTGTATTGACTGTGGATAATTTGATGACAATTTGAGGAGCGCCGAGGAGGGTAGCTGGTAGGAGTGTATCAAAGTGTCATTTAAAGTAAGGTTTCATGAAGTAATCCAAGTTCCAGCAGCAGCATTTATCACTTTCTTACTTGCTGCTCTTCAACTGCGCGCTGCTAGAACCTGTTGGGAATTCTAATGGCGGCAATTTGCGTGCTGATCGAAGACAGTTTATATACGCGCGCGCGCTGCTTGAACCAGTTGGGAATTCGAGTGGTGGCATGCAAAAACAGCGAAGCAAACCCATTTCTTGTTGCTTTTTCGACTTGGTACTGCAATAAAAGGCATTTCTAAGTGTTCTTTCGACAATATTAGGCTCTCAAAATCAGGCTACCCGAATGTAGCATGTTCTCTGGACTGTAACTGCTTTTTTAACATGCATTTTGTGGCTGCAAATACGCATATGCAGGCAGTTGGAAGGCTTAGCCAGCCCTATATAGATATGTAAGCCACATACATATCCCTTTACAGAATCGACCTCAGTTCGGGCATGTTGCCGGAATTAGAAGCGGGTCTCTCTCTCTCCCACTCTCTCTCTCTCTCCCATATAATACCCATTATGTGAACGACTCTGCTGACTACAGTTAATTGAATTGCTTGTGACATAAAACATTAAACATTCTCCTTCCTGCTCGGCTCAGCTCTGCTCTTCATGTTGCTGCCCTGGTTGTTGTTGTTGCTGTTGCTGCTCTGGATGCTGCCCTGGTACACATTCTCTAGTGTAATTTCAGCAACGTGTTGTTGTTGTTGTTGTTGTTGTTGTTGCTGTTATTGTTGTCTTTGCTTCACTCTGCTGAGCAGTACGAGAGCGAGAACGAGTCCACGAGTCCACATGGAGGCTGCAGGGAGTGGGAGTGGGTGTGGGTGTGGGGCATAGCATAGTTTTCAGATAAATTGCATTACTTTGCATTTTTGTTTTGTGCTTTGAATGAAATAAACAAAGCGGGCGGCATGACATGAGAAGGAGAAGAGATAGGGGGGTGGGGATAGCGAACAACGAAAAGGAACGTGGCACATACGAGTACCCGAGCGTACATAGGCGCTGGCCTCGATACTCAAATCAGCGACAAATAAAACTTTTTACAACATGGCCAACACACACACAGCAAGGGAGGGAAAGGGAGATGGAAGAAGGAAGGGGTCTAGAGAAAGAGTAGTAGGGAAAGAGAAAGCGAAGCATAGAGAGGCGAGGGCATTCAAAACACGAGACCTCTCGGATTAAGGAAACATTTTTGCTAGCCTTTTTAGACGCTTGTAGGGCAGGGCAGGGAGCATGGTAATCGAAATTGAAAAAAGCAAAAGAAAAAGCGCACACAGCGCGACGCGCAGAAGAAGCAAGAGGCAAGAAAACAGAAAAAAAGAGAAAATATTACAAAATGAAAATGCACACGAAAAATGGTAGCAGCAGCAGCAGCAGCAGAAAGCACATGTGCAGCACGAGCGGGCAGAGAGAGCAATCCTCCTTCCTGTTTTCTCCCCTCTATTCCCAGTTCCCAGTTCCCTTCTCCCTTTCCCCTGCCTTCCCCTTTTCCCTCTATTCAGTGCCTTGTGCCCTCTGCCCTACATTGAAATTATATTCGAAACGTAAATCGGGTTTTAGTGCTTCCGCGTACTCCATCAAATCGCTTTCTAATCGACTGCTTCACTCTCCTTCTCTCTCTCCATCTCTCTCCACATTTTTCTCTGTGTGAATGGCAATCGTTTATCGTCTATCGCCTATCGTTATCTGTGCTTTGTGGCGTGTATGTTGATGTATTGTTTGTGGTCCGCCTCGGCAATGGCCTCGGCCTCGGTCTGCCTGCACTGCTTGACGCAATGATTGATGTGTGTGTGTGAGTCCTCCTTCTGCTCCCCCCCCTGCAACTGCTGCCAGCGACAGTTGCGACCACAGTGGACTTATCAAAGGATATCAGAGGGACAAGCTCGTCGCGCAATGCACTCGCAAAAGCAAAGCAAACACAAGCAGAGAGAGAGAGAGAGAGAGAGAGGGAGCCGCAAACGAGCAACCGCAAACATTTTGCATCTCAAGCGGTTTTTGGGATGGTAACAGGGGGGAAAGGGAGGCAACTAGCTACAACTGACTTACAATAGTACAGCAGATTTAGCTGGCTATACAAGATATTAATTCTACAACAATTTAAGCAACTATTACACTCTAAATATGCCTTTTATTTTATGCTTATTTGCATTTACTCTCTTTCTCTCTCAGTGGAAGCAGGAGAGAGGGAGAGAGTGAGTACCAGGCGCTACTTTAATCTCACATTCGATTGAATTTTCATTGCCAGCTCTTAAGAACCCCAGAAATTATGCTATAAAAAAGGAGGCACTTCCAAAGCAAGAATTTCGCTTGTCCTCTGTCTAAGCAGCCCCAAAAAGTATGCTATAAAAAAGTGTTGTAGCAGCAGCAGCTCGCAAAAAACAGATTTGTAACACGCTGTAGATATCCCTACTGCAGCCCCAGTCCCTCCACCTATTCCTACCCCTTGACCTGTGCCTGTCCCTAGCCATACCCCTTGGGCTACCCCTCTCTCCGTACCCCCCTCTGCTGCTGCTGCTAACCTAAATCAACTGCACAGGTATCCACAGTCGATTTTGGCCCAAGAAATATAAGCCTATTTGCACACACTACACGCTCGCTATATATATACCCTACATATATGTGTATTTTTATAGTGTATATATATATATTTATAGAATATGTGTGTGTGTGTGTGTGTAGTTTATACTGTTGCTTCGCATTTCGGACACGCTCACGCTCCTGTTAGCCAGTCAATTTCTGATCTAATTCGAGCGGCTTACAGATGTTATTCAAATGCCCAGGGAGGAAGGGGTTAAAAGGGGGTTGAGGGGTAAGCTGGAAAGAAGGGGTAGAAGAGACTGAAAGGGATAGCAGGGGCAGCAGCGCCTGAAGGGGAAGCAGGGGTCGCCGTAAACGAGGTTACTCAGTTGGTGAATGAAATGTGCAGAGATTAACTGTAAATCGCTGCATTTGTTGTGCCGATATATATATATATATATATATATTATATGTGAGCATATGTACAAATAAGTACAAACTACACACACATACTTATATATGTAGCAGGGAAGAAGGCACAGCAGGTCAAAGAGCCCCGTCTCAATGGGTTAGTCAGCGTAAAGCGACCTTTTTATTTTTTTTTATTTATTTTTTTTTTTTTTTGTCTCGTGCACACGTAATCAGGAAACGCAATCGCGTCCACGAAAGCGGCACGGTCATTGGGCTCGGGTTCAAGGCTCCAGTTACGGCTACGCCTCCTGCTACGGCTGCGTCTCTTGCCAGGCCTGAGCTCCCCGGCTACGGCTACAGGTTTTTTGGGGGCGATTTTGCAAATCGAATTTGTGTCACATTTTTTTTTTTATTTTTTTGTGTTTTTCATTATGTTTCTCTTTTTTTTTCATTTCATTTTTTACAGAGTATAAAAAAACAACAACACACACAGACACACACACACACACATACACGAAAAGGTAACAATGGCCGCAACGGTGTAGCCGAGTAACGGTAAAGTCGTCTTGTGCATTGACCTTTTTCCAAGCGAATGACGGCTCGCCCGCCCGGCCTGACTGACAGTCGCTTGTGGGGGGGGGGGATGGCAAAGGGCATTGGGGTAGGTAATCCAAGGTACATGTGTGTGTGTGCGTGTGTGTGTTGTTTTATGTGGCATGCCGCCCCGTTTGTCGGCTTAATTATTAACTAGTTTTGCTTGCCACAACCCAAGGCTAACGATTAATTGAAGTAGTTGACGGTAAAGCGAATTCAAAGCTAACCGATAGTTGTGCGATAGTTGGACGATAGTTTTACTAAAATGCACTCGATATCCAGATAAGCTCTAGGATAGTAAGACGATAATATTGTGCTGACAATTCGATAGTAATACGATAGTAAAGTAATAACTATGTGATTTCTATATGATAATGCGATAATAATACGATAGTTGTTCGATAGTTAAGCAATAGCTATGCGATTCGTATATGACAGTTATGCGATAGCTATGCGTAAAAAATACGATAGTAGTGCGATACTTATGCTATAGTAATCCAATAGCTATGCGCTTTGTATGTGATAGCTATACAATAATAATAAAGCAATAAGATTGGGATACCTCGCAATAGGTTTGCGATAGTTATACAATAATAAACCGATAGTAATGCGATAGTAATGCGATAGTAAGACAAAAACTATGATTGTCAAAGTTGTATAATATTTGCCAAGCAAGGATGCTTTGCATCTGAAAGTAATACAAGAGTCATGCGATAGTCCCACGATAGTCAGACGATAGTCTAACGATAGTCACACAATAGTCATACGATAGTCATACGATAGTCATGCGATAGTCATGTGATAGTCATGCGATAGTAACAAGCTATTCATACGATAGTCACGCTATATCCTGCCATATAATCAGACGTAGCTGAACGCACGCCAAACTGGCGTAAAATGTCAAGGACAGCAGCAACACACGAGCAACACACGAGCAGCAGCAGTAACAACAACAACAGCAGCAACAGCACACGAGCAGCAGCAACAAGAAATAGAAACAACAACAACAACAACAACAGCAACAAATAGGAACAACAACTCTTCAGACTCCTCAGGCTGGCAGGTCTAAGCCAAAAGCTTTGGCGACATCCAATTCCGGCATCCACATTCACTTTGCCAACGCGTGCTCGCTCGCAGCGACTGTGTGAGTGTAAGTGAGTATGAGTGTATGAGTGTGTGTGTGTGCCAGTGAGTGTTTGAGTGTTTGAGTGTGCGGCTAATAGCGCGTATGAGTAATATTGCATGTGGTCATGCCTGGGGCAACTTACGGCAATACTAACGAGTACAGCAAAAGCAACAGCAACAAGAACGACAACAGCAACTGCTGCTGCTGCCGCTGATGTTGCTGCTGCACACGAATTTATTTATTGGCCTCCACCTGTCGCCTGCAATTGTGACTCGAACTGCAGTCACAGCTCTCTCTCTCTCTCTCTCTCAATCTCATATATAGTATATAAAGTACTGACCCCAAACAGAAGTAAGCAAAGGCTGCTTGACTCGACAAATACCTAGCCAGCGATAAATTACCGATTAATCGAAAGCAAGTTCAATCAACAAATTAATACCTGTTTAATTCATATAGGGTATCTAGGTAGCTGCATACAAAATTTGCGCTCTCTAGCTTCTGTAGTTCTTGAGATTAGCGCGTTCATACAGGCAAACACAAGTTATGGGCTTGCTATGCGATATATGCCCTTTTGAAGCTATTACGCCTCTGGCTGCCCTTCCAAGGGCTCAGTATACCCTTTAGCTGACCAATTTCAATCCACATAGAGCAAGCTAAACCCTCCAACTCTTTTGGGCCAAAAGTTTTTCCAGCTGCAATCGAGGCTGTAAATCGGTTTCCATAAAAGCGCCTCGCTTGGTTTAGCATTGGGTACATCAAATCAGTAGGCCGTAAAATGAGTCTATGAGTCGTATAAGTTTTTCTCATTCTTCTAGCAACTTTAAATTTCAGAATGAAAGCCTGCATATATTTTCACTGCAAAATCTCCACAGAATTCGCGCAACGAAATTGAAAATCGGAACTTGTACAACGGATAATCTTGGCACTTCACTATTGACCTAGGTAACGAAGTTGGTAGCAACAAAACCGACTGAAATTGGTTTTAGGTTCGCAAAACACAAGAAGAGCAACAACTACAACAGCAACAGCAGCAACAGCAACAGCAGCAACAGCAACAACAGCAACATCTACAAGAACAACATGAGAGAAACCCTTTGCAAAGCTCGACACAAACTTGCTGTATAAAATGAAAGTTTTTTATCTGCGTTTTATGGCTTTTCATGAAACTTAAATTGCTTTTAGCAATATACCCTAGAAGAGGGATTGCAAGTGAGTGCGTGGTAAATGCAGGAAGAGTGCAAGCAGTGCAGCCTTTATTACAGGGTATACACGCTATGCAGATCAAGCTCTGCTCTGCTCTTTCCATGCCTTTTTGGACATGTCTGATCTATGGAATTACACGCAGTGGGTTAAAGAGGCAGGTAGAGGGTAGCTAGGGGGGTTGGAGGGTGGGGGATGGGGGCTATTGTGCATGCTTTGTCAAGGCTGCTGGGCGTGGCAGGCAGGGTATATATATATATATGTACATATAATTGGAAGCATCTTTTCCGCGAGCAACGACTAAGTAAATTCATGCATAATTAAGCGGATTGCCGCACAAACACACACACACGCACACACAGCGTACGCACTCTCTCGCACACACACACACACACACATACACGGCAAGCCACGCACACACACACAGCAAGGCAAAGCAGCGTGCCGCAAGGCCGAGTCCACGCAATGCTGCTCCTCCTGCTGCCGCTGCTGTCATTGCGCCACTGCCATTGCCATTGCCAGGCCACACCCCCCCCCCCTCCAGCCCTACCCCCTTCTCTATAGCCATTGCCGGTGGTGTCCTCGCATGCATATTTAATATGGGAACATGACTCAAAAGCCCGCAATTAACTTGCGATGAAGGGGCCACTCACTCGCTTATTTCCACGCAATTAAGAGCAGAAACGGAGAAAGAGAAGGCAGAGGCAGAGAAGGCAGAGACAGAGGAGACAGAGACAGAGGAGGCAGAGATATGCCACAACTGTCGATGACAAGCAGCAGCAGACAGAGAGACAGACAGAGAAACAGACAGAGAGACAGAGAGACAGGAAGACAGAGAGACAGGCAGACAGAGAGACAGGCAGGCAGGCAAAGAATCAGGCAGGCAGGCAGGTAGTGAGACAAGGAGAGGCAGATAAGCAGATAGACAGACAGACAGACGGACAGAGAGACAGACAGAGAGACAGGCAGGCAGCGCAGACAGCGCAGACCAGATAAGGCAGCCACGTCGTGTGCCAGCGAGCGATGTGGACAAGCGAGATGATTCCAGAGATTGTTCCCCAAGGAGTAAACAGAGCTTAACTCGCTCGCGCTCTCGCTTTCGCTCTGTTTCTCTCTCTTTCGCACGCACGTAATGCAAATTGTAACTGCAATAAAAGTAACGTGCCTGCTCCCTACCCTCTTCCCCCTCCCTTCCCCCCCGCAGCTGTTTATGCCCTTTGCCTGGCACACGCACACGGGGCGTATGAGTTACGGTAACTAAAAAGTGCGCATATCGCGTATACGCCTTCAATTATTAAAGTGCCAGGCGGCCCCCGCTGCCCTCTCTCTCTTTCTTTCTCTCTCCAGCCTTGCCTCTCCCTCTCTCTACTCCTACCCTTCTCTCCAATCCACTCTCCCTCTCTGCCTTTGCTTTTGCATTTTGCTTTTATGGCAGCTGAAATTAGAAAACAGAAAACACACAAATGCTGAGCAGCAGCAGCAGAGAGAGAATGAGGGAGGAGGGATAGGAGTAAAGAGGGACAGGGGTAGGGGCAACGAAAGAGTGGGCCAAGGGGGGGAACCGGGCAAACTATGTGTAACACGTTCCGGGCCAACTCGGCATCGCAATGAACTTGACTGAGCTGCATAATTGATGGCGCGCTGCTTTGCTGCTGCTGCTGTTAGGGTCGTGGGAGGGAGGGGGGCAGGGGCAGTAGGCAGGGGTAATACATTTTAATTAAACAAATCTATCCAGACCATGGCTGTGCATAGTGCACAAGTATAACAAAACAAATAATGTTCGAAAATGTTGAAAGAATTCGTTGCAAAAATTTGATAATTATTTTTTCCTCTCTATTATATTTGGGAGTATCCGCCTTAATCTCTCGCGCAGAGTATGCCGCATTCGTTGCAGCATCTACTGTGTTTCTTCTTTTCGCTTTTTTTTCTGTTTTTCCTCTTTTTTCACTTTTCTCGCTTTACTCGTTTCTCTGCACTTCGCACTTTTACCTGCTTCTTATGATTATTACGCGCTGTAAATTATGTTTATATTGTTGAAGCGTGTGCAAAAGGCAGCCAGAGGCGCAGGCGGAGGCAGAGGCGTGGCAACTCGGGCAGCCTGGGCAGCAATGGGCGACAGCATAAACTGTGCTGATTATGGGGCGCCAAGTGGCCAGCCACAGCAGGTGCCGCAACCCAAGGACCTCAAGCAGCTAGACAAACGGGAACCCAGCCTAGGAGATCCAGCTCCAACCTAAGCAATGCCCGAAACAATCCCTCCCCCCGAAAAGCAATAGCCATGGGTTGGCATCCGCACGCGGTTTTGCCATGTCTTACAAATTTGTCCAAGGCGAGAGACAAGTCCAAAACAAGTCAGGGAAGTCTGGCAAGACGAGGCAAGTTCGCGAAGTCGTGTTGAGTATTCATTACGCTTGAAAGTTTAATGAATTCTCACAGTCTGCTCCAAAAATCTGTGTGCCGAGTAGACAGAGAGACGGAGAGACAGACAAAGAGGCAGACAGACAGACAGACAGAGAGATGAACAGAGCAGCAGACGGAGAGACAAAGAGGCAGATAGACAGGGAGAGCGATAGACAGACACCGAGAGAGTCCAGTGCAGCCGCCTCGAGGGGATCGCTGGGGTCTTGGTCATTTGCTGTTGTTGTTGTGCGTAGTACACACAATTTTGTTTGATATCAAATGGTTGCTATTTTTAATTAAATTATCTTAGAGGGAGGCGAATGGCAGTTGCCAAGCGCAGACAAGCAACGCACCCTCTACTCCAAGCTGCAGTCAGACCCAAGAAGGGTCTAGGGGAGTCCAGTTTAGTTCAGTTCAGTTCAGTTCGGTTCCTGCCCAGTCCCAGTTCTTGCCTACTCCTGTCCAGTTCCTGCCCAGTCGCTGCTCTGCTCAGCCCAGCCCTGTCCTGCTCTGGCCAAGTTCGCAGCATGTGCGACGGCGCATTTAAGCCGAAGCACTAATTAACAGCAAATAGTATATGGGGTATAATATTATAGGGTATCAGCAGCAGCAGCAGCTGGCATGCTCGACTAGCATTTGTGCTGTTTCTCACATCAACAAAATGCAGCAAGAAGCTTTGCTTAGCTTTCCATTGCCTACTTTTGTGCGCAGACTGTTTATTATTGTCTTGTCTACATTTCATTGCCTACTTTTGTGCGCTGACTGATAATTTTTGCGTTTACTTTACTTACTTTACTTTTCATTGCCTACTTTTCAGCGCAGTTTGAATTCTATTACATCTACTTGCGTATAAAAATCATATACCCACTGCCCAGTCCCACAACATTTACAGGGTATTTATTACTGAGATTGTGCTACAAATTGGAAAACAAATGAAACTACACACACACAAAGGGTGAGGGGAAGCTCAAAAAACGTGCCATAATTGCAATAAAAATGAAAGCATTACATTGCCCGTTTCTGCTTCGCTTTGAAGCTGAAGATATGTTCCTGTCATAGGGAATTTTTCTACTTATAACTGACTTGGCAGCAAATATGTTAGTCTGCTGTCCATTATGATACTCATTAGTTGCAAATTTGAAGCTTTTCTCGTTTTTTTTTTTTTTCTCTCTCTACTGATTTGTGTTCTATTTTCACCTTTAACCTGCATTTGTGTACTTCATATACTTCGCTCTTAAGCACCTTTTTTTACACCTTCTTCTACTGTTTTTTTTTTTCTACTTTTCTACGCACTTTTAACTTATACACTGCTCGCTCTTGTTACTACTGTTCCTTAATTATCTAGCTTCACTTCTTGTTTGACCTTTTCTTGCATTCGCTTTATCCCTCGCCTTTGGCTAATCCCCATTTGTATTACTTCTTCTCTTTTTTTTTTACTTTCTGCTTCGAGTACCTTCTTGACTTGTGCTTCTGCTTTCGTCACAATTCACACTTCTTCTACGTCTCTTCTTGTTTGCACAGTCCTACTTCTGCCTTTCCTACTCCTATTGCGTAGCATTTATTAAAAACCAAGTGACTGCCTCGAATTAAGCCCTGCCCGAGGAGGTAGAAAAGAGGGGGATACAGGGAGAGAGAGAGAGGGAGTCCTGTTATTGCCTCAGCTGTCCGGAAACTTTCCGGGCAACGGGTCTAACGCACATCCATAAAGCACGCTAGACTGCACTTGCCTCAATTGAAGATTGCCCAAGCCAGAGAAGCAAAAGTGGAACCAAAACTGGAACTAAGCTCCGAACTGGAACTGGAACTGGAACTGAAGCTGAAAACCCTCTGAATCGCCGTAACGAACTTGATACACATGTGTTCTAATTCGCTTTTAGCCCTCCTTCTCTCCTGCACTTTCATCTTCCCGGGATGGGGAAGAGGCAGAAGACGAAGTCATACAGAGATAATGTCTAAGAGTTTTATGACCTTGCTCAAGCTATCAACGGTTTGTCATCGAACAGGGAGAGTGGGAGGAAGACCTTCTTCACTCTCAACTCTACATTAACAAAAGTCAGCAATAAATTTATGGGCATATATTATATATTTATATTTACTTTATATAAACTGTTTTAAGTGCGCACCGATGCGTTTTCTAACTAGTTTTTTGAAGAACTTAAAAGGGAGTTAAGATAAATGGGTAAGCATAGATATAAGAAGACAAGAGTTTTACAGAAGTTCGGGAACTATTTGAGAGTAAATACTCTAGGATAATATTATAAATAAATCTTATTTTTAGGAATTCTTCTTTAGCTTCTTTTGAAACTTCTTAGGCGTCAACGAAGCGTTAAACTCGTTGAGAAAGTCAGTGTATCCCTTTTCTTTAGAGAGTGTAGCATAATAATATCCGTAAAATGTCAACGTGTCAAAATATGCCAGCAGCTTCCTTCCGTTTACGTTGTGAAACACAAAAAATATTTTAAAACACACACACACACACTCTCACACACACACACACACTCTCCCACACTCGCACACAGACACAGAAACATTTGAAGAAGCAAAGGCTCGAATCTGCGAAAATGCGTATCAAAACATGAAAATGCAGACCCTTTGCTACGCTCTCACTCGCTCACACTCGCACTCTATCACGCCTTTGCTGCTTTCTCGCTCTCTCCCACTCTCCCTCTCTCTCTCTCTCTCTTTCTGGCTGGCTGTTTATGCCGCGCAACCAGTAAAACGGAAGCGGAAATGCTGCGAATTGTGAGCGAAGCACTCAGGCTCAGTGCAGGCTTCGGTGAGTGTGTTTGAGTGTGTGTGTGTGTCTAAGTGTGAGGGTGTGCGTGTGCGTGTGTGTGTGTGTGTGTGTGTGTGTGTGTGTGTGTGTGTGTGTGCGTGGGGCCATCCTAAATAAACAATTTAACAACTTGAAAATTCCATTTATTAACCTTTTTCCGCATAATAAAATTTGAAACCTTTCTACACACACATCGACAGCGAAGCAAGCAGAGAGAGAGATAGGAAGCAAAGAAGACGAGAAGGAGAAAGAGAGAGGAAGAAAGAGAGGAGAAGAGAAAGGAAAAGAGAGTGGCAAGAAGAGACAGGAAGAAAGAGAGATAAACAGAGAGGGAGACCGAGAGAAGCAATGCAAAGCTGAGCTGAAGAATTGTATAAACTGACGAAGAAATGGCCCCAAAAGAAAGGCTGCTTGGCAGGAGCCAGAGAAGAGCAACCAGGCACAACAACAACAACAATTTGCTGGAGTGGATTAATAACAAAGTCAACAAGGATAACACGCCTTAATTATGTATGTACAGGCAGGCGTTAGTGCGCGCTGCTGCGGGCAATCCAAAGACTGCGGGCAGGGGCAGGGATTGGGCTGGAGCTTGAGGCAGGGAGTGGGACAGGGATCGGGGCAGGGATTGGGCCTGGTGCCTGGCCTGGGCAGGTGCTGTGCCAGCGGGGCAAATTGTTTTCACAGCGTGCCGCAGCGGGGCAGGGGCAGGAACTGACTGAGCTACAGACGGACGGGGCGGAAGTTGCTACGTAGAAGCTGCAGAGGAAGGCAGGCTGGCAGGCAGGCAGGCAGGCAGGGGGGCAGGCGGCGTTGCCGGTGTTTGTGGCTGAATGACGTAAATTGTAGTCAAACAGCAGCAACAACAACAACAACAACAACAACAACAGCAGCAGCAGCAACTCGCAGAGACAAAGAAAACAGCGAAGCAGCCAACTAACTAATACACGTAAGTACAATTCGGATGCGGGTCCTGACGCGCTTCATGGCAGGAGAAGGGGTTAGCTGTGTGTGTGTGTGTGTGTGTGTAAAAAGCAAATACTTGTTAACGAATGCGGGCACTGTCAAGTGGCGTGGTAGGGCGTGGGTAGGCGTGGCATGCGGCATGCGGCAGCGTGTATTTTCATAAATTAATTTCATTTGCCAATGCCAACTGCCAAAGGACTCTCAATATTGTCTTCCTCCCACTGCTTTTTACGTTTTCTTATGCTTATCCTTCATTCATCCCGCTGTGTTTTACTCCGCTTTCTTTGTCTTCTTTTTTCTTGCCTTCTCTCTTTGCTTAATTGTCGCTGCGAATTTCGCGCCGCAGCACTTCACGCTGTCTGCCTCGCTCCGTGTCTTTCTACAATCAAATGTCAACAGAGGCGACGGCAGCGCCAGCGAGGTGTGCTCGTGCAGTTCGTGCTGCTGCCTCGGGTGGGACACATAAATTAACTGCAAGTGTTGGCAGATTAATTAACTCTCTCACGCTCTGATTTTGCACGGCATTTACGCAAATGAATTTTGTTATTTAATTTACAGAATTTAGTTGCAATTGTTGCAGCGCAAAGTGCACTTAATATACAACAATTTGATGAGTTTAAAGCGTTACAAATAATATATCAATTAAAGTTAGAATAGGGCAGTTATTTTTTCTGAAAGGGCTGTGCTTTTATTAACAGTTTACCATCATTTTCAAAGACCTAAGTACTTTACTACTCCCGCTATAATTAATTCAAAGAAGCTGCTATGCAAATCAAAAAAAATTATAGCATACTTTTGGGCATGCATTCTATTTAATGGCAGCTTACAGTGTAATTTATAGCTCAACAGTTAAGGTTAGCAATTGGCAAATAATTTTCCCGTAAGGGGTGTGCTCTAATTAACCGCTTAGTATAGTTAGCAAAGCCCCAAGAGCTTATCTCGTAGCATTATAATTAATCCTAAGAAGAGTTTATATTTCTTTTTATATTTACAAAATTATAGCATACTTTTGTGCATGCATTTAATTTATAATCCCCCGCTATATTGACTGGCAAATGATTTTGCAAATTAAGAGAGCAACTGTCGCTATAACTCGCCAACAATTTCAGCCGACAATTCCACAATGGGAATTCAACTCGATCCAAAGGAGAGAGAGAGGAAGAGAGAGAGGAAGAGAGAGAGGGAGAAGGCGCATCGGAGGCACATGGAGGCGAATGGAAGCGAATGAAAGCGACATTCAAATAATTTGCATACATTTAGCTCAGAGTCGAGTCGGATTATTTAATAATGAAATATTTTTCGGGGCCTTTTGGGTTGTGCAATGAGAATTTAATTAAAGCTGCGCTCGCAGAGAGGCAGAGAGGAAGGCAGAAAGACACGCTGAGAGGCAGGCAAACAAATACAGATACGAATACAGGCTATAGACAGAGATACAGATACAGATAGAGATAGAGATGGAGATGGCGATAGAGATTGCACGTATGTACATAAATATGCAGATTGTTCAGAATTTCAATTGAAGTTTCAGCTGTTTGAAACTACACGCGGATTTGCAGCCTCCTCTCTCCCTCCACCCTCCCCCTGTCCGTACTACTGCTCCCTGGGATACAATTAAAATTCTTAATCGCAGCCATTAGACAGAGAGAGTGGGCGAGTAGGAGTGTGTGAGAGAGATAGTCATAATTCAATGCACAACTTGCGAGGCAACAACAATTAGAGGCCATTAAAATTGTATCATATGAAAATTGAAGCGTTAATGAAAATGTGTTTTGACGTCTGAATTGCCACCAGCCCGCCCCCTCTACTGCTACAGACACTCCCGGAATGGAAGAGAGAGAGAGAGAGTGAGAGTTGGGGGCGGGAGGCGTATCAAATATGAATAGATGCAATTAAAAAGCATTCAGAGTGAAATTGCCAAGCATTATAACTTATTTTTTTTAAGCTGCTGCTAATTGCACTTGAAGTTGTGTGGGAGTGTGTGAGACACACACACACACACATCTATCTGTGTGTTTTGATCTCCCATCAAGTAATACGGGAAATTCGCTTGGCGTTGCCTACTTTCAGGCGGGCGCAAAAAAAAAGATGACAATATTTTTTCAACGTCCGTTTTTAATTTCTTTTGAAATTAAATAGGGTTTCAGCCGGCTGAAGCAGCACAAAAGACACACAGAGAAAAAAAAGGTACAAATTTTCACAATTTTTAATTAATCTAACGCACTTAAAAAAAAAGTTGGCGTTTTTTTTTTCACTTTTCCAGCTACTTTTGAAATATCTTAATGCGATCTGCACACTCAAAAGACACAAATTTACTCAAATAAGTTAAGCTGCACTTAAATAATTTATTTTACTTCAGGAACAATTCAAGAATAGAATGAATATTCAAATAGAACTGAGAACTTTTCAGAATAACCCTAAAATATATATGATCATACGTTAAACTCTATCATAAATCTTTAAAACCCCAAACTGAGCTTAAAACTTGTAAGAAAAAAATATCCCTAGAATCTGCATAAATATGCCAAAGACTCAACCCGATCCGCTCAACTCATTTTCACGCTTATAAACAAATCGTCTAACATTAAAGTACTCACCATTTATTCACAATTCCGGCTGAAATGCGTTGAATGTCACTGTAAACTTGATTCTTATATATCGTTTATGTGTTTTTATTTTTTTTAATTATTTTTATTTTTCTCTTTTCTCGCTTCGTTCGCAACGCACGCAAAGTTGTTGGCCAAAAAAAAAAAAGTGAAGGAAATTAAGCCCAATTCTTCTGGCGACGACGAAGTCCTTTAAATACTTTCGAAAGTCATTAGGCCCGAGCGTCGCATTTGGCTTTTCAATTAATTCGATCTATAGGAAAATGTTTGTTTCTGAAGTGCTTTCCCCAACTGCTATAAAAATGAAGGGAAAAACGGGAAAATAATGCAACCATAAAGGCGAACGAAGGGGAAAACAGAAAACAAATTGCGCGAAATTATTTGATTTTTCTTTTCTTTTTTTTTTTGTTTTTATTATTTAAGATGAAAATTGGCCCTATGAATTTTGGGAGAAAATTCGCACTTACTGCTGCTGCTTCACATGGTACACCGAAAAAAAAACATTTGGCGAAAATCGACGAATTCACAAGAAAAAAAACAAACAGAGTGAATTAACTGTAAACCGGCTGCGAATTAAACAAAACGCACGTGGCACGTCGAGCCGCTGCTGCTGCTGCTACTGTTACTGCTGCTGCTTCTGCTGCTGCTGCTGCTTCTGCTGCTGCTGCTACTGTTACGACTGACTATTCTGAATGATGGATGCGTTTGCAATGCAGTTTAAATGCGCCTTGTCGACCGCTTCATGCGAGACCACGACCTCGACTGAGCAGCGACACGAGCGACAAGTCGCAATGTGCCTGTACGCTGCTACTGCGACTGCGACTGCGACTGTTATGGCCACTGCTACTGCGACTGCTACAGCGACTGCTACTGTGACTCCGACTGCGACTGCGACAGCGACCACGACCACGGACAATAAAAGGAGACGGCGCCCGACTCGCTTGGCTGCACTGCTTGGACTGACAGCGAGATTGAATCTGTAGCGCCAACGCAGCCCAAGCGTGCGTCTAACGCAAGCCGAGCGCACACGAACACGAAGGCGCAGCCGAGTCCCAAGCCGAACGGCGAACCGAAGCGAACTCAGCTGTGCCAGCAACAACAGCAGCAGCATCCGTTCAGCAGCAGCAGCAGCACGTGCTGTGCCTGCAGCCGCATTCAGAGGCAGCATCCGAGAGCAAGCGTTAACAGTCGTTTTGCCTGCTGTTAGCTAACATTTGCCGCACTGTTAACAAATGTAAACAAAACGAAACGAAGCTTGACGTTTGGTTGCCTCCCACTGCGGTCGCTGTCGCTGCGGCTGCTGCCGGCGCTGCTGCTGCCGGTGCTGCTGCTGCTGCTGCTTGCGTTTCTTTGCCTACGCTTCTTTGCTTGCCTTGCCTAACTGTTGTGTCGCTCTCCCCGTCTGCCGACTCTGCCCCTGCTCCTATTCACACTGTGAGCAGCACGTGGCGCTACTACAGAGTCTGCAGAGCAGCAGCAGAAGGAGTTGCTTCTCTCTTTAATAAACTATCCCGATATTCTCTGTAAATTAAGTTGTGTCGCAGCAGCTATCGATCTTGCTCGCTCGATAATTATAGCTATCGATAGTACAGTATAACCTTAAAAATTATTAGCTACATAAATCAAATGAAACGCCTTATTATTTTGAAGTAGATTTAATGATATTAATTAGTTTCATATTAAAACAATTTTAAGCAGTTAGAAAAAAAAACCTCAACCGAAGCACGATAATTTCTGATTAAATTGCGTGAAATACTTAATGGTTGAAAACTCCTCAAATTAGCTGGGCAGAAGAAGGAGGAGGAGGAGGAGGTACAACACAGGGTTCGGTTGGATTTAGATGGGAATGGGTTGAAATGGGGTCATTGGAAAATTTTTTAATTAAATAAATGAGCAATAAAAGGACATTTTGGGGAAATCGGGAAGCCAAAGTAAAAGGCTATTGACAAAGGCCAGCGAAAGAGAGAGAGAGAGGAAGCGCGTCAGAAGAAGAAGGGAAAATACACACAAACAGCGAAAGGAGAAAATAAAATTGAAAGAAAGCCCAAAAGTAGTTGCCAGCATGGTGAAAAGAAGAAAACCAGTAGCTCTTCATAGTATTTCTAAATTCGTCTTAAAGGCGTGAAGCTTCATACTCCCACCCCCCATTCCCCTTGGGATGTACACTAATGAGGCTTTTATATTAAATAGGGGGAAAGAGTTTTTTAGGTTTCTGCATTAATGTGATCAACTTATTTAGTACAAATTTTACTCAAATTTAAGAAGCTCTATTCTTCTTTATTTCTTTAAATTTCAAAATAAATTCTTTCTTTTTACTTTTAACTGATTTTTAGTAAAATAGACCGTTACTCTGGTATGTAAACAGTTAGCAGTCTGTTAAGTAACCTTATTTACAGTCTAACAGTCTGTTGTCTAACATTTCGTTAAATATGTTCGTTGAGTGTGGAACGCATTGAGCTGCGCTTAGCGCAGTTTGCCAACCCAGAGCGCACCATAAACAAGCTATAGCTTTTATACCTATTCCACACATGCTATAAAATCGGTTGTCCCAAAAAGCTTTCGCAAAGCTTTCCCAAATAGGCATAAACTGAACCAAACTTTCGTTAAGCTAACTCTTGAACCTTTCTGCTAGGCTTTGCAAAGCTTTCGTTCACTGCAGCTTTAACCCCGCAGAGTTTCCAATAGACCGCATCGAATATATACATAGATACTACTATAATGTATGTAGGTTTGTTTGTGTGCGTGAAGTAGCTCCGTGTGCCACTTTTTATTGGGGTTGCCCTCACATCTGGGAAGGTGCGAGAGCTTGTCGTGTCTTGGGCAAGAGACTCGCCTAGAATATGCCCTGTCATAGATGTGCCACTTATTCTGTATACATGGAGTTCCCTGGAAAAAAGTTTAACAAGTTTATGAACTTTTAAAGATATGATATTTATAATAAAGAACAGATACTTTGGTATTAATTAGATATTATTATTATATATGATTTTTTGTTTAAAGAACAGATAGTTTGCTATAATTTGTTTATTTTTATTATTATTTGTATATTTGTTTCCAATATGAAAACTTGATAGAATTAAGTGTAATTGGAACTGGAAACATGAAAAGATAAAATTATTATTTTAGATAAACTGCAAGTGTAGAAAGGGTAAACTTTCTTTATTCTTTTAAAAATAAAGTCTCTCTTAATCTTGATTCATGTTTCACTTTCAGTAGCTGAAGTTCTTAAGTTTTTTACAGTTTCTTGTGTTTGTCTCTTTGAACTGGTTCCTTTATTTTATTCTCTATTTGATTATCACTGTTTTCTCCTACCCCCAACCCAGTTTTAGACCTATTTATTTGGTGCAAGATATTTCTCGACTTACAATCGCTTATCTGATGTGGATAACAAAAAGCTGGCAGCTCGTTAAATGACCCCTAATAGGCCCATAAAGACACCCATAGCAGACACTCACTCACACTCACTCACACTCGCACACACTCAAACACTCATTTGTCGTGTGCATCAATGGGTCAAATAATAATTAATAATAATTACAAATTGAATTCCGAATAATTTTGCATAAATTACATGAGGAACAGCTTCATTTGGCAGCAGCCTATTCATTATTGTATTCACTTTGGTATTCACATTCGTATTAAGTGATTAAAGTCAGAGCGGGACGGACAGAGTCAGACTCATTGTCACAGACTGCACATTAGTTTGGGGCATTAATAATCCGGGGAATGAAAGAGAGGATGAAAGAAAGTTGCAAAATGCGCTCACTCGGACAAATTCGACGATTGCGAACCCATTAAAAATCGAATAAATTTATCGATTATAGATAGAGACTGTGAGCTGCATTTACGACTCATCGTTAATTAGGCAGATGTACACATCGTTCGCATACATAAATAATACTCAAGCTCTACATCTATGGGCATCCCTACTACATATTATATATTTCTTTTATTTACAGATCGACATTGTGTTTTATTTGTTTTCATTATTCGCGATTCTTCGTCTCTCTTTCACTTTGACCCTTTTATCGAAACTGTTTCAGTTTCAGTTTCTGTTTCAGTTTCTGTTTCGGCTTTAAACACCCGTCGTAGATTTGCATAATTAAATCATTTAATGTGGTTTGCCAATTTGGCGCATTAAAGATTCAGTTGCGATTTATGTTCGAGTGAAGAGAGTGTGTGCATTGCCGGCAAATACCCTGCAAATATGATCAAAATTAACTTTTGCATTTTTCATAACGATTATAACTCAGCTTATACTTACGTTATAGCAATGAAATTTTGTATAAAAATGTAACTATATGCTTACTAACCCCTTATAACTCAGCCTATGCATGAGCTATGGTAATCAAATTAAGTAAGGAAGTGTATTAGTATGTTTACTAACTACCGTCTTAATTTCAGTCAGCTAGCTCTATAAACACCAAAGTAATACCTTGAAATCTCTTTCCAGCCCATTATAACTCAGCTTATGCTGGAGTTATAGTAATGAAATTAAGTAAGAAAGTGTATTAGTATGTTTACTAACTTCTGCCATAGTTTCAGTCAGCTTGCTCTACAGACACCAAAGAAATGCGTATAAATCTTATTACCAACCATATAGCAGCGCATTGGCTAGTCGCTCACTCTTCCCCTTGGACTAGGTCAGGCAAATGCGAGCAGTAATAGGTGAAACCGGTTTGTCTGGTCCATCAAATTCGCACAGTTGCTTTTGGCAATGCCAGAGCAGCATAATGAGATCCATGAGATTCGCCAGCTTTGCAGATCTGCCAACTTGACTGGGTAATAATGGCTTTTGGGGGTCTCTCTCCAGTCCAGTCGTATGCAGCAGCTGAAGATCCAGCCTTATAGAGCGACACAGTCTTGGGCTCTTTGGCCACCAGCTTGGCTTGGCATGATTAATTGGGCTGCTGATTAGGGGCAAATTGAGAGTCAGGGGATTAAGAGCAGCAGCATTACGAAAGTCCCCAACACTCGAGACACCCTGTTTGAGTGCTTGTATCTTTGGTTGACTTTCGAATGTGCATATCGGTGGTATGAATAACATACACTCCACTGAGTGTGGCACTCGTGTCGCACTCAACGCAATCCCCATAATTCACAATTTCCGAAATGATGTATAAAACTTTAATTATACACACACACATTTCTATGGCCCACCTCGCATACGTAATGCATTCGATACGCTATCGAAGGTTTCCCTACCCACAAATTGTGGATGAATTATTTGCCAAGTGATTCCCCGAAATGACTAAGTACTTCGCAGACCCAACAATAACTTTGCCCCAAACCTTTTCCATTTCTAGCTGCCTACAATCGCTTTTGCAATTAGGTTTATAATATGGTTTTATTTCATTTTCTATTTATATTCTTCTTGCTCTTTAAGCCTCTCCTATCCCATATAGACTTCTACTTTTTCTTGGAAAAATATATACTTATTTAATAAGTTTCCGTCAATCTAAAAATAAAAGTAGGTAGCAGAAAACAGAGGCAAAAGTTTTCTGTGGTTTTTTTTTTTTCAAAAAAAAAAAAAAAATTAAACATGTGAAAGTTTTTGCAAACTTGCGTGAATACGTTGAAATTTGCCAAAATGAAAGAAAACCTCAAAAAAGTTAGTCAACGCTAAGCTGTGCTCAACAAGTAGCTACCCTGTAGAGTTGATATGAGCTTGATTTTGTGAAAAATCTATTTTAGCGATATACCTATTTTTTTTTTTTTTTTTTTTTTTAATTTTGTTTATAGCTTACTGTTACTATATTTAATAACTTATACTACAGTACAAGAATAAACCTTTTTATTTATTGATCTAACTGCCTTCCTATTTATCCATAACTTATTTAGGATAGTTACTCAGATTTATTCGATCTTTCGATAGTTTCATCAATTGCGAAAATAGGTTGCTAAATGGATCAATGCTTGAGGAGAGACCTAGACAGGCAGATAAATTGATAAATCAGTAGGTCGATGGATCAATGGATAGAAAAAAAAATGTTTATAAAGGGATTAATGCTTAAAAATATATTCAGACAGGTAGATATATCGATAAATTAATAGCTAAATCGATAAATATTTACAAAATAGGTTGCTAGGGGAATCAATGATAAAAAGTATATACAGAACAAATATCTTTGAAGAATATATACAGCATATACCACACAAGTTACTATAGATAGATAAATACCTTTAATACCTTACCGTCTCATAGATCTCCCGGAGCTCCCACAGCTACCATAGTCCGCTGCTTAGTTACAGGTTTGCATAATACCAAGATTGGCTTTGGCGGGTCGTGAACTTGTTTTTTTTTTGGGTTCATCTCCCACATCTTCCCCTGCCCTGCTTCTTCCCCCCCGCCTGCTTCAGTCACTTCGCCTCTCCACTCTCTCACACACATTTCTCTTTGCCTCCGGATGCCGTATAAATACGACAAACGATCGTGCTATCCATATCAGTAACCAAACAACAAACCTCCAGGTTTAACCTCATCCAACAAGAGCTAACGCTAAACCCAAGCAGAATCGACAACAAGATGAAGGTGAGTCGCTGGTACCGACCAGAAATTAAGTACGATCCTTCAGCTCTACGATCTTTCCAGGTGTTCGTTTGCCTCATTGCCTTTGTGAGTCTCACCCAAGCCGGCTTCCTCGGAGGCGGCGGTGGTGGCGGTGGCGGTGGCTACTCCGGTGGCGGCGCTGGCGGTTGGTCCTCTGGTGGCGGCGGTGGCTACTCCGGCGGCGGTGGCTGGGCCTCTGGCGGTGGCGGCGGCGGCGGCGGCGGTGGCTACTCCGGTGGTCATGGCTCTGCACCCACCATTGTCAAGGTGATCCACGAAGAAGGACATGGACACGGCGGCGGCGGCGGCGGTGGTGGTGGCTTTGATCACGGTCATGGCGGACACGGTGGCCACGGACACGGCGGCGGCGAAGTGAAGATCGTCAAGGTGATCCACGAAGAGGGACACGGACATGGCGGCGGCGGCGGTGGCTTCGATCACGGACACGGCGGTGGTTTCGAGCACGGACACGGCGGCGGTGGATACGAGCAGGCTGGCGAAGTGAAGATCGTGAAGGTCATTCAGGAGGCTGGACACGATGCTGGCTACTCCCATGGCGGTCACGGTCACGATCACGGACACGATCACGGTCACAGCGGCGGTCACGGCGGCGGTGAAGTGAAAATTGTCAAGGTGATTCACGAGGAAGGCGGCGCCATTGAGCATGGACACGGTGGCGGACATGGTGGCTACAGCGGCGGCGGCGGTGGCTTCGGAGGCGGCTTTGGTGGCGGCTATGGCGGCGGCTATGGCGGCGGTCATGGTGCCGCTGAGGATGTGAAGATCATCAGCGTCATTGGAGGCGGCAGCAGCGGCGGCGGCGGCGCTGGAGCAGGTGGCTGGGCTGCTGGCGGTGGTGGTGCTGGCGGCTGGGCACCTGCCGGTGGTTCTGGTTGGGATTAAGCTGCAGCAGAGATGCATCACGTCCATCCATCATTCCACACGCAACCATGTGATATGCCGTGGCAAACGACTCGCTTGTTTCTGTTGTGCGAGACTTGAGCAACGGCATTAGCCTTGTAGATGTTGTTATTGTTACTGTATCTGTATCTGTAACTTTGTATCTGTAACTTTGTATCTTTAAGTTTGTTTTTTTTTTATTCCCTCGTTCGAGAGTGTGAAGTGAATAGTTTATTAAAAGTACTTACAACTATGTTGGAAACCAAAAAAGAAGATGCATCGTTTCGCCGTCGCCGCGGGGTCAGCAGCGAGTGAGGTCAGCGTAAAGACCTTGCTAGACAGGGTAGCGGGTTGGTGGGAGGGGGGAAGGGGGAAGAGCCTAACCCACCATCATTAGCAATGGCCAATTGACCCAATCAAACAATTAATCGATGTTTTGTAAGCTACAAAATCCTCATAGTCTTCTCCAATCTTCTCCCAATCTTCTTCATTATCTGCTGCCCCCGCTGCGCGATCTCTACACAAGTCAAGGCAGCTTTGACTCAATTCGACATCATATCAAAATCAATGAATCGTTTTTCGAGTGAAACTCTTAAATTGAAAATTTGGTAGTAATCACAGAAACTCATTAGAGTCTCATTTGTATGGCTTGAGTGGCAGCTGGGGAAGTACCATTAGACAGAGAGATCTATTAGAGTCAAACTTCGAAAAAGACAGTCGAAAGAGTGACTAAGCTATGCTGGACTCGCAGGTGCTCTACACGTAGATACCCTACACTACTTGATCGTAACGTATTAACAGTCTAAAGAGCTTGTCTCAACACTCCAACCCCCTAGGCTTCGCCCCCTGGTCTATCGAGAGTCCTAAACTCTTCGAGAGAAGGTTGGAAGAGTTGGTAGAGAGGAGCGAGAAACCCTCATATGAAGACTAAGAAAACTCAAAAGGCTACACAATCTCAAGACAATATAAACAGTCTACAGACCTTGTCTAAATACGCAGATCACAACACTCCAACCCTAAGGCTTTCCTTTAGTCTATCGAAAGTCCTAAACCCTTCGAGAGGAGGTTGAGAAAACTGCAACAGACACGCTGAAGAAGAAAAAAGAGTAATAGGGAGGAGCGAAAAACCCACATATGAAGACTAATAAACCTTAAAAGGCTACACAATCTGCAGACAGCTTAAACAGCCTAAGGATTTGTCTAAATACGCAGATCCCCACACTTCCATCTCTTCAATTCCCCCCAGTCTATCGAGAGTCCCAAACCCTTTGAGAGAAGGTTGGAAGACTAGACTGCGAGGAGTGAGAAATCCTTACATGGAGGCGTAAAAAACCTTAAGCTGCAGACAGTCCAAGTAGTCAAAATACCTTGTCTAAATGCGCAGATCCCAAGACTCCAATCCCAAGGCTCACCCCCTAGTCTGTCGAGAGTCCTAAGCCCTTCGAGAGTAGGTCGAGAAATTTGCAACAAGACACGATGTAGAGGGAGATGGAGTGGCAAGAGAGAAGCGAAGGGACTCATAATGGCTGCGCAATCTGCAAACACTACAAAATGTAAATGATACACCTACTCCAACGATAGCGATAACGATAACGATAGCAGTAATTTGTTACTCAAGTCGGAAGCTTTGATTTAAATGCCAGACCCATTAATATATTTTTCATTTAGCCATGTTAGTGAAAGGCGTCGACCAAGTTAATATATGTGGGTCTAATATTATGTATGACTTCTCCACCTCCCCCTCCACTGGGGTCTGTCCGACTCCAACTCCAACTCCAACTCCAACTCCGACTCCACTCTGAGTTGGTTTTTGTGTTTTGTTTTTAGACTTTTGTGTCTTTTTCTTTGCTCTCCCTTTTTTTATGTGGTGCATGCATATTAAGTTAATTGAATAAGTTATGAGATCCCGCAGACATAATGGGAGTATACTGTACGTATGTGTATAAGTATGGTATATGGTATATGGTGTGCTACTACATACTACGTACACATGTATCTACGCTTAGCTGGCCTAATTTGCGGCTAGACTTGCAAATGCTGAAAACTTTCGGAACAAATTTATCATTTTGTCTTCTCAAATGGGTGTGTGTAAGTGTGTGTGTGTGTGCGTGTGTGTGTGTGTTGGAGGGGAAACTTTTTAAACTCAACACCCATGGTAGAGTCAAGTTAGTTGCACAAATATGTGGGGTACTATGGGCAAACATTTGTGTAAAATTGAAATACGTGTTAAACAAATGTGTAACGGAGGGAAATGGAGATATATTTATACTATGCATAGTAAAGCGAATATGAACTATGAAATTCCATTGAGTTCAACTGAAAATAAAAGAGAAAATTGTATATTAAAATACTGTACGCTCTTTAAAGCTTAAATACCTTAAGTAATGTGACTCTTTAGAGCTCAAAGTCAAGGCAACAAGTCAATTTGCTGTAATTTCTTAGGCTTTATATTGTTTTTATTTATTTATTTATTAAAGGTCAACTAAGATCAGTCAACTTAAAGATATTACAAAAAAATAAAATTACAAATATATAATAAATTAAATTGAAAATATAAATATAACTTAAGTTAGAAGTAAGAATATTCCAATTTATTGTTTTTTAATTTATAATTATTTAAGTTATTAGATTTTTTTTTTTTTAATTTTTAAAATTCTGCTATCATTTAATCATTTAATCTGGGAAGAAAAGGAAAATTTTAGTTGTTCCAACATTGCAAAAGAATTGGAACCCAGTAAACCCAATCAGATAGTACTTCTTTAGTCCATGCAATCGATAACTTTCTTCAATTCACATTTATCGCTGCATTTCGTCTTGCAAGTTTCACAATAATTCCATAAGCAGGCTCAGAGAGAAGAAGAGTGGAGGGGGGAGGGGAACGTGTCGGCGCTATATAAGAAGTTTGATTCCCATATTTATGTTACACACGCAAATTGGAAACCCGTTTTTGGGGATTAGGCTGAACTTTGAATAAGGTTACGAGGTTATGTGGTTCGAACGGACCCTCATCAAAAATACTTGAATGGTTTCTGCAAGTTTTCGTAGCTGAAATTGATATCAAAATTTATTCCCCTCAGCTATAATATTGCACAAGCTCGAGACTCGTCAGACGCCTCATTGTGTTTCGTTTATAATATTTTATATTTATGATATTTGGTACGTAATAAGTGCGCACTGATTATAGGCTAGACAGAGTTACGATACGGGTAGGGGGAAGGGGAGGGAGTTCGAAAAGTCGAGGGCGAGATGTCGTGACTGCGTGAGATTGGCCAGCTTCCGTCTTCGGCGAAATGAAGATGAAGAGGGAGACGGGGAGGAAGACAGAGATGCAGACGAAGCAATTAACGAGGCGAGAGAAGACGGGAAAATTGGCTAGTCGTAGTCGCAGTCTACGCTGTCATCCGTCAAGTGTCGAAACGAAGGCCGCCGCCTACCCCGTCTCTCTCTCTCTCTCTCTTTCTCTCTCTCTCTCTCTCTCTCTCTCTTTCAGTGGGCCTCTGCTCTCGATAGACGGTACAATTTTGTTGAGGGGTCGATGACAATTAATATGCGCGCCAGTTGACCCCTTCAAGCTTCGATAGATTAATCGAAAGTGAAACAAAGCGCAGCCCTAACGAAACGAACTGACGAATACTGGATACCCTCCTATAGGAATTTAAATAAGAAATACGTTATACATCTAACTAATATGAGGCAGGAGATAAGGTCTAGGCAAAGGAAAAGATATACATCTATGTAGAATGTTTAATCTTAGAAAGTCTAGCTAGGCACTCTACACATGAAATACTACCATATTATATATTATATTATTATATTATTATTATTATAATACTTTAAAAAAGCAAGGGAAGTAGAAACTTTCAGTATACTCTTCTCATAGGTATATTAAATGAAGAGAGTTCTTAACTTTTTACACAGAATCTCTAGCCTGAAGCAACCATCGTTACTTCCTGTACTGGCTTAGACCCTAAGCAGTTTTTTTATAATCTCTGCTTTTACCTCAGCTCAGCTTAATCTGCAAGCTTCATTTTATATCTAATTTATCTAAATTATCCATATATTCCGAGTATAATACCAATATATATAATACCAATTCATTGCCAACATGAGTTGCAAGTTAGATTGAGAAAGTCTTAGCTAGGACAGAGTGCAACTCCCTCCCCCCTAGAGCTGCCTTTGTTCAGTCACAATGTAGATATATCTATCTGTATCTATATATCTGTTTGGGTTATACATACAGTTTGCTTTAGGTTTTGATGAATTGCATAACGAGCTAATAAAGCCAAACTCAAAGTGACCAACCTGGACTGGTTACGAGCTGCGTAGAGTTGCGATGGCTTGAGGTGCGGGTGAGCAGCGTAGAGCGAAGACTGCAGACTGAAGACTGCAGACTGAAGAGCGCTGCGATCTGTTGGCTTGTCAAGTGGAGAAGCAGGTGGGGAGGGGGCGAGGCACGTCGCTCTCTGATGATGGCATAATCCGTTCGGGCGTCGCGTCGCGTCGCCTCTCGTCGCGTCGCGTGGACAAGCAATTAGAGTGCCATGCATTAGCATACAGTTGTGGCCAAAAGTGGATGTACCGCTGTACCGGCTGGAGCAGCATAAAAGCCACTGTCAATGCGCTGCAGTGGCACAGTTGAGGCTCAGCTCTCGTCGCAGTCGCACTCTTTTCCACACACACACACACACTCCCACACCTCCAATCGGTCAAGATGAAGGTGCGTCCTGCTCTCGAATCGATAACGATAACGATAACGAAATCTCGCAGCTGGAGTTAGCGAATTTCGCAGCCTTTTTTGGCTATTTTTTTTGCTTTTTTTTACTGTGTTTCGCGAAGTGTACTCACCGCTCCCCCTCTCTCTCTCTCTCTCTCTCTCCATCTCCTTCTTAAAGGTTTTCGTTTGTCTGCTCGCCGTGTGCAGCATGGCCCAAGCGGGTTTCATTGGTGGAGGCGGCGGTAGCTCGGGATGGTCATCCGGAGGCGGCGGTGGCGGTTGGTCATCCGGCGGCGGTGGTGGCGGCGGCGGCTATGGCGGTGGTCACGGCAGCGGTGGCAGCGTGAAAGTCATCAAGATCATCTCTGACGGCGGTGCTGGCGGCGGTGGCTACGGAGGCGGTGGCTATGGAGGCGGTAGCTATGGAGGCGGTAGCTCTGGCTGGTCCTCTGGTGGCAGCTATGGCGGCGGTCATGGCGGCGGCGGCGGCGGCGGCTATGGCAGCTCGGGCACCGTGAAGATTGTCAAGGTCATCTCGGAGGCTGGCGGTGCCAGCGGCGGTGGCTACGGAGGCGGCTATGGCGGCGGTCATGGAGGCGGTGGCTGGTCCTCCGGTGGCTCCTCCTCTGGCTGGTCCTCCGGCGGTGGTGGCGGCGACGGCTATGGCGGCGGCAGCTCTGGCAGCGTACAGATCGTCAAGGTCATCTCCGATGCCGGCAGCAGCAGTGGCGGCGGCGGCGGCGGCGGCGGTGGTTGGGCTCCCCAAGGCGGTTGGGCCCCGAGCAGCTGGTAATCCCAGCCCTGTGCCAGTTCCCGCTCCAGTTCGCGACCCAACTCGGCTGCAGCTGTTGTTATACCATATTATTTTGTTGCTCCTCTCTTCTCACTCTATGTCTTCCCGTTGAGCTCGAACCCAACTTGTAAATACTCATTACATTAAAAAGCTATCAAAAAGAACCAACCCTCCCCTCCTCCCTCCCTGTACGAACCGATGGCAATGGAAGTTGTTCAATTCGCAGCTCGATTCCTTGGGGGTGGCCAGCGGGAAATTCGTTTTCACTGTTCCACGTGTCGCGGGTGTTGTAAACGGAGACAGCTTTTTAATCAAAAAGAGGACTATGCCCGGGGGGTTGTCCTTCAGCTCAATCCATGGAATATGCAGAGAGATATTACGTGCTAGAGTAAAGGTTCCATCCTAGAAAAGGATGATAGGGAAACTCAGAGATAGACTAAGGTTAAGATAGACTAAGTCAAAGTAGAGATAGATAGAGAGTTGGTTGAGATGGATAAGGATAGATAGAAAGTAGATAGAGATGGGTAGAGGCGGATAGAAATAGATAGTAAGATATCTATAAAGATACGAGATAGATAGAGATAGATTAAGATAAATAGAGATGGATAGCGATGGGTTGAGACGGATAGCGTTGGATAGAGATAGATAAGAGATGGATGGAGATGGATCAATATTGATAGAGATGGATAGAGATGGATGGAGATGGATAGAGATAGATAGATAGGATAGAGTCAGATCTATATAGATAGATAGATAGATAGATAGATAGATAGAGAAAAATGGATAGAGGTAGTTAGAGATGGATAGAGATAGAGATGGATGGAGATGGATAGAGATGGATAGAGATGGATAGAGATGGATAGAGATGGATAGAGATAGATAGAGATGGATAGAGATGGATAGAGATGGATAGAGATGGATAGAGATAGAGATAGAGATGGATAGAGATGGATGGAAATGGTGTAGATGGATAGAGATAGAAAGAGCTTTTTCTAAATAGATCAATAGAGATAAGATATAGATGAAGATAGATCAAGATAGATAAAGATGGGTAAAGATGGATAAACATAAATAGAGATAAATCTATAGAGATACGTGTAAGAGATGTATAGCGATAGATTAAGATAAATAAAGATGAAAAGAGATGAATAGAGATGGATGGAGAAAGATAAGATGTACACGCGCTAGAAAGAGCTAGATAGATTTAGATAGAGATAGATAAGAGGTAGATAAAGCACGACTGGAGTTAGATAGAGATAGATACAGACAGACAATGAGAGCTAGACATCACGAATAATGCCTACATTGAATGAATGTAATGAAAAAAGTCTAAAACAGGTTTATAGTACTTATAGCTCTTCAAATGTTTATCCTACTTCTTCTTCTTCTTGAGCACTTGAGTATGATTGAGTTGCTCATAGATACCCTATATTATTACCCTCTTGTTGGCTATGAAACTTAAGCTGAGTCTCTGCTATTCTTTTTTTGCTCCTTTGATCTGAGACTCTTTTAACTTTTACAGTTCTTCTACTTTTTTTACTCCTCCCCATCCCAGTCTGTTGCACAAGTTACCCCTCGCTGTGCCACACCCAACAGTCACACTGGGGCAGGTCAGTTGACGTACCTTGAAGCTGCTTGAAGCAACGGATGAGGAGGAGAGCAGGAGGAAAGCAGGGACTGGGGCTGGGGCTGGGGCAGGTGCATAATCGAGTTGTTTTGCTTTCAACTTGGAAGTGCCCCCAAGCCTGGCAAGCTCAAAGTCGCGTGGCGCAAAGAGCAAGTGGAAACAAAAGCATTGAGAGCTGTAAGAGCAAACATGTTTAGACATGATGAGAAATGCAAAGCAGGGGTAAAGTAACCCTGCAAGCAAGACTAGGCCGACGACGACAAGGGACTCCACGCTGGGACAGCCCAAAAGTGATTGCAGCATATTACAGCACATTATGATAGATTATGACATATTACGGTTCACTTTGAGATGTGAAAAACGCATGTTAGCAGGCAGAAACTGAATGCAAAAGGTGACAGACATTGGGAGTTATGGCTATAGCTTTATATGCGTCTCCCCTTACTAAGAGAAATTTCTTTTTTAATGAATAATTGGATTTTAAAACGATTTTGGGGATTGCAAGTAGGCGTTAGTGACACTTAGAGAGAGTAGAGTATTGGCCCCAATTTGGATAGTTCTAGCTCTTGAAGTCTCTGAGATCTAAGCGTTCATACAGACAAACTGGCTTAGAATAACTGCAGATGAATGCAAATTAGATAGGAATGAAGAAAGAATATTCCTTGGAATTTCATTACATCGTTGTGCTCCAAGAGAATGAGAGGGAAAAGGTAGGCAGGAGGCAGGGCACCTGCGAGTGAAGCCAAGTTGACTGCCAACTTCGCAGTCCGTAGTCCTAGAGCCGCCACCGGAGTCGGCAGCCTTGTCGTCGCTCTCATTGTCGGTCTCGAGAAATCGTTCCACCAGTTCGTCTCGAGGTCATGCTCTTTAATAAGCTGCACAAAGGACTGAAAGTATGCGCGATGCATCGCGTTGGCTCCGGCTCCGGCAACGGCTCCAGCTACGGCTGACGTCGTTGCAGTTGCAGTTGCAGGTGCAACGTGTGCAGGCAACATTTCAATTAACGTCTCTCTCCTCGCTGCTGCAGCTGGACAGCATCAAAGCTTCCGCTGGGAGCTGTGTCAGCTTTGAAGCCGACGAAAAGCTCCCCAGTCTCCCCCCCACTCGCCACTCAAAGCTGAGCCGTCGACTGATTGTTCTGCTGGGTGCAGGTACTGGTGCAGCTTGTCGGTTGCACAGTGGCGCCATGTCAGCCTGGGACAGGGAATCAAAATCAAACCCTCCCCCCTCCTGCTATGCCAAGGCATGCCCCACGCAGTTGCGTGTAAATGTCAAAGTCAGCAGGTAAAAGTCACAACGACGACTCGACACAGCCACATGCAACTCTGTGGGTGCTGAGAGCATTCGATGGATGCCGAAAGGATTCGACAGAAAAGAAACCCTGCAATTCGCTTACGTCAATCAATATTTCTGTTGCCTTAGACAGCCGAACTTTTAAACGATATTATAGAAATACATTTGTCACATGCAGCATGTCTGGCTAACCGATGTACACATCAAAATTCTCTCTATCCCACTTTCTCCATCTCTCTCTGCCCCACTGGCAACAAAGTTTCGCAAGAGGCGCGCTTAAATTGCATTTGGCAGCTCTGTCACCGCGCATCCTTCGGTTAATGAAATGAAACAGTGTCCACCTCCCCCCCTCCCTCGCTCACACAGACGCATTTAACTGTCTGTTGCAGGCCATGATCATGGGGGGGCTTATGTAACCTACTGACGTTACAGTTGCTGTGCCGGTTAAGTTCCTGTCGTCAAACTGCATGTCAAGTGTTTAACACGAGGCTAAAGCGCAGCTGCTAAAAAAAAAGTGTAAAATGATTTATCGCCCAAATTTGACAGTGGCAGTTCTGTTTTTATCGACAGGTGTACGATACGTTCTAGCTAGGACACCAGGGAGAGAGAGAGACAAGCCCTAGTGTCCTAGCTAGGACTAATAGGTCGTAAAGACATTTAACTGCCAGTGAGAGCCCAGTTCGGGTTAGTTTCATGTTAGTACTAGGTAATTCATATGCGATTTTATTCTGCAGGACGCTTTAACAGTAAAAAGTCACTGTAAGTCCTAGCTAGGACGTTTTAACAGTAAAGAGTCGCTGTAAGTCCTAGCTAGGACGTTTTAATAGTGAAAAGTCACTGAAAGTCGTTATAGCAATAGAGACTCACGGAAAGTCTTAGCTAGGACTATTTAAGAGAGTTGGCATCACTTCGGCACGCACTCTGAAGTGCATGTTAGGTTTCAACTGGAACCCCAACTGGAAAAAGCAGAAGACTTCAGCTCAAGTTGATGAAGGGAGTTGCAAGTTTAATCCGCTTCAAGCAACTAGACACAGCCCCTGCCTGCCTGCCGCTGCCTCATCATATGTGGGTCAAAAGGTCTGGTCGACCAATTAACCATAGCCAGGCCAAAACTTCACCCGAAATAGATTTGTGAGAGGCAGAGGCAGGGGGCGGAGGCAGAGGGGTACTCGTACAGGGGCAGAAGCGAAGCTCATTAACAGAAGCCGTGGTATACTTTCGGGCGGCGAGGTGAGATGCCAGCAGCTGCGTGCAAATTTATTACGCATACGCAGCGGTCGTGTGTGTGCACGCATTGTGTGTGTGTGTGTGTGCGTGTGTGTGCGATACGCAAACAATCAGCGGGTGCTCGCCTGTTGTTCCTCCAGCTCCAGTTTAGCGAGAATAACTCACTTTTGATTTGTATAGCAGCGCATCGAGTATAGCTATAGAGCTATAGCAGCTATGACTATAGAGCCCAAGCACATCGGGTAAACAAACAACAGATGTCTCCATGTCACAGCCCAGATATGCGTGCGAATACCCCCCCTCCACACACTGGAATGCAATATCGACACCGTCGTACCCCCTTTCCCCCTCCCCCCATGCCGCCGTACCCATTGTCTGTGCCGCATATAAATACCGCCGTTGCTTGCGGGCCGCCGCGCCAGTTGCAATAAAACGCACCGCAAAATCGCGACGCAAAATCACAAACGAATACATAAAACACCGCATATCGCCCTACCGTCTATCGCCCCCATGACTGATCACGCTCCTCTCACGAGGAACTACACCCTGCTAGTGCTGGTGCTGCTGCAGCTCATTCTGCTTCTGCTGCTGCCCTCAACCAGTGCGCAAGGTTACTGCGATCCAGCACTCTGTCCTGGCGGAGCAAGGCATGTCGTTTGCGGCAACAGTGGGGTAAGTAGGGTACAAGAGAAGCAAACTCTGGAAAGAAAAGAAAAAACAGTGGAAGCTTGAAAAATAATGTGCAGGCAAATACCCTGTAATTAGGGCTGGCGTCAAGTCTAGTTATTCGATATTGGAACTTTATTTTCCCTATTTAATTACTTCCCTGCCTGCCAATCCTTCAGTATTCTTCTAATCCTCAAGTTTGTCTGAGTTACTCAGGCTCCAGTAGCTCGTAGAGGAAGTCTTCGCTTGGCAGAGATCTTCTGCTAGTCCCGAATATATCGCTGCTTTAATACTCCACACTTGCCGTAATAAACCCCATCTCTTTCCCCTTGTAATCCTTGCTTCCTTTAGCGCTTTGCCAGCGGTTGCAGTGGTGAATTTGTGCCCATCGAACCGCATATTCCGCTAATCCTGCAGCAGCATAACGAGCGACGCAATCTGATCGCTGGCGGTGGCTTGTCGGGATTCCCAAGTGCACTGCACATGGCCAGCATGTCGTGGGATGCAACACTGGCCCAGTTGGCTGCCTACAATACGCTGCAGTGCACCATGGCGCATGATGCGTGTCGGAATACGAATACATATCGTTATGCTGGACAGAATCTGAGTATACTCTTTACACGCAGCGGGGATATTGGGGACTATCTGCGGCAACGCATTGCAGCCTGGTTCAATGAGTATCGCGATGCAACAAGTGCGGATGTGGAAATCTATAGACCGCGTGCGGGACCGTAAGTCACAATGGCAGCACATGCTATCGATATATTTTAATCGATTTTTGTTTGCCAGCCCCATTGGCCACTTCACGACGATGGTGAATGAGCGCAGCGATCGCATTGGCTGCGCCATAGCTCGTTATACGGATGCAAATGGTGTGAGTGCAACGTTGCTGGCCTGCAATTATGCGGTTACCAATGTCCAGAACAATCCTATTTATCGGGTCGGACCACCTGCTTCCGAATGCCTGCGGGGTCGCAATCCAAACTATACGAATCTCTGTGCAATTGAAGAGGTCTACAGCTACAATACCTGGGCGGGCTGATGCGTCGGCAAAGTGTTGCCAGATCAACTTAGCTTTTTTTCGTGTCAATACGGTCGATAAATTTAAAATAGCGGGAATATTTATTTTTATATTTAACTTTCGTAATTTAACTCATTTTTTTATTCGGGATTAATTAATTTTTTAGCTACACTTTTTAGAGATAAAAATAAATGTGTTGGCTTTTTATGGCTATACAATACAGCTTGTTTCTCAAGAGTTGGCAGCACTGATTGCACTCGAAAAGTTCACTCGGTTTCCCCTGCATGAGACATAAAACAGTTTTTTGCTGTCCCACTATTTTTGTCCCAATTAAGGGGTTTAAAGCTTAACTTAGGGCTTTTAAAAGTCCTTCGAGCAAAGCTCGAACTTCCCCAATAGGGAATTAAAATTCCTTTTGGGCATTCTAATATCGTAAGCAAAGGTTCCATTTTTATCCGTACTAAACGAGGAATTGTTCTATACACGGGTCTATGTCCTGGCTATAGATTTTATATCAAATATATTTTTATAGAAAGTCCTCTTGGATTATATTTTAGGAAATTTATTCTTCACAGGACTTTTCCAAAGGAAGTTTTACTTTGCCATAGTGTTTGTCTTAGCTATAAGTTTGAAATGAATTATTTTTTGGATTTTACTTGAGAGGACTTTACTTTATTTTTGGGATATATTATTTCCAAAGGAAATTTTTGCATTGCCAGGGTAATTTATTCCCCACTTGCAAAGGAAGTTTTATTTTGCCGTAGTTTTTGTCTTGGCTATAAGTTTGAAGGGAATTATTTTCTGGATTTTACTTGAGAGGACTTTATTCCATTTTAAGGATATATTATTTTTAAAGGAATTTTTTGCATTCCCAGGGAAATTTGTATCCCCACTTGCAAAGGATGTTTTATTTTCCTGGGTTTATGTCTTGACTGTAAGTGTGACTTAAAGAAAATAATTTCCTTTTTTATTGCAAAGGTTGCCGCTTGGGATATTAAGTTTTCCCTCAACAAAGTAGTGTATAGCAATATGTCCTAGGAAATAAAATATATATTACCTAAGGGATTTTTTATATCAGCAATGCCCAAGTGATTTGGGAAATAATTTAGGTTGCTGTATTGACTGCAATTAAAACAGGTTTGATTCCAAGCTAGGATCTAGTAAATTTTCAACCTAGATGGAACAAAAAGCTTTTGCAACTTTGGCAGATGCATATTCAGAAAAACCAGTATTTTAGATAAATCATTCAATTTTTTCAAACCGAAATAGCTTGCTACTAAATATAAGTAAATGTAAAAAATTTGGAATTGCAGATATAAATCACATTCTTCATTCTTCCTCATCCTCCTTGGACTCGATAATGCGAATAACAATAGGTATATCCTGAATTTTAGTAGGATTAATAATCGAGTGAGTGAACGGTTCCACGCAATCCTTTTTAAACTGCGCCCACTTGCGGGTGTTGATGTAGTCCAAGAATAGAGATTCACGTGATGGTAAACAACGATCGAGATAGAAACGCATACGTTGCCACATATGTCCAGGATTCTGTTCTTCCTCCATGAGCCAATATAACGGTATCAGCAGACATTGCACAGTGGTTCGAGCCATAACAACACGATAATCACATTTCTCTCCCACACCGAAGAGTCCACCAAATGACATGGAACCGATATCGACAAATTGTGTCTTATGATCGTCTAACTAAAGCGGAATAAAATTCGATAAATCCAATTTATCGATATATTTATTCAAACTCACCTTTGTTCTGGAGGTTTTCTTCTTGGATATACGTGATCCCTTGGAGCTGCCTGAGGATGCTGTAAATATTTCCGATTCCTCCGATTCACACTCCACATTCTCCTCCTCCAGCTGTATCGATGCACGAAGCTTTCGCGCCAATACCAGACTCTCCTTTTGTCGCCACATCTCGGCTTTCTCCTTACTCCGCCTGACCGATTCTCGTGGACTTGGCGAATCGATGGGGCTAAGTCCGTAGTCATCGTTATATTCATCTTCCCAATCCATGTAATCATCGTAATCACTTGTCAACGAACTCTTCGAGTACATGGTAGTTCTACGTGTGGCCAAATTTGATTTATCCTCCTCCGGGGGTGCATTTAGTTTCTGTCTTAATAGCTCGCAGCCCAACTCGATTTTCGCCAACTCTGCCTTACGTTTCTGCAGGGATTTCAAAGATATATATATGATATATAGGGTATAGACTGAGGCACAATCGACCTACCATTTTTTTCTTTTTTCTTTCATCATCGTTAATCGATGAACTGGAACGCAGCAGTTCACGCACATCAAAGGTATCGCCCTTATCCTCCTCGATATCGCTGTCACTATCCTCGGCGACGGCATCTACCAGTTCATATTTGGTTTCTCCCTTCACTTGGGTGACCTTGGGTGGAAAGGGGGCAATGGGCTGGCTCTGCTTACGAAAGAAACCCTACTTACCTTCACATGTAGACACTGCAGCAATACGCATTCTCCACTTAGCACAAAGTGCACATAGTTCACATTATCTTTAGTTTCCGGAAAGATGGTGTCCAAGGGATCATACTGACGTAAGATGCCAAACTTACAGGCACTAACGACCTGAATATAGAAGGATAAGTAACTCAAGGAACATCTTAAGATCTCCCCCCACCTGTGCATTGGTCATATATCTCAGATAACTAAGCGCTGCAATGGCTCGCTTCTTCTCAACCCAAACCTTCATCAGGTAGGGCATTAGAATTTCCTTGAATTCCGGTTCATCCAGCACCAGAATTTCACATTGAGCTAGACAAGCAAGGGAAATAAGATAATACCCTATAACATATACTAAGAGCATACTTAACGTCTTGAAGGTATTGCCTCTTACATCCGACTCGATCAACTCCACGTCGCCAATCCAATCTCCGGGACCACAAAAGGCCTCAGGCTTTTGCTCATATTTGCGTGTGATCTGAGGGTAGATAAAGTAAAAGTTGGGATAGCCTGCAATTAAAGAGATGTTAGAAGCTCTCACCTTATTATAGATCCTTCTAGACATTTCGATTTCCCCGCTAACCACAAAGTAGACAAACAACGGCTCATCGCCCTCCTTCATAAGAACCCGATTCATAGCGATGGACATGAAACGCAAATGCGGCACGAGGCGAGCACGTAATTTCTATGAAATGAAATCAGATGATATAGGATATAGGACTATATATAATATATATAATATTTTGTAAGTTTCGTACCGGTGGAACTTGCGTAAAACAACCCAGCGCAGCGACTATGAGGCATAGTTTCTTGCGCTCCTCTATGGTGCGATGTTGATGCGGTGCGACCAGCATACCTTTTTGCTGCATAAGTTAGGATCAATAGATGTTTATTACCTATATAGAGTATAAGGGGCAATAGCCCTCGCTTACGTCCATGGTGAGTATGCCAGTCTTGTGCTTCTTGCGCACCAACATGGCAACATTCTTCTTCACATTCATCGTAATGCCAGCATTCTCCAATTCCGTAATCCATTGAACATTGCTCAAGGCAACACGCAGCAGACGCTTGAAACGCAAGCGGGCATTCTTCTTGCGCAGCAGCTCATCCCCAACCTTATTGCGCTTCGACATACTATACTATTCTCTGTTTAGATCTATTATAATCTTTTTGTGTTGTTTATTTTTTTCAATTCAATTCGTTTGTTGATTGAGTGTGAGAGTGTGTTATCTGCTCTCAAGAAGTCTAAGAGAATGTCTACTATGTTGAAGAAGGAAATTATTGAGAGAGTAGGGGAAATATAAGTATTCTTCTTTACTTTCAAAATATGCCAACTCGTATGTGTATGAAAGAAACTATCATTAATTGTGGGCTACTTGAAGTATTCTTCTTCACTCACTCTCACTCACTCTTAAGCCCTGCCAACTCGTTTGGATCACATATGCAAAACTCACTCAACGAGTGGCAGCCCCCTAGTAGAAGTATTCCTCTTCAATTTCAAGCTATGCCAACTCGTAATTATGGGCTGCTTAAGTGAACTAGAAGTATTCTTCTTCCCTAACTCACTCTCGAGCTCTGCCAACTCGTTTAGATCACACAAGCAAAACTCACTCAACGAGTGGCAGCCCCTCATGAGGAGGTACACGCTCTTCAATTCCCCCAGCTTTGCAGCACGCGCTGCACAAAAGCTTAGCGCAAGCGCTTGGGACAATTCAACTTGCGTGAAGGGTTTTTTGGGACAACATGGCAACGCCAGACAGCAGCGTGGTGAGTTTATGCCTGCGAGTGATTTCCCCTCTCCCGCTCTCACTCTCAGTCAGAGTGAGTGTGCAGCCTGCCGAGAGGGATATAAGGAGAGCGAGTGCGAGAGCGAGAGCGAGAGCGTGCTTTCACTCGACTCCAGCCCAGTTTGAGCTGTTCATTTTCGGATGCTTAGCGATGTCTACGTAATTTCGCCAACGACGACAGTTCATTACGTTTTCGGTTCTCAACCAGAGGCGATGCCAACGTGGTGCGGCAGCTGCACGCAGAATTCCAACTCAACCCGTAACTGGCGTGTTCAATTTTTGCGTCTTTAGTCGTTCAGATATCTTCAGGCTCGTATCGCTCGTGTGTGTTCTACGTTCTTTTTTTTCGGTTCTGTTCCAACCTGTACGGCAATGCGGTTCAGATAGTAAGAAAACAAAAAAAACAACAAAAAAAAAGAGTGAGAAAAACCCCTCAAAAAAGTATGAAGAAAACAGAAACAGAAAAAAATTGAAATGGCAAATTAATTAATGAGAAACTACGAAAGTTGCGCGCGTTAATTATATAGCCAGACTATATATGAAAGTTGAAGTTCTATACGCGTTATCATTGTCTCTCTATATATCTATTTTTTTTTTTTTTCGTGGGTGCATCATATATGTATATATAATATTTTTTTTGCAGTTTGGCAAACAAGTGTAATTGATTAAGCGAGCAGAACGAGCAGAAATGATGTTAATGATGGAAACGTTGGCGAGAGGATTAAGCGTAATTCAAAACTAACAACTGGTCCACCTAATCGCATTAGCGCACTTTTTGGAATACGAGTTGGTACATTCACATACCCAACCCCATCCCCAACCCCATCTCCCTCCTCATCCACATCAACCACTTACACGCACTCAATTTAACGAGGTGAGCGAGAAAGTTGGATGTGTGTGTGTTACGTTTTATCATTTCTGACATTTCAAATCAAAATGCAAATAATGCAGGCAGGCAGGCAGGAACCACACTGAAAAAAAATGTGTGTGGCTAAAAAGTGGGGGAAATCATCTAACTTGGCATAGGATTTATCCACTTGACGCTGCATCCTATTCGCCTTTCGCCTTTAGTTCCGCTCCGGTTTTTTTGTTATTCCCGCATTTCCCTTTTGCATTTCTTTAACCGGATATTCAAGCAGGTGCCCGCCCCCTTTCCGGGGTTAACCCGCCATTATACTCGCTTATCTCGCGTTATCCGGCCTCAAGCCAAAAAGTTCATTTAGTGCTTAGCATAATATGCTGATTTCATTGAAATCCTCCAGAGAAATAAGCCACTCATAAACTAAGTCGAGAGCACAAATCCATCGCATCAATGGATCAACAGAGGCGATGGAACCCTTTGGACCCCGCCCCCAGCCTGTTGGCGTTGCGCGTAATTAAGCGTGAAATTAAATGGGTTCGCCTGCTCCTCCGCCTGCTCCTCCTGCTCCTCCTCCTCCCGCTCCTCCTCCCACGCGAATAAAAACGCCAACATAGACAAATGGCCTTCCTTCCCTTATCGAAGCGTGTGATTTGCTTTATGAAAGTATTTTCCAACACTTTGAACTCGAGATTAATAATAACAACAACAAATCCCATAAAGTGATTGTTAAGTTGTTGACAGGCACGTGTCAGTTAGATCATATATAGGGACGGGTGTGATTTATTATATAAACCCAACTTAAGAGCCTTAAGTTACAAGTCTTAAATCTCAAGACTTGCACTTAGGAAATGCTATATTTCAGGCAATTTAAATTCGATTTTGCGCTCAGAAAATAATTGCATAGATTATAATTTTCTTCTCTTTTTTTTTCTTCTTCTTGTCTTGTCTTTAAGTTACGGTAAATCCAATAAAACGTCGACCGCATTTAAGTCCGCCCACATATTTCTTTCTTTCTTTCTTTCTTTCCGCCTATGCGACTACACGCCCAGTAACTCATCCTTTTCTTCTACGCAATTGCCAAGAAAATGAACCTAGTTTTTTTTTTCCTTCATTTTTGTTTCCTCTTCCACTCTTTGTCTCTCTCTCCCGCCTCATTGCCTGGGGAAATTTTTTTTTAACTACCTTCCTACTTCGCGAACTTCTGACAAATGTTTTTGCTACTTGGCCACATTGTGGGGAGCATGCTGCACTGACAGATGCCCTGTAAGAGAGACTGCCACGCCCCACATATATATATAGTAGAGTACAGTATGTAGCTGAGTGATTAATGCCATGTGGAGCAGTCATAATGAATGATATATACACGTATGTCTCTGTGGGTTCCAATTGTTTTCACACATCAGAAATATCATTTTCATGCATTGCAAAAAAAAAATAAAAAATAAAAAGCAAAGGGGTCGATTTCAATATTACATGGAGTTTCTTTCTTTTCTTTCTTTGTTTCGCATGATATAAAAGTAAATTCCAAGTTGGCGACAGAGCACGATGCAACAATTAATAATGGAAAAATACATGGCAGCACACATGGCAAATTAAATATTAAACAATCGAGGGGAAAGTTCAGCGCGATTAAATATTCAACAAAAAAAAAAAAAAAAAAAAATAGAAAAAAAAATAAAAAACAAACGAGCGAACACAACAAGTAAATCAAAAAGAAATGAACTTTACATAATTCTAATTGAATTGCATTAAATTTCAATTTAATATGTTTGTGCGACTAGAAGCCGTATTAATAAATAAAACCCAGAAAAGCCTGACAAATTTCCATATGCTTAACCCACTCGACCGACCTCCTGAACCATCCAGCAAACAGAAATCAAATATGCACTTTGTAAACTCCACAAAAAAAAAAAAGAAAAACTCATTGTGCGAGTTTTTCCAAAATTCTTCGAATGCGAATTATGAAAATTTCCCCAAAAATTTCCCATTCTTCCATTTTTCAATACACAATCTTACCAATTGACTTAAGCAAAATGCTGGGACTCAGACTGGGATTACAAAACGGAATGCGGAAGATGCCAGCACGAGTAGAGCTGGGAAGAGGAGAAGGAGGAGGCGGGGCGAAGGAGGGTTAACATACACACAGACTCGTGCCTACACTCCAGAGTGTGTCTATAAAAATGATATATGTATGTATGTAGAGTATGTGATGTGCCCAGATGTGCGGGCACGAGCAAAGTTGGTCGAGTCAGTCAGGGAAAGTCGTAATCCTTGAAATGTCAAGCGGTTGGTTGCTTCAAGAAGACGAAGAAGAACTTTCTAATCTGAATCATACGCAAAGTAGAAGAATTCCTTGTTGTAATGAACACAGCGGGTAGGCAGGAGGGGGGGAGGTAGGGGACCATAGGAGGGTCGTTGCCAAAAAAAAAAAAGAAAAAAAAAGGTATACAAGGCCTCGCTCGTAATGCGTTGAAAACAAAACAAAGCACGTTTTGCACTCAATGGGGCACAGCAGGTGCTGTGCACTAACCCAGAGACCCCTCTCTTGATACCCTAGACCTCCTAGGTCCCCTTAAGCCCCTAGAACATCTAGACTCCCTAGACCCCACCCTACAACCTCTAAACCAACTAGAGCCCCTGGAACCCCAAGAACCCCTAGACCTCCCTAGACCTCCCTAGACCTCCCTAGAACCCCTTAGACCGCCTAGACCCCTCTTAGAACCCCTGTACTGCCTAGACCGCCTAGACCCCCATGGAACCCCTAGAACACTGCCAGCAACCCAGACACAGTTCTCCAGATTGTGTGTGTTTCAGGGATTTAGACGCGTATGCTCCTCGGTAGCGTTAAGCGTTAAGAGCTAGTTAGTCAAAGTCAGGTAAAAGATGGGGGGGAGCAAGAAGAAGAAGAATAAGGAAAGGAAGACAGAGCAGAACAAGCAAATGATGAACAAGCTGTGTGTGGGCAGAGAAACAGGTAGGGAGGTAGGGCTGGGTAGAGGTAGGAGGTAGCTGAGTGTAGGTAAGAGAGAGAGAGAGGGAGAGAGAGAGAGGGAGAGAGGGAGAGAGGGAGAGAGGGAGAGAGGGAGAGAGAGAGGGGTAGCTGGGGAGAGATAGGAGGTAGCTGTCTAGGGATAAGGGGTAGCTCTGTCTGGGGCAAGGGGTAGCTGGTCTAAGCCGCTGCAGGGACTGGGTAAATAAAAGAAAGCAACGCCCTACCAAATGAACCCCCCACCCCGCCTACGCAAAGACGTGACAGTCTCTACAGCTGGGAGTCATCGCTAATGTTCTTGCGCTTATTCCTGGAGAGGCCAACATCGGCATAATGATGACAATCATAAGCAGCAGCAGCAGCGATGATATAGCTGCCTTGGACCTGCCCAATGATGATGAGGATGATGATAAAGATGATGATGTTGTTGCTTATGTTGCGGCTGATGATGCCGATGATGCGGATGATGATGATGATGATTGTAGCGGGAGAATTTCATAAAATGAAAATTTTCTGCTGTACAAGCGTCGCCATGGAGCTCATTTGACTTTTATTGCCGCCGTGTGTGTGTGTGTGTGTGTGTGTGTGTTTGTGTGTTTGTGTGTTTGTGTGTTTGTTATGAGAAAATCCTGCCCGCCATTCCGTTGCGTCCTTCAAGTGCAATTAGAATACGCAAAGCTTTAAGCCTTCCGCCCCTAAGGCCTGCCCCCTTGCCCCCCCCCCCTTGCTCATCTCTGTGTTGGTTTTAAGCAAATAGTTTCGGGGTCCTTTAAATTATTTTCACAACGAAGAATGGCAACAAAATCAAATGTCAACAAGGACAAGCGGGATAAAAACAAAAGGATATAACGCACACAGCAAATAAGCAGAGAGAAAACCAAAAGCACAGCAAACATAGAAACAACAAAACAAAATAAAACAAAAGCAAAAAAAAAATGGCCAAAAGACGAGAATGTCAGGCAGAACAAGAGCAACAGCAACAGCAACAACAACTTCACTAATATAATATTTATTACGGTGATTATGTCGTGAGCCAAGGGCAAACTGGTACACCCAACGAACAACCCAAACCTGCCCCCACTTCCATCCGTTCGTACCGCCCACAGCTACAATCCGAAGTACCCGAAGAACGCCCCGAACAAAAAGCAAAAAAAGGAAGTTCCACACAGCCAGCAAGACAGAGAGAGAGAAAACGAGAGAGAGAGAGAGAGAGAGAGAGAGAGAAATGTAATAAGCAAGTGTGTTAAGAGAGAAGGGGAGAAGGTAATGGAGAACGGGAAGATGGGAGAGGGAAAAAGTCACATAAACTATGATGGACAACGTCGTCGACGTCGTCGTCGAGATGGCAAAGACAGAACTTAGTCAAAAGGCTATCGCCTTAGGAATCAACTTTAATTTCTTTTATTCATCCGTAGTATGTCAATAAAAAGAAAGAAAGAAAAAAAAACTCACTTTTAAGTGGACTTTCTTGATAAGTTATCGGACAGTACACTGCCCGCCCCGCCCTCACGTTTCTGCTGCCTTTAGTTCTGTGCAAATTGCGCATCTAATTTCCACTTATATCTATAGAATTTACAACATTGTCCTGAAGTTCTCAGAACTTGAACATATTGTATATATTCTTTTGAAGCTGTAAACAAAGTGTCAAATTTAGCTCTTGGATACCATTAAATTTCCCTAGTTTCGTCTGTGCTGGAGACATGTGTCTTCATTGTATCAAATGGACTTAATATAAACTGTTTGGGAGAGTGTGGATTCCTGGCAAAAAATTTATTTTTTTTTTCCTGCAAATCAAATTATTTTACAGCTATATTCCCCATCTACCCTAGTCTGCCCCCAAACCTTATTCCAACTAACCGCATTCAACCTAACCTCAATTTCAACCTAAATTCATGCTGTCTATTGCAATTTATCAAACATTTTCCATCTTTATAATTGCAGTTCCGATATCATCGAGAATATACATATATAAGAACCAATGCTGGTAACTAATCGCCGGCAGATACCTTTTTTGAGGGGTCAGTAAAATGAAGATTCCTCACTCAGAGCACAGCACAGATTATCAGAGTCACGTTGTTCCGTGCAAAGGATGAGGCGTTCAAGAGTAACTGATCCATCTATAGCAACTGCATCGGCATCGGCAATCGCAGCGCCGCCAATCGGGCTCGGATCGAGTCTTAGATTGAAGCAAAGTCACAATTGGATCCGCATCCGAAATCGGAGTCGAAGTCGGAGTCGTAGTCGAAAACATTGTCTAAACTTCATAGGATTAATTGTCGTAGTGTCTGCGATTGGATCGTTCTTTCCTTTTGTTCTTGGTAAGTAAAACGAAGGGGGAATACATGTAGTACTTAAAATAAACTTAGAAGACTATGAAAAGGTATAGTACTTTAAAATCCCTGAAGCTTACATTGTTCTTAATCGTATAGAATAATATCTGATCTATAAAAGGTATATTCCTTTAAAATCCCAGCAAAATGAAGCTTAAATTGTTCTTTACCGAAAAGAATAATATCTGATCTATAAAATGTATATTCATTTAAAATCCCAGCAAAAAGAACCTTCAATTATTCGCAACCGTACAGAATAATATCTGATCTATAAAAGGTATATTACTTTAAGATCCATATAAAATGCAGCTTCAATTGTTCTCAATCGTATAGAATAATATCTGATTTAATATCACAAAGTATGCAGTTAAGTTGGCTGCGCCACGACCAAACATACAGAATAATATCTGATTTTTCGCATTACAAAGTATGCAGTTAAGTTGGCTGCGCCACGACCAACCCATTTTAAATACTACGAAATTCATTGTTGACTTTTAAGCGTATTGCGAATTCATAAAGCGAAGACACAGTGACTGAGACTGAGATAGAGATAGTGATAGATAGAGAAAGAGAGAGAGGGAGCGGGAGCGAGAGAGAGACATTCTCAACTTTGGCTCGTGGGGGATTATGCTGAATGAGAGCAGAGCATAAACACAATAATAAATCTGGGTGCAGTAAGACGAGTAATTATAGTTTATGACTCGACTAAGCCGGCAGCTTTCGTTCTGTCTCGCACCCACTCTCCCTCCTTCTCTCTCGCTCTCTCATCAGCTGTCTTGTTCTCCCTCACTCGCACCGCGTGCCAAGTGACTGACAAATTGCGAAATACGAGAGAGAGAGAGAGAGCGAGAGGAATCAACAATGGACAAAAACTTAATGAATAAATAATATTTACGAGGGCAAACTTTCTTTTGCTTGCGCTTTCTTCAACACTTTCTTCTTCCTCTCCATCTTCCCCCCCACGACCTTCTACCCCACAGGCAGCAGCACTGCAGCCGCATCCACGACGAGCGTGCAACCCAACAACAACAACAGCAACACGGAGAACAACTTCTATTTTGATGAGCACAATAACAACTCAAGAACCACCAGTTCCGACGTACTCCTCATGTCGACGACTACAACAGGCGGCACATTGAATGCATCGATGAGAGCTGAGCACGTCGGGTCCACTGGGAGCAGCACTACGATCCGAACTTTGAACCCGAGTCAATCGATTCTAGCAACAGCCAGCTTGACCAAGTCATCATCGGCTTTGGCATTGGCATTGGCGACGTCGACGACGACGACTACGACGACGACGGCGACGACGACGGCGACAACGACCAAGAGTGCTCGTAGCACGGCCAAGCAGCAGCAACCCAACGACTCCACACGTTCCAGAAATCACTGGACTTCCGGAGGTGGAGGTACCGGCGATGCGGAACGTTCGCGCACATTTCGCAACAAGTTCCATCATGAGAATCACTATGGACCATTCTTTGAGGAACCCTCGAATCAAATCGATCCCGGCAAGACACTTGTCTCCGCGGTACATCTATTCACCGAGGCGGTACTCAATTGTCGCGTCGGCATGCTAAAGGATAAGACAGTGAGTTATCGATCCTCGAGAGAGGGAGAGAGAGAGAGAGAGAGAGTAGGGAGAGCAGGGAGAGTAGCTAGATCATTTACCTTTTCGTTGCAGGTCATGTGGGTGCGACGCACCACAGAGAAAGTCTCCCTGCTCACGGTCGGCAATGTGACCTACAGTGGGGATCCACGTATACGCGTCAAATTTCAATATCCAAACAATTGGCGATTGCTGATCAATCCCACACAGCGGGAAGATGCCGGCATCTATATGTGTCAGGTTTCAACGCATCCTCCGCGGGTCTTTACCACAAATCTCACTATACTGGGTAAGATAGCTTACCCTATAGCTTAGGGCCCCCCCTAGAACCAACCTCATGTGACTCTTGAAATTCCCTTCCTCTCTTTCTCGCCAGAGCCCCCTCTACGCCTAATCGACGAGCACGAACGGGACGTCGGCGATAGATATTACAAGTCGGGCAGCACCGTCGATCTACAGTGCCAAATATCACGAAATTATTACTTGAAGGAGCATGATCGCATATTCAAGTCTATCGAACCGATTAGTGCGAAGCCCAGCAAGCTCAACGAGACTAGCGAACAGAACCTTCACTTGAACCTTAATCTTATAAGCGATGCCAACCAAACTCACTCGACATACTCTAGTCAAGAGCTTGAAAAACACTTCAATAACTTCATCTCCTGGGCCAAGGACGAGGAGCCTCTGCAAGCACAGACCACACGACGTTTCAGGTAAGTTGAAAATCCTAAAAGCGACCCTACGAGGGGGAAGCCTGGCCAGGCAGGAAAGTGCGAAATTCGAATGTCTTAAAATTACAATATTTAAATGCAGAATCAATCTAGAGGTCGAACCATTAAGAAAAAGCCATTCCTCAAGAGAATCTGATGATTTTTATGAAAGTTTGACATATTGGAAGTTCCAGTAGGGTCCTGACTAGAGGGTAGCATAGCCAGGCAACAGCATGGAAAGACCGAAATTTTCGAATGTCTTAGAATTACAATATTTAAATGCAGAATCAATCTAGAGGTCAAACCATGAAGAAAAAGTCTTTCTTCAAGAGAATCTGATTATTTTTAAGGAAGTTTGACATATTGGAAGTTCCGGGAGGGTCCTGACAGGAAGGTAGCATAGCCAGGCAACAGCATGGAAAGACCGAAATTTTCGAATGTCTTAGAATTACAATATTTAAATGCAGAATCAATCTAGAGGTCAAACAGTGAAGAAAAAGTCTTTCCTCAAGAGAATCTGATGATTTTTAAGGAAGTTTGACATATTGGAAGTTCCGGGAGGGTCCTGACAGGAAGGTAGCATAGCCAGGCAACAGCATGGAAAGACCGAAATTTTCGAATGTCTTAGAATTACAATATTTGATTAAAGAATCAATCTAGAGGTCAAACCATGAAGAAAAAGTCTTTCCTCAAGAGAATCTGATGCTTTTTAAGGAAGTTTGACATATTGGAAGTTCCAGTAGGGTCCTGACTAGAGGTTAGCATAGCCAGGCAACAGCATGGAAAGACCGAGATTTTCGAATGTCTTAGAATTACAATATTTAAATGCAGAATCAATCTAGAGGTCAAACCATGAAGAAAAAGTCTTTCCTCAAGAGAATCTGATGCTTTTTAAGAAGTTTGACATATTGGAAGTTCCAGTAGGGTCCTGACTAGAGGTTAGCATAGCCAGGCAACAGCATGGAAAGACCGAAATTTTCGAATGTCTTAGAATTACAATATTTAAATGCAGAATCAATCTAGAGGTCAAACCATGAAGAAAAAGTCTTTCCTCAAGAGAATCTGATGATTTTTAAGGAAGTTTGACATATTGGAAGTTCCGGGAGGGTCCTGACAGGAAGGTAGCATAGCCAGGCAACAGCATGGAAAGACCGAAATTTTCGAATGTCTTAGAATTACAATATTTAAATGCAGAATCAATCTAGAGGTCAAACAGTGAAGAAAAAGTCTTTCCTCAAGAGAATCTGATGATTTTTAAGGAAGTTTGACATATTGGAAGTTCCGGGAGGGTCCTGACTAGAGGTTAGCATAGCCAGGCAACAGCATGGAAAGACCGAAATTTTCGAATGTCTTAGAATTACAATATTTAAATGCAGAATCAATCTAGAGGTCAAACCATGAAGAAAAAGCCTTTCTTCAAGAGAATCTGATTATTTTTAAGGAAGTTAGGAGTACCAGGAGTCTTGGTATGGTCCTGACAAGAGGTTAGCATAGCCAGACAACAGCATGGAAAGACCGAAATTTTCGAATGTCTTAGAATTACAATATTTAAATGCAGAATCAATCTAGAGGTCAAACAGTGAAGAAAAAGTCTTTCCTCAAGAGAATCTGATGATTTTTAAGAATGTTTGACATATTGGAAGTTCGGGGAGGGTCCTGACAAGAGGTTAGCATAGCCAGGCAACAGCATGGAAAGACCGAAATTTTCGAATGTCTTAGAATTACAATATTTAAATGCAGAATCAATCTAGAGGTCAAACCATGAGGGAAAAGCCATTCCCCGAGAGAATCTGATGATTTTTAAGGGAGTTAGGAGTACTGGATGTCTTGGTAGGGCCTCGCCAGGCAACAGCATGGAAAGTCCGAAATGTATTTCAATACAAAAATGTTTTATACTTTTACAGTATTTCCGACATGTGGCTTACCAGTCGCATTTCCATACCAGATGCCAAGCTCTCTGATAGCGGAAACTATTCCTGTTCACTGGGTCGACTTTTTACGGTTATCGTACAAGTTCAAGTACTCACAGGTAAGCTGATGATCTGAAAATTGAATGGAGCTTATGCCATATATGTTTCTATTTCGATTTTCTAGGTGAACTACCCGCTGCAGTCCAACATAATCTAGCACGAAAAGTATCCAACTGCTTTGCACCATTCTGGAGTCTATTCGTTGTTGTGATTTGCTTTTACGTTCTCACGAATCAGTTCCAAAACATTCGATTTTTTGCAGTGTATTGATAGAGTAATGACCCTAAATGCCATGATGACCATTACGATACTATACTGCATAGAAACTTTAAGAAACTCCAAGCAACAAGTTTGACAAGTCCAAAATGATTAGGAATGGAAATAAAACCAAACTATTCGTAATACATACATCTATAACGAAACATACATATACATACATATATATATACATAGGATTTTCTATATCAATTTACACGACTTCCATTCGCATTCCTCTCGATAAAGTTAATGTTTAAGTAATGTTGAATATACATATATATATATATATATATATATATATATTTAATTTTTTTTTTCTTGTAGAATTCTCCCATGAAATATCAGTTTAAGAACTTGCCCAAAATTTATTATGTATACATACCATATACATACATACTATACATATTATAATGTATTGAAGAACAAATATCGAAATTGTAAAAAATTAGAAAAAAAAAAAAAACATTATTTATTATTCCGTTGGTTGTGTAAGTAAGAGTTTAACTAGCACTTACACACACACACACATATACACATTTTTTTGTTGTGCTTTGGCCGATTAGTATGTTTGTAAATATTGTATAATGACAGATATCGGGGTTGTCAGCCCTGCCTACCTTACATAATCCTCTCACTCCGCACTCCAACTAGCCCAATTGCATCACACACACACTCACACTTGGATAAATGATTGTATATGTATTTTTATTACATTATTGTATAGTTAAAAGAATTCCAATTGATTTGTATATGTACATCACTTAGTTAACGGTGAATCAAAGTTACTTTCACACCACGAATATTGTTAAATTGCGTTAATTGTGAATTGTCATGATTGTCATGCTATATTACAAGTAAATCAAATACATACTTCAAATAAAACAAAAAAAAAAACACTGTTTCGACTATACTTTTACCACAGTTATCAAATATGTATTAAGGAAAGTTTTTCCAACCAACTTTGGCGCTCATTACTTTTGGCGGGTCTGTCGGTACATCAACGTGAACAAAGTTGCAAAACTCCAGAGTTAAGTGTTGTGCAGTGTGAGGAGAAAAAGTTCAGAAATTGTGAGCGGCAAAACTTTTGATAATAATTTTAGCAAACATTGGCCAGGGGACAAGTTTCTTTATATTTATTTCTGCGCTCCAAGTAATATATGTATAACAAAAATAAAGAAAATAATTATAATTAACCTTAATTCAAGCTGAGCTGCATACCACGCTTAACATTCAACAAGCGGTGGCGCCCTGCCAGCTGGCCGGCACGTTATCGATAGTCGTGCCAAACCGTCGCATCGATATGCTAATCGATATTTGCGCAGCGTAGTATCGCATACTTATTTATAGCACGAATTTTTTATTTTCTTTTTGTTTAAACCTATATACATAACAATATTTAACACTTAATTTAAAATACAAATAATTTTTATTTTCAACCAAAAGACTGCAACGCATTCAAAGTGAGTTCGTGTGCGTGTGCAAATTGTGTTGTTCTCTATATATATATATATATTTTATTCTTGCTCTTGGCATTTTGCATTGCCCCCGCGCCGAATGATAAGATTCAATGATGTACATAATATGCGAAACTACCTATAGCACTATATAAACATACATACATATGTGTATATGTATGTGTATGTCTACTAGATGCTATAATTGCCGTATTGTCTTAATGAATATTACGCCCCCGCACAGTGAGACAAAATCGGCGCTCCGCTGGCGTTGGCTGAATGGGAACGATGTCTCAATATAAAATGCCGAAAGATTATTTATCGATGGGAAACAAACAATTGTTGTTTGCCATCCTCTCTCTCTCTCTCTCTCGCTCTTTCTGTCTCGCCTGACTCTGACTTCACCTTGACTAAAGTACACGAGGGCAATGCAAAATACCAACAACAACAACAACAAAAATAGACTAAATGATAACAGTAGCAAGAACACAAAACAAAAACAACAAAAAAAATAACATACAAACGATTTCCCACAGTTTTCATCCCCACAAAGCATCGTCAGAGCAGAGAAAATGTTGAACCTACGTAACGTCTGGTCTGTGGGCAATAATACCGGCCACATCGCTATCAGGTAAATGGAATGGATACCCACAGGTGTATGCTAAATTAAGTACAGATATGTCTAAAAATGATAAGAAGAAATGAATGGAATATTTATGATAAATGTATAGCATATCATTTTTCGAGCTCCCACTTTCGATAAATATTTTATTCCTATTGGAAACTAAAATCTGCATTTTTTAAAATATATTATAATCAATATTATATCATTTTTCGACTTCCCAATTTTCGATAAATAATTTATTCCTATTGAAAACTGATATCTGAATTATTTAAAATATATAGTAATATATATCCCTCGTTTCAGATCAATCTCCACGACTGCCAGCTGCAAGGATTCGGAATCATGGTTCTCGAAACTATTGGTGCGCAAAATCGAACCCACCAAGGAGTCGCACAGTCGCATGCTGAGCGACAAGGAGATCATCTATGCACTGCATACGCACAATGTGCGTCCCGATTCCATGGGTGAATATCTGAACAACTAGTGAGTGAACCTGGACGTAAAAATATGTTTCCGATAATATAGTATATTAATATTTATACTTCATACTTTCAGTAAAACAACTGTGGCTCTCATTAACGAAAAGAAATCGGGATTGTCGTGCAATCTGGTCGCTTCGTGGACCGTGCAAGTGGGCGATATGGATCAATGTTTGCATTTGTGGAAATACACTGGCGGTTTCGAGAAGATCGATCAGGCCAAGGAGGATCTGTGGAATGATCCAGAGTATCTGAAACTGATGAATCAACGTTCCAAATTTCTGCGCTCACGTCACCTGCAATATCTGTTGGCCTTCAGCTATTGGCCACAGATCGAGAGCCGAGAGGGCAAGAACATCTACGAAATGCGGCAAGTGCAGAGACTGTAGGATCTTAAGGAGATCAATAATAATTATGTTATATGGTTTACAGCTCATACCGCCTGACACCTGGCACCATGATCGAGTGGGGCAACAACTGGGCACGTGCCATCAATTTCCGTAAACACAACAATGAAGCCTTTGCCGGATTCTTCTCGCAGATTGGTCGACTCTACAATGTGCATCACATTTGGTGTAAGATTCTCGCTTAGGAAAGATAGAAGATGTGTGAACTATTATATCTGGTCTTTTCTTCAGGTTACAAATCACTGCAGGATCGTAAGGAGACGCGTGAGGCAGCCTGGCGATCGCCCGGCTGGGACGAGTGTGTCGCATATACCGTGCCATTGATCCGAGAGATGCATTGCCGTGTCCTGGCGCCCACTGAGTTCTCGCCCACACAATAAGATGGCCAAAATCAATATCATATACATACTATATACATATATATACTGTGGATCTACAGACCGGCTCTGTGACAATTTGATTTTGAAAATGCTGTGAAATACCATAGCAAGATGTGTTATCCCCTGTCTATCCCCTGCCTCCTCCCGCAACCCGATTATCCTGTTGAAAACTTGTAAATAATGCCAGCATTTTGTATGCTTTCATATTAGCTATTATTTCGTAAGTTCAAAGTGCATTTCTTTTTTTTCTAAACTATACAAAGCGAAACAAAAACAAAAAAAAAAAAAATAAATAAAAAAAAAAACACTGAGTGTAATCGGAAAATTATAATGAAGTCAAAACGATCAGAATTTATAACTAAAAACTAAACTACATATGTTAATGTTATTATGTACGAAAATAAATTGTGAATTAATTGCATTTACTATATGTGTTTATAGTATCCACAGTCTCAATTATATATAGTATCGTATATAAGTTATGACATAATGAACTGATCCTTAAGCTAAACAGAATATAAACCAAGGACAGACTGGATAGAAGTCAAACTTGATTCGAAAAATATTCTTAAATGCTTAACCAAGCTTTACTTCTATTAAGATACTATGTATATGAATTCTCGTGTATGATACATGCAACTTTCATATTATAATTTCAAATGCAAACTGATCCTTATAAGCTAAGCTGAGTAGTTTTTAAGGACAGAGCTGATAAGAGTCGAACTGGGGCGGGGAATATATCCTATATAGACTTCTTAAAGCTAACCTGCTCATAGATATCAACTTAGTATATATCTTTCTCTGTCTGCGATTATATTCGTCTCTTTCAATTTGGAGAATTAACTAATGAACTGAGAGTATACAATGTGTTGGGTTTTTTTTTTTTTTTTAACCCTACGACGAGCTGAGCCCTTTGTCGTTCTGCTGGCGCACAGTCTTTAGATGCTTCTTGCCCTGCAAGTGCTGCTGCAAGATGGATATGTGATTCATGGCCTTATTGCACAGTTTGCAGTAATAGGAGCCGGAGGGCGTTCGATACAATAGATACTCGCTACTCATGTCGACGGCGGCAGCAGGCAACGTTGCCACCGCCTGCTGTTGCTCCTGCTGCTGGGAACTACTTGCAGCAGCAGCAGCAGCGGATCCACTGTCCTCCTCCAGACTCTGTTTGCGTAAGTTTTTCTGATGCTTAGCTCCATCCAGATGCATTTTTATTTGTGATGCCGATGTTACGCTTATTTTGCAGATTTTGCACATCAGGCTATCCGCCAGGACAGCAGCCGTTGCAGCAGAAAACTCATCCTTGCTCCTGCGTCCATTGCTGGTCATCACCTCAATGGCACGTGGCTCTTGGGATGTGGTAGTGTCGGCCACATCGCCGGCTGTGCTCGTGGTCGTGGTGCGAGCATTTAAAAACAATTCACCAATGCCAAAACGACCATCATCAGGAAAACCCGACTCCGCCTTGGTGCCAGTGCGTACCCATTTCCCCTCTACATTATAGTAGCCGGCACCCGATGGCTTCGACCGGCGCTGTTCGACCAACTGATGCTTGCGACCCGCGTAATGCTGGCGAGCGTGTGTCTTCGATGTGAGCGCCAGATCGCAGAGTGTACAATGGAATGCATTGGGACCGGTGGGGCCCTCCTTGACGAGACGTTTAATCGGCGGCGTCTGTAGACCCGCCTCCGTATAGTTCTTGGCCAGCCAGGCGCTAATGTGCCGGTCATGGGACTTGGACTCATAATGATCCTTGGCACTTTTCATTGAGGTCATCTGTGACTTGCATAATTGACAGGATAATGGCTGTATCAGTTTATTCAACTCATCGGGATAGCTCTGGTCACGTCCCTGGAACATGACCAAACTATTCGTGTCCGTTGTCATCGTCGTCGACGGTGGCGACAATTTCCGCTTGAGTTTTCGCTGTGATGCAACTGCTGATCCGACATCCTGTGGCGTCTCTTTGTCCCGTCCAGGCGGATGAAAGCGACTTGCACACGCTGTCGCAGCAGCTGCAGGGATGCATTGCTCAGCTCCTGGGTCACTAACATCCGCTGACATTGCCAACGGTATCTGGTATCCAGTTAGAAATTCCGAGCTCATTCCTCACTCGCACGAGCACTGCACAAAATAATTCGGAATCTATTTAAAATTGAACTAGAGATGCGCAACTGTCACAAAAATCGAGAATACGCAGACGCGAAAGTTATCGCACCACGTGTCATCACTAATGAAATTTCAAACCGTTTTTTCTCCCTCCCAACAGAAACTAAACCGACAACAGATTCCAATTGTGTTTTAAACAAATTTAAAAATCAAAACCCCAACCAATTCTCCCCCGTTTTCAAATGCAACACAAATTTGGGTACAATTTTAAAGAGTTTTTATTTTAAAAATCAGCGTGCCTTTTAAAAAAATAAGATACAACTCATTTAGTTGTCGGGCAATGAGCGGATGATATCCGAATCTCCAGGATCGGTAATGGACATCGTGCACACACGGAAGTATTTACCGCAAGCGGTTCCCAACTCAATGTTGGTGCCACTGTAGTGCTGTACTTCGGTCTTGGCCAACATGGCGTAGTACTCAATCTCAGACTTCCTGTAATGGGGAAAAAAAAGCTAATTAGTTGACGCTCCTGGATAGTATATCCATATTTGATATGAAGTTAGGCTTCAGAAAGAGTCTCTAGTAATAAAAATAATTCGTCATGGCGATCGGGATTACAAAAATCATCATATACAAAACTAGTTTATAATATCATTGCTTTTGAGAGCAGAATTCCTTACCAAGCAAGTATCCATTTGTGCTGGAACCAACTGGAGCTGTGCTATGCTGAACTGAACTGAGTGGAACGTAGCGTAGCAATCCGATATGAAGTGCGATCTTTTGGAATAACATTGGTGCCGCTGCACGTTGTTACGCAAAATACTACTCCATAGTTTCCATCAACACACGTATTGATTGAAATCATATTTCTCAGTCAGCATTAAGCAAGACTCCATATGGTTCCACCAACAACAAATAAACATACTTGAACGTAATATGGAAATCTACTTCTCAGTAGTATTTTTCATTGCAATTTCGTTTCACATCACTGGGAATCAAATCCACGTTCTCTCACCTCAAAGCAGGGGTGTTGCTGGCGATGAGCACCAGTTTAGCCTTGCCCTGACGCAGGGTCTTCAGAGTCTGCTTGTAACCCAGGCAGTATTTGCCGGATTTCATCACCAGCGCCAGACGGGCATTGGTGCTCTCCAAAGCCTTTTTCTGCAAAACGAGACACGCGACAAGAAAAAATCAGGTTAGGTTGAATTCCGTTTACAATTCATTCGTTGTTATTTACCTGTTTCTTAACGGCAACCATATTGAACGTTTAAGCGACAAAGTATCTCTGTATGTATGAAAAGTAAATTTAAAATTATTAATTAAATTGCTTTAACTTTTTCCCCGAGGAAGTCAAAATGAAAACACACCCACCTTAGCCGACTGACGATGTCAAAAAGAAAGAACACAGCAAGAAACGGAAACACGCTACCTCTGCAAGGGCTGCCAACTGCATTGACTATTGTGTGATGGTAGGCAGCCCTGCGAATGTAGGCATGCTACGATGACTGAAGCAAACACTTATCGAAAAGTGTGAAAAGAAAATTAAACTATATTTTGCTAAAAATATATATGTACAAATATGATCTTTAATTTTAATACAAATTAGGTAGTTGATAGGTTTATTGAATATATTCATTAAAGCAATTTATTTACTACAATTACTGAAATCGATACTCATATGACTATCATGCAAAAGAGTCATGCCAAGTCATCGATAAACGCATAAAAGCATATGTGCGCCCATATGTTGCTGGCCTCGCATGTATATGTATATGTGTGTGTGTGAAATTGTGATATTTTGAATACTCGCACATGTAGCACAACTCTAGCATAAACATGCATAAGAGAAAAACTCCCAAATCTGTAAATAAACCACCGCCAATCCAGGCAGTTCCCAAAAAAACCGCATTTGATGGCGACAACGATATACAATTCGAACTGGAACTCTGCTGGTGCGTGCAACAATTGCAGACGGCACTGGATAGCGGCAAGTTGAACCAAAAAGTTGGTGAGTTTAAAAAAAATATATAAGACGTAAATGAAAGTAATAAAAACATTAATGCTCTTCGATCTATAGCGGAGGATACGGCCAAGAACCTAAAAACCTTAACAAGTCAGACGGCACCGCTTATCAAAAAGCGGCAGGTTATGAAGCTCGCCCTGGGCGATTATCGTGCGAAAATGCAGCAAGAGGAGAAGAAAATGTTACTGGGTAAGGAAAGAGAGAATAACCATAAATTAATATTATTAATAACATGCAATTTGCGTATAAGGGGTATGTCAAGGGAAATGCATCATAGATGCATGCTGTCTCCTTCTAATCCATGCATGTCTTGTCTCTTTCTACACGATACTAACGCATTTCCAACCCATTCCTTTTTTCAGCTTCCAAACAAATTAAATTCACACCATCTGCCGATGCAAATAAGAAATCGAGTTTTGTCAAGAAGTCCGCCCTACTAACATCGGGTGCAGATTTCCGTTTTAATTTCACCGATCCATCAACGGGAGGTACCTACAATATCGAAGAGAATAATGTCCAACCCATTGAGTCGACAATAACAACAACAACGTCCACAAGCAACAGCAGCAGCAGCATCTTTGGTGGCAACTCTGGCGGCAGCCAATTCAAGTTCAACTTTGCCATCGATAATGATGCAGATGATATCAATATGGCTGGATTAGCGTTAAAATAGTTTAAGTAACAGAATTACAAAAAAAAATAAAAACAAAACAAAGTTAATCTTATCAAAAGTTGTGCACTTTTTATTGGGGCATGGAAAGTATATAAAAGACGGCAATACAGAATTTTAAATGTTAGTCAGGTTTTCTTTTATTTAAAATTTTTTTTTTTTTTTGTTTATTAAGCAAAACGTAAATTTGCTCCTTAGTTCTAAGCCCATGGATCGGCAACATTATTTGTGTTTCTCAAAATTCTTAAATACTTCTTTTTTTTTGTTTTGGGCTCCTCCGCTTGTACAACTCAAGTAATGCAAGTTTACAAATATATATATATATATATATACGTATATATATATATTTATATTTGTGCATATGTATATTGGCTTGTGTTGTGTGTGTCAATGGAATAGTTTGCGTTTATCTTTAAACTGTTTGGGAACTAGGATGTGTTGTTATTGTTGTTGTCAAGTTGCCGCCAGTTTGCTGCTGATAAACCTCGATGGTGTCGCCCTCCTCCATTTCCAGTGAGGTTGGCGTATCGTTCTCATTGATCGGCTGTCCATCGAATCGAAATCGCACAACTTGCATGGAAAGGCCCTGCAAAGATATATATATGTGATATATATTCGTAAGTTTTAATCCATTGTGATTGCAACTTACCGCTCGATCACAATAGGCATTCATCAGTTTGCGCAGCGGAGTGTGTTTCTTGATTTTGAATTGAACGACAGCATTATCCTGGCCCAAGACCTTCAAGTTGATATGCTCGGTTTCAGTCTGTAACAAAAAAAAAAAGAGTATGGCGAATCGGTTAGACAAAAACAATTGCATAGATACATTTTTTTTTTTCTACAGTTTTCCCGCTCTTTTTCACCAGCAAGCCGGCATTTTGAAAATGGCGCGAATTTTCCCGGTCAATACTAGCGCATTGTGTGGGAAGCAATTTCTTTTTTCAACATTTTGCAAAAAAAAAAAAAAAAAAAAAAACATGTTTCATTCTTTTGCATGCTTGAATTGACAATTTGAGACAGTGTGTGTGCGTGCGTGTGTGTGTGTGTTTGCAGATGCACATGTATTAGTGTAAAATACATCCGCACTTTCAACCGGCTTTGTTTTTTGCACACACAAGGGTAGCAAATTTTCAAGTTCAAGTTACAACTGTTTAAACGGTATTCCCCTACAAATTTCGCAATATATTTACCTTTTTTTCCTCGCTCATTGTTAAATATTATTTAAATTTATTAATTCCTTAGCGTTTCACTCGATCAAAAACTGAGAATGTGACAACACAATCAACGTTGTCAGTGAAGTGAATTTGATACAAAAACAGAAGCAACGATAAAGCGATAGTTATCGGTGTCGTGTCGTGAATGATCGAAATGGTCGATTAATTCGAACTTGTTCATTTCGTTCACTTGGCTAAATTGCGATCGTCGATTATCAACAGTAACGTGTTCGATAATAAAAATGCAAAATATTATTTTTAATAAAATATTTGAATATAAAAATAAATCAAGTAATGAAAATGCCATGTGCTTTATTTTTGAATAATACGATAATCTTTATTCTATTAAAGGTAATATGAAAAATACTCAATATGGAAGTTATTACTTGTCTATACATAATACATACATACGCTGCTGCATGTATAATCTGTTTATATACTTTGTTGTTTTTTTTTGTATGTTACTTTTACAATATTATTCTCTATTCTTATGTACACACATTGTTTGTTGATTTTACTTTGGTTTCTTTTTTCTTTGCTCATTTGGTTTTTCCATTTGAATTGATTGAATATATTTGTTATCATGTTATTACATCTGCACGTCTGGAGCATTTTAAATTCAATGTATGTATGTATATTGTTTTTATTGTATTCTCTGATATGCATTTATTTAATTATTAATTGTTATACACATACATGGACATACATATAAGTTGCACATGTGAAAGTAACGGAATGAACCAGTTCCGAATTCCGCTCACAATTCAAAACTAACGGAAACGGAAAGGTTCCTTTCTCCAAAAGTTGATCTTGAATATGTTTATTAATTCGTTTCGTTTTAGATGAAAAGAAAAGATCTGTTTAAAATATATATGTATATATGTAAATTAAGAGAGTTTTTCTTTTCATTCGAATAAGCATAATTCTTAAGAAAGAAAACGCAAAACGATAAAATTCAATTCGATCGAAAAGATTTTCAACCTGATTATCACACAGATCGTAAATAAAGAATAGATTGAATAAATCTTTTTGAAATTTAATTAAGAGTACATCTTTTGCTCTCTTTTTTTCCACATACATACATACAGGAAAATGTAGGGAAAAGGTAAGATATATCTAAAAATCAAGGGTCACATACACATACCATCCATACATATGTATGTATGCATTTACTAAGTTTAGTTAGTTCGTAATACACATTTAGATGTTTGAAAAAGCTTAGCAATTAAATTGAAGTTATCTAAAAATATACAAAAATTACAATCGAAAATGAATTGTCGTCTAACTACTTATGTATATATATATATATCATCGATCGTTGATACACACAAATACTTTGAAATGTTCACTACACACACATACATATATGTATACTATGTTCTAGTGTTTGGAGCGAGCGAGTGGGTTGTGGGGTGTGGCACACAGATACATACGTATATATACAGGATACAGATACATATATTCAGCTTGTCGCGTAGAGCAATAAACATTTCGAGGTATAAAAAAGCGATTTCTGTTTGGGTTTCGACTAGCTGATTAAACACATTCAATTATTATTTTTTGTCTCGTTTTTTTCTTTTTTTTTTTTTTTTGTTAGAAAAAACTTTACAATTACAGGTATATAAGTAGTTTTTTTTGTTTATCAACAATAAATTCCGATAGATTGCAGCTGAATATATGCATGTACAGTGATATTTGTATGTATGCGCACACACTCTAAGTTCGCCGCATGTTAACGTGTCGGGGGCATTTATTAGAAAATATATATATATATTTTATACATATAATCGTATTCATATATGTTCTTTTCATATACATACTATATGTGTGCATGCAAGATCTATACCTAACTATACTATATATGTATGTAGTATCTGATTACCCGCACTAACTGGAGTTGAGCAATTTCTGGTATTGTTTTTTTTTTTTAACATTATAAATACTTATGTATCGTCTACCATTATCGTATTATGTAAGTTGGTTTGCATTTCTTTTTTTTTAAATATACATATATCATCATCATCATTATTATTATTGTTGTTATTGTTGTTGGTAGGTAGGCGGCCTTGATGGTTAAGTATTTGTTCCATTTTTTTGTTGGTTAAGTTGTTTGTCGTTTTTCTCTCATATTTTCTGTGGGTCTAACAACGTACATCGTGCATCTTACATAAGTATTATATGTAAGCATATATTGTATGTATGTAGTATGTTTAGCTGTACTATGTACATTTGTGGGTAGTAATAGAACCTAGTTATAGTGGGGCATACAGAGGCATTTCATGTACTATTCTCATCTCTAACCTTCTCTTCTTCTTCTCATCTCTTCTCTTTTTCGCACTGTACAGAGTGGCATTTTTTTTTTCAGCCTGACTGTCGTCTTACATTGGTATCACAATTGGAGAATGCCTATCAAGAAGCAATCGGTTTCTCATTTTGTTTGTTATGCTTAATAAATAGCGGTACGCATACACATACATAAACTGACAAGCGCCACTGTTCAATCAGAGCGGAACTACAACTGGAACTGGAACTGGTGGCAAATGTGAGTTGTACATATAGAAGAGACATACATATACATATATATATAAAACTGATTAATCCGCCACAAACGGAACTAAACATTGAGAATCAGTATACTATATATAATATATATATGTGGTATATAGCATATACATACACATAAATGGAGGCGTATATAAGTTATGTACATAAATGTTTTGGTTTCTTTTTTTTTATATATATATTAATACACATATATATATATAAAAGTACAAAATGTTTGTGTTTTTTTTTTAGCTTTTTGTTTGTTTATCTTTGTTCTTTGCAATTATGTACTAATTTATCTAAAAGATTTTTGCCTCTTGTGTTCCGTGTCTTGTATTGTGAATGCATATTTATTTTTTTTTGTCTTGTATGTCTGTAGGTACTTTGACTTTAAGACTACCCTGATCGAAAATCCATCGTGCATAACCTCAACAATTCGCTCGGCTGAGTGAAGTGAGGTTAGATGCGGTGCATGCCGCCTCTCTCGCGCTCTCTCTCTCTGTCTTTCTACTGCGATTTGTTGCATCGATTACTAATCGATATTATCGATCATTTTGATCAGTGTAGTTGCAGTAGTTAGAAGCTTGTTTAAGGTACTTAAATGTTTCTGTTTAAATTTCCATTTCAGTGGTAAGTTTAGATATACACACACACACACAGCACACACGTGTCTGTTATGTACGTGTGCGTGCATGTATGTGTAGGTACATATTCGAATATATATATTTCTCAATAGTTTTCGTTTTCAGTTTTTTTTTTTTTTTTTTTTTTTTTTGTATTGTTTAAAATTATCTTTGGGGGTTTTTTTTTTGTTTTTCGCATACTATTTTTGCAACCGAGAGGCGGGAAACAAAGAACACACGCACATTCATAATACACAGAGATACATATATGTAGAGAGATGTCTATATATATATTATGCATAATATAATACATTACAATTTGCATAATATTGTTGTATACCGTTATACACGTTCGCTATGTAGGAGGAATTTGCTGACCGTAGTTATACTTAATGTTCTGTATTTTATGTACTATATATATATAGTACTTTATATCTTTCTTATAGTGAGTTAATGTCGCTTATCGGGGGACTGCTCATATTTGTAGCTCAAGGCTCTGTCTAATCGTATTTACAACGTTACAATATTGGTAAGTATATGTTTATATGGATTTATGTTAGGTTTTTTACAAGAGATGTACAATAATATGGATAAGCTATATATGTAAATAAAAAATGCTTATTCGTTTTTCGCTTTGTTTTTCGATTTTTTTTTTTTTGAAATTAAAGTAAACATTTATATAGCATAAGGTATTTTTCACGTAAGCCCGTATAAAAAGTATAAAATTGTTGTTACTTTATTTGTTTTTATAAAAATTACAAATGTTCATATAAAAATAGATATACGTACACATATAAAAAAAATGAAGTCAAATAGTAATACACACACATATATATATATATTCATATTCATATTCATATTCATATTATTATGAATAAATCATAATCATAATCATAATTATAATCATAATCATATTTATAATCGTATTCAATATATTCATATTCATGTCCATATTCAAATAGGCCACACACAAAAAAAAAAAACAATTGTGAATTATTTGAATTTAGAAGATTAGCCTCGGCTAGCCGAAGTTTGCATACCCTTTTTTTTCATTCTTCTTTACCCATACAAAGTTGTGAGAGAACTTAGGGAATTTCAAACTGATAGAGAATCGAAAAGAAATAAACCCATGAGTTATACCGAAATTTATTGTCACCCTTCGGCGGTGTTTTCATGTTTTTTTTCTTTTTTCTTATTTTTTTTTCTTTGCTTTTTTCTAACATTTCTATTATTCCGTGCCTTTTTTAGAGGGGCTTCAACGGACGGGGCGACGCAACGATCGTACGAGTTGATGATATTATCTGCTGAACTCGAGAACTATTTATGTACATACATATGGCTAACCTAACAGTTACTATATATATATATATAGTAGTAGTCTATACAATATTATATTTATGGGAAACAGAGGGTATCATGTGTGTGTGTTTTGTGTACTCTTTAAAGGGTATGCAGATCAATCCAATATATAAAAAAACTCTCTCTTCTCGCTTCTCTTAGCTCTATAACTATTTCAAAAACTTAATGTCAAGGATTATAAACTTTCGGATCGCTTTTCACTTTGTTTTTTTCTGGATTTTTGTTTTTGCTGTTTTTTGGTATTCTATTCTTCCACTTAATATGTATAACAATTTGAAAAACAATTAGTTAAGAAGTTCTAAAAAGGTTTTTCCGTTCTACTTGCCCTCGCGCGTGTGTGTGTGTGTGTGTGTGTGTGTGTTGTATCTATTATCTTGTATATACTTTATCTTATCTGAGATGCGAGTTACGATATATCGAGAGACAGCACATGCATTGGTAGAGGGGAGGGGGGAGGAGATATATCTAAGTATGTACATCTGTTAAGGTCGAGGATTTTCGCTGTTGTTTCATCTTCTTCTTTGTGGGTGAAAAGATACAATTAACAAAATTTTATATTTCTATGCCCATGGTGTGTGCGTGCGTGTGTGTGTGTGAGTGTGTGGATATGGATATATATTTTTATATATATATTGTGTTTTGAATTCTCACACACACTCCACACACACACACACACACATCATATACATCATATATTTCTTTCTATATAGAAAGAATTCTGTACTGCATTTTGTTATAATTATTTTTGCTTTCTCTTTTTTTTTTCTCTCGTTTTAAATGTTCTTTTTATACCGTTTCTGTTTTTGTTTTTGTTTCTACTGCTGCTGCCATTGTGGTTGGCATTGCTGGCGGTTGCACAGTCTGGCCACTCGGCCTCAGGTAGCCCTGGCAGCTCTGGCGGGGGAGGGGGAACGTTTCGTCCCTTTTAATTGGCCACCAAAAGTTGCTGATAGCTCGAACCGGTGCCATAGAATGAGTTGAGGCTGTCGATGAGTTTGCTATTGCTGGCAGCAGCAGCTGCTGTCGAGGAGTCCTGTTGCTGTTGCTGCTGCTGCTGCTGCTGTTGCTGATTGTTGTTGTTGTTGCTGTTGCTGTTGTTGTTGCTGTTGTTGATGCTGCTGCCATTATTGGTCATATTGCTATTGCTGGCACCCGATGAATTGTTGCTGCCACCGCCGCTGCTGCTGTTGCTATTGTTGCCGCTGCTGCTGCTGTTGTTGGCCAACATTGTGGTTGCTGTTGTGGCTGCAACGGCTGCTGCAGCTGCTGCTGCTAATGTTGGTGTTGGTGTGCTTGTTGCTGCCGCAGCTGCTGCTGCTGCTGCTGTTGCGGCAGCGGCAGCGGTAACAGCAACTGTTACTGCATTCAGGCTGCTGCTGCTGTTGGACACAACTGTACCCACAGTGGGTGTACCAATGGGGCTGCTATCGAGCGACGAATCGCCGCCACCGACAACAACATTTGCAACCTCCTCAATGCCAACACCAACCGCAATGCTGCTGCAATCCACGTCCATGTTGAAGCAGCTCTCGCTGCTGTTGGCGTGCTCCAATTGATGATGTTGCTGCTGCTGCTGTTGCTGCTGCTGTTGCTGATGATGCTGCTGCTGTTGCTGCTGCTGCTGCTGTTGATTGACTGCAGCCATGGCAGCAGCTGCTGCATTGGCATTCACATGTCCATTGGCAAAATAACATGGTTCCAGGTAAGTACTGAAGCTATTCCCACCTGCAGCGGCTGCTGCAGCGGCGGCGGCGGCAGCGGCAGCTGGTCCATATAATCCCAAATTGGCTGCATCTGCAGCAAATTGTGGCTCAAAGAGTCCACGTTGTCCATTGTATTGCGTATACAGGCCCATTGCAATGTTGGGATAATAGAAGGGATCACCGCCTGTGGCTGTGGCACCGCCGCCAGCATTGGGTGGGCCGCCCAGCGCCAGTGGGTTGGGCGATAGCGAACGTGCCGGCGACACTGCATCGAGTGCTCCATAAGCGGCACTAGCCGACCCGGCGACACTGTGTCCATGATGCAATTGTTGCTGCATAGCGCGTTGCTTGATGTAGTTGGAGAACTCAGTGGGCGACATGCGATACGAGCTGCTGCAGCGGGAGAAAGAGAGAGTAAGGATGAGCGTGTGTGACAGAGAGGGAAGGCGACATTAATTGCTACCTATTGGTGCGCTTGGAGCTGGTCTTCAGTTTGGTGCTGCCGAATTTCGTCTGGGCAAAGGTGGCCGTGGTGAAGGTGAGTGGTGCCTGGGCAGCTCGCTGCACAAAGGCGGCGGCTGTGGCGGCAGCAGTCGCGCTGTTGTTGCCAGCAGCGAGACAGGCACCGCCAGAGCCGCAGCCATTGGGATTTGGGCTGCCCTTGTAGGTGGGCGAACTGGAGGCGGCCGAATGTGGCGATGAGCCCGGCGGAGGCATTGGCATCGGTAGCGGCAATGCCTTTGGGCTTAAGCTCAGATTATTCATCGTGGTGTTAACCGCATCGATGGGACGAAAGCATTGTGCCTCCGGATTGAAGGTTTTGGTTACCTCACGGTCCGCCGAATGACTATCCTCGTGATTCTCGTTATTCTCCGTGTAGAGTATCTATAGAGGGAGGATTGGAAGAGGGAGAAGTGTGAGATAGAGATGGCGAAAAACTATCGCAAGCACCATAGACAGAAAAGAACTTCTGGCGATAGTACTAGCGATAGTTTTATATTTTTAAAGGCCTTACGATAGTAGTATCGATAGTTTTGCAATTTCTTTGCCTACTATCGATAGTTTCGCAGTATTAGAACCTATGCTAGCGATAGTTTTAAAGTTTAACGATGCTACTATTGATACTTTTGCAACTTTCTTGCCTACTATCGATAGTTTCGCAGCATTAGAACCTATGCTAGCGATAGTTTTATAGTTTCAAAGTCTAACAATGCTACTATCGATACTTGTGCAACTTTCTTGCCTACTATCGATAGTTTTGCAGCATTAGAACCTATGCTAGCGATAGTTTTATAGTTTCAAAGTCTAACAATGCTACTATCGATACTTGTGCAACTTTCTTGCCTACTATCGATAGTTTTGCAGCATTAGAACCTATGCTAGCGATAGTTTTATAATTTTAAAGCCTTACGATGCTACTATCGATACTTTTGCAATTTCCTACCCTACTATCGATAGTTTTGCATACGATAGTAACTCGTTTGCGAAAGTTTTCATCACTAACCTTCACAGCACCCTTCTCGCCAATGCGATAGGAGACCTCACCGGGATCTACCCAGACAGATAGCTCATTGGGTAGATTCTCAAGTATATCGCTAATGGGAACACCGCTCTCTCGCGCCGCACGTGCCACCACCGAGTCAATGGGATCTCCGGTCTTCAGGCATCGGTACGCCGAACCCTTTAAACGAATAGAAGAATAATATTTAATTGTGATAACAGAATGTAGTTCCAGCTGTTGTACCCACCTTGAAGGGCTTCTCCGGGTACCAGTGTCCTTGGAATTTGTCGCGCAGCGCCTTCTCGAGTTCCTCTCCGAATATATTGACTCGTCGTCTCGGTAGTTTATTATACAGATACGAGATGACAAAATTCAAGGCCACTTGTATTTCAATATGCATTTTGGTAGATGCAGATGCAATTTGGCTATCTCTTTCTTTCGCTTTCTTTTAAGACTCTTTCTTGCTTTCTCGTCTTTCTTTGCTCTCTTTCTCTTAAGACTCTTTCGTGTCTTTTTTCTGGGGCTGGTGGTTTTTTTTTTTTTTTTTTTTTTGTTGGCTAAGTCTGTTGTTTGGTGCTGCTGCTGATGTTGTTGCTGTTGCAGTTGTTTCTGTTGTTGTTGTTGTTGATGTTGCAGTTGTTGTTGCTTTTGTTGTTGTTGTTCTTGGTGGGTGTTGGTAGTGGGGAGAGGGGGGCGAGTTTTATTTTGGCAGCGTTTCGGGTTTTATTTACGTTTGCCTATTTGTTTCTTCTGTAGCACAACTTCTTCAACTACTTTCAATATCCACTTTATGATAAGAATTTTGAATATGTTTTATCCAAATCGTTGGCTTTTTGCTTCTCTACTGTATATATACATATGTATACATATATGTACATACAACAGATATGTGTATATATGCAAAGGCATATACATATACATACAGCTAGTATATGTATATAGATAGAGAGTGGGGGATGGGGGGGGGGGCTAGGGTGGTTGTTTGGTGCTGCTGCTGCTTCTATTTGTTTGGGGCTTCCTTCTTGGTCTTCGGGTTCTTCTTCTGCTTCTGCTTCTCCTTCTTCTGCTTCTGCTTCTTCTGCTTCTTCTTCTTCTTTGTCTTAGTCTTTGTCTTCGTCTTCGTCTTTGTCTTCTTCTTCTACTACTTCCTTTTTTTGTTTTTTGCTAATTTTTAAAAATGTCGTTTTATATGTTGTGTAGTGCAAGTTTCTATATAATATGTTTGTTCAACTGTTTCTCTGTGTCGAATGAGAGTTGTGAGTTCTCCATTGAATTGAGTGTTTCTCATTCAGTTGACTTTGTAAGCGTAGTTAACTAGATGCTATGCCCAGATTTACTATATATATACAGTATATAGTATATTTGTGTAGTAGTAGTAGGGTATAAGTGTGTGTTTGTGTGTGTGTGTTGGGAGGTACGGCAATCCTTAAAGTAACTTCGTATATGCCTCAGCTGTGTTTACTCTATAAGTAGTATCTTTATTCTATATATATATATATATATATATATTTGCCTATCAGTTTATCATCCGTTCTATTGCTTCTCCAAACTGTCTTTACTCTGAATTTTCTATTTTTTATTTATTATTTTTTTTTTTTTTTTTTTTTTGGCAATTATTATTGTTCGTTTAACTCAATGCCAAAGCAGTGTGCAGAGATGATCATAAGAATAATACCTGAAAGAAGAAAGAAAAAAAAAACAGAATTAGTTGGTTGGCATAACTGGAAGATATATCTATATAGTAAGATAATACTGCAAGCTCTAGAGAATTCCCAGTTTTAGCTTAGTTCCCAGTTCGGGTTTTCTTTAGAATCGCAATGTTTTAACCTCGTAAACCTCTTTCTTTCTCTCCTTAATCTATATGATATTTCTTTGCTTCTATTGTCATTTAATTTTCGAAGATCGTTTAGCCCCCGGAAAAAATGTTGGCATACACAAAAAACTCCACAACAACAAAATAACACAAAAATAAACAAGAAAACAAAAAAAAAAAAAAAAATATTGCAAAAAAAAGAAAACAAAGAAAGAAACACAAGAAGACACATCTTTGGTTCGATCTACACACACACTTTCTTTTGATAATGAAACGCGTGAAGGAAGACGATGAAAAGATATTACGGCGTAAGCGTATGCGTTTGAGGTTTAAGCGCCTCGTACGATCCGTTGTGATGAATATACAATTTCTGGATGAAACCGATGAGGCGGGAATATCAATGAATGTGAAGAAAAATGTTGCATTTCTGGTTAGACAAAAGCGTAAAACAGGCATTCTAACGGTTGCGGTAAGTATGGTTTATCGATAGATCGCCTATCGACCTATATACGATTATTTTTTAGGAAAAATCCCTGCTACGCTCTTCTCCCTCCTATCGCACTATAGAGGATCGTAAGAAGTTGTGCATGATTGTCGCCAATCTGACCTGCTTTGGTCGTATACCGCCGGTAAAGAGAGAGAGAGAGAGAGAGAGAGAGATATCGATAACTCGATAGTTTTTTTTTAACTTTATTATAATATTACAGAAATTACGCGCACGATTGGTGCCCCATCTGAAATTCCAATTAATACATGCCGATCGTGTGATCATCAGAGAGAATAATGTACCCATATATCTTTATTTCGTAATATCGGGTGAGATCGAAATGAAGAAATCGATATACGATAAAGTGGGTGACAACACTAAGTAATATATGTAGATAAGTTGATATTATATTTCTTTCGATAGAATGGCAAGCGAATTGGTAATATAGCTGAGGCCATTATAGGACCCGGCGATTGGCTTGGCGAAGTGGAGATACTGGAGCATTGTGTTCGACTTAATACCTATGTGACCATTTGTGAGTTAGATGAGACATATATATATATATGTTTCTTTCTATCTTTTTTATCGCAGCTCAATGCGAAATCCTTTCCATAACCGAGGAGGTATTCATGGATATTGTGGGACCCTTTATGAAGAAACAATGGCAGGAGAAGAAGCTTGCCCTGAAATCGCTTAACTATTTCGATCATCTAACAGAATCGCAGGTAAAAAAAAACTAAACTATAACTATTCCCTATATACTGTATAGGGTTCTCCCTCTCTATCTCTAGGTTGTACGCGCCTGTTCGAACTGTCAGCTAATGCAGTTTGATCCATTGGAATCGATTTTCTCCGATACCCGAGGAGCTCTACATTGTGTACACTTTATATTGAGCGGCGAATGCGTCATTGTACAGTGCCTCAAAATGAAGGTTGAGAAGGGTATTATTTATTTTTCATATTCCTGCTCATGGTTTCGATTCTACAGGTTTCGAAAAAGAAAGGCAAAACCATATACGAGCTATGCTATGTGCCCGATACACAAGGATATGAGCACGATAAACCCTTAAAATCTATTGGCAGTTCCTTTGAGAATGTAATACAGGAAACGAATATGTTATTGGATACTAATTTCAATCTACAAGATGTATTGGCATCCTCGATCTCGGATAAAGATAAAGACAAAGAAGAAGAGGAAAGACAAGTGGTAGGGAAAAGCAAACATCTCACAGTTATCCGATATTTTATTTCTATATATCCTTTTCTAGAAACGAAAGCTCGGTATAGCCGAAATCGAAGCTAATTGCCGAAAACTTGGATTCGATAGATCCAATCAGCTATTACATAGAACGATATCAAAACAACGATCGCACTCGATAACAAAGATACATCAGCATAACGTATCCATTGAATTATCAATGGAAGAAGAAGATATATATCAAACAATAACCGATAATTTAATTGTGGAATGTATCGAAGAAGCTATAGACGAAATAACAGATTGGAGTGCAGAATCCGATTCATTATCAATTAATATAATAGGTCAATTGTCGACGAGGCGAGAGTATGTGCCAGAGATTGTGAGAGAGCCATCGATTGAATATATAACTCCAAAATTCTCAATCCATAATGGTATGACAACTAGCACAGATACATATGAGACGGTACCGCTGGAATCTAGTATCGAAAGTAGTGATTCCACACCGATGCCAACGATTCATATACCCCAAGATGATATGGAAACACGTTTCATTGAGGTGGGTTCCCTCACATATGGCGGAATCTTTGGGTTGGGCGAGAAGATGACACATCGTGTGATTATGGCACGTACAAATGTCCAATGTCTGCTATTGCCACGCTATTGGCTCATGGAGGAGGATCAAAATCCTGGGCATGTCTGGCAACGACGTAAATTCTATCTAGAAAATTGTATACCATCACGGGAGGAACTCTTTGGGAATTTCCTTAAAACACGACGTTGGGATAAATTTAAAGAGGATTTCATACAGAGTACACTGGATCCGAAAAGTGTGAATAGTACGCATCCTGAAGATATACCCATTATGAGTCGCATTGTTGAGTTACGCGATGATAATTGATGGAAGACGAGAAAGACAAAGGGTTCCCCCCAGGGGGGGAGCCTCAGCTTAAATTTTGAAGTGCAGAGAAAGATGAAGAGGATTAGGATTTATCAAAAATTAGGTTTATGCAATTTTAAAGGCTTCAACTATTTAAGGCAAAGTTATTATAGCAAATTCTTGTAAATCTCGAAGTATTATATAGCTCTTGCAGAGTTACTAAATTTTAAGGTAAGACAATTTTGAATACAGAATTTCGTTACACTTAAGTTATTCGTTGATTTATTGCACGAATTTGAAGGTTTCAATTATATATATATATACACTATAAAAAAAAAAAAAAAAAAAAAAGATATCCATATCTGCTTATAAGCACTTCACACTTTTTAATTAGTTTAGACTTAAAAGATAACACATTTTCCGGCTAAACTGAATTCCTGAACCGCTTCTGGCTTAACTGTATAACAAACGTTATTTACCAACACTGGCCACGAGGTGTGTCTGTGTGTGTGTGCCTGCGTGTGTGCGTGTGTTTGTACGTCATTCGCGACACCTAAATGTCATGCACGTATATAGGTTAACCATGGCCACAAGAGCACGAAAAAAGAGCACGCGTCGCACTATGTTGAAACTGGCACAGTGCATAGAGAGTGCCGAGTGCCCTCTCTTCTCTTCTCTCTCCTCTCTTTCTCTGCCGAACTGCATCCCGTAAGTGGAGCAGAGCTTGAGCTTTTTTTTTTTTTGTTTTTTTTTTTTTTGTTATGCTTTTCGCAGCTGAAAGCGCAGCTGCTCTGCGTATGCGCGATGACATTTCGACGACTTCAAGAGCTCACACACACACACACACACACACACGCACGCACACATTGAGCACTTATGCTGCTGCTGCATGGAATGCACTCGCATACACACCCCCTATGCACACATATACATATATGTATATATATATATATATGTATGTGTGTATATAGTGTGTACACGTATGTGCATGCAAATCTGAGCTCTAGACGCGCGCACTGAGTGAAGGCCGCGCGCACAGTTGTGTAGCTCAATCCCTTTTCGTGAGCGGGAGGGGGGGTCTAAGCAGGGGAGGAGGGGTCAAATTGTGATGTATGTTGTACCATGTACTATATATCCACACATATACATAAATAAGCTAGATATATGTACCATACACACATGTGTGAGCGAGTATGTGTACCGAATGTGCTATGGACATAGACTAAAATAGAAACTGCGTCTTAAAGGTTACAGTCATATAATGTATGTTACAAAGAACAAGACTATATATACATATATATAGTTTATCTACCTATCGCTTATCCAGCTATCGTGTTTCGATCTATCGCATTTCTAGCTATCGTTTTAGCCTGCATATATCTACGATAAACAATTAACGCAGATCAAGCACATATGTATGTATTATTATGGGTACATATTCTTGTACCCAATTCGTGTGTTACAAATTTAGGTACAAATGTACCACTTGTAGAATAATATGTTGAGCTTAAAGTGCAAAGTTTCTTTATACATTTTTTTTAAATTATATTTTTGAGTCAATTCTACTGGTTCTCATTGTAGCTAATAATTGTACCCAATTTTTTTTTTTTGTAAGATCTTTGAATATGCGTGTAAATTATCAGTGCTTTTTTTTGCCTTTGAACTATAATAATTTTAGGGGATGTATTTATCCAAAATTGGACCTTAGCTTATAAAAACTATTGAAAAAACAGACTACATAATTATTTGAACATTGTTTTCACAACCTTGCTGCTTAATCAATGTTTTTTCTTGCCGTCTCAAGGTGTAGTACATACTAGGTACAATCATCATTATTTTATCTCAACTTTGCCTTGAGGTACAAACTTGCGCTGAGTCCTTCTTCTATTTGTGTTTCTATCTCTATCAAGTTGGCCTTGGCAACTGTACTCGAGTTGCAACTGCAAAAGCAAAGTCATTAAAATCTTCTCAAAAATGCAGAGAAAAGACCTTTCCACTCGGTATGTGTACCCAACCTCCCTCCCCTTCAGCTTCTTCTTGCTGCCTCTCTCTCTCTCTCCCTCTCTCTTGACTTACTTCGGTCACATTTGACCTTCAACGCGTGGCGTACAAGTTATTCGAGGTATTATCTTAATTGCGCGTATTAATCCTTGAATGAACGCGCGTACCCACTTGACTTGACTCCCTCCCAAATTCGCTTCCCTCCCCCCGCCCCCTTTTGATTTTCTGCCTTAACCTCACTTTTCTGCTTTCATTGTCCCAAGGTAGAGTGTATTATTTATTTATATGCATGGTAAGAGGGGGAGGGGGGGTTGACTTGAAGAGGGGCTCGCTGCATGTGTCTGTGTGAACTTGAGAAAGCTCAATTTTCACTTTTATGCATGCACGTACATGCACACACACGCCCCCAGACAGCACAGCACACAGGGTTGCCAGATGCGCGCACAATTAAAGATGGAGACCCCCCTCTGGATAGGCTACATCCGCCGCTGGAGAGCAGGCTGAAGGTTGCTTTCATTATTGTTGTTTATTTATAGGCCTGCTCTCTCTCACTGTGTGTGCGTGTGTATGTGTGTGTGTGTACCTGTGCATGTAAATTTTCCTGTGTTGGGTCAAAGTGTCGTCGTCGTCGTTGTCGTCGTCATACCTTTTAAATCAACCTTTAAAACTGTTGGCCCAGATTTTATTGATTTTTGCATTGTGTGTGCCACAAAGAGTGCGTCTAAGAGAGCGCAGTACACAGAGAGACAGAAAGAGAGAGAGTGAGAGAGAGAGAGAGCGAGAGCACAAGAGAAAAGGCGCGCAGCTGTTCTTGTTGTTTTTGTTTTTACTTTCACACGCCGTTTAAGCGTCGCCCGTCGCCTGGAATAATGATAATAATCATCATCATAATGAGGTTCTTCCATAATTGTGTGCAACATCGTTTTTCGTGGCCAAGAATACTTTAGGCCAAGTGCTATTTATAGACCCCCCACCCCTCCCCCGCTCTTCCTCCTCGCACGCTCCATGGCCCATGCTAGCGTAATGATATATTGAGTAATCTTTCATCGTGCTATTTTGAGTAAAGTTGAAAGGGTTTCGTTGGCAATGTGAGATTCCCAATAATTTCGTGGGATTCCATAAGTTATTTTCAACTCAAAGGGTATAGAATTTTCTATTGATCCAATTGGATAGGAATATTTTAGGTACAATAATACACATTTTGTAAATTTCATGATTCATTATTGTTTATCAGTTTATGGAGGTACACAGAGTTTAAGGAGTTTCCCCCTGATACGCTATCAACAATTAGCATTGAATTTTTAAGATAAACAATACTATAAAATTCCTCTTATACCCTGTATTTTTTATATTCAATGGTTTTCTTTTTCCTTTTACAATTGATCTTGTGATTATTGTACCTATTGCACTATTGTAGCTATCAATTGTACCATTGTACCTATCAATTGTACCATTGTACCCATCTTTTGTACCATTGCACCTAAAAACACAGCTTAGAGTTACCCTAAAAGTATGCTATGGCTTGCCAGACAACCCTGCTTCACTATTTGCTCTGCCTCTCCCTCTTCCTCTCTCTCCCTCTCGCTTCCGCTCTGATCTATGGCCAGCTGTGGCAATTCAAATATTGATTTTTTATCGCTTCCTGGAATCGATACAATTTTGTATTGTTGTCACTCGTTTTTCCGATATCGCGTTATCGCAAATTGCGTGCTGGTATTATAAAATTGTCGTGCAGTCAATTAGCAGTATTATGTGTAGTAGTTTTTTGTTTTTGTATTTTTGGTATTTTTTGTTGTTGTCTCTCGCACTGTATGTGTGTGTGTCTGTATTTGCTGCGACTTTAATTTAATTAACTTAAGCTGACGATTATGAATACGCGCTGTGATAATGGGCAGGTAAGGAAGGGCATTCACAAGTACACACACACACACACACACACACAAACACTGAGAGAGTGAGAGAGAGAGACATTTGCATACGTGTGCTGCGATACCGAATCGTCTACTGTCTCGAGTGGCCTTCAATTTGCTAGTTTGTAGATAATTAGAGCGTACACACAAACAGACACAAATACGTATGCATGTATGTATGTACATACACTTACGATATTCAGTTTGCTTTGTTATTTTCTTTTTGTATTTTCTTATTTACATGTTACCAATATTGGTTATTTACGTCGCAAGTGCGACGGTGAGTGCGAGCGAGAGCGGCAACGTCAAATTGCGTTCACATGTCGCGTTCGTTCGTTGTTGGAAAAATATTATTGTTTTCCGTTACATCACAAAAACGCAGCCATACTTAATTCTCTATCGGTCTCTGTCTCTGTCACTGTCATTGTCTGTGTCTGCGAGAAGTAACGGTTCTGACTGACTGCCTGGAATCGGTTTGCCTACGACTGCGACAACACTGGGGGAAGGGGAAGGGGAACAGGGGGCGGCGTCGTCATAATCGAACAAGCGAGCGCACGATTACATAAATACGATACACACACACACACACACACACACACACTCTTTTACATATGTACATATGTTTGTGCATATCTCTGCAGCTGACATTTGTCGCGTATTTGTTGTTGTTGTTGTTTGTTTGTTTGTTTGCGACGCCCACAAAATTATCTGTGATTTGCACTTTGCTGTTCTTGCTGTCTTTGCCCGTTTACACAGACTGCTTTGTCTGTGTCTCTGTCTGTGTGTGTCTGTGTGTGTGTGTATGCATTTTTCACTTACAAAAACAAAAACAAAACTGAACACAAGCCTTTTCTATGCATATTGCATAATTCCTTTTAGGTTATTTGGCTGCCGTTTAGCACATCGCTTCGAAACGCAGCGAGCTGAACACACACACACACGCACTCGAATAGAAACGAAGCAGCAGACAGACACACACAAAACGGAGGCGGACACAGCATCACACGCACACACTTACACCAACGCGCGTGTGTCTCTGTGTGTGTGTATGAATATTATTACAAGATCGCAAAGACACTAAATTATCTTTTTACTCAAAATTTTCACTATGGAGACTAGTCCAACGTCAGCGACAGCGTTTGCCTCTCATCTGCTGCGACACACACACTCGCACACACACACACACGCATAGAACGCAGCGCAAGAGCGAGAGACGATGTCGCAGGCACCCACAACTCGCTCAGCTCACGTACCCGAAACAGGCTGTCGGATATTTACGTTTTGTCCGCTCTCCCCCACACACACACACACACACACACACGCAGTAGGCATCAGCAGGCATGGAGAGAGATTCTGCCCAAGACAATTTGCCAAAACAACACAAAACAGGTGACAGCTCTCGCGCGTGTGTGTGCGTGCAAGTTTTGTGTACGTTTTTCTCTTACACACGAAGAGCGCAACGCAGCGTAGCGCAAAAATGCCAAAGCATTCCCCTCCCCCTCCCCAATCCCCTCTCTCCATCCACACACTACTGCAGTAACGCAGTAATGGAACGCAGACAAGTTTGTGCTTGCCTCAATTTGTCGCAATTATAAAATGTTTTGCTCGCACTAAAATTATTCTTATCATCCGCTTGTTATTATTGACAATGAAAAGCAAAAAAAAAAAAAACAAAATACGAAAAAAAACAGCACACACACGTTATTATTTGCGGGAACAGCTGATGCCATTTAATGTAATCGCGCAACGAAAACTGTTCTCGGGCTGCTAATTTGGGCTGTTAGCTGCAAACAAACAAATATCCAACACACACACACACACGCAGACACACACACACACACACACAATCACATGTATGTACGTAAGTGACGGTAAAACTAAGGCACATGATTTTTTTTATCTGTGCACACACGAAAATTGAAACGACAAATAGTCGGTAAATATGTATAAACATGCTTGTGTGTGCGTGTGTGTGTGTGTAAGTACGATATTTAACATGTGTACATACACGTCTAGCGACACTCGCAGCTCGCCCACACGACTACGATAAATGCCAAATGACGTTAGTATACACTAGCGTACAGATGTACCATCATACTAACGTATGTACCTATATCTGTATATCTGTTGTACATATATACACATTGTACGTACGAAATTCGCAGAGCTGCCAACTTTGCACAATGCATATGTATTTGGCTTATCGAAATCGAATTGAATACATAATAGGTACATACATATGTACATACGTACAAAGTTTTGCACCAGCAAACTATCTGCATACATAGAAATGTACTCATGGTACATACGTACATATCTATTTACGTACAGCTTGCTGTGTGCGTGTGTGTGTGTGTGTGTGTGTGTGTCTCGTCTCGTCTCGGCCATCAGCTGAGCGCAGACTATGACGACAAATTGGTACGAGAAACGAGAGCAGCAGGCCACAAGTGAGTACAGGCAAAGAGGAGCAAGAGAGGAGGCACTTGTACCATGTACAATGCACACACACACACACACACACATACTCAATGTGTCTGTCGACGTCAAGAAAGCTGCTGCGCACGGGGTAACGAATACGTAAAATAAAAAGGAACCCACAAAGAGGCAATACATAACACTGGATGGATGGAACATGTTCTTCGCACACAGTCAAAGGGGGTGGCAGGACTGGCTAACAGCTGGCCGAAGGCACGAGCACACGATTACGAGTACGAGCACAAGCACAAGCACGAACACGAACACGAGCTCCACTGCCCTACTGAGCGATAACGAAAACGAAATGAAGTCTCAAAAACGGTAAAGTGATTTTCTGCTGCTGCTGCTGCTGCTGCAGGGACATTCGGCTCGCATCTTTTGTGGAACGCAAGTGGTTTGTGTGTGTGTGTGTGTGAGTGTGCGTGTTCGTCGTGTATCTCGTACATATCTTTGTTATTGTAGGTTTTCACATCACACACAGTTATCAACGTGCTGGGTACATACAAATGTACCCAAATGTACACACAAACCAACACAGTACACAGTTGTGTGTACACATTTGCTGCACTTTTGGAGAGTGCAACAAAAAAAAAAAAATGGGTGAAAAAAAAGGGCACAGAATATTATCTACACATCCCACACATCTCTCTCTCTCTCTTCTTCTATTACTAGAGCGTATTATATGATTATTGTTTATATTATGATTAATTTGCATGTACCAAGCGAACTATGTTGTTGTTGTTGTTGTTTTTGTTGATTGACGTGGTTGTCGTCGTTGTTTTTGTACGATGGGCGAGAGTTGGCGAGTTGTGTAATACGATTTTGTTGTTGTTGTTGCTGCTGCTGTTCTTGTTGCTTCTGCTTTGTTGTTGTTGTTGTTGTTGTTGTTGCTGCAGCTGGCGTTGTTGTTGTTGTTGTTTATTACATTTACTTTACGCTATTGTTCCTATTGCATTTGTTTATAATCATCAATTTGCTATTTGTTGTTGTTTTTTTTTTGGTTTCGTATTTTTATGTTGTGTATTTATTGTTGTTTTATTTTTTTTTTTGTGATGTATTTATTTGGCTTGTCCCGTTACTTAATTGCAGCGCGCGAGCTACCAACGCCGTGTGGAACGTCCGTAGGTCTTGAAATCGTTGTAGTAACTGAAATGAAACTGAATTTAACGCGCGAACGCGACGCGACGCGATACTACTCACTCACCCAGCAAGAAAACAAATACAAAATACGCGCTTATACACTCGCACACACACACACACACACACACAGTTAATTGCATTCGACACGATGCGCGCACGACGTCGCTGCCTGCGTGTGTGTGTGTGTGTGTGTGTGTGTGCTTCACGAGCACTTAAAGCTCTTTTTGTTCTGTCTGCTCTCTCGCTCGCGCTTGCTCTTGAGTGGCGCTTTCTCTTTGCCTAAATATGTTTTATGTTTAAAATAGTGTGGCCAAGCTTTGCACACACACACACAAACACTCACACACAAGTGAAAGCTCACGCTCGTAGTAAAAAGCGTAGGACAACCCCAACACAATGAAGGTTCGGGACGATGGAAACGCGCACGCACACACACACACGCACGCACAGAGCTCAGAAACGAAAGTGCATAATGGTATAGAGACACACACGCACACACCCACTCACCTACATACATACACACATACATACATCGAGCAAAGGGCAGACAGCCGCCTGGATATGTATCCCTATTTACAGTTACTGTATATCACACACACATACACCAACAGGGACTTTCGTCAGGCAGTGCTGCCAACTGCGCTTTTTTCCCCGCTGCAAATCTGGCTTTTAATGAAGGTCATGCGGGAATTCTAGCTTTTTTCCATGTTTTTCTATGAAAACGAGCTAAAAAGTAACTTTTTTAAAGTTAATTTTCAAATAAATTGTTAAAAATTTCATTTAAGCTTGTTAAACGTTAATTTTACATAACAGTTTTAGCTATTTTTTGGCTTTTTTTTAACATAAGTCTGTAAGTCCCCGTCAAAAACAGATTTTTTCTCTCTATAAATTGGCAGTCCTTAATTTACACCGAACTGCGTTTCCATTTTAAATAAAAACACCCGAGATTTTTCGTCGGGGGAAGTATATTTTTATTTATTTATTTATTCTCATCATATCATATACAGTAATAGTAGTAGTAGGTACATACATATACATATAGTTAGATATATTCTCGTAGATCATAGTGTAAAGAAAGTGTGTGGATAGTGGGGAAGGGTGGAATAGGGGACTTACATGCATACAAAAATATTCATATAATTTTCCAAAAAGCTTCCAAGGAAAAATATCTAATATAGTACAATAATTTAATGATCTAGCCCTAGCAAGAGTAATAATAATAATAGTAATCAAAAAAAAAAAAAACATACACAAAAATCCATAATTATAGTATAGGTGTATTTATCACAAATATGTATGTAGTATATATATATATTTTATGCTCGTGAAGGATCTCTGCTCTGTGCGAGTGCTGCTAACCCATTTAAAAAAAAAAATAGAAAACAAAAAAAATGGAGGGTTTCTCGTATCGGTTGTGCTTGCACCAATTTGGTTGCGATATATATGTAGTACCAACGATATATCAATATATATATCGCAATGCGAAAGCAAGTAAAATATATATGTATATAGTAAAATCATTATATTATAAAAACATAAAACATATATGATATATATATTAAATATAAGCAAATTTAAATGTTTTCGGTTTCGTTTACTCGTTTTGCAACTGCAATGCGATAGTATTTTAACGATAGTATCGCTGCAATTGCAGATAATATATATAGGGAGGGTCGGGATGGTATATAGTAAAAGTACGAGAAGTAGTATCTCTTCCTGCTCATCTTTCTCCATCTCTCTCTCTCTCTCTCTGTCTTAAGGTACATTTTCTTTATTCTGTTCTGCATTTCTTGTTGGATTAAAATAGACACACACACACACATATGTATATGTATATATATATATATATATTGTATATAACACACATATATACTATATAATATATATATATAGTTAAGCACGGACCTTTACCGCATTGTCAGGCTGATGCAATTACAACAACAATAATAGTAACAAACAACAAGAAGATGAGGGAAGGAAGGAAGGAAGGATCTGAACTCGAGGAACCCGAATAGAATATTACATAAAATACGCAATATAACATAGACATATAGACACATATACATATCAATTTACATCGAAAAAACACATATATATATCCAGTTAGCAACTCTCTCTCTCTCTCTCTCTCTCTCTCCTACGCATCCCGGCCCTGACCCAGCCCAGCCCGAGCCCCCAGAAAAAAATACCCTGTCTTAAGTCTCTCTAATAAAACCGCCTGCTTTAACTAACTCATCCTGCATCCCATCCTGGTATCCCTTTTAACGTCCCGCCGTCTCGCCGGATCGCTTCTGCTCCCGACTGCCGGCACGTTCGATATACCAATTGTGATTGCGCTTCTGCTCGTGCCGCTGGCGTGTATGCTCACGATGCTGCATGAGCCGCTCGTGCCACTCGCCGCTGCCACTGTCATCCGTGTCACGACGTCGCTGCTTCTGCTGCTGCTCCTTGGATCTATCAGCATATTTGCGTGCATAACGCTCCTTGGAGCCGTGTTCGTAACTCTTGTCCCTGGCGGAGTGATCTGTGCGCTTCTTGTGCTGATGATAACGCTCTCTGGATGCATCATAATGTTTATTGGACTTGGCATAGGGCGGCACTGGTACGGGTCCATCGCTTGCACCCTCCTCGCCGGCGTCGCCATGTGCATGGATAGCTGCTCCTTTGGGCAGCTTGCTTGCTGCCCCATCGGGTTGTTGTTCTTGTTGTGTTGGTGTGCCTAGCCGCTCGGTGACCTTTTCAAAGTGCTGAAAAGCTGGAGATTGCTGCAGCACATCTGCGACCACATTACCAATCTCATCCACAAGAGATTCGGCATGCGGTTCTCTCTCATCATCCATCCTCTTTGTCTTCCTCATCTTCATCTGATTGCTTTCCATGCACATGGCTGCGATTTCCACGAATTTACCATCTGGACACTTGTATGGACGTTTGAGATCCTCTTTGGTTATATCCACAGCATCCACAGTGTTACCATTACCAGGCCAGGCCTTAAATGTTTTAGCCTTGCGCCCAGCTCCACCGTTGGACTGCGCCTGCGCCTGACCCTGACCCTGGCCTGCCAAAGCATTGAGGTAGTTCAATTGCTTCGACATGATGTCAATCTCGGCGCGCATTAAATTATTCTGCAGTTCCAGTTCCCCCACACGTTGCTCCAGTTCGGCCAGAGATTTAACTCCTGCTCCTCCTCCTCCGCCAACGCCAAGTACCTGCCATTCGGGATTCCGCAGGCGTCCCACAAAGGCGAGCAGTGCCAGGGTGACGCCCACATAGAAGACAGCGGTCAGGCCAGTGTGCAGCAATGGAGGCAGACGATAACCAGCGACAATGGATACGTCACTGTTAGACATCACGCTGCGTGTGGCCACTGTGACAGCAGGTGCATGATCTGAATCATCCCGTTCCAAGCTATCCAGACGATGGACACGTGCACGCAGCTCGCTGCCCAACATGGGATTCAAAGGGGGCAACTCGCTAAAATTCAAATCATTGAGATGATCACGCAGATAGGGATGCGGTGAGAGACGACCGGTGCTCTCGCAATCGCTAATAATCGAGATGCCATCGGAAACATCTTCTGCCTGGGCGTCAGCATCTTCCAAGGATTTGCAGCTACTGTGTGGGAATAGAGAAGAGATTACAATTTGAGCTTGAGCTTAAGCTTGGTTCTCCCCTCCCCTCCTCCTCTACCTCTACCTCTCGTTTGCTGTCTCGCTGCTGCACTGCTGCTGCTGCTGCTGCTGCTCCTGTGCATCCGCTAAAGAAATTATGCTCTGTGCTGTGGCGCCTGTTGATTCCTCAAGGATTTCCACACGATCTGGTGGCAAAATTGTCCAGGATGAGGAGGTGCTTATGCCGGATTCATCAAGTGGCGATGCTGCGGGTTTTATATCTTTGGCTGCGACTTGGGCTTTTTTGATTGGGCTATTGTTGTTGCTGTTGCTTTTGCTGCTGCTGCCGCTGCCGCTGCCGCTGTTGCTGCTGCTGCTGCTGCTCTTCTCCTCCATTGTGTGTGCGTGTGTGTGTGTGTAAAATTGCAAGTGTCTGTGTGGGCTGCGCGCTGTCCCTGGGCTGGCTGACCCTCTTTGTCTGCGAAAGAAATGCAAGAAAGAAAATCAGAAAAAATATACGAACTTTATTTTCGTTACGACCTTCGTCGAGAGGCTGCGGCTGCTGCTGCTGCTGCTGCTTGCTCGTCTCGTATACGATAAATTGCGCGAGCGCAAACTGTTCTCTTCCCACTCTGCTGCTCGCCGCTCAGCTGTGCTCACACACACACACACATGCACACTGACGCAGCGAGCTGCACTGTGCGCGCATACACATGCACATTTACCTGCTTTGCCTGGGCCGCTGCATGCATGTGCAAGCATGTGTGTGTGTGTGTGTGTGTGTGCGTGTACGTGGGTGTTTGTGAAAGGTTTTCGCATATTTCATCAAGTTTCACCAAAATTACTGAGCTCTTTTATTATTAGTAACAATATTAATGCATACACACAAAGGTTTTTGCATTTGTGACGCAAATTAATATTTTTATTAATAAATAAATTATCTCACACTCATATATGTATATTTGTTTTGAACTAACACTTACCCAAAAAAAAACTCTGTTTAAAAACAATGCACAATGCGGCACATGTGTGTGCGTGTGTTTTGCACACACATTTGACTCTATTTTTTTGTTTTTTGTTGCTTCTCCAAAGATTTTTATCAGTTTTGCCTATGCCGCCGCTTGATAAGCATTAGAGAGAAAGAGAGAGAGACCTTGAATCTTTGCGACAAGACAATTGTTGAGCCACAATGTGTATAGATAGAAGATATGTAGATAGATATATATATATAGAGTATACAACTCCCCGCTCTTGTCGCAGAAACAATAAAACGAACGTCGCAATTTACCAGACACGACGCGGTCAACCTTTGTGTTGGTACTGCGTGTTACATATGTAGATACAAAAAACATATACGCGCACAGATGTTATTGTCTGCGCAACGATATCGATAGGTTTCGATAAGCAAAAATACAAAACGCACTTTTGCTATGACCTGCGCAATAAGTGTGGTAGTATGCAAAAATAAATACTGAAATTTGTTGGCCAGGCAAGGTGAATCGATAAATAATTGTGCGGCATATATATGAAGAGCTATTGTGAATTAAAATTTTAAATCTTACTAATTGTGAACATGTGAGTACAAAAATGTACCAAAAAAGCCACAAGTGTAATACTTAAAATACTGCCTGCAATAATTGACTAAAAAATGCCAATACTTTACAAAGTTTGTTTTGCATTTTGGTTTGAAATTAAATTACTTACGCACCTGCTATTTTAAAAGGATTTCTCCATAATGCGACGCACTTCTCCCGCCTCGGAACTGCAATCCCAATCGGATGTGTTGCGCATCATTTGCTGTAGATTGTTGAGCTGCTGCTGCTGCTGCTGTTGCTGTTGGGCGACTCCTCTGGGTGAGGGCAAAACAGTTGCATATTGCTGCCCATTGGCGAGGACATAGCTTTGGGGCATGTGCATCCTTGGCGCCGGCACAGGATAGATGCGATCCGCAGCGCGTCTTGGACTCTTTGGCAGCGAGAGGCTGCCCTGCTGCAGCTGCTGCTGCTGCTGCTGCATGCGCTGGTGTTGTGGCGTCCAGTAGATCTGACTCGCCTGCTGTGCAGAACGATCCAGTATCAGAGGCGTTGCTCGTCCATTCTGTAGCTGCTGCAGCTGCTGCATGTGCTGCAACTGTTGCTGCTGCTGCTGTTGCTGCTGGGCCAAGGCCAGCTCCTCCATGCGCACATAACCCTGCGGTCCGGCGGTGCGCAGGAACTGCTGCTGCTGTGGCTGCTGTGGCTGCATGTAGAGGCTGCTGCTGTTGTGATAGTCAATCAGCTTGGCCGCCTGCAATGTTCCATCCTCGCTCTGTATGATCACATACTCGCTGGGCGTGAGCGTGAGCAGCGACTGCTGCTGCAGCTGCGGCAACTGTTGGCTGGACACATACTGCTCGGAATCATTGGACATGAGACTGTTGCGCTTATTGACATGCGCATAGATGGGCGACGCAGAGCTGGGCACATAGCTGGCACGTGGCAAACTCTGCACACGCTGCGGCACCTGCGGCCTGGCTAAGCTAAGCTGCGATGCGGGACGCTTGTTCTGATGATGATGATGATGATTCGTCTCCACGGAGGCATACGAAACGGGTGAGATGTCAGCACAGTTGCCATTCCCATTCCCATTCATATTGTTGTTGTTATTGTTGTTCTGATGTCTCTCGTAGATGGGCTGCATCTTGGCGGCGGAGAGAGGCGTACGATTAATGGATTTGCGGCAAAACTCCTTCACCTTATCCAATATCTCCTCGCGTGTCAGTAGGCCACCAATGCGACGCGCTGTGCTCGCCTCCTTGCGTCGCATTATCACCGGCGTCTCGTTCTCACTCTCGTAGCCACGTCGCGTCATCTGATTATTGCTGGGCTGCTGCGTGATCAGCTCATCCAGCACACTCTGACAGCGTGGCGGATGAAGCTGCGGATTATGCAGCTGCTGCATCGCTGGCTGCTGCTGCTTGGTTGCTATGGGAGCACCGTCTAGGATCATCACTTGCCTATTGCGTCCACTGACACCCGAGAAGGTATTGCGCTGCAGCGAACCACGCACGAAATAAGGCGCAGGCTGCAGCTGATTGGACTGCAGATGCTCATAGATGTTCTCCACGCTCTGCTGCGGCACAGGATGCTGCTGCTGCTGCTGGATAAGCTGCTGCGGCACGGAATGCTGCTGCTGGAGAGGCTGCTGCTGCTGGAGAGGCTGCTGCTGCTGCTGGAGAGGCTGCTGCTGGAGAGACTGCTGCTGCTGCTGCTGCTGTACAGGCTGCTCCTGCTGCTGCTGCTGCTGCAGCACCTTGTGATATAGCTGACGATCTGTGACCTCCTTAATAGCACGCAGCTGTTCCCATTCATTGGCAGCCTTGGGCGCTGGACTCTGTTGCGCCTGCGGCGGCTGTGACTCCTGCAATCCTGTGCTACGTCGCACTGGCGTCGATGTGGCCATGGGATAAATGATGCGCTCCGGTTCACTGCTGAGACTGGCAGCAGCCAGGGAACGACGTTGTCCCACGCTCTCCAGACGACTAACTGGCTGACGTTGATTGCTGAGCAACTTGATCTGGCTGCGATCCATGGAGGCCGAGCGATTGAAGCGTCCCAATTGACCCTCGGGCGAGACACGACGCGGTATGAGACTCTGTCGCTCGAGACTGCGCTGCAGGGCAGGAGCAGGATTTTGTGGCTCAGCTGCCGGCACAGGCTTAAAGCTGCGCTCCGCAGGCTTAGGTGCTGGTTGTCCATTTGGTTGACTCTCCAGTAATATACGTCGCATCTCATTGGGTGTGCTATACTTGCGTGTTCCCTCCTCCCCATAGATTGTGCGTGGCAAGGGTAGCACCGATTTGGGTGTCGTCTTACGCTTCGGAGCGAACAGACTATTCGAGAGTCGTTGCAGCACCGATAGCTTCTTGGTGCTGCTCTTGCGCAGTGCTGCCAGAGATTCCGCGATCTGCTGACGTCGCTCTTCGGGTGTGAGGAATGTACTCTGACGTGTTGGTGTCGTTGTGGGCGTCGGTGTTGTCGTTGGCGTCGATTTGGGTGTCGCTGTGGGCGTTGGACTATTGATCTCACGCTTGGGCATCAATGCCAATCCTTTGCGCTCCAGATACGCTTGAAATTCCTCCGAACTGATGGTATTGGTGAAGGTGCCCATTTTCGCCTGACCGTTGGACATGGCAGGAGGAGGGGGCGCCATCTCGGAAATGGGTGATTCACTTGCCTCACGCTGCAATTCGTCACTGGATTCACTCTTCGTTAACGGACCATCTATCTCATCCAGATCGTCGTCGGAACTAATCTGTAATTTCTTTACACGTTCATCAAACTTTTTGGCATTCTTGGTCACCTCGGCGGGATTGAAGTAATCACCGCCATTGGCATCCGGGTTGCCTGTCCTAATCTTCAGATTCGCTAATTCCGGATAATTTGGTTTCGAGCACTTTTTGAAAGCGAGAGTTTTCGGTTTGTTGTTGTTGGTGTTGTTAGCCTCTTGTCGTGGTTGTTGCGTCGTCTTTGGCTCCACTCTGCGAGGTTGCTGCTGTGCCTGCACTCCTGGCAGCTGCTTCCGCTTGGGCAACTTGCCGGCTATGTCGCGCAGCTCCTCGAATTTCAGACGCGCCAGCACCGTCGGATCGTAGACAAAATATGGATCTGGATTCTTGATATATGTCTTCACATATTTCGATTGCTTTAGTACCTCCTCGGTGGTCACATACTCATCGGCGGTGGGACTTGGTTCTTGACCCGTTGGTGCAGCATTCTTTTTCCTTGCATTCACTTCGTTCTTCTGTTGCTCACGCAGTTTCTCCTCCTTGTCGCGTTCACGTTCACGTTCCCTCTCCCGCTCCTTTTCCCTTTCCCGTTCGCGTAGCTGTTGGGTCACTGTCTTGCGCACACTCAATGTGGAACGTTTCGTGGGCACCGGTGGTGGTGTCTTGCGTTCACGCCCAGCTCCTACTCCTCCTACTCCTCCTCCTCCACCTATGTGACCGTTCTTGAACGGATTCTGTTGATCCACAATGGGTTCGCCTGTGGTGAATTTACGTATCTTCTCATCGTTCGGATTGAATGTTACACACTTTTTCGCCTTTGTCTTGGGCTCTTCCTTCTCCTTCTCCAGTTGCTGCTGTTCCTTCTGCTCGGGCTGGGTTAGCTTCTTCTCAGGCTGATCCTTCTGCTGCTGAGGGTGCTCCTTTAGCTGCTGGGACTGTTCCTTTTGTTGCAGGGACTGCTCCTTCTCCCGCTGTGGCTGCTCCTGCTCCTTCTCCCGCTGTGGCTGCTCCTGCTCCTTCTCCCTCTCCCGCTGTGGCTGCTCCTTCTCCGGCTTCCTGTGCCTATTTATCTCCTCGAATGCTTCAACTATTTTCAACGTTTCGTCCTCTATGAAACTCTTCAGTGCCGCCTGCTGTTCCAACACACTTGGCTGGACAATATAATCGACCAGGTCAGTGGACTCCTTTGCTACTGCACACGATTCTAGCTGAGATTTGCTATTGCCATTGCTCTCGTCGAGAATCGTGTTAGACATGTTTTGCTTGGAACAACAACAAGAATGTTGGGTAAGTGGACAGGGGGGCAGGAATACAAAGGGATTTGGAATGGAAGAAAGCTGGAATTGACTTTGGTATATTCGCCCAACATTGAGATAGTTTCCAGCTCGTACTACACGAAGAAATCTGCAGAAAAAAAAAACGATAATTATACTATATCAATTATAATATTATATAGATAATCCTCCTTACTTAGGGCGACTGCTGCTCCTTTCCCTGTTTCGACCACGTTCCTTGGCACCTTGTTTTGGCCTCGTTTAATTTGGCATTCGATCTGCAAAAGAGAAGAGAGAGAAATTTACCATATTAGCTGCATATTACGAACAGATTTCTACAATATTATCAAGTCACATAATTTCCCAAACATTTATTAAAATTTCCGTTAAATTGTTTCAAGGCTTTGCAGGTAAAAAAAAAAAAAAAAAGAAATGTGTTTCACAAATTTCCCATGTGGGAAAATTCGCTTTGTACGTTTGGCAGGGGCGGCCTTTTAGCGACGTATTATACATATAGAGCAGACGACCTCAAATCTAGCCAGCACAGCTGGGTGGTGTTTTGCAATCTCTCTTTGTCTATCTACCTCTCTCTACCTCCCTCATCCTCTCCACTTCCTGCTTTCTCTCTCTTTTTGAGGTTGAGCAATTTTGCGAATTTTTAAAATGATTTTTTCTGCACAAGATTGAAATATATTTCTCATGAAAAAAAAAAAAAAAAATCGGAATATATATTATAAAAATTTCGTTAATTTTTAGATTCCTCAGCTATAAAACTGCTGAAAAAAGCTTGAAAACCTACATAACAATAAATTAACAATATTTCGGTATAACCCAAAAATATTCTACATAAAAAGTTCCTTAATTTTTAGATTCCTCAGCTCAAAAATCCTCCTCAGCAAAAAAAAATCTAGAGATATTTTATAAATTAGCAATTTTTCAGCATAACCCTTAAAAGTTTCTTAATTTTAAGATTCTTCAGCTATGAAACTGTTGAGGAAAGCTTAAAAAACCTTAAAAAAATTAATTCTGAATATATTTTATTTATTTTCAGTATATTTATTTATTTCCAGTATTTATTAATTTCGTTTATTTATTTCCAATACCTCCCATAGTTATATTAGATTACCAAGCTTTCCTCTAACAATCAATAATAATTAAGATACCAAATTAAGCGGCATTTTGTAGATATTTTTCGGGCTAAGCTAATTTACAGGGTATGCAGCTAGTCGCCCTAATGGCACAGCACTCGATTCCCTCTTGAATGCGAATTAAGCACAAAAAAAAAAAAAAAAAAAAAAAAAAAAAAAAAATTTGTTGCAATAGTTGAATATGAATGTTCATTAGGGCAACCGCTAAGAAATTGCTGATCGCTTTTTCCGGCTGCACTTTGGATGGGTCGTATAAACGTATATAATACATATAGATGGATGTGCGAATACACACACACACACACATACACACACACTGTAGTGTGCTCTATCTGGGTCAGTTGATAGCTAATCTTTTACCTTCTACCTTTGCTGTGTGTGTGGTAATGAAATGCGCATATGGCGAGAATATACAATGTATCTGTATCTGCGGAATGTATCTGTATATAGTATCTGTATACATATCTGTGTAGCTCTGTGTGAGGTTTTTCCTATCTCTGCTGCATTGAAATCAATATTTTTCACCCATATATCTTTTTTTTTTTCTTTTTAAAGCGCATTCTGCTCGAGGTTTTTTTTCAGAGGGGAAGATGGTAGTGCTCTCTTTCTCCCTCTCTCTCTCTGGGGTTGGCAGAAGGGGGGGCAGTTAGAGGGTGCTATTAACCGGTTAGTTTGCATCCAATTTGCATATACCGATCTGACCGACTTTGCGTCTCGCTTGTGTTGCTTTGTATTCCACATTCTACACATAATTCTGCTTGATTTTCTTGTTGGTTTTTAGTAAGTACCCGCAGCAGTACCCCCTAGCCGTACCCCCCTACCCCTACCCCTAGGTAATACGTGTATCTAGTGCACCTTGATACAAATTGTTGCGCATTTAGTGTGTGCCTCATGAATTTGCCAGTTGTTTGCAAATGAAAAGGCGCAAAAGATATAGACAAGAAGAGGCACGCTCAGACGTGCAGCGACAGGCATGTGCATGTTACATGTTCATCAAAACGTTCCCCTCCCCCCCACTGTCTGTACTACAGTCCAAAGTTTCGCTTACTATAAAGTCGTGAAATTAAAAGAGGGAATACCTCATTAAGTTCGCAGTAATTGGGGCACAATGCAATTACAATCCACAACATACGATCCACTCGCGAAATACACTTTCTATAATCTACTTTAATTAGGGATTTGATTTATGAAACATTTATTAGCTTTGTCAACACAGTTTATAATGATATAGGGCAGTTATACTATGAGAAATTAAAGAAATATATAGAAAACCATAAAGAAAGTTTAATTCAAAAATATATATATATTTATAGACTAAATAAAACCCATAAATCCATAAGTAATACATCTAAAATATTTAAAAAATCATAGAGAAAGTTTAATTAAAAAAAAAAAAAAACAAATATTTCTAGACTAAATTAACCCATAAATCCATAAGTAATACATCTAAAATTTTAGCTAAACAAAGTCTCTGACATATATGTGCCAATTCTGGAGCGATTGAAGAAATTTGTATTGTTGTCTTTGCATGTTACCCCCAAAACCAGACCGACAGGTGTTCCTAATGTTTACCCCCATAAAACAGTATAGTAGGGGATATATAGTATTTACCATGCATACTATATATAATAAATAGCATGTATTTTGGGAGCAAAAGTCGCAGCGTAAACCTTTTGTGGGAGAAATCACATAAAAGTGCCACCCTCAAGTTAATTTTTTCCAATTTATTCCTGGAAATGCAGCACGTAGTATTCGCACAGGGGGGGTCACAGCAGACTATACTATACTCCTTCTGTATATATATATATTGACTTGCTTGCACCACCACCATCACCCCTGTTGCCCATGCCACCATAACCAACCATAACCATCACCCTCACCATATGGACCCACCCCTGCTAACAATATCGCGACGTCTATTAACTAACAACCCCCCCGGAATATACAGGGAATATACTATAGGGTATAGAATAGAATAGAAATAAAAATAACCTCACAAGCGAAACAAACAATTTTGTGGATTAGAAGAAAATGCAATTGGGAAACGTGACGGGAAATTTGCTGTTTGCACATTTTCTGGATTTACTATAAGGGAAAGAAAATTGTGTGTGTTCTGATCGGAAAAGGGCATGTTTTTATGATCCCTCAAGGTTAAATCTCTATTTAAAGTAAACAATTTTCTTGGGAATGACTTTAAAATCTATAGAGAACATACGTATAACTAGCTGAAATTTGTTGTATGCAGAAGAGTATATATAATATCCATAATAACCAAATTACAATAGCATAGCTAGAAAATTGAGCTAAATAAAGCTAAAAATGGGAAAATTAAAGTTCCCGTTTCTTCCACATATTTTAAATACCTCGAAAAATTCCACTCTAAATATGAGAAACTGGACTGCGTAATTTGTGTTCATCGAAAATGAGTCATAAATGAAAAAAATTGAATTCGATTCGATTCTTTGTTGTATTCATAATTGAATGCCCCCTTTAGCAATATAATCAAAAAAGGAAAATAAATCTGTGCGGCAGCTGCAGACTAACATATTTTTCCAGATTTTTACGGCATTTATTTTCTAAATGATTTAGAAGACTTAAGATGGGTTTGAGAAGATTGGGAGATTTTTTTTTTTTTTTTTGGCGCATGCAACGAGACGAGGCGCCACAAAGCCTGCTCAGAAGATTTATGCGACATCTTGCGGATAAGATGGCTAGACATACATATATATATATATATATATATATATATATCTATACAGACTTATAGCTACAGTAGCTGTGCAAGAAGATGCAGAGATAGCAGGACGCCGCAGTGCGCTGCCAAAAAAAAAAAGATGCTGAAAAATAAGTAGGGGGGGCATTGATTCCCATATATCTATATATCTATGATTGTGCCTGCGCATAAACACACATATATCTAATGCTAATTGTTGTCTGTGTTTAGATTGAGGCAAAAAACAAAAAAAACTCCAGCTGCCCCATTACGTTGTGCAACACCTTCGATTGGAGTACCATCTCCATCTCTATCCCATTTGCTTCGATCTACTCTTCCCCTCCCCTTCCCCTCTCCCTTCCTCTCTCTCCTTGTAATACTTGTAAACAAAATGCACACAACAAGGGAATGTGTAAAAACAACAAACCACGCGCCAAAACGGCCCAACTGACGACTGACATTGATGATAAATGAACAATCGACCTCAATAAAGGCACAGCCAAGCAGCAGCCCCAGCACATGCCCCCATCCAATCCCCAACTGATATATACTATATACATCTACTTTATACCTATGTAAGTGTAGTATATAGTAGATCGATCGCGTGCGAACCTTGCGTGGGACATTGAGCTGCCCATAAAATCCCATAAAGCGCGGCTACCGGATCAGGCTATACTTATACAGTGGGTGTTATGTATACGAAATTCGATGTGCTTTTTTTTTGTTATTTACGGCTAAATCCCGTTTTTAGCTAAATCTTTTAAGCGTAGATAGAGCTGCTCGCACAGTAAATACCCTCGGTATGAGTTAATTTGTGGTGTTCTTGCGATCGAGGTGAGGATCATTATATATATTCTTCGTTTTTTTTTTAGTCAAATTTGGCTTTTAAAAATGGGGAGAAAATGTAGAAATTCCATAAGGCAAGAGTTCTGGAGATTTTTTTGAAAGAAAATTCGTTATTTTTACGAATTTACAAAAAATTTATTAAGATCTTTATAAATTTTAGTTCTATCTTTTATTTAGACTTTCTTTTTTTTTTAATTTTCTGTATTTTTTTAAGAAAAATATGCATTTTTTCTTTGCCAAATTTGATTTTCAATAAAGCGGGGGAAATTTAGAAATTTCATAGAGCGAGGGTACTAAATACTTTCCATAAGAAATTTCGTTATTTTTATAAAAATTATTTTTTTATTTATACTTAATGTACAAAAAATTAATCAAGATCTTTATAAATTTGAATACTTTCTTTTGCTCAAGACTTTTTTCTTATTTTCTACATTTTCTGTTTTTTTTTTTTTAAAGAAATATACTAATTTTTCCTTTTTATATGCCGCTAAATATAGCTTTTTTTTAGCTATCAAATATGTTCTAGCCAGTATTGACTTATAAACTCTACAAGATTTGACAGCAAAACGTACCGAAGCTAATTGCGCAGGTATAACTCCCAATCTAATCTCATATACCCTGTAGAAATTCCACAGAGTTACAACTAGTGCCCAATTTGAAGATAATATCAAAGCTAATTTCGGTATGTACTACGAGAGGAGAAGAGGGCTCTCGCTCCCTCTGTCTCTCCCTCTCTCTCTCTCTCTTTCACACGCATACGCGAAATCGCATTAAAGCCAACTACAATGTTGCTTTGTTGGCATTCTACAGCTACAGGGTATAATTAGTTGTGTATCTATCAGCGATCTAATGCCAAGAGAGAGAGAGAGAGAGAGAGATCGCAAGTCTTCTTTGGCTTTTTTTTTTTGAGGAATTGCTCAAGTGAACTTCAAGAGTCGAGCTCATTTCGAGAAACTGGTTTCTCAGTCTTAACTTCTTCGGCTTCCTCGAAGAGCGGGACAGAGCGAGAAAGAGAGGGGGAGAGAGAGAGAGAAGGAGCGTGCGCTTTGCTTGGATTCCCCCCCTTTATAAAGTGGGAGAGGGAAGGAACTAGAGGTGTACTTGTGTACAGTTTTAAGGGGTTTTACGCGCCGCAAGGCAAGGCCAAGATTTGCTGCAGCAGAGGAGAGAAGAGTCCCCCCCCTTGGAATGGGAAATGGGGGGACTTCGAGTACGCATTGAAATTGAAATTGTAGAGACTCTCGCCTCCCTCTCCCTCTCTCTCTCTGTGTATTGGTAAAGCGTGTACTTATTGTCTGCTCGTGCCCAAGATACAAAAGTATCTTTGTATCTACAAGTACGCAGTAAGAACGATCGTACGCACGCACGATCGCACGCACGCACAAAGTTTATTGCGCAATTTCATCAGCATCGTGCGCTATACTCTTCAGCCTTATAGATGTAGTTGTAGCTGTACTTCTGCTTCTTCTACTCATTCTTCTTCTTTCTACTTCTCATTCTTCTCGTAGTCATATTCCCGCGCCTTTGGGTTCTATTTGATCTACAGACTGGCTACACATAGCTCAAGTGTTTGTTTTCATTTACGAGAGCGTGCGTATGAATTGTTATTCTCCAACCTCAGAGAGCCTTCCCCCCTCCCCCCTCTCTCTACCACTCCTTCCCTCGCTTAATGATATGCACATGTCGCTCTATAGCAATCTGTGCAATCGCTCGATATGGTATGGTAATTGCTTTCGATCATCTATATCTCTGACCTTATAAATCGGCGCAAAAAAAATATGCAAATATCGTTTTTCTCGACTATCGAGTATTGATTAATTGCCGCAATTTGAGAAGTAGTAGTACCTCCCCTATACTCCTCCCTCCCCCTGTGACCCACTAATTGCTCTAACGTACAGTGAGCACTGGCAATACGTAGACAGTCTAAATAAATCAATGAATGAAGTCCGTCCCGCCATTCTACCCAGTGTTTTGTTTACAGAGTAATACGATGAGGCGCTAATTGAGACTTTTGGTATTACGGAATTTCTAGCCACAGTAAACATGGGATTCTAATTATGGAATTTTCTACGCCTCCTACTCCCCCTACTTCTTCATAGTTATTGGAAGAGGCGGAGTACTTCTGCATCGATCGTCTCTTAGTTCTGACCCCACAAGTCAATTTGTTCACTCATTGCGATCAATTGAAAACAATTTTCAAATCTCAGAAATGAAATATCATAGAATTGATTAGTCATTGGGGCTAAGCCCACGATAGAGAGAGAGAGAGAGAGAGAGAGAGAGAGAAGGGGGAGGGTCAAGCTAGAAGAAGTAGGCAGAGGCGCAGGTTGATATTAGCTGAAGTGGAGGGGTCTAGCTAAAGTAGGCAGGGCAGGTTAATATCTGAAGAAGTAAAAAAAAGCAATATAAACATATATTTTTTATATCTGAAGAAGTTGCTAGGGTAAGTCTGATACTTAAAAAAAAGCAATTTAAACACATTTTTTTTTTTTTTTGGAGATCTCATAAAGTTCCCATAAAGCTACGACTTCCTACACCTTTTTATAGCATACTACCTTCATCATTTTTTTTCTCCCATTTTCTTGCTGATTATGCACGCGTTATTCATTCATTCATAAGTTGAGTTCGAGTCAAGTTCGAGTTGAGTTGAGTTGGGTTATGCGGGTACTCGAGTTAAGATTTACCTACATACTATATCTAAAAGAGTGTCAGGTTGGTCGGTCGTGCCAAGAGGTTAGCTTCAGGTTTACGAGGGTTCAAGTGCATGACAGATATATGTAAGTATGTAGTACTAACTCTCATAATAAATAGGTATTTTTTTTAGTTAAATTTTAAGGTCAGTAGGAGGGGGGGGAAGTCAGAAAGTTAGCGCAGGTTTCACTTAGTCAGTGCGCGCTGTAGACACTGTGTCAACCCTTGTCAACTTTCAGCTAAACTAAGTAAAGTGTGTACTACTCGTAAAAAAAAAAAAAAAAAAAAAAAAAAATACTCAAAAATATAGAAAAACAAGCGCTTTTATCACTCTACCCCTCTCTCTCCCTCTCTCTTGCTTCCTCTCACTCTTTGTGACTTTGAGAGATTCGTGACAATGTCAACGTAATATTAAAGTTGGAAAACGGAACCGACTGAGGATGAAGAGTAGAGAGGAGAGGAGAATAGAAGAGAGTAGAAAAGAGGAGAGTAGCGGAGAGGAGAGTAGAAGCTAGAAGAGTAGAGAAGCGTAATAGTTGTCGAGAAGTCATTGATGATGATGATGATGATATTGGGAATGGAGATGGGGCTGGGGCTGGGGCTGGGAACGGGCACAATGATGATGCGTTTGATAGTTATGGTTGGCGTATTGATTGATTTAACGGTCGCACCATAAATGGAGCCTTTTGACGGTGATTAGCGAGCATAAACTTTGGTCACGTCATCGTGTGAGCACTGTAAGTGTGTGCGAGTGTGTGTGTGTGTGTGCCACTTGTCTATCTATCTACTTCATGTCTTGCTTTTTGGGGTCATCTCTGCACATGACGTCACTCCAGGCAATTAACTAACTTGGCTCACACACACACACACACACACAGATAGATAGATATACTATAGTTGCCTTGTGTTGCAATCGTATATCGATTGTGCAATGCGACTGATAACTAGGCGCTGCCTATCGAATTGCACTCACTGTGTGTGCGGTCGCCTCAGGCCTCAGTCACCGCAACAGGTGAGCGGTGAGAAATGAACTCGAATTCGAGGCACCCGCTGGTGCACCCTGTGCACCCTGTGTTACGTAGCTGTTTGCCAATTTCCATTACACACTCAATTAACTGCGGCGTGTCTGTGTGCGAGCGAGCGAGCGAGTGTGTGTGTGTGTGTGTGAATGGGGCGCCGGCTCAAGTGATTAACTACGACTGATTACAGCAGCCGCCTAGGCACAATCTACTCACACACACACACACACACACACACACAGTCACATAGGGCGGCGACACACACACAGTCACACAGGGCGACACACACTCACAGTCACACAGGGCGACACACACACACAGTTACACAGGGCGGCGTGTACTTTATAAATTGAGTTGGTTTTACTTTTTCCCTCTTCCCTTCCTCCCTCTCTAAATCTCCGCCCCTCCCCCCTCCACTCCTTCATTAGCAACTCTTTGTCGCCTGCAAAATTATGCAAGATTTCAGAAGTAACAAAAACCTGAACAATGGAGGAACAAACAACAACAAAAAAAAAAATGAAAAAAATGGGAAAAAGCGAAAAGCACAAAAAAAGAGAGAGAGAAAAAAAAAACCGCTGTGTGTGACTTTTCCAAGCATTTAGCATTTTTTTTTAGTCATAATTATGTACACTGCGCTGGCATACTAATGTACTTATGCATGCAGAGACATGCACAGACATGCACACACACCTTAAGGCGTATTTGTTATACACATATGTACGTAGTATCAATTGTGACAGGGTTAATTCGGCTTAAATTGAAATTTATTATTTGCCAAGGTGATGATGGCAGTGCACAGTGAAGCCTGACTAAGTGTAACTCTAATGAATTTTGCTCCACATAGCTTACAACTCTAAGCACTAAGCTACACTGTGCAAAATTGTGTTAAAAAAACGAGTTTTTTTTGTTGCTCACCGACAGGTTTCACTGTACCCGCGTTGCAGGGTTGCCAAGGTTGCTGCCGCCGCCGCCGCTTGCTGCTGGCTCATATATCATCATTTATTTTTTTGGGACACAGATTCACCTTGACAGTGTGATAGTAGCCAGCGATAACAACGACAACAGCGACAGCGATAACGATAACGATAACACACCATTGAGTGTGAGCTGTTATTTTAATTTAAGGCAGCAAGAAAATAGCCAAAAAAATAAGGCACCCACAACATGCGCGTCTCGCAAATTTGCGTATGTGCACTGAGCGAAATTGTGGGGGCAGTTTATTTAAAATAAATAAATATACTTTAAAAATAATCAGTAAAATTCAAGAAACAATATTTAGCAAGTTTACTCAGTTTCTCTCAGTGCATGCGCCCAACTCGTTCGCATATCTATGTGAATTTCTTACTCAAACAACAAGTGTTCTCTAAGTGTAACGAATTCATTAAATTTGTTTAAACAACGAAAAAAAACCCTTTAATATTTGCAGCTAGGTTATTTCTTGCAGTGTAAGCAGCGGGTACACTCGCACTCGCACTCGCACAAACGGAAATTTGCATTGCAAATGCCATTGCCACAATTTGTCTTGTTTCTCTCAGTGCAGCGATCTCTCGCATTTCAACTTGTATTTGTACTTTCAAAACGAAGAAGTGGAAGAGGAAGAGCAGGAGGAGAAGGAGAGTGGCAGCGCAGACGAGAGTGTTTTGTTGCTTGCGGCGCACCCCTTGGGCAAAAAAAAAGAAAAGAATCAAGTTGCGAATCCTTAAGACCTTAAACCGGTATATCGTCTTGCTCAGAGTTTTGGCACTGCTCCCCTTACGCTCTCTCTTGCTCTCTCTCCCGCTCTCTTTCGAATTTTCGCATAAGGCACACACACGCAAGAAAGCTCTCTGAGTAATGCATGTCGTAGCATGCATGCAGCGAGGCAAATGAGCTAAGCGCGCTTGCGTGCCGCCTCTGCCTCTGCCTCTGCCGCCTCTCTGCCTCTCTTTCCTCTCTGTATCGTATATGTTACGATATGCAGCATATAACGTAAGTACATATACCGTATATATACAGCTATTATATTTTTTTTTTCGCTTACTTATTTGCTTAGTTAGTCAGTTCAGTTTGCCTGCAGCTGTTTTTGGCTTGACTCTTTCGCTCTCTCTCTCTCTCTCTCTCTCTGTCTCGCTTGCACGCGTGCTTGCTATCCCTTTGCCGCCTGCAGATTGCAAACGATTAAAGCTTTTTTGGTCTGATAAGATAAGCAATATCTACGTGTGTGTATGTGTGTGTGTGTATGTCTGTTTTATGCCAGTATAACAATTACAACAAAATGTCGGCAAAAGCAACAACAAAAAAAAAAAAGACATTAAACAAGACAACAGCGGATGCTTTTGCCTTTTGCTTTTTGCTTGCTTCGCCGCCGCCGCCGTGAGAGCCAGCACCGCAGTCGCAGTCGCAGTCGCCGCCGCAGTCGCAGCTTTATGCTTTTGTGCACAGTTGGGTTAATAATTCGTTAAAAAAAGAGGTACAAAAATATGTTTAATGCCGCTTTAGCTTCTACCACCATTTTGTGGTTACATATGAACTCACACACACACACACACACACACGCGCAGAGACTAAAAAGTACAATAAACGTCGCGTATGTTTGTTGTGCGTTTTCGGTTGGGTTCATTCACCGGCAGCAACAACAACAACAACAACAACAGCGGCAACAATCCAATAAGAACACATCCAACTTGGTCTCGTTCAAACTCTTGCTTAAGCACAGCCGCCACTGTGGATGCACACTCACTCACACACACACACGTACATGTCGCTCTCACACTATGCACCACCATTCACTACACACACACACACTGACACGCGCACGTACATGTGCTGTGTGTGTGTTGTTAATTTGCCGTGTCTTGTCGTCAATTTCTAATAACACAACAACAACAACAAAAAAAAAGTACAATACAAAATACGTACGAATATTACCGTAACGAAAATACGTCCGTAGTAGTAGATACAATACACAGTTGCAGTTGCAGATACAACAACGCGCAGCACAACACACTACACACTACACTACACTACTAAAAACACAACACAACAACACTCTGTGTCTCTCACACACACGTTCGCGCGCACCGATTCCGACTCATGACTCTCGCTAAGTCTTTCGCCTCGCCTCGCCGCGCCGCTGCCTCTCTTTCACACACCGTGTGCTTTGCTTGTGCGCTTGTATGTGGCAATTACCAAAACAACAACAACAACAATATAACACAATCTACGACGCGCACTAAGCGTTAAGCGGCGTGTAGTACTTTTTTTTTTGTTGTGAGCAAAAGCAGCAACAAATGTGCGCAAACGTAATACAATAATATAACAACAACAGCAAAAAAAAAAAGAGTAAAAACACGTCCGCTCACCACGAAAGTCGCATGTATTTTGAATTTGTTTACGCTCGCTGTTAGCTAACAGAGTGCGCCTTTCGTTCGGTTTTGCGTTCGTTGAGTTGCGTTAAGTGCGTTTCGTTCAGCTCGTTGCATTTGGTTAACAGCTGTTGTGTGTCTGGGCTAAACAGCTGTGCGTTTGTGGGTTTGTGTATGTGTTGCATGCGCGTGTCCAAAAGCTGGCCGACAGAGGGCGTTGCTTGGGTTTGTGTATAGGCTGTTCGGTTAGCTTTTAAGCTGTGCTTGCTTACGGTGTGTGTATTGGCTGCAAAGCGGGAGTATTTTGAAAATCTATAATAATAATAATAATATATTTAGTAGTATTTATGCTATATGCAGAAGGAGATTACAAGGAACTGTGTGACTATATGAAATATAGTGGTTTTTAGAAGTGTTAGCTCAAATTTAAGCCAATTTAGTGTGAAAATAATGCTATTAAAAGAGTTTATTCTAATTTGTTTTTGGGAAATACTTGAGATTTTAAGCATTTTAATGCTTAACAGCAGACTTTATGCCAGATTTAGCTGCAAATAAACCATATAGTGTGGCGAACCGAAGCCCAACATTTAATTGAACCCAATGAAAATTATGGACGGGCAAATTTTCCCACAGCTTGCCAAAGGTTTAACGAAACTTTGTGAGGTTCCCTGGATTCTTTTTCAATTTGGTAGAGGTTTTTTTTTTGTTTTGGGGTTCTTCGAGAGCGTAATGAGCCTTTAAGTCAAACGTAGAACTGACAGCTCGAACGGCTTAAACGTAGCACAGAAGCTGCAACTAACCGCAAATCACAATAACACCATACCACACCGGTAGACAGAGTGAAAGAGAGAGAGAGAGAGAGAGGAAGAGAGAGAGAGGGAGAGGGACGTCGGAACGCATAATCATTATCACTCAAATTGGGGGCCCCATTGCAATTGGTATACTCCATGGCGAGGGCAGCTCCAATCGCCTGAAGACCAATTATATATCGAAAGCCACAGCAGAGAGTGATCTGCCCTCCCTCTCTCTCCCGCTCTCTCCCCCTCTACCACACGTAGCTGATCAGCATATTCAGCATATGCATATGAGCTGGACGGGATCGACTGTGATCGAGGTAGACTGATCGAGGTAGTTCGGTAGCGCTGAAGAGATGCGCCGGCACTTAAACGATCTACTAGCATGAAATGGGCAGGTCTGAGTTTGGAAATCCCAATTCGAGTACCGTAACTTAAGCCCATGAATTAAGCGCAGCCGCATGGGATGGATGGATGGATGGATGGATGGATGGTTGGATGAGAACGAAAGCCCAAGACGGAGATGGAGTTGAAGTTGGAGTCGTCGGAATCGAAGTCTCCGAAACCGATGAATTGCGTTTCATAATGTGAGATTCAAATTTCGCACGGCTACACACACTCACACACTCGCAGTACTCACACTCACACTCACTCACGCACGCACTCACATGTGGCCGCGCCAGTTTCGGAGCCGAAGATTGCCACCGTTGGTAACTTAGATGATAAGTGGGCTATGTCCGCGCGCTCACATAGAAGATTATAATGCATGCTCCCCCCCTACTCCGCCTTCTTCCACCCCGCCTCCCACTCTCCCTACGCCCCTCGCTGGCAGTGACCACAGCAGCTGTGCGCCTCGAGCAAAATTACAGCCCACTGGCTGGATTGGCTGCCACATCCCCCTGGGAACCCCCTTGGAAGATCTGCGAAAAAAGTTCACACACTTGGAAATTCGACATGGAGAGAGAGAGAGAAAGAGAGAGACGAAGCTAAAGCTGGAGATGGGGATGGACGCCCAGTTCAATGTCGACAATGCGATCGTTTAGTAGTCACATATTAAACTGATTGCTTAGCGATTCCAGAATCTGAGATCTACGAACTGCTATCCAGGACCCTATCAGAACTTCCAATACGTCAAGCTTCCTTAGAAATCAAAAGATTCTCTTGAGGAATGGCTAATCCTACGTCAGGACCCTACCAAGACATCCAGTACTGCCAACTTCCTTAAAAATCATCAGATTCTTTGGAGGAATGGCTTTTTCTTTATGAATCGACCTCTAGATTGATTCTGCATCAACATATTCTGAATCTAAGACATTCGCAAATTTCGACCTTTCCATGCTGCTGTAAAACCAGGCTACCCCCTCGTCAGGACCCTACCAAGACATCCAGTACTGCTAACTTCCTTAAAAATCATCAGATTCTCTTGCGGAATGACTTTTTCTTCAGGGATCGACCTCTAGATTGGTTCCACATCAAAATATTCTGAATCTAAGACATTCGAAAATTTCGACCTTTCCATGCTGCTGTAAAACCAGGCTACCCTCTCGTCAGGACCCTACCAAGACATCCAGTACTGCTAACTTCCTTAAAAATCAACAGATTCTCTTGAGGAATGGCTTTTTCTTCATGGATCGACCTCTAGATTGATTCTGCATCAAAATATTCTGTATCTAAGACATTCGAAAATTTCGACCTTTCCATGCTGCTGTAAAACCAGGCTACCCCCCCGTCAGGACCCTACCAAGACATCCAGTACTGCTAACTTCCTTAAAAATCATCAGATTCTCTTGAGGAATGGCTTTTTCTTCATGGATCGACCTCTAGATTGATTCTGCATCAAAATATTCTGTATCTAAGACATTCGAAAATTTCGACCTTTCCATGCTGCTGTAAAACCAGGCTACCCCCTCGTCAGGACCCTACCAAGACATCCAGTACTGCTAACTTACTTAAAAATCATCAGATTCTCTTGAGGAATGGCTTTTTCTTCCTAGTTTGACCTCTAGATTGATTCGGCATCAAAATATTCTGTATCCAAGACATTCGAAAATTTCGACCTTTCCATGCTGCTGTAAAACCAGGCTAACCCCTTGTCAGGACCCTACCAAGACATCCAGTACTGCTAACTTCCTTAAAAATCAACAGATTCTCTTGAGGAATGGCTTTTTCTTCATGGATCGACTTTTAGATTGATTCTGCATCAAAATATTCTGAATCTAAGACATTCAAAAATTTCGACCTTTCCATGCTGCTGTAAAACCAGGCTAACCCCTTGTTAGGACTGTACCAAGACATCCAGTACTGCTAACTTCCTTAAAAATCATCAGATTCTCTTGAGGAATGGCTTTTTCTTCATGGATCGACCTCTAGATTGATTCTGCATCAAAATATTCTGTATCTAAGACATTCGAAAATTTCGACCTTTCCATGCTGCTGTAAAACCAGGCTACCCCCTCGTCAGGACCCTACCAAGACATCCAGTACTGCTAACTTACTTAAAAATCATCAGATTCTCTTGAGGAATGGCTTTTTCTTCCTAGTTTGACCTCTAGATTGATTCTGCATCAACATATTCTGAATCTAAGACATTCGAAAATTTCGACCTTTCCATGCTGCTGTAAAACCAGGCTACCCCCTCGTCAGGACCCTACCAAGACATCCAGTACTGCTAACTTCCTTAAAAATCATCAGATTCTCTTGAGGAATGGCTTTTTCTTCATGGATCGACCTCTAGATTGATTCTGCATCAAAATATTCTGTATCTAAGACATTCGAAAATTTCGACCTTTCCATGCTGCTGTAAAACCAGGCTACCCCCTCGTCAGGACCCTACCAAGACATCCAGTACTGCTAACTTCCTTAAAAATCATCAGATTCTCTTGAGGAATGGCTTTTTCTTCATGGATCGACCTCTAGATTGATTCTGCATCAAAATATTCTGTATCTAAGACATTCGAAAATTTCGACCTTTCCATGCTGCTGTAAAACCAGGCTACCCCCTCGTCAGGACCCTACCAAGACATCCAGTACTGCTAACTTACTTAAAAATCATCAGATTCTCTTGAGGAATGGCTTTTTCTTCCTAGTTTGACCTCTAGATTGATTCGGCATCAAAATATTCTGTATCCAAGACATTCGAAAATTTCGACCTTTCCATGCTGCTGTAAAACCAGGCTAACCCCTTGTCAGGACCCTACCAAGACATCCAGTACTGCTAACTTCCTTAAAAATCAACAGATTCTCTTGAGGAATGGCTTTTTCTTCATGGATCGACTTTTAGATTGATTCTGCATCAAAATATTCTGAATCTAAGACATTCAAAAATTTCGACCTTTCCATGCTGCTGTAAAACCAGGCTAACCCCTTGTCAGGACCCTACCAAGACATCCAGTATTGCTAAATTCCTTAAAAATCATCAGATTCTCTTGAGGAATGGCTTCTTCTTCATGGATCGACCTCTAGATTGATTCTGCATCAACATATTTTGAATCTAAGACATTCGAAAATTTCGACCTATCCATGCTATGTAAAACCAGGCTAACCCTTTGTCAGGACCCTACCAAGACATCCAGTACTCCTAACTTCCTTCAAACCCATCAGATTCTCTTGAGGAATGGCTTTTTCTCCATGGATTGACCTCTAGATTGATTCTGCATCAAAATATTATGAGTCTAAGACATTCGAACTTTTCATGCTGTTGCCTGGCCAGGTTACCCCCTGGCTAGGACTCTACCGGGACTTCTAGTACTCCTAACGACTCCTTAGCTTAGCCTCAACCTCCTCGATCATTCAATTCGCCGTTGGGCAACCCGCTGATCTGAGCTGGGATTCCAAGTGATTCGAAGTAATTAGCATAAAATTGCAAATGCATTTGACTCTACTCTTGCTCCGGGACTCCCACTCTCCCTCCCTCTTTCTCTCTCTCCCCTCTCTCTGCTGCTGCTGCTGCTGTCGCTGTCTGCTTAGCGCGTCAAGTGCAGCTCGCAGGTTGCAGGTTGCTGGTTGCAGGTTGCAGGTTGCCGATTGCACGTTGCCAGTTGCATTTGGCTGCTGCGGTAGGCGGCGACGTTTGGCCAATTTAAAAGGCATCGCTGCTTCTGGAACGATGACTGTGGCAAGCCCAGGTTGCCGCTGTTGCCGTTGCCGTTGCTGTTGCCGTTTGATATTGCAGTCGGTTGCCGGCATCAGTCGAGCCGCACAGCAACAACTGCGTAGCGAAGCGAGCAACATAAAACAATTACGCCTACACTTGCTTCGAGGAGTCAGTCTCTCGACGCCAGTCGAGCTAAGCTTCAAAGGGGGAGGGGTGGGAGGTGCACAGGGAAGGGGGTAGCGCATGGGGAGTGGCATGGAGCATGGGGCATGCTGCATGTTGCATATGGCTGCTGCAGTCGCGGCGCTTGCCAAGTGTGTCGTGCTTGATCTGTTGCCGGCGTGCACGACCTTCTGCACGAGCAGATCACACACACACACAGCACGTAGAGGGGGGAGCAGGGCAGAGCGGGGGGGGGAGAGGTAGGGTATATATGCTTTATGCATTGGCAAAAACGGATTCCAGTCGGAAGCTGGCAAAGCCACAAGACGCGGCCTTCTGCGGCAGCCTATGAAACACAATATTCATTAACTTGCAGCAGCAGCAGCATTAATGTTGCTGCCGTGGCAGCAGCAGCAGCAGCAACTGCTGCTTGCAGCTTCTGCAGTTCTGCTTGCTGCTGCTCTAGTTGCTGTTGTTGTTGTTGCTGTTGTGTTGTGTTGCTGTTGTGCAGCTAGGGTTGGGCTGCTGCTGTTGCTGTGGAGGCAAGGCTGTGCTGCTGTTGCTGTTGTGACTGCTGCTGCAGTTATTGTTGTTGCTGTTGTGACTGTTGTTGTCTTTGTGTTGTTGCTGCGTAGAGAGTTATTGTTGCTGTTGTTCATGAGACAGTTGCTGTTGTTGCTGTTGTATTGGCTACAGTTGCTGTCGTCGTGTTGTTGTTCTTAAGAATCATAGAATGTTTGGGTTGGGTTTGCTCTGTTGCTGCCGTGGTTGTTGTTGCTGCTGTTGTTGTTGCTGTTGTTGCTGCTGTTGTTGCTGTTGCTGTTGTTGCTGTTGTTGCTGTTGCTGCTGCCGTGGCTGATCTTGTTGTAGTCGCTGCTGCTGCTGTTGCTGCCGTAGCTGCTGCTGCTGCTTGGAGGCAAGCTTTGCTGCTTTCCGCTTGTTGCTGCCGTTGCTGCTGGTGCTTCTCCATTTTGTTGCTGCTGCTGCTGTTGGTGCTTTTATGGCTGCTGCTGCTGTTGCTGCCGCGAATCCGTTGCCTCTTTGGGCTGCAGCAATAATGCGGCTATTAAAGTCGGCAATCAGCAACTCGAACCAATCCATTTGTTACCTGAGAACTTCTTTTTGCATTTTTAACGATGCGCCAGTGCAGTATGCGAGTGTATGTGTGTGTGTGTGCAGTGTGTGTGTGTGTGTGTTAGTGTTGCTGTTGTGTCATTCGATGTTGCTGCTGTTGCTGCTGTCAATTTGGCATTACGCAAGGTCATTTGGCACTGTGGACCGCACAAATGGACAATAGAAACAGGCAGCAGGCTAACATGGATGCAGGAGAAGACACACACACATACACTGAACACACACACACACACACACAGAGCACACTCACACGTACAGCAGCAACAACTTCTCTCTCTTTTTGTGATGGAAATTGAAAATGTCTTTGCAATTCAAGCGGCTGAAGATGAAGTAGGGCAGTGTAGGGTAGTGTAAGGTACTGCCAGGATAGTGTAGGCTATAAGGTAGGGTATAGGGTAGGCCTGGCAGGGAGGGGCGTGGCTTGCGCTTGTTATTTTCTACACTGATTGCGGGTTACGGCATCGGTATAAGCAGATGAGGTTGGGACAAACGCAGCAATACACAAGGCACACACACACACACGCAGGAGACACACACATACAGCACACACACACACACCTACAGCTCACACACACACACAGTTACACGCTTTCGCACCGACACTTTTGATACTCTACTCAAACATTTTTAGAGCACAAAATTTGCGCAATAATTTGTGTCAAGTTCATTAGGGCTGCCTGTGAGGCTGTGTGTGTGTGTGAGTGTGAGTGTGGGTATAGGTTTTTTTTTTTTTTTTTTTGTAACGCCTTACGGTAGGAAAATTAAAATCTTCTAAAGATACCACCTACCGTCCGTAGGTGGCATGCACGATTCATAACTCTCCAAGTAGAGTTATGCCTACGTACTAAAACAAAAACCTCCGTATGCTCTTCAGTCCTTTACGCGCTCATCGGGACTGCCAGTCAAGGTATGACTTCGATGAGCAGGATGTGATGCCACTCGCACACCCTTCTTTAAATGTTGGCCATGAGACGCACGTCCTTCCACCCTTCAGTCGCCTTTTACGACAAGCCGGGTACGCTGTGGTAGTATTCTTCTCCCGCCACCACACAGGCACTCTTCTCCTTCTTTAGCCTCCAGAACTGTTGGCCCTCTCGTCGGCTCGGACTCGTTTCATCATGTTGGTGATGATTGTATGCCCTAGCTCCCATGCCTCACTGTTCTCCATCATAGCCGCGAACAGTTCACTTGGGTTGAGCGGATTCTCAGTCAACGCTCTTAGCTGCGCACGCTCCGCCGTAAATCTGGAACAGTTCATAAGTACATGCTCCGCAGTTTCCACCGCATCGGGGCAGTAGACGCATTGGGCTGTCTCAACATGGTGGAACCGGAGTAGGTAAGCCCGAAAGCAGCCATGGTCCGTGATGAATTGGGTTAGGTGGTAGTCCAAGTTTTTATGGCGGCACTCTACCCAAACCGCTAGCTCGGGGATGAGCTGGTAGGTCCACCTCCCCCGTTGCGACGTTTGCCATCGGCTCTGCCACTCTCTCATCAGCCGCTCGTGAGCCTCTAGTCGGGTAGCACCTTCACGAATTTGACTTAGGGCATTGATCTCAAGGTCAATTGGTGGCAAGCCTGCCAGAACTAAAGCTGCGTCTTCGGAAACTGTCCTGAAGCCTCTTATAAGCCTAAGGGCCATAGAACGTAGCACCGAGCGTGCTCCTTTCATATAAGAGCTTCTTATGGTGGCGTTGCTCCAAATTGGTGCCGCATAGGTTAGCGTAGCCTTTGATACCGCCACTAGCAGTTTCCTGGCCGGATATCTGGGACCTCCCACGTTGGGCATCAGTCTAGAAAGGGCAGCAGATGTGATTGCCGCCTTCCTGCTTGCGTAGCTAGCATGGTCCTTAAATGATAGCCTGTGGTCTATCAGCACACCCAGGTACTTTAGGGACGCTTGGGAGGCCACCGGTGTCCCGTTAACCGAAACCAGCATTCTCTCCACCTTTTTTCTGCTACTAAGCATTACGACCTCGGTCTTGTGAGCCGCAATTGTTAGGCCGGCTTTCTCCAGCCAGTCAATGGCCGCACTTATTGTCACGTTGCATTTCTCTTGAAGATCTACAATGGTTTTGGCTACTGCTGTTATGGCCACGTCGTCCGCAAAGCAATGCAGTTCCGCTCCTATTGGCCTGCTGATGCCCAGGATACCATCGTACATGATGTTCCACAGGATCGGTCCAAGTACAGATCCTTGTGGAACACCTGCCGACACACGGTACCTTTTCGGGCCTGCCTCCGTATCATACCAAAGGACGCGATCCCTGAAATAACTGCCAACGACGATCCTTAAGTACTCCGGGATACCCATTCTATGCATGGCGCTCAGGATTACGGGCCATCTAGCGGTATTAAAGGCATTCTTTACATCTAACGTAGCGATTGCACAGTACTCCTTCGTTCCTCCTAACCATCTGTCACCCTCGATGGCGTTCTTGGCAATATTTCTCACCGCCGTGAGTGCGTCCAGGGTGCTCTTGCCCTTCCTGAAGCCGTACTGCTGATTTCCAAGGCCGTTGATGCTCTCGGTGATTGCCTCTATTCGGGAATACAGAATTCGCTCCAGCAATTTACCCACAATATCAAGTAGGCATAATGGGCGATAGCTGCTTGCAGCCTGTGCAGGTCCTTTGCCTTTCGGTAGCAGCACTAGTTTTTGGCTTTTCCACCTCATTGGAAAGACCCCGTCCGTAAGGCACTGCTGGAATGTATCCCTGAATATGTCAGGTCTAGCCATCGCCACTGCCTTGACCACTACTCCAGGGATTCCATCAAGGCCGGGAGCTTTGTTGGGCTTGATTCGCTTGGCTGCCTCCACGACTTCGAGTTCCGTGACGCACGGAAAATCAGGAGAAGGGACTGCTGCTGTTGGCTGCCATGCCGTGGTCTGCATTGGGAAAAGTTCCGCAACAATGCTAGCCAGGACAACAGGATCCGATGGCGTTGCCTCTCTCTTCCGCAGCTTGTTGGATACTAGCTTATATGCCAGACCCCAGGGATCTTTGTCCACACTATCAAGCAGTTCCCTGTAGGCATGCGACTTGGCAGCCGATATGCCATGCTTGAATTCGATTCGTTTCCTTTTAAAAAGCTCCAGGAGTTCCGCATGCTGGGTGCTACCTCTGGCTCTTTGCGCCTTTCTCCTTGCCCGAAGGCATTCAGAACGCAGTTGACTTAAGGTGGCGCTCCACCAGTACACAGGTGGCTTGCGCTGCGCCTTAGTTCTCCTTGGCATGATTGCGTCGCACGTTGCTGCAAGCTTCTTCATGAGGTCAGCCGCCATAGTCTCTGCATGGTCATTTGTGATTGCCAGGGAGTCAATTTGGTATGCCAGCATAACTTCATCGATCTTCCTGGTGTCCCATGCTTGCCCGACTGTTCTCCTCTGCCGTTTCCAAGACGTGACCACCGGTAGGAGGCTGAAGGAGATCAGTGCATGATCGCTTAATGTTACCGCATCATCATGGACCGTCCAACTAGCGTTAGAGTTGGCCACTAGTCCTCTGCTGACAAAGGTAATGTCAATAAATGACGTTCCCCTCTCATTGTTGAACGTAGGCTTGAGACCGTCGTTCAACAATATCAGGTCCAGAATTTCCATCGCGTCTATCACAGCTCGGCCTCTAGAATTGGATTCCCTGCTGCCCCATTCTACTGCCCAGGCATTGAAGTCACCAGCGATTATCTTCGGACTACGCTCTCTCGCATGCCTCACCATCAGCTCTAGCATCTCCTCAAACTGTTCCGGGCTGTCGCTAGGCGGAGCATAGCAGCTGTACATATGTACACCTTTTATCTTCGCATAAGCAATTCCCCGCATCGGAGAGGCAGCCAGTTCCTGCACGTGTAGAGAGCTACAACATTTGATAGCTGCTTTGCCGGACTCGTCCGTAATCATCGGATTATTATTTCCCACCGTAGGAGAGTAGGGTTCACTAAGAAACATAATGTCGACATTGCGCTCCGCCGCAGTTTGAGCCAGTAGGCTCTGAGCAGCTGCGCAATGGTTCACATTGAGCTGGATAAATTTAATTTCGTCCTGCATTAGGACGGCTCTTAGCTTCCTTTATGCACGCTCTATAGGTCGGGCATGCAAAACTGCCCGTCGGGTGGCTCCTATCCACCTCACTGCTGCAAATAAGGCAGTTTGGTGGTGCCGCACACCCCTTTGCCTTGTGCCCTCGCTCACCGCATCGCAAACAGCAATCTGCCCGATCGATCGCCTTGCAGGACGTTGCTCGGTGTCCGTATCCCAGGCACCTGTAGCATCTCGTGGGCCGGAGGTCTTGGATGATGCGGCATCTTGACCACCCTACGGTTACAGTGCCCTGCTTGAGTACCGCAATAGCATCGTTCGCGCTCAGTAAAAGCGTCGCAGTCTGAGTCCCATCCCGCATTCTGCGAAGGCTCCTGACATCCTCCGGATTTAGCTGGATGCCTTGGAATTGCTTGACTAGACTGCTGTGGAGTTCCGCTGCTGTCGTGGCCTCATCCATTCCGCTACACGATAGTGCTATTTTATGTGCCCCCGTACGTACAGAAGCCATTTCCTTGAGCGACGCTTCTAGTTCCTTTTTGAATTGGGGAACGCTTTCAGAGGCCTTTCCGTATACTTCAAGCAGCAGCTCCCCTTGCTGTGTTCTACGTATTTTGCGAACATGTTTGCCCAATTCGCAAAGGCTCGGGTCCGCTTTGAGTTTGCAGATCAAATCTGGGTAGGAAGCCTCTCCTGTCTTCTTAACGATAAGAGCCTCTGGCTTTTTGCGCAGGCGCTTTGGCTTAGGAGTGGTCCACTCGCCTGCAGCGATAGCGTTTTTGGCGACAGATGCATAGTTAACCGGCTTTGCCTCCGTTGCACTGCTTTTGGTCATTGCTCCTGTTTTGTTGCCCAACTTTGGCGCTTGTTCCTTGGGCGTCTGGGCCTTTGCCACTAGCACTGCGTGAGTGGCCTTTTTTGGTACTCTTTTGCGCCTCTGTCTGCGTAGCTGTTGTCGCAGTTCGTTGCTTCTTTGCGTTGCCTTCGTATAGCTCGGTTGCTCTATTATTGAGAGCCGAGAGTTCACTAATTACGCCCTTGGTCTCTTTGGTGACATGGCGCTGTGTTTCGAAAGCCGATAGAAGGACTTGTATTTTTCCACTCATTCTGGCAAGTATACTTCGCAGGTCTTCGTTCTGGATCGCCGTGCCTAGGTCTACAGGCCGTATTGGCGATACATTTGGAGATTTTCCTCCCCCATTGTGCGTCGGCACGCTAATAACGTCCATTGTGGAGTTACTAGGTGTTGGGGCCAAGATGTCCACCACTACAGCATTGCGGTGACTGGGTGATGCTCGTTCCACAGTCGCAGCCGCTGGCCCGGTGATCATGGCTCCTTGCACCAAACTTCCTGATCCTCTTGTAGGAGACCTCGACATTCTGGAACTTCTCCTGAATGGGTCGACGTCTGTGGGGGCAGTGCCCCCCGCTGGAGTATCCATTTATAGTCCAGCGATAGCGGTTTAAGCTTTTCAGTCTTCGTGTACCAAAAAGTAGAGAGGGTCCCGCGTAGGCCACGGATTTCCCCTAGGCGTTGATGGGGGTTTATTCCGCCCCTTTTCGGACACCAGAGCCTCTCTTAGGCACCGAAATGGTGAGAGGATGATTTTCAGTCTGTCCGCGACTTTTGAGCCTTTTCCCTTTCTACAATTGGTCCACTCCGAAAGGAAAGTTTAAACCCAAATTTAAATTTCTGCAACTATTATAGTTGCTTCGCTCTCTCCGATTAGATTTACTCGAAAAAACGGAATTCAAATTTAATTTTAAACCCAAATTCAGATTTAAATTTAAATTAAGAATTGAATTTAAATTTAAATTAAATTCGAATTGAAATTCAAATCAAAATTTGAATTATATGCTTTCGCGCCCTTGTAGATCACCAGAGCAGATCTGGCAGCGCCGTCGATCTGGCAACGCCGCTCGAGTCGGATCACCTCTGCAGCGAGTTTCTTTGCAGCCCTAACAGCTGACCCTCAGCAACTGGGCACAACAATGAAATTGCAAAAATTTAATTTGCAACTTATTGTAACTCGCGTTTCGTTTTAATCGCTTTAATCGCGTAGCAGAACAACTGCACATCGCCACTATGTGGATCTGCAAGGCAACCAGTTGTTCTGACCAAGCTCACTTCGTTAATAAAAGAATTTCGCGCAGCGCTTCTAAATCGCGTCCGTATCAGAAATTTCCTCTCATACAAGCCGTGGGTATAGGTGTATGTGTGTGTGTGTGTGTGTCAGCTGTGTGTGTGTGTCTTCTGTATGTGTGTCTCCTGCTTATGTGTGTCTCTATGCTGTGTCTTAATTGAAATTTTGAATGAATCGCAGTTGCTTTGGTATGTGGGTTGACGCACCGCGACCTCCTTGGTTGGCATCTCCCCTCATTCCCATTCCCATTCCCTCTTCATCCCCCCCTGCTCGACTGCCTTGTCTCTTGTCTTGTTTTGTCACAATATGCACTACCGGTGCCTACTACTATGAGATACTACAACTACTACGATTACCGGGGGCCCTAAGTCACAACTAATTTTGATTGATTACACCATGCGAGACCATTGTGTCCGGGCCTAGGGTCGTCATCAGCAGCATCGTCGTCGTTGTGTCAACCCAAAACAAAAAAAAAAAAAAAAAAAACAAAAAAGACCAAAGACCATTGCTTGACACAGTTTTGGGATGAAGCAGCAGATACCCTGTAGTTTAGGGGAGAGAGAAATGTGAAGTAGGCAAATACCTGATGCCTTATACCTAAAAGGAATAAAGCGAAAATAATTTGATATTATAATAATGAGAACAGAACGCGGGAAAAAAAGAAGAATATATACATAATAATATAATATAATAGTAGAATTAGTATAAATAATATATAATATGTATAAGCCCAACTACCTAAAGCCTGCGAAAATATTATAATAATGAGAACAGATCCTAGAAGAATACGAATATATATAAAAAAATAATAATTATAATAAGTTGAAATAATATATATATATATATAATATGTATAAACCCGACTTACTAAAGCCTTCAGTTATATTCCCATCTCATTCCAGTCTAAAATAAAATAATAAACAAAAAACCCTGCCAATTCTACCTTTCCACAGGGTATACCCCTAGTCGTGCCGGCCCTTACAAGCAGCCCCTCTTGACGTGATTTCTTTGACAAAGCGACAACAATAGCGACAACAGCAGCAACAGCAGCAACAACAGCAGCAGCAACAGCAGCAACAGCAGCAGCAACAGTTGCGACTTCAGTTTGACTTCGGCTTAGGTCTTCTAGGAGGTGACTCTAAGCCGATTAGGAGGTAGCACAGCACACATGGTGTGCGCATTGAATCGTTTTGGGCTGGTTTTGGGTCGCCTCGGATAATTACCACATAAAACCTTTGACACATTCATTTGACCAGCGAGACCTGAAGTGAGACACTTGATCGGATCGTCACGGCTTTTCACACATTTGCCAAGTGACTGCAGCTCTATGGATATGAATATGGAGCGAGTGATCACAATGGGTTCTGAATTTGAGTTATGGTCAGCTAAAGTGTCAGTTAGTAGGGTGACCATACGATGATCAAGAGAAAAAATGCTACAAAATCATTAAAGACAAATTAAACAGACAAGCTGCTGGAACAGGAATCTATATATAATGCATATAGCTATGTATATAAACAAGGGTGGTCAGCTTAAGTCTTTGCTAGGGTGACCATACAAGGTTAAATGTCAAGTGGAAAAATAGGCTAGAGAAAGAGAGAGATATATAAATCATTATAACACTATGATATCGACTCATATCAAACAAGTTGAAAATATAAGGTGCTGGAACAAGAATATATATAATGCATAGATAGCTATGTATATAGACAAGGCTGGTCAGCTTAAGTTTTTGTTAGGGTGACCATACGAGGCTTAAAGCCTAGGCAAACATAGGCTAAAGAGATATATACATAAATCATTATAACACTATAATATTGACGGATGTCAAACAAATTAAATATATCAGCTGCTGGAACAAGAATATATATAATGCATATATAGCTATGTATATTAACAAGGCTGGTCAGCTTAAGTCCTTGCTAGGGTGACCATACAAGGCTTAAAGTCAAGTGAAAACAAAGGCTAGAAAAAAAGACCAATATTTACCCCTTACATTATTATAGCACTACGATATCGATTGATATCAAACAAGTTGAATGTATAAGCTGCTGGAACAAGAATATATATACTATATATATATCACATATATATATATATATGTGAAGAAGCATTCCCTGCCTTTGCATTTCTCTGCCAGCTAACCCGACTCAAGTCGCATACATATATGATATAATAATAAATAATTTGCTGTCACGAAGATTCATCAAAGTGTCGCCCCCCCTCCGAACCCCGCCTCTGCACTACACCCCTGGCAAAAAGTGTATGTGTGTGTGTGTGTGTGTGCATTGCGAACATTCCAGAGTAATGAAATTTTCTTAATTATTTTCATCTCGTTACATTTGGAATGACATTGCCACAGAGTTAGCCAGTCGCCCCTCTCCCCACCCAACTCAATCTCTTCAACTCAATCTCAATCTCAGTTCCAATCCGAAACTGAATCTCAGCCGCAGAGCACACGCAGACTAGAGAGAGAGAGGGAGGGAGAGAGAGAGAGGGAGAGGGAGAGGGAAAGAGATTTGACATGCGTCTCTGATGATGATTTATTTTCATTTTTGTATTTTTAATTCACTCTGCGCCATTGTCGCTCACATGGACACACGACACGAGCAGCAGAGCAGAGTGAGAGGGAAGAAGAGAGTGTGAGGGAGAGGCACACATAATCTTCGATGGCAAAAAGTTAATGATAAAGATGATGACCATCAGAATTGGAATAATGTATGTATGTGTGGCACTCTCCGGCACTGGCACTGGCCCGATGGATAGATGGATGGACAGTCAGGCAAGACAGTGGGACAGAGAGGCAGACAGACGGACAGTGGGACAGACGGACAGTGGGACAGACAGAGACAGACAACGAGAGACTAACTAAACTCTGCAGCATCTGAGATGAGCTGCGTCTGCGGCTGAGGTTGAGGCCATTTTTATCGAACGCACAACCATTGTTCGCTTCTAGTTTCGGGCATGTCTGCTCTCTCTCTCTCACTCACTCTACCTGTCTCTGTCTCTCTCTGTCGCTCGCCTGTCGCCGTCAGCCTCAGCTTGAGCTTGAGCCGAGCTGAGCTGCAGTCTTGACTTGACTTTAGCCAGTTTGGGTTGCCTCCTTTAGCCATTAACCTGCTAAATTACGAATGAGGCAAAGTGGATTTAACTTGGCTCCACTTCACTCCGGGCTCTACAGCTCGATCTGAGGCCCATGCTTGGGTCTCTCAGGTCTCCCCCTGATCCTGGCAATGATTGCAGTCGGCAACAAAATTGTTTCTCCTTCTTCACTCCCTCTCTCTATCTCTCTCTCTCTCTCTCTGTCTGTCTCTGTTGTCGCCCTTTGGTCCATGCACAAATACACGAAAGGCAGTAGAGAATCTGAACAGATAATGACCACTGTTCTCGCACTCAACTACAAGATGAGCGGCTGATATGACGATGACGAATGCGACGATTTTGAAGAGGCCAGCGTTAACGTTGCCCGACTGCCTCCTGGAGATGCTGCTGATGCTGCACAAGTTGGAGGCGGAGGCGGTGATGATGTTCAACTCAGTCAGACAAACAGACAGGCAAACGAACAGGCAGACAGATGGACAGGCAGGGAGAGAGACAGACAGGGGGACAGGGAGGACAGACAGGCAGGCAGAAGGACAGAGAAGGAGATGGAGACGGAGACGGACTCTGGCATGGCTGATGATGGTTATGATGTTGCCAGTTTGCAACTGCTGCATTGGTTGGCAGAGGGTAGAGAGAGCATGGCAAGAGGGTCGCGACTGGACCTGCTCTACCCTGCCCTTCCCCTTCCTTCTCTGCCCTTCCCCTCCCTTCTCTGCCCTTCGCTGTGTGTCCTGTGTTATTGGAATAATGAGTTTTTAGTGATGCGCATCGATTTGTCAATTGATGATTTGTTGTTTTCAGTTTTCCAGTTTTTCAGTATCATCTCCTCCTCCACACATCTTCGTCGCAATCCAATATTATAGCATCTACAAGTGGTTGGCGATTCGACCTGCTCGCCGTTGGTATCATTAATTCCACTTTTGTCATATTGAGAGCTTTACAAAATTTGATTAATTGTCTTCTAGTTTTTTTTTTTTTTTTTTTTTTTTTTTTTTGCTACATGGGGAGTGAGAAATTGTCACAATTGTAAATGTCCCTACGTGAGATGCACACACAGACACACACAGGCACATAAATAATAATCGCATTCAAAGGACTCGAACTGTCAGTGATCGAGGCCGGCATTATTGATGGATCTCGATAGAGCAGCCTCCTCCTGGCCCGAACTTGGCAATTTGTTTTTTAGGGCTCTCAATTAACGCTCGACACGAGAAATTTATGGCCAGGACACAGACCCGTTTCTCTCCCATGCTCCATCACCATCATCATCATCATCGTCGGGGAGACCAGAGAGAGAGAGAGAGAGAGGGAGAGAGAGAGAGAGAGAGGGAGAGAGCCGCAGCACAATTAAGTGTTAAATTCAGAAACATGACATGAATATCTTGTTCGATGTTCGATTTGAAGAGCTTAGTAGTTGAGATCGGTCGTTCGATCGCACGATTGGAGCGACGACCCGAGGTAATTAGCCAAAGTTGATGTCTACGCGACTTAAGTGGGATCAGATAATCACATGGGAATATGATTTAGAATGTCTGCATACCGAATGACAGTCGATTATGTACCCTATAATCTATACTTATGGGCTAAACTCTTTCGCTAAGCTGGAAACACGAAAGAGAGTCTACTCAAAGCTTTATATAATCATCAGGAATGGAAATCAGTAAGACTAGTAAGATGGGCATCAATTTTGTACTGGTTGGGAAGATAAGAGGGTGCTCAAAAGACCGCATAAGAAGTAAGTGCACTTGTACCTATAACTCCTTAAAAAAAATCTGCTTCACCTTCACAATCTCGTTGCTTTTATTGCAAAAAGTCCTAGCTAGGACGAAAAGTTTCACAGCTTCACGGGTGCCCAACAAAGCGACTATGCAGGCACCCTGTATGTACGTATATAGTTAAGTAATATAGTCAGTGAGTATCTAGGGGTCACACCTTAAAGAAAATCTTCTTCCCCTCAACAATCTCATTGCTTTTATTGCAAAAAGTCCTAGCTAGGACAAAGAGTTCGCAGCTTCACGGGTGCCCAAAAAAGCGACTCCCTGTATATACATATATAGTTAATTAATATAATAAGTGAGTATCTAGAAGCCGCACCTTGAAGAAACTCACCTCCTCCTCAACAATGTCATTGCTTTTATTGCAAAAAGTCTTAGCTAGGACGAAAATCGCACAGCTTAACCGATGCCCAGAAAAAGCGACTATGCAGACTCCCTGTATATACGTATATACTTAATTAATCTGTGAATTATTACCATAGACAATCTACTTGGAATCTTCACAGTTGTGCGCGGCAATAAGCCTCAGCGCGTAAACCCTTTCGATGCGGCAGGGACACAGTCCATCCAGCCATCCATTCATCTGCCTGTCCCTCTGTGTGAGACACATTAATATGCACAAGGAGTCCAGACACAAGTTCGCTGATCCGTCATTGGGCAGAGACGACGACGACGACGACGACGAGTCTTCTTGGTCCAAAGTGTTTCTTTATTTATAACGCAATGGCAAAACAATCTGAAATATTGAAGCGGCCACTTAAGGAATCAGCAACAATAACTTTGTCCCCCCCACATTCGGATGAGCATAAACGATGTGCACCCTCAGCAGCAAGTGCACATATGTTAACACATTGATTGGGGGGGGGGAGGTATGAGGGGGATGGGGGAAGGGTTCCTTACCCTTTTTGTCTTTTCTGGTGACTGGTAAAAAAGTTTTGCAGCAAAAGCGATAGACCCAATGTCAGTCCAACCGATAGACCCCCCTGGACAGACCACATCCAGCATCCATCCATCCGTCCATCCATCCATCCATCTATTCATCTATCCTGAAACACGTTGAGCACGCCCACATCCACATCCACATCCTTATCGGTAAAATTCCAGCGGCATAGAACGAATTAAATGCTTACATCAACAAAAGGGACCACACAAAGCTCTGTCGAGAGCAATGTCAAAGAATTTTCGAAGTGCTTAACTTGGTTTCTCGGCTCAATTAACGAAGTTTCTATACCCTAACCCAAAGGGGCGGGAGTGGGTATTGGACTTGTTGTGTGTGCTGAAAACTGATAGAAACTGCGGCTACTGATTGTCAATTGTAAGTTAATGGATCCTTGGCGTGTTATGACCCCAACGAACTCGGGAATAGTCGAAGCGATTGCTAGGAAATTTGGTGTGTAGCTTCTACTATTAGTAAGCTCTTGTTTTACCAGACTAGCTAAGTAATGCTTGCATACAGTAGTGTAATAAAGTTAGGAAAGTTTTACGAAGAAGAGATTCTTATTAAGAAAAATAAGTTTATTGAATGTAGTAAGACTACATAAGACTGACTATCTAGTATACCATATATATCTCTTTATAATACATGTTTCCTTATTGAACAAAGACCTAGTAGGTCTTCCAATCTCAAGTTAGGGTATGCAAATACATGTATGTATCAAAAAAAAAAAAAAAAATAATAAATAAAAAAAAGAAAAAGAAAATATAATACCTTGCAGGTATCGCATCTGCCTGGATGTTGCTGGGAACTGAGGAAGAGTACCGCTGGGGTGAAGTTAGGGGGGTTCTGCTGGCACACACTTTGCCCACTTTTCTGTACACTTGAGGCATGCTTATAAGCCGGGCCAGGTGTGTGAGCCTTAGCGGTTCAAATCGCATTGACGTGCGGGCCAAAAGAGCGTAAAACCTCAGACACGTTGTGTAACTTTCATGCGTTACAGTTGAACCGGAAACGGAAATCTAATAGACCAAAGCATGCATAAGTGATGAAGCGAGAAAATGCGAACCCGCAAAGGCCCCTCCCCCTCCCATCTATATAGAAAAAAACCCTTTTCAAAGCGCTCGCTCGTCGAATCTTATCAGCGAAGGCTTCAAGTTTCGTCCATCACGTTTGCCTTTTTTTTTTCTTTTTTTTTTTTTTCTCTCGGTCATCGTATGTGACTCCCAACCCAAACCCTTTACACACACACACCCCCTGCCCTCTGTCGATTTTCTTTGTTCTGTTTTTTTATTTTTTTCATCATTTTCATTCTTAGGGAGTATTAGCTGCAGTTCTGGATGGGGGAGTGGGAGTAGAAGTTCGACTTTTGCAAAACTTTTACAGCCGCAACCTTTGTCCAGCTGAGCATGTGTTGAGTGGGCGAAAGGGAGGGGGGAGGGTAGGGCTGGGGTAGGGTAGGGTTGGGGAAGGTGGAAGGTGGAAGGGGTGTGTGTGTGTGTGGCACGGCCTTGATATTGTGAACACATGTTTCGGTAAGATTACCTTGTCAATCGGTTCGTTGAACGATTACTTTTCAAATGTTTCTCGAAAACTAAAAACCCAAAAAAAAAACCAAAATCAAGCGAAGGGTACACAAAACACCCAAAAGCAGAAGGAACTAACACGCCCCCTGCCGCTCAAAAAAAAAGGAAACAAAAAAAAAACAGAAACAATCTTTGGTTTAGCAAAAGCTGTCAGGCGTTGCCCCAAAAAGATTCACAACTTCCTTCCTGCACGGCGAATAGAAAGCAGCAAGGCACAACCACACACACACAGGCACACACACGCACACACACACAGTGCAACACACACACACACACATCAACACCCAAGCAAGAACGACAGACATTTCGCAGATGGAGCAAAGCGACAACATTGTTTTATTTCTCATTTCACAGTCGATGCAATAAAATCGCCTAAATATGCTACTCACAAGGTAAATCGCTTGGCTTGTATGCCAAAAGCAAGAAGAGAGAGCGAGAGAGGGAGAGCGAGAGAGAGAGAGAGAGGGAGAGGACAAGCGAAATTCGCTTCATCTTCTGCATCGAAAATGCGCCCCGCCGTGCAAACATTGGCGCCTTCAGCAACCCCAAAGCGTATCGAACCACTTCAGGTCCCACCACAACCGATCCCACAGCGATCCCACAGGCGGCGGTGTCCAACAAAAAGGGAACCTTGGAACTAAACGAATTGCCCAATGCCCTGCACAAGTACTATATATGATATGATCTTGAGATTCGCTTGGAATACTATAAAAATAAAAAAAGGTTAGTTAGAGATCAATCCTTCAAGATGGACAAGTTGCTGGGGTTTGAGGTTGATCTATCATTCCTTGGGTTTCAGAGTTCTTTAAGATATACGGATTATCTATAGATTAAAGATAGGCAATTTCCCCGGGTTTTCCCATGATCTATTAATAGCTGAGGCACTCTAGTTGGGTTCATTTAGATATAGGGATTGTTTATAGAATAAAGTCAGGCAAGTTCCTCGAGTTTTTGCATGATCTATCACTATGTGAGGCATTCTAGTTGGTCTTAGGAGGGTTAGGGTTTGTCTAAAGACTAAAGTTGGGAAAGTTCCTTGGGTTTCCGCATGATCTATCAATATCTGAGGCAGTCTAGTTGGTCTCGGGAAGGTTCTTTTAGATATAGGGATTGTTTATAGAATAAAGTCAGCCAAGTTCCTCGAGTTTTAGTATGATCTATCAATATCTAAGGCACTCTAGTTGGGATCCTTTAGATATAGTGATTGTCTATGGAATAAAGTTAGGGAAGTGCCTTGAGTTTTAGCATGATCTATCATTATGTGAGGCATTCTAGTTGGTCTTAGGAGGGTTCGGGATTGTCCAAAGAGTAAAGTTAGGCAAGTTCCTTGGGTTTCCGCATGATCTATCAAAATTTGAAGCTGTCTAGTTGATCTTATAGTGCTTAGGAAGGATTCTTTTAGATATAGGGTTAGTCTATAGGATATTCTTAAAGGAACTCAAGTACAGTCGTCTAGCTGACTTTATAAAACATGGGCTATCGGGATTATCTATCAATATATATATTTTATATTAAATATAGTATATCTCTAGCTGCTTAGTACCTTCATGGATTACATAATCTCTTCCCGAATCCCAGTCAAAACCAAACCCCAAAGAGCTTAGCAGCTCATCAGCTCAGTCACCGTGGCCGCAGCTGCAGCCACTCTGCCACTGGCAGCGTTACGGTTTGTCCAGTTCCCCCCCAGATACCCAGATACCCAGATGAGCAGCGTCTGGCACTCTCTGATCATTTGACTTGCCGCTGCTGAGCAGAGATTGCTTTAAACGAATGTGACGACAGGACGCCGATGATCATGCTCGTGGTGCGCGGCGGTGCCATTTATTTTTTGCAGGAAGTCAATTATAAATTACGATCGCAGCCAAAATGGAATACACCACATGAAGGTTTCAGGTTCAGGTTTCAGCCTGTGCTTGATAGAGGCTTAGTCCTCCAATTAGTTTAGGTATAGTATGACATATTCTAAGTTCTTTCTGCTAATATTCCGCAGTCATAACATTTATGGTTAGTTTATTATTTATTTAAAATGCTAACTTTCCCTATATGCAGGTATAACCCATACATATCTACCTGCCCCATAACAATTTAGACGATTGACAGCTTGCTATGTGGGTGTCCATGCCGTGTTGCTTGCCAGGGGTAATACTTACAGACCCAGGTAATACTTACTATATACCATATAACATACAATATGCCGACAGTTCCACTCTCGCTCCTCTCCTGCCTCTCCTTGCCCTCTTGTCTTTGCCAGTTATCCAGTCCGTGCTGTTGTTAAGTTTGTCATATTTTATGGGTTGCTTATGTCCGGCTATGGGTCCCCGTCCCCCCCCCATTCCTTTCCAGCCCTCCCGCAACTGTGGAGTGATATATATGACAGGCGGATTTTGTTTTAGTGGCATGGGTGACAATCCCTTTAGAAACTTTTATTTATTCACGCATATTGGCAGAATGTGCCCCTTACACGCAATACAAGAAGAAGAAGAAAGCACAATGGGAGGGGGGAGGGGGAGGGGAAGAGGGCGAGAGAGAGAGAGAGAGAGGGGGAGAGGAGTAGTGCATTGCGGCCAAGAGGACAACAAAGACAATGGCAAAACATGACAACGACAACGACAACGACAACATGAGCCTGGACATGCCCACAGCATGTCTATCTCTTTCGCTGTCTGCTGCTCCCTCTCTCTCTCTCTTCCTCTCTCTCTCTCTCTCTTTCCCTCTATGTGTGTGCTCAACTATTGCATTATTAATTATTGCTAATTAACCAGCAACAGCAGCAGCAACAACAGCAACAACAGCAACAGCAGCAGCAGCAGCAGCAGCAGCAACAGAACCGGAACCAGTGCGAGCAACGCAAACGAGCCTCCTTCTCCCTCTCTCTCCCTCTCTCTCTCCCTCTCTCTTTCCCTCTCCCTGCTCTCCCGCTCTACCTTGTCGTCATGACACCTTGGACAACAAATCGACGTGTAATTGTCGCAATTAATAAGGACGAAAATAATAGACGAGAGACATAAAAAAAACGAAAAGAAAAAAAAACGAAGCAGAAAATGAGAACTTGTTTCCTTTTGGATTTTTTAGACTTATATGCGTTGCCCTGAGGAGGGGTACGAACCAGTCATGTGACAAAGCATGTATGTACTCTTCTCCTAAATTGAGTTGTACTTAACGTAGATCCATTGATAAGGCTAAGAAAAATGAATGAGCTGGGCAAAGTAGCATCAACGTTTATTTAAAGAGAGTTACTATACAGGAGTTACTATATTTATACTATATACTATATATTGTATATATTTCAATCCTCTTAATTATGCTTAGACCTTCTCGAACAATTCACTTGTTGGTTAGTATTACCCTAATTAATCCTATAAATGAATTAATTCGTTTGTTGAAAACTTAAGCTCAACTTAAACTTATTTTTATTTATTCAATATGATGGACCTTTATAATGTAATTTGTCAAAGATTAAACGCAGCTTTTGCAAGCTCCTGAAAGCTTAAGAGAGATTGAGAGTTTCGACTCAAGAGAGCTTTGGCTGAATTTACACAAAAGCTGAAAGCTTTTTTAAGCACATACTTAGATCATAATTTATAGTCAGGGAATTGCCAAAAGCTTTAAGCTGCTTAAAGCATTCTCCCAAAGATTAAAAGCAGCTTTAGAAAGCTCTTTAAAGCTTAAGAGGGATGGAGAGCTATGACTCAGAAGCTGAAGGCTTCTTAATACACATACTTATGGCATATTTTCAAGTCAGGGATTTCTTAAAAGCTTTAAGCTGCTTAAAGCACTTACAGCACTTACTTATTTATCTCAGGGGTTTCTCTTCTTAAAGCAACGCTTTGAAAGCAGCTTGAATTAATTAATAGTATAGTTAGTTATAAAAAATAAGTTTTTTAGATCATTAAAGCTTCAAGCATTTACCTTAGAAATTTTAAAGAATTTCTTAAAGTAATTTAGGCTTAGTCCTAGACCACAACAGAGCTTTAAGATGCTTAAGTCCCTGCAAAACCGCAAGAAACTATTCGATTCAAGAGCTGCAAATAGTATATGTATTTAGCTATTCCCGCACCTTGCTGTCTAGCCTAGCCTGTCCTATCCTGTCCCGTGCTGTCCCTGCATGTTCCGGTTGAAAAGGATCTATCTGAGCCAAGCTGGACCAGCAACCTGCTATAATGGGTGACATGTAGTACGTTGTCCTTAATTGGCTGCATTATTTATGAGGGGCGGGCGACACGCTCGGAGGCACCTTGACCAGCCCAAAAAAGGGTTGACATGCAGAAAGAGTATGAGGGGGATTCGCTTCAATCACAGCCTCAAGACAGATAGAAGGAGGGTAGTATATCGTTATTTTGGGTTGTGAAAAACTATTGTATCGCTCGCTCGCTCGACTGCATATAAAATATTCACGAACTCAATTTAGCATAACGAAATTGGGAAAGGGGTTGAGGGGAGGGCTGGGGTTTATTAACTGGCGGGCATTACACCCCCCAGATATAGTATATATATATATACATATATCTGTGTATTGACCGTTGGGCGTTTGAGTTATGTGAGGCGCATAGAGAAATCATTAATTAAATTGGCCCTCGATCGGAACTAACGAATTGCGCCAAAGTCATTTTTCAGCTCATTTCCATCATTTGTTCCAGCCAGCAGGCGGGCAGGAGGGGAGGAGGAGGAAGATGGGGGGCGGGGAGTCGAGGAATACGTGAGCTCTTTGGGGAATTTCGACAGTCAGTCTGCGTGTGTGTGTGTGTGTGTGTGTGTACTAATGAGCGACACTGTAGGCTGACCGGAGACATCCGGCAGCGACAGAAACGAAGATGGAGACAAGCAAACTATGGTATATAAGTCTGCAGACTGTCTTGGCACACACATGTGTGTCTGCGTGTGTGTGTGTGTGTGCTGGAAGAAGTCGCGATCCGCGCATCCTCGCAAGGGAAAAATAAATTACTTTAAACGGTTTCGAATAGCAAATTGCAGATTGTCATTTCAAAAGACATACCTTGCCACACATATCAGTGTCAATGAGCATGGTAGGGGAGGGGAGTGGGGAGGCGGAAGGGGGGGGGGACATCCCTCTGTGTGTGTGTGAACTTAAAATGACGAATGACCACAAAACAACACACACACACACAGACACACAGAAAGGGTTCGCGCAAATCGGGATCACACACAAGCGAGCGAGGCAAAAGCAGCCAGAACGGCAATAATAAAAAAAAAGGCTAAAAAAAACAGCTAAAAAAAAATAAACTGAAAAAGACAAGAACAACAGCAAAACACCAGTTTCGCGGGAATTGAGATTGGGTTGAATTTTTATAATTGAGTTTGAGCAGATTTTGTTCTCTTTCTTTCCCCATTTTTTTTTTTTATTTTTTTTTATTTAATCTCTTCTTTTGTGTGTTCGCTCAGTAGTTTCGTTTGCCGGGGATCTTAAGTCTCGCTCTCGCTCTCTGTCTAACATCAGGAAGGAAATTAAAACGAACCAAAATGGTACATGGCACATAAAACACGGCGATGTTACTGCTTACATGCATGCACTGCACGAAAAGGGGGGAGTAGAAGTTCTTAAGTTGCAGTTGGATAATAAAATAAAAAAATAAATAAAAATAACTTGAATATGTATAAGATAAGATATTTCAATCTCATTTAAATTATTGTACAGTCAAATAATTGTTATTTCTCATTTATGGTGAGATGGGCTTATAAAAAAACCTAATTTTTAAAAAAAAATAATGAAATTTGCATTTTTTTAATATTTCTTAGAGGCTGTATATAAAAATATGAATGTTAAGTGTATAATACTGCCCGAAGGCAGTCATGTAAAATCAAATATTATTTAATTTTGCATTTATTTATTTTCTTACAATTAAAAAAATAAAATAGAAAAATAAATCGATGATATTTATCAAATTAATTATAAATTTATGCAATAAAAATCGACTTTTTATAAATTCCTAGCTCAAACAGTCCAATTCGCTTGTGATTTTTCTTAAGTATCACATTCGCATTGCCCAATTTCTCTCAGTGCATTGGGCTGTACTGCCATGTAGCAAGTACAAGTTAGGCCAAATAGCTATTGCCCGATCCGCGCTGCTAAACAACCGCTATTGGCTCTGAATTATTGACATCTGTTGCTCAGACGCCAATCTGCAACAGATTACGACGAGCAGCAACAACAGCAACAACAACAGTTGCCGCTGCCACAGCAGCAGCAGCAGCAGCGGCGACTCGGCAGCGCTGCTCGTCATTATGCATGTTCGATCCGCTGTGCACTGTGCACTTTAAGCTGGCTGCATTATGGGGTCTCGCTACGTACCGCAGGTATCTGTATCTGTATCTGGCAATAATAAGTACGAGTGCAGCAGCAGCAGCAGCAGCAGCAGCAGCAGCAACAGACAAATGCAATTTCGCTGTCCGATCGGTGGATCGATCCCTTCTTTTTTTTTTTTTTTTTTTTTTTTATGCTCGCATGAGGTTGCACTATGCCTGCCTGCTTGCAGCATGCTGCATGTTGCACTGGTTGACGTTGTACGCCATCGCCATCGCCATCGCCATCATCGTCGTCCTCGTCGTCGTCGTCGTCGTCAATCGTCGCATGGCCATAGGTTCAGACTGAGGTCCAAGTCGCAGGTTCAAGCGACGTCTCCAAGTCGCCTGCCTCCCTCCCTCCTTACCCAGCCCTGCCTGCACTCGCTGCTGCTGCTGCTGTTGCTGCTCTTAAGCTGCTGCTGCTGCTGCTGCTGCTCGTATCGAGAGCGTGTAGCAGAAATTCGTGCCGTGACCGCCCCTTTCAATTCTGTATTATCAGATTAGCTCTTTTCATAAGCCATTTGTTGTTGTTACTGTTTGCTATGTAGTTGCTGCTGTTGCTGTTGTTTCTGTTGCTGCTGTTGTTGCTGTTGCTGCTGCTGTTGTTGTTGCTGTAATGCTATTGACCGCTAGCATTGAGTTACGAGCCAAAAGCTGCAGCTGATGACGCTCTATGATCGCGTTCATAATTACTCCCTAGACTACGACGACGACGATGAAGAAGAAGATGATGATGATGATGTTGCTGATCGTGTTGCTCATGATGATGTTGTTGTTGCTGCTGATGATGACACCGCATGCCTTTCGGTTGCTTCATCGTTTTGGGGCTGGGCTCATGCGACAGGTGTAGCCAAAGAGCCAAAGCCAGAGCCAAAGCCAAAGCCAAAGCTAGAGCCAAGTCGTAAGCCGTAAAATCCAAGCTAAGCCAGCGAATTGGCCATAATTATGCATAACAGAAGCTTAGCCGGGCAGCTAAGGCAGGGAGGAGTAGGGAGGGGTAGGCTAGGGGGGGAAGGCCTAGACCCGATAGCAATTGAATCAACCAAAAGAGTGAGAGAGAGAGAGAGAGAGTTCAGTGTAATTGCGCTCGCTTGCAGTTAATTTGCTGCAATTGCGATATATCGATTTATTTGCAATCGATATCAGTCGATAGAAACAAAGTTTACCAACTTCTTTGTACAGTTAGGGTACTAATTAAGCTTATAGTCACATACAAATAAAAATAAAAATCGATAACATTCAAAATATCGTGTATTTCTGCTGTTATCGATTAAATATCGAACTGCTACGTTAGCGAGCTCTGACTGTACCAATTTCAATTCAATTCAAAAGCGATTCATATCATTTTTTCATCAGTTTATTCAACTTATTATCGTATACAAGACATTATATATATATATTTTAAGATCTTTGATTTCTATCGTCACTGTTGCCATCTCTCTCTAATGCCTAAATGTTGTACCAACGCGAAATTAACCTAAACGCGTTCTACGCCTGGAAAAAATACGGGGAAGAACTGGAACTAAAACTGGGGTAATAATGGGTGTCAATTTTTTGGGGAATCACAAAGCGTATTATCTGTTAATCGATGTATATCGATATTGTAATTATCGATATATGCGGCTAACGCCAAAAGCAATCGCTGGGTTGTCGCTGCCAGTTGCCGTAGGGTTCCTGTGCAGGTTGCTGCTGTTGCTGCTGTTGTTGCTGCTGTTGTTGCTGCTGCTGCTGCTGTTGTTGCTGCTGCTGCTGCTGCTGTTGTTGCTGTAGATAATAAGTGTGTTGCTGCTGGTAGTGTTTCTGCTGCTGTTGCAGTTGCTGTGTGTGTGGGAGTTGTTGCTGCTGCTGCTGCTGATATTGCTGGTAGTAATTGCTGTGATTGCTGCTGTGCTGCAACTGTTGCTGATGGTAGTGCTGCGATAAGATTGCCTGATGCTGTCGCTGTGCCAGGGCAAGGGAATCCCTGCCAGCATGCATCATGAGCGCATGTTGCTGCTGCTGTTGCTGTTGCTGTTGCTGCTGCTGCTGCTGTGTTGCAAGTGGAAAGTAGCTGGCAGTCTTGTAGAACTGTGCATAATATGCTGCCGCTGCTGCTGCTGCACTGCCTCCCAGCTGCTGATAGGGATGCATGGCATAGCTGGCGTGTCCCTTGCCATGTGCTGCCTGCAAAGCTGCCGCCGCCGCCGCCGCTGCTGCTGTTGCTGCCTTGGAGCGACCCAGCAGCGGATTACCCGCTGCACTACTCCTACGCAAACGTCCTGTCGTCTCACCAATGGTCAAATCCTCAGCATATGGATCCAATGCCCAGTAGTGACCACGTCCCGGATCATCAAGTGCCCGCGGCACACGCACAAAGCAAGGATTCAGGCTGAGATTGTGTCGTATGGAATTCTGCCAGACACTCTTGTGATTCTGATAGTAGGCAAAGTTATCCGAAATCCATTTGCAGATGCCACTCAGGGTGAGACGCTTCTCCGGGCTGCGTCTGATGGCCATCACAATGAGGGCGCTGTAGGTGAAGGCGGGCTTGGCGGCGGATTTGCTGCTGCTCGGGGTGCTGCTGTTGCTGCTGGGGGTGCTGCTGTTGCTGCTGGGCGTGCTGCTGGTAGTGGGTGCCTGGCCATGTCCATCGTCGGAGGAGGCATCCTCGGAGCTGTTGCAGGAATCAGAGGGGCTGGCGCTGTGGCAATACTTGTGTGGCGGCGTCTCCAGCTGCTGCTGCTGCTCCTGTTGCTGCTCCTGTTGCTGCTCCCGCTGCTGCTGCTTGTCCTTCTCCGCCAGCAAGGAGCGTATGGAGAAGCTCGACTGAAAAACCGGCGTCGTATCCATGTTAAAAGAAGTAGGAAGAAATTGTGCTCTGCTGAGATCGATGATGTCAACTTGTTGATGCTTGTCGCTAGACTGTGCCTTCTGATCCTCCCACTCGTTGTATTTATGCCTGAAGAGGCGCCGCGACATGCGACAGCAGGCGAATGGATTATGGCAACCTGCGCCATAGATTAGTCCGGGGGTTGCCCTGCTCTCTCCCTCTCTCTCTTAGTCCACTTGCAGATCAATGAAATCCAAAGCCAGCGGATTCATTCATTGATCCCACACTGGATCGAGCACAGGAGGGGGGATTAAGTAAATTGGATTACGACTACCTGATCCGCGGATCGATAGCGTGATCCCTTTCCACCCGCCTGCCTCTGCCTGCCTCAGCCTGCCTGCCTCAGCCTGCCTGCCTCAGCCTGCCTCTGCCGCACCCCTTTTGGTGTCATCAAATCGCGAAATATTTGTAAATCTTCGCCAGAATCGGGATTTGGCTTTAAGCAGCATAGAGCATAGCATAGCGTAGCACAAGCCTCTAGCCATATCCACATGCCATGTGATATATTTACGAGCCAAATCAAACGCCCTATGGCGAGACCAGCAAGGTTCTCCTAGGCGAGAGACCTGGTTTGGGTGGAGAACTGGAGTATTATCAGTTTTTTGGCCCAAACACATCTGTGTGTGCTGCCGCCGGAACTGTTGGTAGCACCCTCCACAGCAACGGGGCTTAGACCAAGTTAACAATTGCACAGACAGAGAGAGAGAAGGAGACAGAGAGCAGGAGACAGGGACACGGAGACAGGGACAGGGACAGAGACAGTGCCTCTGTTGTATGTGCAACGGGCACATGTGGCAGATATCCTTGCATATATATATATGTGTATATAGTATAGTGTGCTACATGCTGGTTCCTATGTAACTAGAATATATATACGACCGATATTTACCTGTCTCTGCCTGGCATGGCAAATTGTCTGTGCACTTCACTGCATGTGTAGGGACGGAGAGCGGAGAGGGGGGAGTACAGTTTGTGGGGAGGGGGGTTATGTAATGCACAAGCACACTAGGTGTAGTTCTACATGTCCTGCATATACCCTGTAATAGTTTAGCGGCGTGAAAGCAGGTTGTACAGTCTTCTATTCTATTTAATCTTAAGACAGTTTTAAATAAATTATTATAATGTATAAAAAGAAAAATAAAAATACAAATAAAAATAAAAATAATAATAATAATAAAAATAAAATTATATTATAATATAATAAAAATAAAAATTAATACATAAATAAAAAATAATAAGTAAATAACACTCAAAAAAAGAAATTTATATAAATTATAATATATATAAATTCTATTTTTAGGGACTTGGCATATAGAGTAGACTCTATAAATTTAATACAAAAGATCAAAGTATTTAATATTTATTATTTCCTATATAGAAATAAGCTGGTATCTTCATTATCAACTTTACAAATTCAATGAAAAATATGAAAGTATTTATATTTATTATTTTCTATATATAAATAAGCGGGATAACTTCATTATCAACATTAGCTCAAATTTAACCTCAAAAATGACTCAAAATGCCACCTCACCTCAAAACTGCACACACATCAATATTTACAGAGTATCTCTTAGCTGTAATCAGCCCCAAATGCAGCACAATTTTAACTGTTTGTCTAGAAAGCGTTGCGACGAGCTCCATAAAACACCAAACACGCTCATTAGTTGCTGCTCAGTGTGCGCGAGAGAGAGAGAGAGAGAGAGAAGGAGAGAGTGGGAGAGAGAGGGAGAAAGAGAGAGAGAGAGAGAAGTAGAGTGCAGCGGGGCTGTAAACAAAGCCAAATTGCATTTGAAACAAGATTATCCATGTCATAATGTCATATCTGTAACGGCGGCTCGATACAGATACAGCAAAGTGTGTGTAAAGTTGTTGCTCGGGCAAGAGTTGAGAGAGGAGAGATATAGAGTGGGGGGGGGGTGAAGAGGGAGTTACATGGGTCTATCTTCTGGTTGCAATAAAGTAGCTAATGAAATGCAGTCGCTGTCGCTGTCGCAGTCGCAGTCGCAGTCGACGTGTACAGTATATGCTGGCAGTCTCTGGCGACCATATGTTGTACAGGGTGTGTGTGTGTGTCTGTGTGTGTATGTGTGTGTGTGTGTTGCACATATGTATCTATGTGAGCTTAATGCAAGACTATGTAAGGGACGTGCCATTTATACGGATACCCTGCTCTGTTTCTCCTTCTGTTGCTGCTGTTGCTGCTGCTGCTGCTGCTGGTATTGTTTTTTTGTTGCTGCGTGTCCTGCAGGCTTAACGATAACATTGTGGCAATTTTATTTGCCCACAATCTGTTGTTATTCCTCGAGTGGGTTGGGTATAGTGCACGGCAGGGGTGCAGGGGAGGGAGCTAGGGAGACTTTGCCAAACAGGAAGGAAGAGAACGAATTTCAGCGGAAGGAAACACTAAAATGTTACTTTAAATAAATTGCACTACTCGTACACGTTGCGAACACCCTACGGTATGTGGCCCAAAACACAACCCTACCCCATGCTACGCTACCCTACCCTACGCTACCCTATCCACCTATGATTACCACCTAAGGGAGGCCATTGCAATGGCAATGGCTGCCGACGCCGGCAACGGCACCAGCAGGCCCAGGGGTGACATGGACAACCACAAGCCATCTAGCAGAGATACTTACATCACACACACACACATACACATGGTATATATATGTGTGTGTGTGTGTGTGTGTAGCTGCCACAGCCCACATGTGTGTGCTGCACACCTTGCTGCTGCAGGTGGGAGGGTGCTGCATGTGTGTACCAACCCATACGCTGCATTTATTTAGTTGCACAGAGAGAGAGGAAGGGAGAGAGAGAGGGAGAGAGGGAAAGAGAAAGAAAAGAGAGAGAGGGTAGAGAGGTATTGCGAAATTTACGAGCTCTTTTAATCGATCTGAAATTAAAATCGCATGCCTAGCAACCCCCTCGATAAAATTCGTAACGTTAAACTGATAGATAGAGCACCCCCACCCAGGCGACCCACCCGACTAACCACAATTTTCGCATTTTACCAATGGCATCCCAAATAGAGAAAGAGAGAGAGAGAAAGAGAGAGAGAGGGCATACATATATCACTGCCCTGAGTTGTAACATATGATTAACAAATTTAATTTACATTTATCGTAAATAGATCGAAGAAAATACTTACTTTTCTATTCCCTTTTCTATATCCTTTTCCGATATGTTGGTAGTACCCTCTCAGCAGGTACCTTCTTAAAACTGCCTCTAGCTTAGGCTTTATCCTTGGCTGCAGTTGGGTTTTTTTTGGTAATGCTCTTTAAACTAGATACTATATATTTTCCCTCTCCCATCATTCCACGAATTAAAACACACATTCCGATATATATATATATAGTTTTCATGATATTTTATTGCAAACATATATAGCTTAAATATGAGTTGAAGGTATTTGCCTGGTTACTGCTTCAGAACACACTATCCCACTATATGATACTCTAGGATATTCTTTCATCTCGTATAAGAGAAAATAACACATAAAATAAAAAAAAAATAAAAAAAAAAGAAATACTTGTTAAACTACAGAAAAAGATCAGATTGAATGCATATTAATCGGTAATCAGTTTTCAGTTTTCTTGTATGTATGCTATGTATATGTAATATAAGTACCCCCATATCGCAAGCATTTATCGTTATCGTTGACTCGTGAGTGTGTGTGTGTGTTTTACATTTAAGTTAAATATTTGTGTATATCTTTAGCTGTTATCATACAATACGCAATACCGGGGTGGGGTGGTGCTTGGGGATTTTGGATTGGGCTGCACAAAAAAAAAAAAAAAAAACCTATCGATTCTCTCACTAACCTCACAAAAGTGGATTATGCGCTTAAGGGCTACGCTTACATAATCGAGTATCACTAACAATATATATCGTCGTTATATCCGTTGTTTTATTTTACTCAGTTATCGTTATCGTTACCGTATCATTATAATAGGTATATATTAATCAATTCTCTACAAATTTCATGCTTGTACACAAAACAACAGTTTTTTTTTTATTCTTTTTTTCTCATTTTTTTCATTTTTAATTTAATTATTATAAATACAAGTTCAAAAAAAAAAATATATCGGTTCGTAGGGTAGTAGGGGGGCCATCATTATTTTATCATATATATATATAGATTTATCGATATTTATATAGAAAAAAAAAATGCTAGTTGATCCATCTAATATTTGATATTAGCCTAGTAAAAGTATTCATTATTATTATTTATTTTCTTTTCTTTTCTTGTTTATGCTGTTTCCTACGCAGACCGATAAGCGTGTGTTATCGATCGTTATCGATAATGAGTATGAGCAATGCTATAGTCCTAGGTTGTGTGTGTTTGGGTGTGTGTGTGTACTCCTCCCGCCTTCTCTCCGTCTCTCACTGCTGCTGCCTTTAGCCTGATATTGCATACGATATCGATATCGATATCGATTATCTATTTATCGCTGCTCCCATCTCTAGTGATAAAATGCCAGCGCTTTGGCATAGTACGAGGTACATGGTCATGATATGCGATCCGGCGACTGTCGCTGCTGATTGGCCGATCCCATCACCGATCCCGGACCCGCCGCCGCTACCGTCTCCTCGCCACCAGCACCGCCGCCGCCAACGCCACCGGCACCTCCAACGCCGGCGGTCACATGATGCTGCAGATGCTGCATGTGTGCATGAGCGTGCGCCAGATGCGTCTGATGATGCGTCGCATGAGCTGCCGCGTGTGCCTCATAGTCGGGTGAACCGCAACCGGAGCCACCTCGGGATCGTGGACGCAGACCCAGCAGCGCACCACCACCACCCGCAGCCGCTCCCACTGGCGGTGTAATCGAGTGCTGTGAATTGGAATCGGAGGAGGTGCGTCTGCAGAAGGGACTCAGTGCAGCACTGGCGCCAGCGGCCAACATATGCGGCGTCAGGTGGGGCGGAAATCGTGGCAGTCGCGGCAGACCAGGGAAGAGCAACGGATTGCCGCCATGATGTGCATTGAGCAGCAGGCGAGGATCCGTGGCGGCAATGAAGGCATTCACATTGGCCTCACCATAGCCGCCGCCGCCGCCGGAGGGATTCAACTGGCCGCCATGTGTGTGCCCGAAGCGATGCTGCAGTGCCTCAAAGCATAGCGGCATGCTCAGGCCATGTGCATGTGCTCCTGCACAAATCCTGGCCAGGATCTCCGCTTGTATGCTGCTGGGTACACCGGCACCTAGAGCTGCCGCCGCATTGGCTGCCGCTGCCGCCGCTGCTGCTGCTGCTGCTGCCGCCGCGGCCGCTGTAGCTCCGACTCCGCCAGCGGCACCTCCTCCTCCTCCTCCTCCTCCTCCTCCTCCCCCTGCTCCTCCAGCCACAACATATGCCTTATTGTTGTTAATGTTCATCAGCTCCAGCAATGAATCCGATGGGAATTGCATATTGTGCTCATCGCTGGTGGAGAGCAACTTGCGATGCAGATTGAGATTGGAGCTGTGGCGATCCCGGCTACGCTTCGAGGGGAATGCAGCGTTGCAGCCATCGATGTTGCACTTGTGATGCAGCTTGAGGTGGACGCTCTGGTAGTGCGTCTTCAGGTGGAAGAGATTTGCAAAGATGTCGCCGCAGGCGGTGCATTTCAGTGGGTTCTCCTTGTCGATGGGCACCTCTGGTTCCGGTTCCGGTTCCGTTTCGCGCTCTGGTTCCGGTTCCGGTTCCGGGTCTGGTTCCAGTTCCGGTTCCGGTTCCATTTCTGCTTGCAGTTCCGTTGCCAGTTCCGGTTCCGCTGCCAGTTCCGGTTCCAGTTCTTTTGCCATGTGCTGCTTTGCCGACTTCTCAGTCACAATATTGTTGTTGTTCACGGCCGCCGCCGCCGCCGCCTGCTCGTGCTCCGCCTCATCCTCCTGCCCCAGCAACTCCTGCTTGATGCGCAAATAACGATTCTCATCCGCATCGGCACCATAGCTTAGAGCCAGCTCATCCAATGGTTCCTGCTTGATCAACGCAGCGCCGCCGCCGGCTGTGCCCAGCGAGAGATCCAGTGTACCCGACTGCATCACAGATCGCTCCCGTTCCAGCGACTCATCCTGCTTCTGTTCTAGCTGCCTCTGCTGCTGCTCCTGCTCTGCCTGCTCCTCCTCCTGTTCCTGCTCCTCCTCCAGCTCCGTCTTGATCTGCGTCTTCACTTCACTCGTGTAGGGCGTCAGCGGCGGCGATGGTATCGCCTTGGTGGACTCACTGGACTGACTGAGCGCCTTGACTTCTTTGGCTGTTGACGTGGCGACCGTCTCCCGCTCTCGCTGGTGCTCCTCTTCCTCCGCCTCGTCCTGCCGCTGCACTGCACCCAGCTTGATTTTCTTCAGCGACAAATCGGCAGCCACATCGTAGTTATCCATAGAGTTATCGCACGAGTTCTCATCCGATTGCACTGTACAGCGCACCGGATTCTGGCTCTTGCGCTTCCGCTTGCCACTGGCGGGGACCTGGCTCAGGCTCTGCGAATCCTCGTGCTGTCCATCCTCCAGTTCCGGCGCTGGACTCGACTCCAGATGATGCTGCTGCTGCTGTTGCTGCTGCTGCTCTTTGGTTTGACTGTGACTGAGGCCTAGAAGGCTGTGACTGTGACTGTGACTGTGACCCAGACTGTGACTGTGACCCAGACTGTGACTGTGACTGTGCGTGGAGATGGCCGAGGTGGAGCGCTCATCGCTCTCGTTATCGTTATCGTTATCGAGCATAAACCCATCGTGACTGTGCTTGTCCTTGTCGGGAATACTGTCCAGCTCATCGCCCACCACCACGATGCCATCACCATCGGGATCATCATCATCATCATCGCAAGCATCGACATCATCCTCCTCCTCATCATCATCGTCCACATCATCGGGCATATGTATGCCCACCTCGAGTATCTCATCCTCATCGTCATCATCATCATCATCCCCGTCAGCATCATCATCATCATCATCGCCATCAGCCTCATCCCTTGCCCCCCTTCTCCGCTGCTGATGCTGCTGTTCCCGTGCCCCATGGCCAGCCAAGTCATAACCACCACGTGCACCACCCAATCCACCACCCAATCCTCCATTGCTATCCATATACGTGCGCTGCAGATATTCGCCGCTGGCACCGCCACCATGTTTCAACTGCTCCATGCCACCCAATGCCGCATGATGACGCAAATCCGGTGGCGGTGTAAGCAGCGGGAAACTACCGAAGGGTCCCAGTCCCGCCATGATGCCATTGGGTGCCTGCAGCAGCATCGGATGCGGCTGTGCGCTGCGTCCATCGTGCGGTGAAATCTTGCGACGCAAATGCGGTGAATGCAACTTGGGATTCGGATTGGCACTGTGCCGATTCCTCGAACGACGCGAACTGAACATCATGCTGCATCCATCCACGGTGCATTTGTGCATCTCACGCAGATGCACCGCCGAGAAGTGAATCTTCAGGGCGCCCTTGTCGCAGAACGTCTTCAGGCAGACGTTGCACTGCACCCGCTTCTTCCCAGTCACCGGATTGATGAACTGTGTGCCCAGATTGGCAGGCATGGAGCCCCATTGACGTTTGCTGCCCGGCGAGTGTCCTGTCTTCCGGCTCGCTCGCAATCCCGCAACCGCTGCCGCTGAACCGGCTGCCAGGGCGAGGCGTGTCATGCGTGGTGTCGATGAGGATGAGGATGAGGAGGATTGCGAGGATTGCTGTTGCGAGTTGGAGCTGCTTTTCGTCTTGCCGCTGGACTCCTCCGGTGAGCGGGGTGGAGCGTGCTTGTGGGTTGAGGGTGGCGGCGGTACCTGCGGATACTGTCCATGCCCGCTGTGACTGTGACCGTGACTGTGACTGTGACCGTGACTTTGCGCATGACTGTGGCCGTGACTGTGTCCATGTGCGTGACTCTGCCCGTGACTGTGACTGTGTCCGTGACCGGGAACGTGACTGTGACTGTGACCATGACTGTGACTGTGAGCCATGCCGTGACTCTGGCCGTGACTGTGACTGTGATTGAGCTGCACATGCCCAACGGGTGAGTGCGCTCCCGCACCGCTGCCACCCTGTGCCTGCCCAGCACCCGGCAATGTGCCAGCCACCGCTCCTGCGCCTGCTCCAGCTCCTCCTCCTGCTCCTCCACCTCCTGCTCCTGCTCCTCCTGTTGACTGCTGCTGTGGCGGTGGTGGCGGCGGCGGCGGCGGCGGTGGCAAATGATACGGCAACGGATGCCCCGCCATGGCCATGGCGCTAAAGAACTGATTACTCTGCGCCGCTGCCGCGGCAGCAGCTGCTGCTGCCACTGCGGCGCTCTTCTCACCCGGCGTAGTCGCCTCATTGATGCGTCGACGCGCCTGCGCCAACACCGCCGCCTGCTGCACCGCCTGCTGCTGCAGATGCTGATGATGATGCACAAAGTCGGCGGCAGCAGCGGCTGCAGCAGCCGCTGAGCTGGCATTGGGCGCACCGGCGAAGGCGTTGATCTTGCGGAAATCGATGGGATGCATATTCTGCAGATCACTCAACGGATTCAGCTGAGCGGTGCTCATGCTCGGCATGGAGGCGGGCAGGGGCAATGGTGGCGGTGGCGACACTCTGGAGCGTTCCCTATCCCTGTCACGTTCCCGCTCCCGTTCCCGTTCCCGTTCCCGCTCCCTTTCCGTGGGCGAGGGCGAGGGCGGATTCCGAAAGTAGCTGGCGGAGAGCTTCTGATGCAGCTGCGTCTGCAGGTGAAGAAAATGTGCGTTCATGCACTGCGTGGGCGTTTGCGAGGGCGGCAAGGGCAACGGCACCGGTGACTGTGACTGCGACTGTGACTGCGACTGTGACTGCGAGGGCGATTGACGCGGCGGCAGCGGCAGCGACAGCGACAGTGGCAGCGGCAACGGCGGCGAGCTGCGTCGCGATGGTGTCATAACCATGGGGCTGCTGCCGCTGGGACTACTCACTGGGAGCTGCGACTGCGGATCGTGCTGCTGCTGCTGCTCATGTCCGGAGGCGGGCAACGGATAACGATAGCCCAGCAGCAAAGCCGGATAATCGAGGCCGGATAAGCCGAGTCCACGCTGCGAATGGCGATGGCTGAGCGAGGAGGATTGCTGCAGGTGCTGCTGCTGCTGTGGATGTGGCGGATGCGTGTGCGAATGCGAATGCGGATGCGAATGCGGATGCTTTTCCTGGCCAATATTCATCAAGAGCGACGGGCTTAGGGAAATTCCTTAAGCTTCTAAAGTTGTGACGATGTAGACTAGATACAGATGCAGATACAGATGCGAATGGGGTTGCTCTGCTCTCTGGAACCCTCTAACTGCAATGAAAAGGAAAATAAAACAAGAAAATTAGATATCTCTAAAAAATAACATAGTTTATTTCTTTATACCCTACGCAAGTGGTTGTAGCAATATTTAAGTTAATTTAGGCATTTTTGTCTGTTTGAACGCGTTGATCTTGAGAACTATAGAAGTTACAGAGCTTAAACTTGCTCAACTCATTGTATGCCCTACACAAGTCAAGAATACCTTACCCATATAGCCAAAAAAGGATATATTCATCATTAGCAAATGATTAGCTTGATTTATATCAATAATTTAGACTTTTTTGTCCGTTTGAATGCGCTGATCTCGAGAACTATAGAAGATAAAAACCCTAAGCGTGGACAACCCATCACATACCCTACATAAGTCGAGAATACCCTATCCAAATTGCCAGAGAGGTGAAATACCCATTGGTAGCAAATGATTTTCTTGCTTTATATCAATAATTTAGACATTTTTGTCTGTTTGAATGCGCTGATCTCGAGAACTAATGAAATTAAAAACCCTGAACCTCCACAACTCATTGTATACCCTATACAAGTCAAGAATACCCTACCGAAATACCCTACACATCGAAAGCAAACGATTTTACTGCTTTGCAGCAACATTTTACTCAATTTAGGCATTTTTGTCTGTATGAACGCGCTGATCTCGAGAACTACATGAGTTAGAGACACCAAAATTGCCCATCTCAGCACATACACTCCACACGTTGTGACTACCCGCAAACGAAACTTCCACGCACAGTGCAGGGCATACAAATAATGCTAATAACTGAATTGTTATGCATTAAAATTGTTACTGCTGCTTGCATTGTGCCATTAGTAATGAAAATAAATAAATGTTTATCATCATGGTCAATGCTGTAGGTAGTGCGCCCCCCCTCCCTCTCACTATCTGCTCGAACTCTTCCTCTCTAGAGCCCAGCTGGCACAGGTCGCTTCTCCCATCGCTGTTGCTGTCACTGTTGCGCTGTCTCCATGTGAAACATTGTCCACTGCGCCACGGTACCGGAGGGTTCGCTCAAGGAGTTCCACCGAAAACGCCTAACGAAGTGGTGGCCCAGAAGACCTCCCAGGCGGAGCCGGGCGAGCGAGCGCGTGCGTGCATGCGTGTGTCGTTGTCTCCTCTGCGTGTGCTCTGTCTCCCTCTCCCTCTCTTCCTCTCTCTCCCTCTCTCCCAGTGTGTGTGTGTGTAAATATGATTATTTAAAAGAAAAATAAGAATAATGATGTGACAAATTCTGAGTGGACACTTCACGTTTTCGAGAGCAAGACACGACGTGGACGACTTGGACGACTTGCGGACGATGTGGCCCGACGACGACGACGACGACGACGCTGGACACACAGCGTGGACATTTGGCCAAGCGGCGTGACAAGACATTGTATGTACGTACTAGACATGGCCATATGTGTGTGTGTGTGTGTGTCTATGTTTATACTGCTCCAAGTGCCCAGTGCCAATACATACGAGGAGCAGGAGGAGGAGGAATAGGAGGAGGAGGAGAGGAACCGCTGACGATCTTCGTGCGCTGTCGGGCCAGGGCCATTTCCACTTCAAATTCTCATGTCACATTCTTGTGCGCCGCACAAGAGTCGATCTCCATGTCTCGTTGTCTAGCCAAAGACCGCCATGACGTACCACCTCCCATACCCCTCCTCCTAACCCTACACCTGCCCTAGCCCCACAACCAACGACGATCGTCGATCGACTCGATCGGCTCGTGATCGCGTTTGCGTTCGCGTTCGCGTCTTGGATACGCAAATTACGATTGGGATCGGCATCGTCATCGTGATCGTCATCGTCGTTGGCCTCGACATCAACTTTGCCAGAGCTGTCGCTCCGAAATGGTAAGCAGCATTAGCTGATCGTTAAGTAACGATGCGTGCACAAATTGCGCCTAATACAACTTAAATAGATACGAAGAGATCGAACCGAAAACGTTGATGGAACCAATAAGCGACACTGCGCGCAATCGATAGCGAGAGAGAGAGAGAGAAAGATAGAGAGAGAGCGATCTTATTACTATGATGATCTTATTAAGACAAACTTCACTTGAGCATCGATTAAACAGTTTATGATTCTGTTAGACTAATTGCAGGCTCGCTAATAACTGTAGGTTAAGAGGAATACATACGAATTTTGCTTATGATCGATGCTTTGATCGAAACGATCGTTAAGAGTTAGCTCAGGAATTCGTAGTGATAGATATGTATTTAGAGTAGTAAATAGGCAGAAATGTTAGAGAAGCCTAAAGAATTTTAAGTGATCAAGATTTTGGAGTAAAATACACATATCTGTTATACAGGATCATTAGAAAAAAGATCATAGGGGTTTCTTCTCCTTATTCTCTTACTGGGTTAGATCTTAAGTAAAGCGTTTTTCTCTAAGCTCTTTCGATGATTTAATAGATCACTATCAAAGTCGCTTAGTTCATAATTCCTAATAGATCTTAAGATTTTAATTACTAAGAATTTTTAGGGAGGATCTTTGAAGAAAAAATTGTAGATTCTGTAAATTCTTGATTGCAGCTCGTTCCCTGGTGATCTTTGGAAAATTTAAGCTGACACTATTACAGTCAAAGGAGAGGAATGTGCTGGTCGGATCTTTTGGGGGAAAGATCAATGATCTTAGTTAGATACATATATCTTAAGTAAAGCTCTTTTCTCTGTACTCTTCGTTGATCTAAGGGGGCGCCACCGTAGCCGAAGAGAGGAGTGTACTGGTAGGATCTTTGCAGGAAAGATCATAAGTTCCTGAGTACTTTGATTACTTTCTTCTTCCAGTTAACCTAGTTAGATTTAGAGGAATGCTTGTAATTTCATGCAAAATCCACATAAATCTATCTCGACAGATCTCTCTAGATCTTGTGTATGTCACTTTCAGTTAATGAGTTTGTTATTGACAAACGAACCGATAAAGGCGAACGTGAATCCAAAGACATGTACTTATACTCTATACACAGGGTGCCATATATAGTACATTGTGTATGTCTGAATAAACTCGTGTGTTCGTATTGTGTTTCCAATATGATTGTTATAACGACAATTGCCAGTTGTTGTTGCTGTTGTTGTCGCTGTTGTTGTTGCTGCTGTTGTTGCTGATGTTGTTGCTGTAGTTGTCGCTGTTGTTGTCGTTCTCTGTGGGCAGTTTGCATGACATATGTCATCTCGGCAAGTAATTTAAATACTGCACAAATTGTATTTTAATTGCCACCTGTTCGATGGTGTTGCTGCTGCTGTTGTTGCTGTCGTTGCTGTTGCTGCTGTTGTCGTTGCTGTTGCTGCTGTTGTAATGACATTTATTTCGATTGCGCCAAGCTCTGAGGTTGCCGTTTACCTCTCGCCCAGAGGCAGAGCTCTAAAGTCTCAGCACTACCAGAATCCAAAGCCAGAGAGAGAGAGAGAGAAGTGGAGAGGAGAGGGAGGGAGAGGGCGAGAGAGATGAACGCTGACCAAGTTTTAATTGCTTTCGGTTGATACTTTTGCTTTATTTCCCTCACTTCGCATGAGATACACCTCCCTCTCTCTCCCTCCTCTCTTCCTCACCTTGTCTTGTCGTATTACTGCTCTGTCCGTTTGTCGATTTATTCTCTTACCAAACGAGTTATCTACCCCTTCTCCATCTCCTCCACGATCACCTACAGTCCACAGCGCACAGCACATTCGCAGTCTCCGTCTCCGTCTCCGCCTCGGAATCTGTTTGTATATGTTTTGTGTAATTACTTGTGTCATTTGCCGATATTCAAAGTAGGGTGACATTTCAGAACTACTTTCGATTGCAGGCATCAATCAATCGGCTGCTACGTAGAGTATAGCATTAACCCTGCCCTGGGCACGTATAGCCCGAATGGACATACTACATATGTCTTGATATCCAACAATTAATCAAATAGTATACGTTTAACTAATTAAGATATATAGACATGATAGCTAGCAAAGGTAGGACGACTTGTGTTGAGTTACCCCATGGGGTTAGATCTCGAGAACTGAGATAAGCTAGAGAGGGAAGAGATACAGTATTATATAGTAATGTTAGACGAGCTTTACTTGAGCTTGTGGAAAGCTCACAAGTTCCTGTTTTTAATTTACCTTATCTTTTAACGCTTCTAACACTTTTTTTTTTCCTTCTAACTTTTCTATCTATCCAACTCTCCAGCTATCCATCTATCCAGCTATCTAGCTCTCCAGATATCCTTCTACCCCTCTATTTATCTATTCCTCTATTCCTCTATTCCTCTATTCATCTATTCCTCTATTCCTCTATCCCTTTATCCATCTGTCCCTCTATCCCTCTATCCCGGTATCCCGGTATCCCTCTATCCCTCTTTTTCTCTATCCCACTATCCCTCTATCCCTCTACCTCTATTCCTCTATTCCTCTATCCCTCTATCCCTCTATCCCTCTATCCCTCTATCCCTCTATCCCTCTATCCCTCTTTCCTCTATCCCTCTATCCCTCTATCCCTCTATCCCTCTATCCCTCTATCCCTCTATCCCTCTATCCCTCCATCCCTCTATCCAGCTATCTCTCTATTCCTCTATCCATCTGTCCCCACCTCACCCTACTTAGTTATCGCTCTAGACCTCCCACAAACCGCTGCCCACTGCAGGGTTAAGATGGTTCTAACTCTCCCACATACCCTGTACTCTATTGCTGCCCTATTGTCCCCGTCGAAACCCCCCAAGCCAATTGCTGGGTTAAGATCTATATAATCTATTCTCATAATCAAACTAATTGTAATTCCCCCGTCGATATATGTATACTCAATCGATCTGCGCTCTGCTATTGCATCATTTCGCGGTACTATCAACTAGTTACCATATTCACTGGAAATCGTGTTTAATTATATGACATATGTTAATCTATATGTGTCTTGGTTCTGTTTCTGTTTCTTCTTCTTCTGCTTTGTTAATTGAACCCTTGCTACCTTCAGCATTCTGAGATTGAGGACTTTCGCTTTCCATGGAAATTCATTAAAATTTCATAATTTGCCGGGGAGACCACAAGACAAAAAAAAAAGAAAAAAGAAGAAACCCCAACGTGGCCCTAAGCCGTGAGATATGGTTAAAAAAAAAAAAAAAAAAACAGAACCGAAACGAAACGAAAACTGAAAACAGACAGAGAGGGAGAGAAAAGATATGAACACAAATGACCATAGCAGACACCAATCATCTTTATTGGCTTTTGGAATGGACACAGACACACACAGATACTGCCCATACCCTATACAGATACTATATAGATTTTTAACGCATTCCGCAGGCCATAAAGCAGAAGTCATAAATGCGTGTTAAAGTCGAGCAACAACAACAACAACAACAAAATCTTCGTGAAATGTCGTCAAACTTTAAACTAAACCGTACCGACTGTGTCCCACAGTCCCTGTATATCTCCCTCTCACTCCCTCCCTCCCTCTCTCTCCCTCTCTCTCTCTATTTTGTAAAACTTAATTTATTAAACACATAAAAAGTGTCAACACGACTGGCTGCATATAAAATATGTTGGTCAAGCCGCCGCCGTTGGGTACCCGATGCGGTTTTGTGGCCACAGAAGGCGAGAAAGAGAGGGAGAGAGGGAGAGATGGGAAGAGAGAGGGAGACAGAGCGGGGAGCCACACCGCATCACTTCAGTTTTGATTATGAACGCCTCTGATCGCCTCCGACTGCCGCCGCACAAAGCTTAACAAAGTGATTTCAACAAAAAATAAAAATAATAAAAAAAGAGAATACAATTTTTTTTTTTTTTTTTTTTTTTTAATATGCAAATCGCTTTAGGATCGCTGAGCGGAGCGCAGTGGTCCACACAAACCACAATAACAAGCAGATTGTTTCCATCGAGTCGCTCCAAAGGTAACGACAGAGCGCCAACAGAGACGCTAAGAAAAAGAAGGACACGGAACGCGGACATGGACATGAACACGGACATGACTTTTAGTCAGTCTGGCTGCGGTTCCGATCGCGGACATGGGTAGCCAGGCTACACTCCACTCTACAGTCTACAGTCTCTCTCTCTCTCGATTCTCTCCCGTCTCCCCAACGAGGCACTGACACATTTCGGGCGACAAATGCATATTCATCTTACGCTTTCTGCACTGTGGCGCTTGGCACTTGAATCCATCCGATCCTCGACCCTCGATCCTCGCGAAAAAAGAGACGATCACACAGCGGGTGATCACATTCTGCGTATTGTTCACAGCTCTGTTAGGCACAGTCACAGCGACCTCGCAGCGGACGGGTATCGGCATCCAAGGCATCGGTATCGCCATCGCCATCGAGATCACTCTCTCACTCGCAATCGCAATTTGGAGGCTAAGGCTGTGTAATTGAATCGGGCCGCGAGACCTTTAACTGCATCAGTAGGCAATAAGTTCAGAGATAAAGTGTGATTTTGACACCATTTGCTGGGGAGGGGGGGGAGGTATACCCAAAGGTAGCTGGGTACGGCTAAGGTGTTGAAGGCACTACCTTAGGTTGCTGCTGGCATGGAACAGGTGCTACAGGAGACCTAAGAGACTTAGCTAAAGAAATGAAATGAAATACCCTATGTAGCAGCAGAGGGTGATAGAGGTGCCTTGTAATTCTAAATTATATATATCATATTATATCATTATCATCTTGAATATAACTTTTTTAATTATAAATATTTGTATCTAAGCCTTTTTGAAGCCCGCAGCTTGTTCTATAAGTCCGAAACCTGCAAAAGGTAGCTGGGTACGGCACTGTTAGGTCTTGTTAAAAAGTGGTAGAATCTTTTTCTTACAATCGGGTATTATTGAAACAAACTCAGACAACCTAAACTAGATTACTTGTTGAGTATACCCTAGAAGTAGAGAGGCTGATAGAGCACCCTAAGGCTTACGATTAATTATTCCATCTATATCTACTGTATCTCTCTACTATCCTAATACCCTAAACTACACCAAAACCCTTGAAAACTCTTACAATATTTGCAAATAAACCTATTTAATTCAATTTCTCACAGTTCTTCTACACACAGAAGCGCAAAGAATTGCTAAAAATTAAGCCTAGCAGCGAGACGACAAGCTTCACATTGGCCACGCCCCCTTTTCCTTATTTTTGGGTCGTGGCGGCGTCAACAACTTGACGACAAATTTATGAGTTATGATACGCTCATTTTGGCGAGGCAAACTTCAACCCGAAACCGGCAGAGAAACCGAAACCGAAGCCGAAACCGAATGAACCCTCAGTAAATGCCAAAGACAATGCCCGAGAGCAAAGTATGGGGGGGGGGACAAACTCGTAAATAGTATGTACTGCCCTCTTGGCCAACAGTATAAAAAAAAGAGCCAGAAGTAGAGGCAGAGGAGGTCCGAAAAGCGAACGATACGAAACGAAACAAAACGAGACGAAACGAAATGAAACGAACTGAACCGAAATGGTCGAGAGGGAAGTGCAACTGGCGGCCCACAGAGGAGCCGTATTCGTATTTCATATTTCATCGTCATATAGCTTATACCTTATACACCTTATACATACTACTATATCGCATATCTTCTATCTCGGATATCTTGTGTTTTATATCTCACTTTTTTGTAGCCCCGGGAGCGAAACACAAACGATTGATTGAAGGAAGGCGGCGGCTTTGTGTTCCAATGTGCTACAACCATCGCATTTAATGAGATTTATATCAGTTTTTAATAGCTTTGTGACTCTATTGTGTTTTTGTCTCCATCCACCCCTCTCCAGCTCTCTTCGTTCTTCCCATAACCAAAGCGAATCTCTCTCGGGGCATCGGCTGAGGCCGCTTAAGACATAATAAACCATAAGACAAAGTAATAAAAAATCAAGTCAAAAATGCTTTGCGACTGACCAAGGCAAGAAATACAAAGAAAATGAAAATGGGAAAACCTCTGCTGGGTTTATCGATAAGTTGCAATCGATACTTACACAATAGAAAAGGCGGCGGCGCGTTGAGCATCTGCAATGAGAAGAGCAAAATGGCAAAAATATCAAAATTAGTTCAGGTAAATTCATGAAAAATTCTCAACTTTTTGAGCTGCCTCCGATCATTAAAGATCGCAATATATATATATATATATCGAAGTCACATCTCGCCAAGGTGTTAATTCAAATCAAATGACAAAATATAATAAACGATCATAAAATTTAATCCGAATGTTCTCTAAAACGATGCGACAGAATGTGCTAAATGATGGAGTAAATATGGAATACCACGACATCGATGTACAGTGTGACGTCGATAACGATAACGATAACATGGAATACGCTTAAAAAACAGAAGTCGTTAAAGGTCTATCGAAGAAGATATCGATAAGAGTTGGCTGCGTTAGGTAGATTAGTTTACATATATCGCTGTCAACTAGTCGATTAATTTTAATCGACAAAAATCGATCGTTAAAAGATCAGCGATCGCTTTAAAATCTGCACTCTTTTGTAAACATATTCAAGCATCAAAATTCCATTAAGTTGCCTTTTTCCCCCATTATTTCCCAGAGTTAGTGCACTATCCTAACTTGTAACGATCGTACTGATCGTATGACAAAAAGAGGAGGGAAAAAAATGGAATACCAATTAAACTAGCTAATCAAATATTATTGTCATTAGCACCGTCAAATTTAAACGGCTTATTAGCAGTACCATTTAGGTGTTTTTGTCAGTTTTTTCAGCCCATTGTATTGTAGCTCATGCGATGCCGATCGCAGCACAATGTGTGATAAAGTGATACCCTGTAAAACTAGCTTGGGCTGCTAAGAAACGACGACGACCTAACTTCGTTCAACCTGCAGTCCAGCATACCCCATGGGTTTTCTTTCGTGTTCAAAAAAACCCGCACAGTTAGCAGCTCAAATTCGTTTTTAACTACACAAATATTGAAACGATCAATTAGCAATATTATCAGATGTGTATTATATTTTTTCTTTATTTCTAAAAAGGCACATGTCAACTCCGCTGAGTCAATATTGAGCATCAAACTGGTCACAACTCGCGCAAATGATGCCCCACAACGAACGATCGATGCGATGCGATGCGATGCGATCGGTGCGATCATCATCATCATCATCCCACGACATGCGAGGTCTGCGCGAAAGGTTTGAATAGTTTGGTAGGTATTATGGCTAAGTTGGAATAGAGAGCAATTACTGCTAGCTTTTTATTTAGATTATCTGAAGACTTAAGCTAGCCAAAGATCAAGTGATCTTGTTTTAGAACATCATTATTTTTTGGATTTAGAATCTTATTTTAGGTTTCTACTTGGGATTGTTAGCTTAATCTATAAATATTTTACTTATGTGCGGGTTTTCAGCTCTTAAACTCGATTTAGTTATGTTATCTCAAGCATAATATAATATATTTTATTATTATGCCGTATTTTGCAACACTGGTAGATCAATTTAGGTTACTTCCGACATTGTATGTCAGGGTTTTGAATGTCTAGGACGTTTGCTATATGAAACCCTATGAGTATATCAGTTTTGTTCAATCTTTTACCGATAAATTTATGTTTTCTGAGCCTAAATATGTTAAAATTCTTTTTCGCATTATGCAACACTGTAGATTATAAGTACAGCTTGCTGTATACGTTCCTTAAGCCTTGTCTGTTGCATACTTAAGGGTCTAGGGCGTTAACCCATAGGTTTTCAATGTGATCTAAGTGATCTGTTGTAGAGACACAAAGCTATCGAATATTTCTCCATGGCTATCGACTACTCCTCCTCTCTGGATTACTAACTCTGCAGGCCTCTTTCTCTCTCTCCCTTTCCCTCTCTTGCTTCTCCTATCTCCCTGTCTGAGTGCCCTTTTGAGGAAACCTTCCAGAATGGAATTGTCTGTATGATGGGTTAATGGCAAAGTGATTGCTTGACAATCCTGGCGACCATCTGCGATTCCTTCAGGCAGTGCTCGGGCTCGGGCCCTGGTGTGCGCTTTGCTGCCATTGACGTTGTAATTGAATCAATAATAAAATCAAAAGGTTCGTCCCCCCAAATGACAACAAACACACCACTTGGAGAGGAGGCTTGGAGCAGCCCAACCGTGTCCGTGTCCGTGACGATGACGATGACGATGACGATGATGACGACGACGACGACGACAATGACGCTGGTGTCGGAGTCGTTGTCCGTGTCCGTGTCCGTGTCAACGTTGCTGGCACCAGCTAGCGGGGGCGGGGCTACCCAGGGGGGGGTTTATTGTGGGCGGCAAAACCCCTCAATGTTGCTTTGTCCTGGCCTGGCCTGGCCCGGCCTGGCCTGGAGTCGTACCACGGGATCTGGGGCTGTTGCAAGCGCTTTGAATGCCGCGAGTTCGAGTGACTGACGGAGCGAGTGTGAGTGTCTCTTTTGCGTTTTAGAATTCGTTTGAGTGCGCTCTCTCTCTCTCTCTCTCTCTCTTTCTCTCTGTCTCTCTCTCTCTCTGTGTGTATATATTTCATTTTTGAACTGTCTCCCTGACAGGCTACGAACGTTTTGAGTGACGTACAAAATGATGTCGTGTTGTCGTTGCTGTCGCTGTGTCGTGCCAGCAACCTACACACACACACACACACTCGACACACACACACACACACACACACACAACGTCTCGTCGTCCAACCCGGTTGACTTTTTCAGTCGCACCGCCGGCATTGAGTGAGCACGACAAGGGCCACGTCAGTTTGGGCCGCGCGCGCGAGACATGGCAGTAGTGACTTAACGTCGCTGCCTCTCGCTCTACCCCACTCTCTCTCTCTCCCACTCTCTTTCTATACCTGTCTCCCTCTCACTCTCTCTCCCTCTCTTCAAATCTGCGACTTTTTCCTTGACTTGACGCTCTGCGATTTTCGAGTGCAACGTCAAATCAACTCATCGTTTTCTTTTGCACCTCCCCCTGCCCTGTTTCATTATTACAATACAATCAAAAAAAAGCCACATATGTTACCTCCCACTTATGCTTAGACACCTGCTGCCCTCCCCTTTTCCTTAAGGAAACTTCAACCTTAACCCTTTGTTGCACACATATTTTGTCGCTAGTTTTGACTTCACTTCGCAAACGTTTTGTCAGCATCGTGACAATTCCGTATAAATCATAAGCCAAGGGACACACACACACACACACATGTATATACACACACACACATATATATATGCACAGCCGGGTTAATGCCAAAACGCCGTCATCAACTGCAGGAACCTTCTGCATAGTTCTCTCTCTCTCTCTCTCTCTCTCTCTCCCAGTTGGCATTATAATCTTTGCTTTTTCGCGCTGAAGACGCGACTTCAAACTGGCAGCTCCAGGGAGGAGGAGCAGCAGGGAGCAGGGAGGGGGGCCAACTCAGAACGGACTCTGTGAACTGGCAATTCGCCCGGTTCGCCGGGTTCCACCATCGCTGTGTGTCGCTGTTGGAGTCGCATTCGCATTCGCATTCGCGTCTTTTCTTTGAAAGGCACACGTCATGGTTGTGTCAGTGTTTATGCCGGCCGAGCGTCCGACCATCCATTATATACGCAGACAGGCGCTCAGTCAGTCAGTCAGTCCCGGTTACCCTGCCCCTCTCCCTCCCCTGCCCCTTCCTCAGTCCGTCTGTCAGTCCGTCAGGCAGTCAGGCAGTCACACAGCCAGTCAGGCAGTCAGTCAGTCACAAAGGAAGCACTTGAAAAGTGAACACGTTAACGGGGAAAAATAGTTCGTCGCCTCCTTCAAATGCCAGAAGAGAGAGAGAGAGAGAGAGAGGGAGAGGGGGAGAGCGAGAGTAGAAAGAGAGGTTGAGCTCCCTCTCTCTCATGCATTGTGTCGCCCCCCCGAAAACACTTGCAAAAGGCTCTCGAGTCTGTCAATCCAATGAGAAATTTCAGAAAACACAAAAAAAAGGAACCCAAATAAATAAACCAAAAAAAAGAAGAAGAAGAAATAAAGAGTTGGTAGAAAACAAAAAATACTAACAAATAATGTAAACAATTCGGTGGCGCAGAAAGTCAAAATCGATGAATGTGCCCAGACGACACGATATACTGGAGAGTATGTAGAGAGGGGGGATTACCCCTTTTTTGACAGTTGAGCAATGTCACAGGTACAAATATCGTTATATTTCAGTTATATTGCATGACATTGTCATGAAGTTAAGGAAAAGTACTTAAAATGAAGTTGGTAAAGTGGGAATAGTTCTTGGATGCGGTCAAAGGTTACTTAAAGGCAGTTGCAAATGATTTTTAGATGATATAGGGGCTTATGATGATCTATGCTTATTATAGGGTTCTCAAAAGCTTATAAAACTGCAGCATATGGCCTACAGATATCATATACCAACTTTTATGGTTCTCCCTCAAAAGATAGCTGAGATTAGACTGTTCATACAGACTTTTACTGCTTTTTCTTCGCATTTTCAAAACGGATTTACTTGTTGGGCTATTAAGTTATTCCTCTGAGAGAGTAAAGCTTACAACAACCTCAGGCAAAATTTGATCAAGATAGATCATACAATAGCTGAGATTAGCGTGTTCAAACAGACACATTTAGCCTTTTTTCCATATATTTTCAAAGTTGATTTACTTATTAAGTGTTTATTGAATGATTCTCAAGGGGTAAGGTCTAAAGAAAAAGTATGTAAAATTTGATTAATCCAGATCATACAGTTTATGAGATTAGGCTGTTCATACAGACGAATCTGTATTTATTTTTGAATTGCACAAATATCCTTTGCTTAACACAATGTTCTGCTTATTCCCTCACAGCGAGTTCAGTCAACCCACACACACACTCACACTCACACATTCAAAGCGACACTCACATCCGATACTACCTGCATCAATATACCATATATACATATATATATATTGACCTAAAGCATTTCGATGAGTGATTGGTTATTTGCAACAGCCAAAGCATTCAAAGATGAATGGTGGCAGCATCACGCTGACTCTGAATGCCATGTGAATACACTCACACTCACACACACTCACTCTGGCGATTTCCGCAGTTTCGCACTCATATTGTATTTTTATCGGTGTCGGCGATCGTGGCACTGATGGGGGGAGGAGGAAGATTGAGGTGAGGGCGCAGGGAGGGGGCGTGACAGCGGCTTATATCAAAACAAAGAGTCCTGCCGCGCCGCGCCGCGCCGTTGCCTCGATAGGATGAGAAAATAAGATAGCAACAAATTGCCTGGGATATGGGTGTCTGTAATCGTCAGATTGGGTAACATTCGCTCGTAAAAGTATCACCGTGAACGCGGTCAAGACGCGACAACCAGGCCAGAGAGAAGGAACCGATCTCGTCGAGGTGAGGAGGCAGGGGAGGTAATATGGTTCATAGTATCATATCGATATCGGAGCATGGGAATGAATGTGTGATCCGATGGCCAAAAGCGACGCCGACGCGAACAGTATCAACACCAAGGCAAGAGCAAGATGAAGGCGCAGAGTAGGAGCAGGAGGAGCAGCAAGGGGAGAAGCAGTTGGAGGAGGAGCAGCAGCAGCAGGAGGAAGAGCAGCAGCTGAACCGCAACCTATTTGCCAGTGCTTCTTCTGAGGCAAATCGAAAAGTGCCTGGCATCGCGCTTTGTCTGCTAAGTCTGCTGCTGCTCAATCTGCGACGGCGGAACCACTGGCCCCAAGGCCCGCTGCTTCATCCTTTTGCACCAGCAGCAGCGGCAGCATGTCCACTGTGTGTCCACAGCGACCACATACGGTGCCACAGACACAGTCAGTCAGCCAGCCAGCCAGCCAGCCAGCCAGCCAGCCAGCCAGCCAGTCAGCCAGCCCACCTGCCCGCCGATCAGACGTGGATACCCCTGCGGATACCTCCTTCCCTGCCCCTGCCCCTACCTGCTTACGCAGTCAGCTCAAGCTGATCCCAAGGCGCGCACTCAACGAGCTTGATCAACTTTGTCTGCTTTAGTTACGGCCAAAAATGTCGAAGCGAACCAAATTGCCCGCAGCCGTCGTAGCTCTACCCCTCTCCCTCCCCCTCTCTCCCTCTCTCTCTCACTCCTTCGCTAGAGAATTCGATCTAGTACCCATAGATTATAATCCATAATCCAGTAGAACAGTAAGTGGTATAACAACCTCTCTAAATTTGGTTTATAGTTTGTAATAAGTGCAGTAATTGACTTCCTCGAATCGCTGTACGGACTCTACGAACTCTACAGAACTCTCGGCTCTCTCAATGCGGTTCCTGGAGAGAAAAGCATGTTCTCTAGCTTGATGGTCACCAGTCTAGGCACTTTCCAGTAATAATGTCATTTGATGCTGTTTTAAATTGCTTCGCATATGGCAAGTTGAATGAGCTAATCAAAGCAGCTTTATAACATGAGTGTGGAAATTGTAAAGGTGCTGCAACAGATTTCACAGGTGCTATAGATATCTCTGACTAGCCATACTTGTGTATCATTAATTTAAGATAGTACTTTATATTCTGGTAATCACATTTTCAGCTCGAGTTTCTTATGTAGGCAACAAACAACCGATTTCTGTTTCAGAAAACGACCTATTTCTATAAAAAACAACCTATTGCTGCTTAAGAAAACGACATATTTCCAAAAAACGACCTATTTCTAAAAAAAAAATCAACCTATTGCTAAATAGGAAAACGACCTATTACTCAAAACAACCTATTGCTGTATAGGAAAACGACCTATTTCTAAAAACGACCTATTTTCTGCTTAAAAACGACCTATTTCTGTTTTACATTGATTATATATCCCAATCTACGATTTAATCAATATATTGTATTTTTTTTTTTAATATTTCCCTACTTGCACGCTCTTCCACTCTTCTGTAGACTCTTCTTCTCGCTGCTCTAAACCACCTGATTTGTTTGCTTACACTTTTTGCTGCACTTCGACGTTGCGACGTCGGTTCTTTCACTTCTTTTTTGTTTTTGTGTCCGAGAGAGAGAGATAAAAAAGTGTGAAATGAAATTTACTGAAAGTAAAGCTCAAACGAGAAGCTGATCTATTAGCCAGTTCTGTCTGCGAAGCATTCTCACGTTTTTGCTGCGAGTTGGGAAGGACGTGGACTAGGCAGAAGGTAGAAGGCAGAAGGCAGAAGACGAAGAAATGGGTAAAGTGTGGCTCACTGGCAAAGCAATTGCAGCAGTCATCAATCAGACAATCTATATAGATATACTGACTGACTGACTGACTGACTAACTAACTAACAGAGGACCCCACAAACACTTTGTCTAGCCCTCTTCTTCTTCTACTTTGCCACACTTTGCACTGATTTTCGGCTTTCGCGTTTGAAATGGGGTAGTCCATATGTTTTTCTTACTAGTATATTTATTTACATTTATTTTAGTTTTTATTCTCATGCCAGGCCAGGTGAGAAGTTCCATTCCATCCAGCTACCCTCCTGGTATGGTTTGTCTGCAGACGAGATAAGTGGATAGTTTTTGTTTTTTTCTTTTCTTCTCTGCGGCAAATGGCGATGCATTCGCACATTTTATGATGCCAGAGAGAGAGAGAGAAATTGCCATACTTTTTCGCTCAGTGTGTGCGTGTGGATTGGATTGGCGCGGATTGGATTGGAACCTGGCTCACAGCAGAGGCAGGTGTCTTGTGTCTAACTGTTTTCTGCCTGCTTCGATTTGGTTGCCATTGTCTCCCTCCTGATCCTCATCATCATCATCCGCATCATCATCATCATCATCATCTTCTTCGTGCGCAACTCAATCATCATGGGGCAGCAGAGCGTCGCATCGCATCGCAACGCGTCGTCGTCGTCTTCATCGATGTCTTGCGCCATTCTGTGGCAAAACACAACCAGGCAACTGGTTTTCGCTGGACATCCTCCCTCTGGACCCCGCTCCTCCCATGCTCTCCCCAGTCGACTGTCCCTCCCTCTTAGCTGGCCATTGCCTGCGTTTTGTCTTTTAGCCAGAATTGCCAATCATTCGCAGCCGCAATAAAATTACATGAGTAAAATGTGTCCGCGAGCATTCGTGGTACTTGATCGTTTTCAAGAGTGCGGTAATCGGTTTCAATTTCATCTTTATAGTGTTATGAAACTTAGGGGTCCGTAAAAAGAGCTTTTTTTCGTACTCGTACCGATGCGAACGTGGACGGTGGACGTGGACAGCGAGATGCCGCCTCCAACAAAAGCAAAAAGAAGAGGGAGAGAGAGAGAGAGAGGGAAGTGGCACAGGCGCAGCAGAGGAACTCGCTCATCTCCCATCTCCCAGGCGAGCTGTACTGTGCTGTGCAGGGGCGTCGAGCGACAGGGGATTAGCTAAGTCAAGGCGTATATGTATATTTCAAAAGATTCCCTAGCTTATAGGAAAGTCTTGGATAGCTTCTAAAATCTTAAGAAAAGGGTTAGAGGTTTTACCCAAAAAAAAAACCTATGCTGAATTCTTTATTTCTTCTAGGATACCTTTGAGCTCTATAGGTATCACCTTAAATCTGTTTAGAAACAGCATAAGCATGAGGATAAATTAGACTTTCTAAAACCTTATATAAACCCTTTAACAACCCATTATATACACAGCGAAACGACCTATTTTATCAATTTCAAAACGACCTATTCTATCAACTTCAAAACGACCTATTCTATCAACTTCAAAACGACCTATTCTATCAACTTCAAAACGACCTATTCTATCAACTTCAAAACGACCTATTATATTAACTTCAAAACGACCTATTATATTAACTTCAAAACGACCTATTCAATTAAATTCAAAACTAACTTTAAATCAATGCGACAGTTAGACCTCAAAGACATTACATTATATGTAAATATTAATCAAATCTTTATAAAGATACGGGAAGTACAGCTACAGTACCTTCTACACATGCATCACTGAGTTATCTCTTTCTAGCTTCTCCAACATAATTAGCTTAAAAACGCATTGCGATATGCGATAGGCAGCGATAGTAAAAACTATCGACAGGCTGTCACCGCCGGTCCGGCTGGCTAGCTGACTTGGCTGAAGGCCCCGGACAGGGCCACAAATCTTAGTTACCAAAATGATGTTTCGGCCCCCAATTGCTGTGGGTATTTATGCATATTCAAGCGTGTCTAATGCGCCATAACCGAACTCGGGTTGCAGTTGCCGCCGTTGCCGTTGCCGTTGCCGTTGCTGTCGCCGCCACTGCTTGCCCAGGTGCGATCTTAGCATTTTTACAGACGCAGCAGCTGCCGCAGAGAGCAGAGAGAGAGAGAGAGAGAGAGAGGAGAGACTCATCCGCATCCATGTCGTCGTTGTCGACGCTCTCACACCCAACGCGGCGGCAACATCCGCCGCTGCCGCAAAGATGGACGTTGCATGCCGCCAGGCGCTGCTGCTGCTGCTGCTGCTGCCGATGCTCCTGCTCCGCCATTTATTGTGCACTGCCTGCCTGCCCCCGCCCCCGCCTGCCTGCCCCCGGCTGCACGGGCGGAGCTGCTGCTGATCCTGTGTATGTGTGTTGCCTCCTCTGGCCTGTAGAAAGCAATTCACTGTAATTGCTTTGTGACTTATGGCCCGGCCCCAACTTGAGCGCTCCCCGATCGGCAGTCAGGCAGGTAGCCAGGCCAATGGACCACGCTGGACTGGAGTGGACTGGACTGGTCTCTCGGCTCTCGTCGCACTGAAGTCGGTGGTGATGGTGGCGTCTTGACCTTGTCATGCCATTAAATAAATTCAAACAGAAACTAAACTCGGCCTGTTCGCGGTACCTAACCCACCACCCCCCCTCCCCACCAGCCATCTCCTGGTACTGCCCGCACCTGGTCGTGCGACATGACAAGTGTCCGCCTTGACTGCATCTCTGGGGCTGCGGTCTCGCAGAACATACCTGCCGCCCACCCACTGACCTCCCTGCCAGCCGCAGTGAGATCCACCCAGAAACTAGACAGAGCCTATGAGCTTTAACATTCAAGCTCAGAGCGGGTAGCCGCCTCCTCCTGCTTGCAGCAGCCTTCTCCTTCTACCTTCTTCGACCATCACCTGCCTCCTACTACCTCCTCCTACCTCCTCCTACCTCCACCTGCCTTCTCCTGCTTCCTCCGGTCTCCTACTTCCTCCAACTCCCTCCTCCTTCCTCCTACTCCCTCCTCCTTCCTCCTACTCCCTCCTCCTTCCTCCTACTCCCTCCTCCTTCCTCCTACTCCCTCCTCCTTCCTCCTACTCCCTCCTCCTACCTCCAACTCCTCTCCTGCTCGCCCCTACCTCCAACACGAAGCTGCTGCTGCTGCTGCCGTGCGAGCAACCACACAATCGTGATCCACCGGCCACAAGCTGCCTGCCTCTCCTCCTTCTCCATCTCCGCCCGATCCCTTTCTGCCAACTGGCATTAGCCATATAACGAGTTGCCATATTTTGATGGATTCGTCTCTCTGGAGGTGTAAATATTAACCAAAGGGCAGTGCGAAAACGTGCAGAGAGAACCCGTCGAACGAACAAGCCCGGCTTTAACCTCCACTCTGCACTCTGTAGAACCTGTGCCTCCCGTTTCAACGTTTCTTTTCCAAATTTCCCATTCCCATTCCCATTCTCAGTCTCAGTCTTCTCTTCGTTTCGCTGCCAATTGGCAGCATTGTCTGTGCGTGCCTTTTGTTCTTCTTCGTGTTGTTGCTGTTGTTGTAATTGGTTATTGCTGCTGTTGCTGCTGCTGTTCTTTAACTCCCCATTTGCTTCTCATTCTTCTACTGCTTTGCTGAGTTCTTTAACTGAGCCATAGAGCAAATTAGGCTTCTATTGAAGGAGAGTACTCATAATGCTCACTTTGTTTTGCGATTGACGATACACATCTGGGGCTCCATTTGATGACAGAGATCAAGACATGAAGAAAATATCATATCCCATAGGAGATCAATTGAATGGAAAGGTCGAAATTTTTGAATGTCTTAGATTCACAACATTTTATTGCGGAATCAATCTTGAGGTCGATCCATGAAGAAAATGCCATCCCAGAAGAGAATCTGATGGGTTTTAAGGAAGTTAGCTGTACTGGATGTCTTGGGTAGGGTCCTGACAAGGGCGAAGCCTTGCCAGGCAACAGCATGGAAAGTTCGAAATTTTTGAATGTCTTAGATTCAGAATATTTTGATGCAGAATCCATCTAGAGGTCGAACCATGAAAAAAATGCCATCCCACAAGAGAATCTGATGGGTTTTAAGGAAGTTAGCAGTACTGGACCTCCTGGTAAGGTCCTGACAAGGGCGAAACCTGGATAGCCAGCAGCATGGAAGGGTCGAAATTTTTGAATGTCTTAGATTCATAATATTTTGATGCAGAATCAATCTAGAGGTCGATCCATGAAAAAAAATGCCATCCCACAAGAGAATCTGATGGGTTTTAAGGAAGTTAGCAGTACTGGACTTCCTGGTAGGGTCCTGACAAGGGATTAGCCTGGCCAGCCAACAGCATGGAAAGGTCGAAATTTTTTAATGTCTTAGATTCATAATATTTTAATGAAGAATCAATCTAGATGTCGAACCATGAAGATAATGTCATCCCACAAGGGAATCTGAAGGGTTTTAAGGAAGTTAGCTATACTGGACGTCCTGGTAGGGTCCTGACAAGAGCCCTGGCCTTGCCAGGCAGCAGCATGGAAACATCGAAATTTTCGAATGTATAAGATTCACAATATTTTGATGCAGAATCAATCTAGAGGTCGATCCATGAAGAAAATGCCATCCCACAGGAGAATCTGATTGGTTTTAGGGAAGTTTGGCGTATTGGAAGTCTTGGTAGGGACCTTACATACATATATCGATGACAGTGTCCACTGCATGTTCGCGCACCCTTTGGCGGCTTAGCACAGCGAGTACCCTCTAATAACTGCGCTACTCTGATATGATATGATAATGGAACCACTCATTAAGTGCCACTAGTGCCGCCGATGGGCGTGTCGCAAAAAAAGAGAGAGAGAGAGAGAGAGACTTGTTATCGACCCCTCTACACTCCACACTCCACCATCCACACTCCACAGAAGACAACAGCCTTGTAGAAACTATCTGGGATCTATTAGTGGGAAGCTCCTGCTAATCATCAAGGAGAGAGGGAGAAGAGATAGAGCGGATTTGGGGCAGCAGCGGGAGTGTGATGGGGTCGATCGAGTCGAGTGGCAGCATTAACATATTAACCGAAATATGGCAAAAGCGATGCGATCCACATGCGATCCACAATAAAGGCAGCAGCATGCAAGCAGAGGCAGCACGAGCAGAGCGAAAAACAGAAATAATGATCGAAAGCATTTTGGGCAGGTGAGTGAGAGGAAGAGGCGGAGGGTTGGGAGAGAGAGAGAGGGAACAGAGCAGGGGAGAGCAGGGGAGGCATTGTCATCCCGTTGTTAATGTTGTCTTCGGCTCTGGCGACGGCGCACAGCGCCAACTGTTGCCCAGTTATGACGAGTGCCCCCCACACCGAGCACACGGAGCCGAGAGAAGCACGGCAAGAACATTGACTAATCAACATATCAGCACGCTGGCGAGGAGGAGCAGCAGCAGGAGGAGATGCAGGGGGGAGGGGGAGGGCAGGAGAAGAAGAAGCAGGCAGAGCACTAGAGGAGGAGGAGGCAGCACCAGGCAGCAGGCACCAGGCAGGCAGGCAGGCAGGCAACTTGCGTGTTTGCGACCAACCCATGCGGCGTGGCAATTGCAGCAGATAATGGTGCAAAGTGCCGGCCAGCTCAGCTACGGATGGAGGGGGGAAGTGTATGTACGTGCAGGCAGTGTGGTGAGTGGGGAGGGGATGGTGGGGGGTTGGTTACCTCAGCTGATGATGCGTGCCGGGGCCGCTTTTGCTTGGACTCGACTTGTCATTAGCTCACAGCTGCCAGCGTGAGCTCAATTACAGGCGCTGCCAGACTGCTCTAGCCCCCCGTGTCGCTGTTCCCGCTCCACCTCTCCCTCCCTCTCTCTCTCTCTCTCTCTCTCTTTATCTCTCTGCCTCTCTCTCTCTCTCTGTCTCTCTGCTGGCTCTCGTTGTGGCAGGAAATCGCCTGCTATTACAAAATGTCCCACATCATCAATAAATACATGCTTTAATTGTGCGAGCTGCGAATGTCAACTGCGGGCGACCTTGAAGGTGCTCCCTTTACCCCCAACACGGCACCCCTCTCTCTCCTTCTCTCTCACACACAATTTCAGCCAGTGCTGCTCACTTTTACATACAAAATTAAAGCTATTTTTGTCGGTAATCTATGCTAAATAAAAGCCAAAGCAATTTTTCGCTAAAGTATTTTATACTACTAGCTAAAAGCAATTAATTAAACAAGCCAAAAATAGCCAAAACTATAGCTGTATCTAATTATTTCAAAATTCTCGTCTAATTTTAGTTACATTTTACAAGAAAAATCCCAATAAATCCCAAAAAGTAGATAATTCCATAGAATTCTATTGGCTATTCCCAAAAAACTACGAAAATAGCCACAACTTCAGTTAAACTTCCATCAAAATTTTGATATTTTTCATAGACAAATACTGTGAAATCTCCAAAGTCTTACTATACTTAAAAAAAAACTCTGAAATTGTATGCTAAAATCGTGTTTTAGCTAAATTGCATAGAAATATATTAGATGAATATTGAAATACAGCTAACTTCACCTTAAAAAAAATCCATCGCTTTCCTGAAATTGTAACTTTTAGCCGCAGTTTGGGTTCAATTCGAGCTAAATTTGACGGGAAAAAAACGTATAAAAATTCACAAATCTCGTTTCCCGCTATAAAAAAGCGCAATTGACAACACTGATGCCAGTCACATTCTCCTTGGGCTAATTGCAGACCGGCGCACAAACCAATCGCAAAGAGTAACAAAAAACAGAAAAAAAAAAAAATTATCTTTGGGGCCCCCAAACTGAAATGCCTACGTCGCCGTCGCCGTCGCAGTCAACTTCGCTGTCGCCGCCGCCGTGGGCCATCATCAGCGTGTGGCTCGTTAAAACTTAGCCAGGAACCTGAGAGAGCAGCTTGAGTTGTCTCTGTCTCCGTCGCCGGATCTGTTGCTGCTGCCGCTGCTTTCTTCCCTCAAGTCGCGCTTGGCATGCGTGATAATTTGAATATAAAAGCATATTACTTAGCCCAAAGCGCCCAGCTCGCATCCCATGACGACTACATCAACGAGACGAGACGAGACGAGACGAGACGAGGCAAAAAACATTCATTTCTCAGCCATCAAAAATGCATAATTAATTTCATATCTTGCTCTATCTCTATCTCTGTAGAGAGAATTTCCCAGCGAATTGTCAACTGTGTTTAGCTTGGGCTTTTTCTATCTATTTCAGATTTGTTTTTTTTTTGTCTTTTTAGCCTTTTTTTTTTGGAGCAATTAAACGCCGCCTCAGCTCGCTGTTTACGATGTGAAAAGAAGCCATTAAGGTCGCGCATGTCACAAATTAGCCAAAATTACAAAACATTTAATCTTTCAAGCTGCCGCGCTGCTACACTCACACACGCACACACACACACTCATTCACACACACTCACACACACTCATTCACACACAGCTTAAGCAAAAGAAAATCGAGTAAACGGGCGGACAGGAGACAAGCGACAAAGCCAACTTGAGCAATGCCAGCAGCAGCAGCAGCAGCAGCAAATACATTAAAAAGCCGTCACTATGCGGGTCACTTGAATAGAGCCATGTCGTGCGTGTAGTGCATAGCAGCGTTTAAATCTGTATATGTATTTCTAGCCAAATTAACTCAGAGAGTTTACACTTGCATGTGGAAAGTATTCAATTGTCAAACTGCATTTGTTTCTTTTTTGGCTATTAACAAGCTAAAACCAAGACTTTAACTGCATGTCAACTTTAACTTGTGCTTTAACTGGCTATAAAAGCTTTAAATTTGCCCTTAGCTACTTATTGTGCATTTATTATGGCCTTAGCTTGCTCTTAGCTCTTTTAAAGCTAAGCCAACTTTAACTTGTGGTTAGCTGCATATCAACTTTAACTTGTGGTTAACTACTTGACAAAGCGTTACACTGATTTTGGCTGCCTTTTAGTTAGATATGCACTTTAATTCAAGCCAACTTTAACTGCTGGTTAAATTCACTATAAAACTATATAAGGTAGAGATATATAGTTGAACTGCCAGTTAAATATTTATCACACAGCTTAAAATGCAGTATTGTCAACTGACCGAATGCTTGATCTATGCAACACTTTTTAAAATTAATAAAAAAGCAGCAAAAACCTTAGAAACCCATTAAAACCCTTAAAAAACAATATAAAGTTCAAGTTATTATTGCATTAACCGCCAGTTAAAGCCTTTTAAGATGTTATTCTAATTCCCAAGTGGCTCTAGTCTATACTAATAATCGAACGTAATCGATAATCTTAATGGAGAACTCTTTGTGAGGGGGGGAGGGAGGTACGGGAATCAAAGCAAACAATTAACGCAATTTTGTTTATAATTCGCAAGCGGTTCTAACCGCCAATGCAAGGCAAGGTGTTTCTGCGAATGTGGCGAGTGCTATGAAAATATTTGTGTGCACTCAGCGCAAATGCCACAAATAGAAAGTCGGTCTACACACACACACACGCACACACACACACACACTCTTATATATATTGCATGTGTATCTGAGAGATACGTGTCGTATCTATCGCATACAGCAAATGATGATGTAGCCCACAGAATGCGAGAGCTGGCCAAGTGCCAAAAATCAAAAAAAAAAAAAAAAAAAATATTTCAAAAAATAAAAAAAAAAGAAATCGAAAACTGAAGGATCTTAAGAGCAGCGCAAAGCTTTGATTAGCATTTCAAAATTTTTGATATGGCAGCAACGAAGCGATCAGAACAGAACAGAACAGATCGAAGAACTCTTCTAATGCCACTTCAGGCAGAACAAGAAAAATATTTATAAAAGCAACGAGATGAAGAGCAGCAGGAGGAGGCGGAGGAGGAGAAGGAGGGAGAGGGGGAGGAGTAAAAAACGCTCGAGAGACGATCGTTTGACGAACGATCGAAATGTATATTAATAATCGCGGGGCATGGTAATTATTATTTTCGTTTTTTTTTTTTTTTGGTTTTTCTATTGACCTTGTCGGAACGGTTGAACCGCACGCCAAAGGCCATAAGATCGTAATGGAACTGGAACTGGAACTGAAAACGAAACTGGAGCGAGAGAGACAGAGACAGAGACAGACAGATCTCTCACGGTCTCTTTGACTTTGATGCTGACTTCGAATTGATTTTCGTATAAAATATGTGGAGTACAAGATGGACAGCAAGAGAGAAGAAAGAAGAAGAAAAAAGTATCTCACAGCATACGCAGCTGTCTGTCTCTGCCTCTGCCCTCTCCTTCTCTCTCTCTCTCTCTCTCTCTCTCTCTCTGTCTCTGTCTCTGTCTCTGTCCTGCTCTCTTGATCTTCCACTGAGTCAGAGCAATTTGATTTTGCTTATTATTTCAGGCAGCGGCGATTAAAGACCCTCGCGAGTGCCTTCACACACAGCCTGTGGCTGTAGCTGTATCTGTATCTTTAGCTGTATCTGTATCTCTTGCTGTAGCTATAGCTGTATCTGTATCTGCATCTGTCTCTGCAATTGCGATTGTGCTCGCAGCTCGCACTTGCCCGTTTTTTTACCTTGAACCGCGACCTCATTGCGCAGTGAGACGGGGAGAGAGAGGATTGCGATCGCGATAGCGACTAGACAGAGATAGAGAGAGCGAGAGAGAAAGAGAGTGAGATAGCGCACACTGATTCAGTAATCTATTTGGAATGTAAACAATGCAAAAAATGAATTAAACTGATTAGCGCGCATTACGCATACGTAACGTTGCCCTAATCAACTGCAGAACTTATACATATATGTATATATATCATATATAGATTATTATGTATTATATCCCTTTGCATTATGTCCGCCCTGACGAGCTGCCAATTGTCTTCATCCCGCAGATCCTTATATTTTGACCAATTTTACGCATTCGTTATGCCTCGAGCTGCCTTATTTCCTTGTTTTCCTTGTTTTTTATGCTTCTTTTTTTTGTTTTATCTGCTTTTGTTACCCCTTTTGTTATTACTCGTGTAGGGAGGGATAGAGGCACAGAACACGGGTGACTAGCGTATACCCTGTGCGGGCAATTGCTGCGAGTGTATTTGCATTTATGCTCAGAACTTATTTATTTGCTGATAGATTGCTATGAAATTTTCAGGATATATAGCTTAAATCATAAGCTACAAGTTTGTCATAGATGGTTTAGGGATAACTATAGGTTTTAAAAGGATACAGCATATAGAATGTTGCAATAATGATTCTATTTTTGCTTTTTGCTCATTAAAAGTTTATTTCCTGTGGGATTGCTATGAAATTTTCAGGATATATAGCTTAAATCATAAGCTAAAAGTTTGGCATACAAGGTTTAGGGATTACTTTAGGTTTAAAAATGAAAATCGCTGCATTTGTATTTTTGCTCATTATATGTTTATTTCCTATAGGATTTCTATGAAATTTGCAGGAAATATAGCTAAAAGTAAAGTGCCATAAAAGGTTTTCAAAAGATACAGCTGATCATACCCACTGCCGTGGCGCATTTAAGAGGTATACAGCACATAAAAAGCGACTTTGAAATGGCGTTCTTGTGCTTTTTTGCGGGAAAATTCAATTTAATGCCAGCCAAACAACAGCGTAGAGGGAGACAGGGAGAGGGGAAGAGAGAGAGGGAGAGAGGGGTGCAACAGGAGGCGCAACAGCGAAACGCGGCGAGTGCAATAAATTGTTTCATTCGCGGCACAACGCGCACCTGACACATAAGCTCCGAATTGTCGTCTTCATCTTCCCTGCCTGCCTGCCTGCGCTGCCGGATCGAAACGGATCGGATGCGATCGGATCGGATCGGATCGCAAGGGAGTAAAGCCAAAGGGAATGGGAGAGAGGGGGAGAGAGCGAGCAATAATAATAACAACAACTGCAGCAGCAGCGGAGGCAACGGCAACGGCAGCTTGTACTTGGGATTGAACATCTGGTGACTTTTGCTGTGCCCCGCGCATACGCACAGTGGGGCGAGGGCTAGCAATTTGTGTATGAAACGGATTATCGCTGGCATGTCGCAACAGCTTAGAGGGAGATTAACCCCACACCACAACACACACACACACACACACACACATACACATAATTAGTGTGCGCTTTATGGCAATCTCAAGCTTAACCCTCGTTTACCGCAATTACCGCGACACGTGGAGGTGCAACTCCCCACTGTACCACTTGGTGCCTTCGTGCCACAAATTGCCATCTCGTGTGCGTATTTTTCTCGAAAATTTCAATTTTTAAAATTTGCACTAAATATGCATATCAAGTATTACTCTATGTATAGAGCATAATCGTTTCATTACTATTTCGGAAGGTATTTCGGAGGTATATTAAAGCGGTTAATCTAGCTGGCTTAGTTTATTATAAATTACTTGACTTATTGAGGTATTTTTATATAGCTAAGGCTCTGCAGTTTACATTTTCAACGACTGTTTTATTAATTTTTTACTGAGAATTTATTAATTTTCCTAGTTTCTTTAGTAGCTAAGACTCTAGTTTTGTAATATTTAATAAGTCTTTCTCTTGATTTCAATACAAAGCATTTCTTTTTAGATTTTTAGAGATGATTTTATATATTATTAAATCCAAATTTTGTTATTTTGCGTAAAATATTAGTTACATATTGAAAGAGTTTGCTATAAATCGAATTAATCTGTTGTTTGAGAGTTAAATATACTGTTTAATGGCATAATATATGAATTTTCCAAATTTTCTGCTCTTCTGATGTTTAATACTTCATAAGTGAAATGCAAATAAATAATATAATACATTCTGCTCCTCTGATTTTATATACCAAATATTGTAGCTTATATACAACTAAATCGTATAATACAATAATAGCATTTCTTAAACTTTTATATCATTTTATAAATTTTCAGCTTATTCTAGTACACTTGACAATTTGATCGCAAAATTAGCTTGCTTGCACCACTGTGCTGCCGCTGCTGCGACGACGACGATTGCACCGTGTGGTGGCGACACTGCAATTATTTGCCAGAGCGAGCGAGCAGATTCAACGGATTATGAGGAGAGCTGGCGCTGGGCTGAGTAGCAGCAGCAGCGGCAACAACGACAACATGTCGGCATGTGAATGTCCGTTTGCCCTCTCTCCTGCCCCCTCTCTCTCCCTCCTTCTCTCTCTCTCCTACTCCTTCTCCTCCTCCTCCTCCTCTGCCTCTGCTGCTGCACATGTGTGTAATGTTGTTGTTGTTCTTGTTTTTGCTGCTGCTGCTGGCTGCAATTTCATGTTGTGCCACCGCCGGGCAAGGGACTTCGCCGCGCCGCAGCTCGCCCCACTTCGCCGTAGATCGCCGCAGCTTGCCTCAGTTCGCCCCGCTTCGCCTTGCTTTGCCTTTGCCTCTCTGGAGCGAGCGTGCAAAATGATTATTGTCCTGCCGCGAGGGCGAGGACTTGCAAGAGGGTAAACAGAGAGAGAGAGAAAGAGAGAGAGGAAGAGAGGTATCGCTTACAGACGCCAGCACGATCGCTCCTCTCTCCCCCCTCTCTCTCTCCCTTTCCTACCCTACTGCCTGGAATGGCTTTCCACCTCATTATAACTTGGCTTTACTCCGCTAATTCATGACGAAATATGCTAATTAATAACCGGCAAAGCGTGTACAGGGGCAGCCGGAACAGAACCCACAGGGGGGGCAAAGGCAGGAAGGGGTAGAGAGAGACAGGAAGACAGCAAAGGAGAAGGGCGGCAAGAGATGGAACCTGCAACTTGTTATGTGCAGCTGATGACGACCTCCTCATTGCTCTCCCTCTCTTCTCCCTCTCTCTCTCTTTCTCTTTCTCCCTCTCTCTTCCTCTCCCTCTCCCACTCTGTGAGTTATGCGCGATCGCGATCTGTCAAGAAATAAACAGGCTTATCGCGTACACACACACTCTCTCTTGAAAGATATATCCAGCGATTACTGTAGAATTACATACTATGTAATTTACTACGGTTTCGCTTGGCAAACTCCAAAGTTAGTTATGAAATACTTGTCATTGTTTATTGGGGATGGGGAGGAATATCTTGGATTATCTCTGGAAATCTCTTGACATTGTTGACAGGGAGGGAAGTTCTTATAAAATATATGTAGTTTATGTTATGTATATATAATATGTGAACTTTGCCTTCATACGTCTTTTATATTTTCGTCCATACTACTTCGATCCATACTTCTGTTTTTTTTTTGCCTTTCTGTCTTCCAGTCTGTCCTTCTGTCTGCCTGCCTGCCTGCCTGTCTGTCTGTCTGTCTGTCTGTCTGTCTGTCTGTCTGTCTGTCTGTCTGTCTGCCTGCCTGTCTAGATCTCAGGATCTAGCAGAGTTAGAGCCATAAAATTTCCAAGAAATACTTCTGTGCGTAGCAGTATTCCAAAAAACATATTTTACAGCTTAGCCACGCCTTTTTACGCCCCGAAAATAAAAAAAAAGTCGTATCAAAGCTAGAAAACTCTATTAGCAATCTTGAAAATTGCATTTCATCCCATTATAATTATTATAAGAAGTTCCCCTTTCGATCTCTAGCTATTTTTCCGATTTTTCCATTTCAATTTATCTCCTAACTTAAGTTGAAGCTGTCACCGCAAACTGTCGCCAGATGGCGACACTCTATGCCTGACTGATTTTAGCCAACAATTTGTCAATATTTATTTTACGCTGCGGCCACAGCGAGAAAGAGAGCGAGAGAGGGAGAGAGAAGACAAGGCGAGGCTAGTTGTGGCAATCTTGTTGTTGGTCTTAAGGTGTCGCTGTCTGGTTAGTTAAGCATGGGATCACAGCTGCAGGTGCAGTCACAGGGAGGGGGATACCAGAGAGGAGGAGGTTGCAGGGGGGAGGGAGTAGAGAGCTGCTTGGGGCCATGGGCCCTGAAGTTGGCGTCAAGCGTCAACGCCTGAGCGACAATTATGGCTGGCAATCAAGCATGGGTGGGTAAGGCAGGGGGGGTAGGGGCAGGCAGGGGAGAGAAGAGAGAGAGAGAGTGAGAGAGAGAGGGGGGAGAGAGCGGGAGAGAGACCTCTGCATCTGTCAATTTTAGCACTGCAAAAAGCCGCACAGTGTGACCAGTTGCATACCTCGTACACTCCCCCTCTCTCTCTCTCTCTCTCTCTCTCTCTCTCTCTTCTTCCCCCTCCCCCTCCTCCGCCTTGGTGCCTTATGGAGCTGCTGTGAAAAAAGTCAACTGCCGTTCTATTGCTAATTATAAGCATGGTGTAAATTTACAATGCCTGTGTTTACAGCTCACGAACAAGCGATTATATGGCTATATAGTTATAGTCTCCCCCTCTCGCTCTCACTCTCTTCTCTCTCTCTGTCTCTGTGTTTGTCTCCCGTTTATTTAGAGCTGTGCGATTTGACAAAGGCGCATACTATGTAAATGAAAACGTAAATATTAAGAAAAACTGGCGAATCATTTGCGGAATTCTCGCTATATATCCCACACACAGCGCAAAGAAATGCAGAGAGAGAAAAAGAGAGAGAAAGAGGGAGAGAGAGAGATAGTTGAAGAGACAGAAAGGCAGGGTGACATGTGTATTGCACAGTGGGACAGTGTAATGCAGCCTCTACACTTTTCTTCCACAATGATATAATATGATATGAGACTAGTAAAATAGTTTGTAGAGTTCTCTGATTGGATTGATGCTGCGCTAGTTGACAGCAAGCTGAGTGCTACAAGACTGCACACTTTCAGATTGAAATTGAGAATTTTAGAATTTCTAAAAGAAAAAACTCTTCAATAAGCTTAGGAAGCTTCTAAAAACTCTTAAACAATTTACATTTACACTGAAAGTCTCAGAATTTGTTTTTAGCTTAGAGAACTATAAAAAAGTATAAAGAAATAACATTTTAAAGCAAGAAAAAACCCCATTTGATATAAATCCAAGTTGGGATGTTGATAAATTGATTCTATGATATTTTTTGTGCTTACTTTGGGTAAAGTCTATTTTTGCTTAGGATATAATAGTTTTTAAATTGTATTTTTCAACTATATTTTTCTGCCTAGATAAGAAAACTTATTTCTGCCCGAGAAAACCCTAAGTTTTTCCTAAAACCTTAAGAAATTTATGAATTTCAAAGAAAAACTCACCTAATATTATAAAGTTGTTTTTTTCTCTTTGTTCTTTTTGTTTATTTCCAGCTTGTTGTTGTTGTTGTTTTTCTTTGTTGTCTCATTGATCAGGCTCAGTTTGTTTTTGTTTTTTTTATTTTTTTTAATATATATTTTATTATTTATTTCTCTTTTTTGAGTAGTTTCTGAGCTCAGTTAGGATCGGCTATTTAGTTGAGGTTGTTGTTGATGCATGTGGGGGTTGAATGGGGTAGGGGGTTGGGGGCGATTGACACACACACGCGTACGCAGGCATAGACATGCACAGACACGTTGATTTCATGCATTCTACGCAAATTATTTGAGCAGATTCTTTACAGATTATTCATAATCTTTCTTCTCTTTCCTCTCCTTCTTGTTGTTGTTGTTGTTTTGTTTCTTTTTTTATCTTTGCTGATCTACACATTGCTTTAGCTTTGATTTTTCACATTTGCTCTTTCGCTCTCTCTTTCTCAACTGGAAATCACAATTGTTATTATTATTTTTATTTATTTTTTATTTATTTTTTATTTTTCTTTTTTATGCATTTCTCTTGTTTCTGTTTCTCTATGCTGCTGCTGCTCACTGTAAATGGAAATTTTTGTGTTATTCTAACGTAAAAAACAAGTTCAAACATGCACCGCACACGCACAGACACGCATAGAATTGTTTCTTATTTTATTTTATTTTATTTTTTATTTAATGCGATTTTGTTTTGTTTTTGTTGTTGCTTTTGCTGCTGCTGCTGCTTTTATTGCACATTGTCGCGTGTTTTTTTTTTCGTTCGTTCGTTTATTTTTTCTGCTTTATTTTGTCGCGCTCTGTCCGCTTGTCCGCACGTTGCTGCGACAGAGCAGAAGCAGCATAGACAGCAACGGGCGCCGCTTTAAAAACGGTTATAAAATCGCACGACACAAAAATTTCGTTGCGGCGGCGACGATGGCGACGGCGACGACGTCGATTGCCGTCGCTCTGCTTGCTGCCTGCGCTGTTGCTGCTGCTGCTGCTGCGCTGCTTGCTCTGCTGCTGCTGCTGCTCGTTGCGCTGCTGTTGTTGTTGTTGTTGTTGTCGCTGTAGTTGTCGCTGCTGTTGTCGCCATTTTTGCTTGGCAAAACTTTTGTGCACTTTGCACTCGCTCGCACACACACACACACACACACACACACATGCAACTCTTGCGCTCTCGCTCTATCTCACGGGCACCCGCACACAATCAAAAAGCCATTCGGCTACTTGGGCGACTGCACACGCCCCCTCAAACGAACAGCAGCCCCCCTCCCCCTGCCCATACTCCCCCACCTCCTACACAGCTTCTAATAAAAAGGCAGCGCACAATAAGAACAGCAGCAGCAGCAGCAGAGGCGAAAAAAAGAAGAAAAAACAACAACAACAACACGCAACGCACGAAGCTTTAGCGACAACGCTGACGCTGACTGCGCTGCTTGCGTTTGCCTTCGACCAATGACACTCGACGACAATATTAAAGAACTCACACACACACACACACGCACGCACACCCAGTCGCAGAGAGCGAGAGAGTGAGACACGCAAAAAGCGAAACTGAAAAAAAGGAAAAAACAAAAAAAAAACGAAATGTCGTCGTCGTGTCGCAGCGTCGCGTCGTGCGAATGGAATGAAATGCGGCTGTGTGTGGGGACACGACGATTGCGGCGACGCTGGCAGATGCTGAGGGACAGCAACAGCAGCAGCAGCAGCAGAAAAAAAAATACGCACTAGCTTAAGGCAGCGACAGCGACAGTGGCCGAGGCAGCGGCAGCAGCGGCAGGCGACGTTGACTATGTAATCCAATCGAATCGAGAACAAGCACACACACACACACACGCACAGGCGAGAGTGAGTGAGTGAGTGAATGAGTGTGTGGGGGAGGAAGAGAAATAAAAAACGAACGCAATTGAAACGTTGAAACCAATCCAGAGGACGCAGCAGCAGCAGCAGCAGAGCAGCAGCAGCAGCAGCAGCGACAAGCGACAAACGACGTGCGGCGACACTTGTGCAAAAGAAGAAGAGAGCGAGCGAACGAGAGAGCGCGACACAGCACACACACACACACACACACACAATTGGAATGTGCAGGCGAGGAGCAGAGAGAGAGTAGGAGTGAGTGAGTGCAGAGAGCGAGCGCAGTTGTAGGTGGCGCTGCTGTCCTGTGTGCCGTGCGAGAGGAGCCTGACTGGGCTATGGCCTGTGTGTGTGTGTGTGTGTGTGAGGGATGTGTGTGGACTGTGTGGGCGCTGTGTGGACGCTGTGTGGGCGGCGTAGCGTCAGCGCGACCAGTGGCGACAATTGAGGGTAGTCATTTTTTATGAGTACATTATGTACTGCAAGTGAGGTTGAAGGGGGAGGGGCGGGGGGTGTGTGTCCAGGCAGCAGCAGCAGCAGCGGCGCAGGCAGCGTTGTCTCCTCGTTTTTTTTGTCATTTGCATTTCTTATCACACTTTGTACGTTTCTATATGCACAGCAAAAACAATAACAAAAAACAGTTCTATTTCCATTATTAATTTATTGTTTTTTCTTTTTTTTATTTTCTGTTTATTTTACACGCACCACAGTAAAAAAAAAAGCATAAAAAATCAAGCAAAAAATGCCGACGGCAAAACAAGACGACGAGGCGCGCGCGCAGCGACAGCGAGAGCAACAACAGTCGAAAACGGAACGCAAAAGAATCGAAACAGCATCGAAAACAGCATCGAATCGTATCGAATCGAATCGAATCGTATTGAAATCGAACAGAAGAGAACAAAACGAAACGAGACGAAACTAAACAGAACTCAAATGGAAGGAAGAAGCGAACATACACAACAGAGACGTCGACGCAAGCGACGCAAGCGACAACGGCGACTGCGACAACGTCGCGACGATGGCAACTGCAGTCGGCTATCGGCAGCGCCACTCGCAGCGTCGACAGCGCAGTGCGACACACACACACGCACACAGCAGCAGCGGCAGCAGCGACGACGACGACGACGCTTTAGCTAAAATATCACGACGACGACGACGACGACGGCGACGATTACGATTACGATTGCGTTGCGATTGCGATGGCGATGCGGCAGCGGCAAGTCGACTTTACTATTTGAAATCACATCCACAGTCGTACGTCGCCGTCGCGGTTGCTGCCTTGCGCTGTCGCTGTCGCTGCTGCTGCTGCTGTCGCTGCTGCCTCTGCTGCTGCTGCTGCTGCGGCTGCTTCTGCCGTCGGCCAGGGCAGTGTTTGGCGCTCGTGTGCGCGCTCGTCGGACCCTCCTAGTGGCGAGCAAAGACAACATAAGCCAAAATAAATACGCACACACACACACAGACGTAAGAGACGCTCTCTCACACACACATCACGCGCATGCATTAACTGAACGGCCACTGGTGGCCACACACACACACACACGCGCACACAAACATACTGGCGCCGCAAGTGTCCATTCGTTTTGCTGTGCGTGTCGTATATATTGCTTGCTCCCTCACACTCACTCACGCCCCGCATGCGAGTGAGCGCAGCGACGCGACGAACTGCGAGAGAGAGAGCCGACGGCAAGCAAGCAGTTCAAATTTTTGACAATACGACGCTGCTTTGTGCGCTCTCTTAAACGCAGCCAGTTCTGTGTGTGTGCTCTTCGATTTGCCCTCGCTCCCGCTCTCTCTCTTTTTGTTTGTGCTAACACACTAACAAGCGGCAGCCATAGCGCACCGTCGAGCAAGAGAGCGAGCGCTTTGATAGAAGAAGAAGAAAATGTGGCATATGAATGAAATGGTATTTATTTTGGAAATTTAATTTAATAGAAAACTGAGAGAAAATTAAAGGGAATTTAAGCAAAAATAGAAGAGAATATAAATTAAAACTTAAAAAAAAAAATATATATATATACATAAATGAATAAATGAAATTAATGTAAATTAATTTTTAAATGATATAATAAAAAAATGAAAGAAAATAAATGAAGAAATAGAGAAATAAAATAAGAAAAAATAAGCAAATATGGAATTAAAATAAAATGATAATTTAACTAATTATAATGTATTAGTAAATAAATTAAATAAAAGATATAATAAATAAATTTTTAAAAAATAAATTAATAAATATGCAAATTTACAAGATAAATAAATATAAATAAAATAAAATTTAAATTAAATATTATGATTATTATTTTTCTCGCTCTTTACGTTTGTAGGGTATGCCGTGCGTCGCCTACTGCCTGCTAGCACACTGCAAATGGCCAGCGCTGTGACAAGCAGGCAGTGGCTTAGCAGAAGGTGGAGAGGGGTGGAGGAGGGGGGCAAGGCAGGGTATAAATGGTTCGAATCAAGTGTGCACTAATGAAATAATTAATTACGAGGGAGCACAGCAGACAACAAATGCAGCCCCTGCCACGCCTATGCGCCGCCCCCCGCTCCCCTCCTCACTCTGCCTGCCCACTACCACCCTCCCTCATCCACTTTGCGGTCCAGCATGATCCCTAACTATACATATCTCACTATTTATATGTCTCTCTCTCGCTCCCGCTCTCTTCCTCTCTCTCTCTCTATCTTTTTCTCTGTCTCTCTTGCTCTCTCTTTGGCTGGCTGGACATCTCAGCTTTAAGTGCACTATATACCCTGTATATGTGTATCTCTCTCTTCCTCTCTCTCTTTTTCTCCCTCTCTCTCTTTCTCCTGCAAGGGGTGTCGCCCCGTACGAAATAATCAAATTTAATTAAAGCCACTTTAAGCGTTTTCTTAGCCACAAAATCGGCTGCCATTTATAGCTCACACAAACACACACTCACGGACACATGAATATATACACCATATAGTATACCGATTTATAGGTACATCCCCCCTCTTACCCCCTAGGGGAAACAAATCATCGCAACGCTTGAAATGCTTCACACAAAATATATATATATACATATATTTGATTCATCCCAACGATCTCTGGAAAAAAGAAATAAAGAGGAAAGAAAAACTCGAGGAAAATTTCACAAATTTCGAAAATTTTTAGATATCCAAAAAAAAAAAAAAAATAATAGTATTTGCCGTCGGCAATCGATGAAGACATTATTTAGAAGAGTTCATGCAGCACTTTTTTAGATGTCTGAGTAGTGAAGTAGTTCTTGAAGAATGAGAAATTCTTGAAAAAATGAGATATGTTTGTATGTTATTTTCCTAAGAGATTGATATATTTCTTTCAAATGAAAGTATAATAATTTATTGAATATAGATATAACAATGAAATATGTTTATATCAAATGCAGAAGCTACTTATGGAAATGATATACATATGTATATGTATAATGATTATCTTTATCAATATTTTTGAGAATCTGAATAGTTTTCTGAAAGTATTCCTATAGACATTAAAATATTTGTATTAATATTGGTTTCATTTATAGTTCCATTATGCATTTTATATTGTTTTTTAAATTTCCACCTTTTTTTTTTAGAAAAATACTAAAGTAATTGCAGTATTCCATAAATATTCAGTTTTTCTTGCTAAAACCAACAAAAATCCCTGAAATCTTGATCTTCTTTCTAAATATAAAGCAGTAATTTTAGCAGCTTTTCCTTAAGGAAATACAATTTTTTCTTAAAAAGAGAGAGTTTTCCTATTTGATTTCAATAAGATTTTGTAACCCTACATGTTTTTATTGATCTTTCAATAGTTCTTCGAGTAAAAATGTTTTATAAAACATACAATTTTATATTTTTTCAAAAATTAAAAAAAAATATATATTAAAAAAATATTGCATAATCATCGTAAAATGAAATTTAATTAAAAACGAACTCATTATGGCATATTTACTTTATATCTAAATAATATTATGATAAACTAGAACGCATTCAGTGTTTATTAGAGCGAATTTCTCATATGATAAAAATATATGTAGTATTATATTATATATTTTTACCTTTAGCTAATGTATATTTTCCTAGTTTTATCGATATTAACTAACTATTGTAATCCTCTTTATAGCGTAATTTGGCAGTTTTCTTTTTCTAAGCAGCGGCTAAAACTTCTCACTAACAAAAAAAAGAGTTGGCAACATTGGCAGAATGAGGTTATGTAAGCTTGAAAGCCAGGCTGAGGCTGAGGCGGAGATGTGGAGAGTCTGCGGCGACTTTGGGGTCAAATATGGATGCAAAATGCAACCACATAAGCAGCTTAGCTGTGTGTGTGTGCGAGTGTGTGTGTGTGTGCGTGAGTGTGTGTGTGTATATAGGAATGTGCTCTATATAGAATTTATCTTCATACTTTTGCTCTCTTTCTTGCGCTGTCTGTGTCCATGTGTGTGTGTGTGTGTGTGTGTGATAGGTGAAATTGACATTTTATGTATGCAATTTACAGTTGGATTTTTCTACTCACACACACACACACACTGTGTGTTACATATGTATTCGTCTATATATAGCGCGCTCCTTTTCCCACACGCAGCAACAAAAACAACAACAAACAAGACAACGACAAAAACGACGACAACAACGATGACGGCGACGACGACGACGACATCGCCAGCCAATTGGAGCCCCATGACGAGTGCCGAAGTGCGGTTATGTCGCCGTTTTGCCTTCCCTACACACACACACACACGCACACACACACACGTGCGCTCTCTCACCCACTCGAGCTCGAACGATGTGACACAGCGAAATGTGTCGCGCAACGTCGCTGCTGCTGCTGCCGCCGCCGTCGCTGCCTCTGCTGGCGCACGAAAAAAGACAGCATTGGTCAAAGCCAACGGATGGCCGCGCATGCCGAGGGCAGTGCAAGTGAGACAGACACACACACAGAGAGCGCCATAAGGCAAAGCAAGTCAAGCCCAGCCAAGCAGTGTGAGCGAGTGAGCTGGCGTGTGCGCTATGCGTGCGTGTGTGTGTCAGTGTGTGTGTGTGTGTGCGCGCCTCGTTCGGGTGTGGGCAAAGCAGTGCAGCAGCAGCAGTTTGGATAAATCGACACGACATACGCTGCAAGAGAGTGAGTTTATGCGATGGTGAAGAGAGCGAGTGTGAGTGCGAGTGACAGTTGATGCTGTGTGCAAAGAGAGAGGGAGAGAGGCAGCGTAGCGAAATTGCGACAATTGCAAATTCGGCGGCGCGACACGCAATTGAAATCAAAATAAGAGAGCGGGAGGGGGCAGAGAGGATGTGCGTGTGTGTGTGTGTGTGTGTGCGTGTGAGTGGGCAGCCATATTTATGCGCCTATGGGAATATTTGTTGTTGTCTTTTTTGTTGTTGTCTCTTTTGTTGTTGTTGTTATTAGAAGCACTTGCAGAGCGCAGATAGTTAAGTAGCAAGTGGAATGGGTAGGGGGGAGGGGCAGAGGGGAGGGGGTAAGTAGCAGAGTGCTTGCTTTGAATAAGTGTGGGAGCGTCGCGGTCTTTTGTGCGCCAATCTGAAGGTCGTCAAGTCCAGGCACACACACACACACACACACACACATGCGCTGTCTCTTTACCTCCTCCCCTCTCCCCCCCGCCCCCTCTCGCTCTGCCAAGGATGGCAAAACCGGTTGAGTTTGGCGTTGCACTTGAGCTTCGCTTCGTTTACGTTTCGTTTTGGCATTCGGTTTCGGTTTTTTTTCGCGAAGCAACGAAGAAGCAAAGAATTCCCCCTTATTTCTCTCCCTCTCTCCCCCTCTCCCACAACAATCTCAAATAGTTGCAAATTATCAAATCGCAGCGGCCTGAACGATCACAGACAATTCCTAACACCTCACTCTACGTCTCTCTCTCTCTCTCTCTCTCTCTCTCTTTACTCTACTCCTCCCTCTCTGCTCTCCTATTGTTTCTCTCATGCATTAATTTTATTACTACACTCAATTTGAGAACATTAGAAAGAAGATCTTAACTTTTAGTTTTTATTTTATTTTAAATTATTTATTTTAATACATATCTTCTTTTTTATAATATGAAACATTAGAAGAGGGATCTTAACTTTTATTACTGTTTTTTATAGTATTTATTATATATTTTTTTAAATTATATTAAACATTTGAATCGAGATCTTTTTAGAGGCTTATAAAATGTTATTATTATTTATTTTTTATTTTTGTTCTACTATATTTATTAATATGAAGCAGATCTTAAGATTTTGTACTGTTTTTATTCTTGTAATTATAGTTGTATTATTATATTTATCAATTTTAATCATTAGAAACATGATCCTAACTCTTTTAAGGCAAATATCTCTTGTAGTATTATTATTATAATTGTTTTTTATATTATTTCTATTATATTTATTAATTTGAAGCATTAGAAAACAGATCGTTACTTTTATAATGCTTATAAATCATATTACTTATTATTATTAGTATTTTTAATCAGTATTATCATCAGTATTATTTGTATTTTGCTTATTTTTATTATATTTTAATAATCTTTATGAGGTTAAGAGCACGTACAGCAAATTTCAGTACCTTCACAGCACAAACAAGAGCAAAATTATTTGAAAGTCAAACCTCAAAATTTGAGAATTATATGTTATTTCATTAGTGTATTTCTTAGCTCATTGTCTGAATATGCAATCCCTACATTTGATAGTAGATGAAAACTTCTCAAAACACTCTAAAGAATTGCTGTACCAATTTTCCCAGCTCTATCTCTGCTCAAACTGGAATTCCATGAGGTTTTATAACTAAAAATGTGTGCGTATAACTCGCCAACTGTTTGTAATATAGAAAAAACATTGTAAAGACTCAGAGACAACAGTTTAGCTAAATATTATGACCATCTGTAGTTGGGATCGTAGAGAGAATAAAAAAAAAAAAGAACAGAACTTTGAGTTAGGAGAGCGCGACTAAAGCGCAAATCAATGGGAAATGGAAATGGAGAAAGGAGAAAAAGAAGTTATTGTTCTATGCCGAGTACAATGTGACACGATGATAAATGTCTCGGTTACCCCTTCTACCCTCTTGGCACTCCTCCCCTCCCTCCTGGTCAGACTCCCCCGTCTCTGCTTTTTTTTTCCAGGGGGGATCTACGTAGTGACTGCTGTTGCTGCTGCTGCTGTTAGCCATGGCAAATGATCAAAGAGCAAGCCGCAACAGAGTGACAGAGAGGCAGATAGTGTGTGCGAGAGAGACAGCATTCAAAATCCAGTCAAGACGGGCCCGAAAAGTCGAGGGAATTGACCGCAATTATGCGATAAAGATAAAACAATGTGGTGTCATTTTTATGGTTCGTTCTTCGATGAGGACAGAACAGAGAGAGAGACACACACAGCGAACGAGTGTGAGAGAGAGAGAGAGAGAGAGAGAGAGGCAAGGTGCGGGTGTTGAGCGTGAGCGAGAAGGCAATAAGGTGATAATCTATAATTGCCCATGCCTGTGGCAATTGTTCCTTTAATTCCGCCGCCGCCGGCGTTGAAGACGACGAACAAAATTGTGTCCTACAAATTGGGGGAGGGCAGGACGCGACTGTCACAGATGTGTAGGGGGTGGGGAAGAGCCAGGTAGAGGAGGGGTAGGGGTAGGAGGTAGAGACAGGAGTAGAGGCAGGAATAGAAGGTAGGAGTAGGAGGTAGGAGTAGGAGGTAGAGGTAGGAGAAGGAGGTTGAGGCAGGAGTAGGAGCGGGAGTGGGAATAGGATTAGGAACAGGGTCTAGGAGCGTCAAGAGAGTCAGGGAGCGTGGAGTAGAGTCAGGAGTAAAAGCTGGAGTAGCATCAAGGTATAGGAGCATTGGAAGAGATTCAGGGTCTTGGAGCGTGGAGTAGAGTCAGGACTAAAGACAGGAGAGCAGCAGGGTCTAGGAGTGTGGAGAGAGTCAGGAGTAGAGGGTGGACTAGGAGCAGGTCTAGGAGTAGCTCCAGGGTCTATGAGCATGGAGTAGAGTCAGGGTCTAGGAGCGTGGAGAGAGTCAGGGTCTAGGAGCGTGGAGTAGTGTCAGGAGTAGAAGCTGGAGTAGCGTCAGGGTCTAGGAGCATAGAAAGAGATTCAGGGTCTAGGAGAAGTAAAGGCGGGAGAGCAGAAGGGTCTAGGAGCGTGGAGAGAGTCGGGAGAGAGAGTCAGGGTCTAGGAGCGTGGAATAGAGTCACGGCCAGAGGCAGGAGAGCAGCAGAGTCTAGGAGCGTGGAGAGAGTCAGGAGCAGAGGCTGGACTAGGAGCAGGGCTAGGAGTAGCAGCAGGGTCTAGGAGTGTGGAGTAAAGCCAGGGTCTAGGAGCGTGGAGTAGAGTCAAGAGTAGAGGTAGAGGGCTAGAAGTAGCAGCATGGTCTAGGATCATGAAAAGAGAGTCATGGTCTCGGAGGGTGGAGTAGGATCAGGACTAGAGGCAGGGTTAGAAGTAGCAGCAGTTCTAGGAGCGTGGAGTGATGAGCAGGGTTTAGGAGCAGGGGTAGGGCCAGGAGCGTGACTGAAGTCAGGAGGTCTAGGACACAAAGACATTTGGTTAACACGTGAAACGAATGCGTTGACAGCCTGTGAGTGTGCCTCGGCCCTAGTTGTCTTTCCTGCTCTCTCTTTTTCTACTTCTTCCCTGCTCCCTCTTTCTCTACTTCTTCCCTGCTCCCTCTTTCTCTAACTCTACACATACTTCTTCCTTTTCCTCTACCTACCCACTGCCTCTGGCTATCGCTCCCCTGATTAGAGATCAAAATATCGTTTATAGCTCATAATGACCATGACAAATATTGCCAACAATAGGTCGCTCCCTCCCTCTCTCTCTCTCTTTCGCCTCTGTCTCTTCTCTCTCTCTCCTTCTCCCTCTCCTCTCTGCGGTCAACAGTTGTTGAGTGTCCCTGGGCAAAGGTCACGCCAACTGGACATTCTGGACACATCGTCCTAGCCACATGTCGATCTTGGGTTGAGTTCTCTCTCGCTCTCTCTTTCTCTCTCTCGCTCTCCGTCTCTATCTCCGCGCAACATATGACGCTGCTACGCTGGTGGTACCCCCCTCCCCTTCCCCCCTGCTCATCCCCGCCCCTGGCAAACCACACTGTGCGCCTCCGATAATCGTTTAATCGTCCACATACTATCAGCAATTGCGCGCATTGTGGCGTGCGGTGTATCGCGCTATCGGTTCCACATTAACCGCAATTAGAGTGACCATGCTCGATAATTAATTTAACTTCAGTTAATGTTAATTGACTGGGCACAGTGCTGGCATACAGTGGTGCACAGTGGTGCACGGTGTGTGGAAGTGAGGAGAGGAATGGGTGTCATTTATAAAAATATGTTTTAATAGTATATATAATATTATAGTAAGGAAAAGGAGGAGGTACCTTTTCCAAAACTATATAAATAACGAATTAATAGTCAGAATATATAGTCACAGAAAAAAATCCCAAATAGAGAATAAAATGTATATTAATTGTATACGAACTTAAGAGAAAATTATACAAAAAAATTTAATATACTAAATATATAGTAAAATAAAAATAATAATAGTTATTATTTAATGTCATAGACGAAAATCCTAAAAAGATAATAAAATGTATAATATATTAATTGTATACAAATTCAAGAGAAAATTATACAAAGTGTTTAAAAATTAGTGTTTCAAAAATTATTATAATCTCCCAGAAATGATACATATTAAAAAACTCTTCTTAAACTCTGCACTTGATACCATAAGGGGTCTGATAATAATGCTGCATATGTATCTAAGGAGTAAGCAAATATGGTACAAGAGTTTCGTAGATATTTACATAAAATAGGGATCAGGCGCAGCCAACTTCACTTTAAAAGTTTTCTAGATATAAATTTAAAGCAAAAATTCATTATTTGTATCAGTTTTCCAGTTCAGCTGTATTAAACCATGGTATTCATACAACTTGTTTTATAAAAATATTCAAAATAAAGTTCGGTTGCTTTCAACATTTTTTCAACGCCCGTGTACCACTGTGCGGGGAGTGCGAGTGCGGCATCGTGCTATCGAAGTTCTCAATCAACATACTCGTAAATTCGCCAATTGCTGACAAAACTTAACGCACTCGAATTACTTACTGAGGAGTACTCATCCCGCACTCATCCCGCACTCAGTCCCGCACTCACTCCACACTCATTCCCGCACTCATCTTGTGGCTTAGATAAAAAGGAATGCGAGAAGGAGGGAAGAAGGAGAAGGGGAAACGAGAGACAGCGCTGGTCAGGCAAATAATGTCATTGCGTTGCCCTTTTTCGGTTTTTTTTTTCGTTTCTTTTTGTTTTCTCTCCCACTTCTCTTTTCTCTTTTTTTTCTGCTTTTTAGCGTTGTCACCGCGGCAGGATGAGGGCAAACAAAAAGGATGCGCCAATGTGGCTGGCAAAACAATGAAATTGTGAAATTTTCCTCGGGTTCTCGAGCTCGTTTTATGATTTAATCCCCTTTGTGTGAAGCCAAACATTTGCAGGATCAGGCCCAGGAGCAGAGGGTACCCGGTACCGGGTACAGGGTCTGGTGTGATCAGGGCCACTTGAAGCGTTAACACCCACGACAGAGCCAAAGAGAGAGAGAGAGAAGGAGAGGGAGAAAAAGGACGTCGGATTTGTCATTTTTGTCGCTGGTGGCCGAAGGCGACTGCGGCGACACTTGACTGCGCCTCTCGGCTCAGACACCTGACAGGCGATTAGTGCCACGATGTGCGGACAATGGGATTGCGGCAAAGATCACCCTCTCTCTTCCCCTCTCCCTCTCTCTCTCTCTCTCTCAGAGCGCCCTCGCCGGAGTCAATGTGATTTAGTTTTGACGTCAAAACGGCAAAACGCGCGATCCCTCCCTGCCCAAGCGAGATGGTATCGCGTAGCCAGTTCGGGTCGGAAATACTCGAACGCCTCGAGTCATCAGCTGCATGTAACAAAAAGCAAAAAAAAAAAACCACGAAGTGAGCGTAGAGCCCAAGTGAGGGCATGGCAGACGCAGCGGGTACCCTGTAAAGTGTAGAAGTCTTGAATTTGACTTCATTCGAGCTATTTATGCTATATGTAGGCTAAATAAAGCAAAGAATGAAAGTGTAAAATACTTACAGATATATATACGACTAGCTGCTACCCTGTAGTTACGCTCTACACCCTGTAATACCCACTATACCTGGCCTTCCTCTATAACAGCTACAGCAGGGAGCAGTGAGTTAAAGCTAGTTTTGTTGATAAGCATATACCCTGTAATGTAAAAACTAGCTGATATACGAAAAATACCCTGTATAAACTCGCCCTATATACACTCTAGCAAGCTGGTAATTGAGTTCAAGTGAATTTTCTTGATTTTCTACTAAAAAACAAGACTGTTTTGTATATAACTTACCGACTCGTGCATACCCTGCAATGCAAAAATAGTTATTCAATGCAATGCTGCACGACTAGCTGCTATCCTGTAGGAGAAAACCTAAGAAAATGAAATAATTTCAACATCTATTTATTTATATGCACTTTATATCCAATATACCCCACTGCAAGTGTGTGTAGGGTATTACCAGCTTGGCTCATTTGGTTACGTCTGATTGTGTGTGGGGTTGGGGTTGGGTTTGGGTTTGGGGGCAAGTCCTATTCCTGTTGAGCCTGGGCGGATGATTGAGCCGATAACAGCGCGTTTTTTTTTTTTTTTTTCTTTTTTTGCAGCTGCCCCGCTTAGCCATACCCATTGACAGATGAACCGCGCACGGGTCAAAGGTTGCACTCACTAATACATAAGTTCAGCGATTGCACAGTTAGTAGAAGCAAAGAAAGAGAGGGGAGAAGAGAGAGGGTAGAGAGTGCGTGCACTGATCGTGAGAATCGCACTTAATTGATTTCCACATGCATTTGGAGCACATTCATAGAGTTCACAAGCTACGCATCGCAGCGTCACAAATCCGATGTAATCTTGGCCCCGCTCCACACGCTTCAGAGTCTCTCCACAGTCTCTCTCTCTCTTCTCCCCTCGATCTAGCCGATCTTGGAGGCATTTCCTACCTGGCATCAACCTCATGCAACTCTCTCACAGTTGCGTTGCGCTGCTTGTCTATAGAGATTAGCCCAGGCCGTCGCGACTTAAAGGTCTTAGTCGAAATCTTTTAGCATCTGCTGCTGCTGCACTCCTCATAAACCAAGTCTTCCTCTCTCTCCCTGTCTCTCTCTCTCTGTAGATAAGAAAAGACCAAGTTCTTGGCCCGCGGCATGTTGCTGCAATTTTTCATTATTCGTACTCTTTAAGTGATCGATCGAAATTAAATAAGAAAAGTAAGCAACGAGAAAGGAGGAAAATGGCCTGGCGATTGCCTCCACACACAGACAGAGCCAGCTCCCCACAATAATAATAAAAAAAAAACACAGAAAGAGCGAGTGAGAGAGAGAGAGATAGAGAGGGGGGAACAGTAGGGATCGCTGTCCAGTTCACTCTCTGCTCTTCTGCTGTCTGTGTCTGCTTCGACTTGGGGAATGCGATGGTTAATGTGCGTTTAGATACGAAGACATGTAATTTCCCAGCCCCAGCCCCAGCAGATCCTCTGCGATCCTCCTTGCAAGGCTCTGGCAGCCAGTCAGTCGCTGGACTCGCTGCTGCTGTGGGCCGTGCCAGCTCCGTCTCAGCGATGTGCGCTGTGCGCGCCCCCAACCCAAGTGATTTTTGTGTAGTAAACCTGTGTAGGTTTTGGGGCCGACACTTGAAATGGGGTATATTAGTGCATTAGTTTATGCATTAGGGCATAGCAGAGTGGCTTGCAAATGGCATAACAGCCCAACTAACCCACTGAACTTGCTTGGTAGCAGTGCTAGAATCATGAAATTTGGTCAACGTATTTATAATAAAATATAAAGTTGATTTACTTTAGTTCCCAGCCGTATTTAGGAAATAACTCACTGAACTCGCTTAGTAGCAGTGCTAGAAATATGAAATTTGGCTTACGTATTTTCAAGCATATAACAAGCTAATTTATTATAGTTTCCAGCCGTTTCTGCTTGTAGTTTATGAAATAACTCATTAAACTCGCTTAGTAGCAGCGCTAGAAACATGAAATTTGGCTTACGTATTTTCAATTACGTATAAAGCTTATTTTTATAGTTTCACACAGTTTCTACTTGTAGTTTAAGAGATAACCCACTGAACTCACTTAGTAGCAGCACTAGAATCATGAAATTTGGTCAACGTATTTCCAATTGAATATAAAGCTGATTTACTATAGCTTTCAATTGTTTCTGCCAATACCTTATAAGATAACCCACTGAAATCACTTAGTAGCAGTGCTAGAAACATGAAATTTGGCTAACGCAGTCCCTATGAAATGTATAGCAGATTTGGTATAGTTTTCACCAGTTCCCCTCTGCAGTTTATGAGATAACCCATTGAACTCGCTTAGTAGCAGTGCTAGCCTGAAGTTTTTTTTTTCCGGTCTACAGGGTACCTGCTCGTCAGGCACTCCCTCGCCTCATTTCAGCTTGTTTTCGTTTGCTGCTGTCCCTGGACAGTTGTCAATAGGGCAGATCACCGCAGAGCCGCAGCAGACCAAGTCACAATGCCTTAGCCTCTGCCCGAGCCTCAGTCGAAGCAGTGAAACGCCTCAAGCTGTTGCGCTGCAAAACTGCAGCTGACGTCGTCGTCGTCGTCGTCGTCTATGATGACGGCCTTTGATTATGATGCCAATGGGCGAGCTGCATACCCCCTTATAGAGTACCTTATGCCTTTTTGCTATATGGTTTCTCTTTATAGAGTGTGTGTACTATATGCGCAGTGCCTGAGCACGCAAGCGCTATCGAAGCGCATCATCGTGTTGTTGTTGTTGTTGCTGCTGCTGTTGTTGTTGCTGCTGTTGTTGTTGTTGTTGCATGCACCTGCAAAGTGGCAACATAAAAGCAAAGTGTCCCAAAATTAATTGGGACTTAAGGCTAGAGAAGAGACGATCAACGTGTTCTTCTTGTTTGTCTTTCTTCTTTTTTTAGGATTTGCAATTGAAATTTGCTAGGGGCAGTCGAGAAGGGGTTTCGGGGGAGGGGGAAGGGTTGGCTTAAGATCTTTATAAATACTCTGTTTTATTTATTTATTATTATTAGTTAAATTCTGATCATAAACGTTTTTTTCTGGTATTTCTAGACAATTCTTCCAGAGCTTTCTTCTAGCTAAAAACGTAGAAGCATCGTTTGTTTTTTGTATTTAATGCAAAGGGTCACTCTAATCGGCACAGGGTGGTCTGCGCACACTTGTACAGTGCTGCCCATTAAGCAGAGTTGCCACCTGTTTAAAGCTGCTCATATAGCGATTTCAAGCTAGATTTAGCTTTAAAGCTTGTTTTTGTTGCCAGCACTGCGCAATGACACTTTATATTTTGGTGTTTTTCGCTTCCCATCTCTCCCTCTTCCTCTGCTCTTCTCTCACCTGCTGATTCTCTCTCTCTTTTTCTTTAGTTTAATTAACGAATCAAGAGATCTACACACACACACACACACAGGGAGACACACACACACACACACACACAGGGAGACACACACACACACACACTTAGCTGTGCCGCCTGCTGAGTTCAATTCACACATCGCAACGCAAACCGACAACTTTCCCATTGCCCTGGTCAGCTACTCCAGTATCTTCGTAGCTCTCCCTGGATCCAAGACACACACACACACACACACACACACACACACACACACACTCTGCACTGCGCAAATTGTTTACAATTCGAAAAATTGTTGCCGCCTCTGTTATCTGCGGGCGCATCTTAACGAACACGCAGCTCCAGCTACAGCTACAGCTCCCAGAGCCAGAGCCCGTCCAGGCAGGAGGTCTCCCAGCCCTATACCCATCGCCCATACCCAATCCATGCCGTGCCAGCCCATCGCCCATCATATCATTGCTTGGATTTGTTGTTCAGTGTTGGTTAATTTGGCATCATTCATCGTGCTGGCTAAAGCCAAATGTCATGCAATGGCCAAGACGACCCCACTCCGCTAATTACAGCCTCTTGTTTGTCCCGCACCATGTGGTACCTTTATGTGGCAAGTGTGGCAATAGATGCGACTCCTGCGACTGCGATTCACGTGACACTACAACACGCAGCCGCAGCCGCAGCCAGATCAATTGCAATAGATCACCCTTGGATCAGGTCGGATTGGGTTAGCCTCGTTGCGGACCAGGGCCACCAGCCAAGTTGATGTAGCCAAAAATTTCGACTGTTTGTCTGTGTGAACACGCAGATCTCGGCTATGAGTAGAGCTAGAGCTATCAACTTTGGTATGCTAGCTTATATGGACTATACGCTGCTCTAACTAATTTGAAATATGGGGGTGCTCACCTATAAGCTTCAAAAATTAATAGTAAAATTTTTCAAATTGATTTCCAAGCGTTCTATTAAAGTTACAATCTTTAACTTTTGCATATAGTAAGCTTATTAAATAATTCAACTATATTCCAAATTTCCTAAGGATCGGTAGGTAAATATAGAAGTTATTGTAGATAATAATATAATAAATTTGACATATAAGAGCTCAAGTTGCGTCTTCCCAAACAAGTTTGGTTCCATTCTGTTGTGAAATCTACAGTCGCCAGTGGCCCCTGTGGCCACCAGTCTTATCTCAGTGTAGATCTACAGCCTTATAGAGCTACCCCATAATATTGTATATCTATGCATATGCATAAATAAAGGTTGACTGTCTTGCTGTTTGGTGATTAAATCATAAGCTGGGAACCAGTGACCCAGCCAAGTCAAACTGTGGTCACCTCCAGTTGAGTTGATCCACTTGGCTTACAGGGTTGTATGTTGACATTTGCTCACTGGTCAGTGGAGGGAGGGGGAGGGGGTGAGAGAGAGGGAGAGAGCGGGGGATCGCATAATGTGTGTATATGCAGCAATACGCCGGAGGTGGAAACAACAAAGAGATCTGTTCGCGACAACGATGAGATGTAAGCGAGGCTAACTGGAATGGAGGCGGGAGAAGGGAGAAGGGAGGAGGGAGGCGGGAGGAGTGCTGTGTCAGGGTAGTCGGGGGCGGTGTAACATTGCTGGCTGGCGGCGATGATGACGACGACGACGACGGCGGCGACGGTGTCGACCATGTCGACGATGTCGACGCGGTGGCGTTTGCGTGTCAAGCGACATCATTTGCATAACAATGCTGGGGACGATTCAAATTTTTGGTCTCCCAGAGCAATTTTCAGAGAGTCGCACACACACACACACACACACACAGGGCACCAACACGCCCTCTGGCACCTGTTTCATACACATCTGCCGAGTACATTAATGATTTTCAGTTGAAGTCTCCGACGTCGTCACAAATCGCTGGCAAATACCTGCACACACGCGTCTGCATATGACATTATCCAAGACACCCTGCCCCGCTCCCTCCTGCCCCCTCTCTCGGTACTGCTGTTGCACCCTCCTGTTGCAATCTCTTTGACTTGCGTCGCGTTGCGTCGCCAATGCGGAACGAAGCGAGGTCTCTTCCCTCTCCTCTCTCCTCTCTCTCCTCTCCCCTCTCCCGCACCGATTCATCTGTTGAATAATTTATGCGCCACCGTGTGTTGTCAGCGGCAGCGGCACCTCCTCCACGACACAACTTCCAACCTCAACCTCAACTTTAGCTGGCCTCCTACCTGCCTCCCTCTCTCTCGCTCTCTCTCTCTCGCAGCTGCTGCGCAATGTCGCAGTAACCCTTCCCGCCCCCGCCCCCCTGTCAATGGAGGAGAATTATTTGCGTTCGCCTCCTTCGCGTTTCTAATTAAGCGAGAGAAATATTCAAAACCTTTTGCCATTGTTTCAGCGATTTTCAAGTTCAATTTACATAACATTCCTAACCGACGTCGTCGTCGTTGTCTCGGCTCAGCTCTTGCTCTTTTTGTATCGCTGCGACCCTCCTCTCCTCCCCACTCCTCCTCCCCTTACCCCTACCCTCACGTTTTTCCATTTCGCAAAACCGCTCGCTAACTATAGTTTTATTTGCCCCTGCCCCTCTGCCCTCTGCCACTGCCTCTGGCAGCCTTGAGTTCGCTAATCGGCGCAGCAATGCGAAAAGGGTTCAAGGTCAGCGTCGTAAGCGTCGTAAAGGTCACTGCAATGTTGCACTTGCTGTCAGCTGAGGTAGGTGGGAAGGGGGAAGGGGTCGTAGCCGCTGTTCTAAGCTCTGTGGATACGAGTACCTCAGCTTGGGTTTGGAGAAGGTGTTTTAGCCGCAAGATGAGCTTAGACTTCGGAATGAAAGTAGAAAATATCTTTACCACCTTGAAGAATCTGATGTCTTGGTAGGGTCCTAACAAGGTAGTAGACTGGCAGGAACATGCGAAAAGCCAAAATTTTTGAATGTCTTAGAATCTATACATTTTTATACTGAATCAATCTAGAAGTCAATCCATGAAGATAAAGTCATTCCTCAAGAGAATCTGATGGGTTTTAAGGAAGTTAGGAGTACTGGATGTCTTGGTAGGGTCCTGACAAGGAGGTAGCTTGGCCAGGCAGGAACATGCGAAAGACCTAAATTTTTGAATGTCTCAGATTAACAATATTTAAATGCAGAATCAATCTAGAAGTCAATCCATGAAGATAAAGTCATTCCTCAAGGAAATCGGATGATTGATAAGGAAGTTAGGAGTACTGGATGCCTTGGTAGGGTCCTGACAAGGAGGTAGCTTGGTCAGGCAGGAACATGCGAAAGACCTAAATTTTTGAATGTCTTAAATTCACAATATTTAAGTGCAGAATCAATCTAGAAGTCAGTCCATGAAGATAAAGTCATTCCTTAAGAAAATCGGATGATTAATAAAGAAGTTAGGAGTACTGGATGCCTTGGTAGGGTACTGACAAGGAGGTAGCTTGGCCAAGCAGGAACATGCGAAAAGCCGAAATTTTTGAATGTCTTAGAATCGATATATTTTGATACAGAATCAATCTGAAAGTCAATCCATGGAGAAAAAGCCACTCCTCAAGAGAATCTGATGGGTTTTAAGAAAGTTAGCAGTACTGGATGTCTTGGTAGGGGGTAAGGAGGTTACCTGGCAGATTTTACTATTTACCGTGATGCAACCTAAACTGCGCCTCAAATTCTCGCAATGCATCATCATAATTGGATTCATAACCGTTTTCCATTCGTTCGCTAATCTCTTCGAGCATTCGATCCGTTGCGCAGTGGCAGCTGTTGTTGCCTCACGCTTCGTCTGCCCTCATTACCAACCACGCGTTGATCATTCGTTTCCTTCTTAGGATTCGAGGATCCGAGGATCCGATTTTCCCCCCTCCCTCCTGCTGCCATTTTTCAAATATGATATTTTTTTTATGATCTATATTTATTCTATTGTTCAGCTTCGATTCCTGTTTGGCATTGTGTGTGTGTGAGTGAGTGCATGCGAATGTGATTATGTGAATATGGTGAGTGCAGGCGGAGGAATAGTTAAGAGTTTCTAGAAAAATTTGAGACTATATTCTTATTTTCATAATATATGGTTTATATATTACTTGAGAGACTATAACCATGATGAAAAATCCATTAAAGTCTTGAAGTAAATAGGAAATAAAAAAAAATTAAAAAAAAATAATAAATATATTTATTTATTTCTCAGGTCCTCTTAGCTCTATAAGAATCCCAGGCAAACAATATGTATTGCTACTCTGTCACGTAATGCCCTGTAATGCCGTGTAACCTTATCACATTTCGCAATTGTTCCGCCTTAGATCGTTCTGTCCGAACTGGCCCGAATATAATTGGCAAGACCTCGCCAGGATTTCTATAGATGCTGGCTAAGTAAGTACTTATCAATTGTTTGGGGGGCGCTACTCAAGGCAACTGTCTCGATTCCCAAAAGGAAGGGAAGGCAAGGGTCCTGGCACAAAGGCGCAGACAGAGAGATAAACAGACAGACAGACAGACAGACAGACAGACAGACAGACAGACAGACAGACAGAGCGTTTTGGCCCATATCATAAATGATAATAATTTCTGTAAATAAATATTGTGTAATCATCGCCTCGACGCCATTATCGAAATGAACCCCGACCCCGAGTATGAACGCGACCCCGACAGTTGCTTTGGCATTATTATTATGCTGTCATTTTTCGTAATAGAAATCCCAATTCTCGCGATCCTTGAATGACGAGCAGGATATTGAGAAGAGGAGAGCAGAGAGACGAGCCAGGGCCATCTGCCATCATCAACATCAACATGGAGGACGCGCTCGAGGACTTTGCGTATTTGAACAGGGAATAGGCGCGCTCTCGTGTCTCTTTGTCTGTTCTCTCGGTCTCTCTCTCCCTCTTTTTTATCTCTCTCTCTCACGTATTCGCATTCGCCTCCATTGTTTGGACACTTACGCAACATATTGTACATGGTATATGGGCATGGCCGAGGGTCGTGCGAGGGATGAGCGCACTGACTAAGGGTAGTCTCATCCTCAGCCTTATCCTCTCGCTCTCTCACTCTCTCCCTCCATCTCTCTCTCTCCAACCTCACATCGTAGTTCTCAGCTCACAGCGACATGCTTATGAGGTAATTGCCAGGCAAAGCGTATCCTTTTCAAGTTCAGTACTTACCTAAGTAAATACGCGAGTAATGTACTCATATATGAGTGTATGTATGAGTGTGTGTGTGAGTGAGTGAGTGTGTGTGTGTGCGAGTGTGTGTTTATGATTGTGGGAGATTGCCAGCAAGCTGCCATTGCTCTAGTTTTCCCATATGAATATGCGATATTCTTCTTTTTTTTGTGGGTTAACTGGGATAATTCACGGATCTAAGTTAGTCTCGGCCTAAAGAAAACTTCAGTTGGGTTGCCAAATACCCTGTAAAATAGGGCAGTATTAGTTTTGCAAGTTTGAATAATATTTAAAAAAAAATGCCATAAATCCCTTCAGGAATTGAAACATATATTTGTATATTTTATTTTTTTTCTATTTATTATAACTCTCTAATCTATATGCTAGATTAATCTTACTATTATAATTTTTTATCTTAATATATTTCCATTGTGCACATAAATAAAAAAATTTTGTAAAGCTTGTTGGCTTTTTTAAATTTTATACAAAATAAATTCAAGAAAAGAATTGAAAACCCTTAAGACTTAGGTTTTGTCTTTAAAACTGTATAATTTTCTCTTTTTCCAGCAGTATATTGTATACAGACTGAGTTTTAATATGAAACTATAAAATGATCTTCTCTTTAATTAGTAAATTCTTTATATTTATGTAGAAACTAGCTGTAAATATGTAGAGTCATTTAAAAACCGTTGAAAGATGCGTTCAAGCAATCGAATACCTTACGCAGAAGTCTCAGAAGATCTCATTAAAATGGGCCTGAATGCAGCTGCAATGTCTGCACAAGCTAGTGATATATGGCTAAAGGAGGGGGGCGGACAGAGAAAGGGGAGAGGAGAGCGAAATATAGGTGTAGAGTGCATAGGAGAAAGAGGAGAACGAGAGGGTAGAGCTAACATAAGTCAATTTTCTTGTGTATGACGATGCGGCATGCGAGTGATAGCGTTTCTTATTGTATATGTATCTCCTCCGATCTACTCGGATGGCACTACGTACTACGACTACGACTACGACTACGACTACGACTACGACTACGACTACGGCTCGATGTAGTATCTAATTAAGTCAAAATTTATGCGCGTGTTCAGTGAGAACGATGAAACAAACGGCAAACTGCAAAGACGTTAACTTTTTCTGCTGTGTTGTTGTAGTCTCTTCCCCCTCTCTCTCTCCCCCTCTCTACTTTAATTGCGATCGAGGGGCAAGCAGGGCGGCACGGCCTCGTGGTAGGAGAAGTGAGTGGCGGTGTGGGGTACCCTGAGTAATAACTGCGACTACGAAATCGCAGCTGGCCAACCTACTAGTAGTGGGGCCTCCCTCCTACAGACGACAGCAACGGCGACTGCGACAACCATCTTCGTGGTCAGCCATTGGTTGGATTGGTCAGTGTGGTGGCAGATCGCAGAGCGGAGCTCTATGGTCATGTGACTGGGTAAATAGATGCACTGAGAGAAAAAGGTAGGGATGGAAATGAAGATCTAGTTAGATTTAGATCCAGTACAGACAGCTTTGCTTGAATAAGACCTTGAAAACGACCTATTTCTAGCTGAAAACGACCTATTTCTATTCGAAAACGACCTATTTCAAGTTTTATATCATATACATATATTGTTTTTCCTCAATTTTAACAGGCTCAATAATGCTATATATGCTAGTTTGCCTACTAGCTAATTTGTTTTTATCTAGCTAAAAACGACCTATTTCAAGGTAAAAACGACCTATTTCATGCTAAAAACGACCTATTTCAAGCTAAAAACGACATATTTCAGGTTGTATATGCAAGTTTGCCTACTAGCTAGTTTGTTTTTATCTGAAAAGACCTTAAAAACGACCTATTTCAAGCTAAAAACGACCTATTTCAATCTAAGAACGACCTATTTCAAGCTAAAAACGACCTATTTCCCGCTAAAAACGACCTATTTCAAGCTAAAAATTACATATTTCAGGTTTTATATGATTTACACTTTCCTCAGAGTCAACTAGCTTTAAGTAATGCTCAATATAAAGCATAAACCTTAAAATACTAAACCTTTTCTATCCTTTTAACAACTCCCTGAACTGTTTCACTTTTTTCTCGCTGTGTACCCTGGCCTAGCATAAGTATATGTTGAGCTTGGAATGGCTCCACACACACACACACACACAGACAGAAAGATAGACAGACAGACAGATGGTGTGGAGTAGGAGCCGTACTTAGTTGGTTACATGCTTCAGAGGCGCAATATCTTGGCATAATAAATCCATTTAATATATTGTATTTAAACCGTTCGTTATGATCTCTGCGCTCGCTTCTGCAACGCCCTGATTGCTTCGCTATTAATGCAACGGCCGTTGCGACCACGTTGCAGGCCATCCGAGTGGGTACACTGCACAAGGGGGAGGTATGTGTGTGTGAGTGTGTGTGTGTGTGTGTGTGTGTGTGGGGATGAGTGACTACTCTTAGTCTTAGTCGCTGTAGTTGTAGTTGTACTTAGTCACGCTCAGTCGCTTTGCGCTCTGCTTGTGATTAGAGGACGAATACGTTGAATCTACCCGCGCCCCTTGCCCGGTACCGCCGCCTGCTACCTTCAAAAAACAACAACTAGTACCACATACAAGCAAAATATATGCATAATGCCGCCTAGAAATGAGTGTGGCACGTTGCACGATGGATTGTTGTTACCTGGCACCGATTGCCAGAAAACCGAAATCAGAAAACAGAAAACTGAAAACTGAAATAATGATCGCGATGTCCAAGTCGCGATGAAGCACCTCGGTTTTTGCCATTGATAGTATAACCCAAAAACCATTCAGAATTTATGACCTCGCGGTTGGGTTTCATGTGGATGCGGATCCATCTATCCATCGCAGATCCATCGATCGATCTATCGAGCATGGAAGTGACTCGCCTCGTTCCGTTCTAAGATAACGATAAAAACCGATCGTATGACCATTCATTATTCCCGCCATACCCGCTGTCCATAGCTATCGACACCTAATATCGTAGTCATGTAGATGAGTTATGACACAGGTCGATAAAAGTATCGTACTAAAGATGGAACTGGTTTGCGATCATAAAAAAAGGAGAGAAGGAAAAAGAGGGAGAGCTAAGAGATCTAATGCTGTAAGGAAAGAAAGTTGCTTCCGGATTAAAAACAAGGAACTAAAAAAAATGCTTCAGCTAGAGATCGAGCTGTTATCGAAAAAATAATCGAACTAATGATGGTACTGCCTGCGATAAAAGCCAAGAAGTAGGGTTAGACAAGAGCTCAGTAATAGAGTTGCTTTCGATCGGAAAAAGGAACTAAAATATATGATCTACCGACAGATCATTGGGTGTAATGCACAGATCGATAGAATAATCGAACTAAAGATGGTACTGCTAGCGATTAAGCCTAAGAAAGTATCGAGATTTGCTTCCGATTGCAAAAATTTGCTGTTGCCATGCGCTACAATATGATCTGGCTAGAGATCCTAGGGGTATGGCAGCGAGCGCATCATGTTCATTCAGTGAACCAAAAATAGCAAGTGCAAATGCATTGAGAGTGTATGTGTGTGTGTGTGTGTTTATAGGGAGAGACCCATTACCATTAGCACGACCCACGACCATGACAATGACTTTAGCCTCAACTTTAACTGCACGTTGCAATCTGCGGGCCTCACTCGCAGTACCAGTCCCACTGCCAGTTCCAGTTGCAGTTGGAGTTGCAGTCGCAGTTGGAGTTGCAGAGCCAGGTCTCTCTCTCTCTCTCTCTCTCTCTCTCTCTCCGGGTACTCCTCGGTCCACCCGGTACCCGCAGGCAATGCTGCTTAACGAGAGAGGGCAGTTCCTGATGCAGTTTATGCAGATACGTTTCAATTAGCTCAATCCGAACGTGAAAGTGTGAATATGTGTATTTATAAACCGACTTCGGGGCGACCCAGGCCGAGTTACTTCTTGAGCACTAGCAGCACTACTTAGCACAAGGCACCGTCCATGGGGAAAACTGAGAACTGCGAATCGGGTACTGCGAATGCCGGCCCAACCCTCCTCCTTATGGCAATTGCAAGTTCTCTCTCTCTTCTCTCTCTCTTCTTCTCTCTTGCTGGTTCTCTAAACAACCAAAAAGAATCCGAAACAAGCAGACTACCAGACAACCAGATGCTGATGCTGGTGCTGCTGTTGTTCTTCCTGTACTCAGCCGTACCGAACTGAACCGAACTGAAACTGAACTAAACTGAAGACGACGCCGGTTTTGGGAACTTGGAAACAACGCAAGATAAAAACAACAACAAGCTGAAATGCCAGAAGAGGCAGTGCTATATAGAGAGTTGCCCTGGCTTTAGATAGAGTTTACTAATACCGCAATTACCAGGTTGTTTGCCAACATATAAAGCTGAAATTTGGTTTACAAATGCATAAAATATTAAAGTATATGTATGCTAAATTTCAGCAGAATAGCTAAAGGAGTAAAAAAACTAAACGTTTTTTATTATTTACTGGGGGAGTAATAGGAATTATGCATAGAAGCTTATAGAACTGAGTGGTAACTGTTGCTGGCAATGTACATACCAAATTTCATATAATATGATATGCTGGTTACTGAGTTCCATGAGGATAGTGCTTGCTTAATGTGGCCTAATCAACTTGAATCCAGCCGAAATTTGTAAATGATATGCATAGATGGTATATCATGGAGTTGCTACTGCATATACCTGCTCTAGCTTGAGATTTGACGAGGTATTTTAAAACAGCAGAAGGTACAAGTAATAAGAAATGCGGCCTGGCGTTGTGAGTTGAGTTCAGCTGAGAGAGTTTTGGTTTGGTGTGAAATGTGTAATGTGCAATGCAAATAGTCATAATTGCAGGCAGCCAGGCTGTTGCGATGTTGTTGCACAGTGGTGTGATCATTAAGCGCAGTTGTTCACTTAACGCTTCAAGGGATAAACAAATGCACGCGCGAGAAATTCTCAAAATCAATTTACCATGAGTGTGAGTGTGCGAGTGTATGAGTGTACGAATGCGAGCTGTGATTTGGCGAATGCATGTGAATGTCATTGCATGGGGGAAGTGAAAAGTGGACATAGATCTATGCTAGGGAGTTCTAGGGAATACATGGGCTCATAAAAACCGCGCACAGTGGGTAACACTTTCACAAAATTTTGAAAATGTATAAAAACAGGGGGAAAAAAAAATTAATGTGCATATGTGCTACGTAGTATATGATTTAAAATTTGCTGCTGCTCTCGCCCCCCTCACAAGCCACGCCCCTGCACTGCCCGCTCTCATGTGTTTTCGATTTACATGCGGCCAAAAACGCATATTGGAATTAAGCAGCAATATGGCACGACTGGATGCTGCCCCCCCCCACCCCACTCTAGAGATGATTGCTAGGCAGTGGCGTAGGGAGAGGGGGGGGGGGGGGTGAGCTAGGCAGCCTGAACGCATGTGGCCTACGAAGCGTGCAGCATTAAACATCATTAATTTGGAATTGTTTCCAAGAAAAATTGACAACGATGGGCTTAACCGCAAACAAGGAGAGCAGAGGCAGCCACTGAGAGGGGGGTAGAGTAGCCAGAGAGGGGCAGCGCTTAGGAAGCTGGAAGCAGGCGGCGTCTACAAGGTTGCAATCAGCAACATGTCCGCCTACCAAAATGTTACGGCGTTTTCGTGTCTCGAATTGTTGTGCCTGCCCCATGGTACACACTGCCTGTGTGTGTGTGTGTGTACTGTGCCTGTGTGTGTGTGCGTCTAATCGAACTGTCGATCCTTGAGTCGTTGTAAGATTATTCTAAAGTTAAGCTCTTGAATGGTCATTTGTCTAATGGCCGCCTTAATTGGGGGGGTCGCAATTGCCAGAAAACCAGTGGCAGCGTCTGCAGGGGGGAGGCAGTTTGGCATGTGGGAGGGGGTTGCGCTTTAAGTGCGTGCCCCCCTCCCGACAGCAGCAGCAGCAGCAGCCGACGCACGTGCGACACTCGAAGCGACTCATTAGCCCTCCCCCCTTCCCTCGCCCTACCCAACCCCCTCCCATATCTCTAGGTCCGCTTGGCTTACGTCAAGCAGTCGCCGCTGTGCAGCAGCTGTGTTTGTGTGGATAGACCCCATCTCTGGGGTCTTCGGCGTTTCTTCCGTTCTAATAATAATACTCGCATTAGTTGCGTTTTGATGCGATTAAAAACAAGCTCCCAAAGTTTCAGCGCATGACCTCTTACCCATCCCCTACCCCCACCCCCCGAATGCTATCTAGAGAAAAAATTGTTGGAAAAACAAAAGAAAAACGAAAGCAAATTAAGTGGGTGAAATGTGAGAGCTAATGAAATGACAGATACCCTGTAGGAAAAGTAGGGAAAAGTAAAGAAAGATTGGAGGGATAAAAAAATTATTTTTTTTTTATTTGGTTATCTAATATATATATTTTATGAATATTAATTTAATTTTCAAATTTTAATCTTATTTTTTGTTGTTTATCTAATAAATATAACATGATTATTATGCAAAAGTCTTCTAAAATAAAATAAAATACTAGAATTTAGAATTTTTTAATATCAAGGGGAGCTTACTAAGGAAATAAATCTTTACTCAAGGCTATCAAAATTAGAAAATATCTACAAAAAGTCTTAAAAGATTTTTATATAGTCTTAAAAAAATTCGTGACTTATCCACAAGTTTTCTTTTAGATATACCCTATTTATAAAGCAGTTTTCTTAATTAATACCCTTCCAATGCCCAGCAAATTTCACTCACAGTCGCACATACCCCAGCTGCTCTGGGAATACGTGGTATCAATAGACGGAACTAACAGAACATTGAAATACTTTCCGGTTTAAGTGGTTTATTACGATAAGCGAGTTTGCTGAGAGCCACTCACCGTGCGCGTTTCAATTACCATTGTCAATTCCAAACGCTGCCCAGCATCGACGTCTGCGTTGGCAGGGGCAGAGAGTGCAGAGACGTGGAACGTCAAGTGCCATCCGAAGGGGGGGAGGCCGACCCCAAAACATGTGAGATTATTGCCATGATTGCGCGCCAGCCGCAAGGATTACGGGGGAATAAACAAAAAAAAAAAAATATAAAAAAAAATCAGAAAAAAAGAATCAAAACAATCATAGCGAGAGAATAGCGGAAAGAACGACAATGAAAGCCTGCGCAATTGTTGGCTTTTTTTTATTTTTTACTCTAACCCCCCTTTCCGATATTTTTGAATGGGCGCTTCCCGTTTCGAGAGTTATCACAAAACACTAATCCCCCGTCGGGCTTCCGATTGCAACACTCTGCTTATAACACTTTTTTGCCATATGGCAACAGATATTTCTGTGTCTGTAACTCCAATTGGAATTAATCGATTCGTTTGTGATGCGATTTCGATACGTTATCGATTTAATTCGTTGCAATTTAAGTGCTAATAGAAAATAATACAGCATTTATTGCCTGTCTTGCTTAGAATGGTCACACTGTCGCATGCAACGCTGTAAACTTCACTTGGCTTTGCATTGCGCTGCATATTTATTATTTTTTAAGCTTTATGAGTTAAGAAAACTTCGTATTACAAAAAGGGTAAACTTCGCTACTATAAAAACCATATATCACGCTTAGAATAAATATAATACGATTTTGGAATATAATATAAATATAAAATAATATAAATTTTAATACTTTTATTAAATAGTGAAGTATTTCTCAGTCTTTATTTCTTTCTCTCTTTTTTTTAGTCCTCTCTGCAATTAATCAGTGTATTACATAGAGAGGAGTACTTCGCTTTGCAAGGATAATCAGCTTGTAGACCTAACAAGGTATCAGCTGTGCACTACCCCCTTCCCCCCTCCCCCACGCCTCTCTCCAACTATCTATTTCAATGTTCTTAATCAGCCTTCTTGTAGTGCCCTTCTCGCCTGCATTGGCCGCGTAGTGCTGCCGGACACGATTCAAAACTCTATGCTGAGCACCTTCTTCCATGTTTGTTTTCAGCAGCTTCCCCTACTCCGGCCTCCGCCCTCCTGGTCCGAAGGTTTTGATGTTGGGCCGGCGTGTAGTCAAATTGGTTTGCCTTTTGTTGGGATCCACCAAAAAAAAAAATGAAAAGAAAGAAAACATGAGAGCAACAGCGAGGGGCGTGGTGGGGGGGACTGGAAAAAAAGGTAAAAATTCACAAATTACTCTCATTTCGTTAAAACGGCACAAAGGCTGCGATGACGGCGGCTCTGGCTCTGGCTGCGACGGCAACGGCAACGGCAACGGCGGCGGCGGCAGCAATAACAAAACGACATAATCATCGTCGCCGTCATCTTATCCGTGGTTAAAAAATTAATAATTTAAATTTATGGAAAACGGAAAGAGAATGAAGCGACGAAGTCATCGCCAGAACAACTTCAAAGCCGTAGTCTATTATAAAACAACATGACTCGAAACACACACACCGCACACACACACACCACGCACAACACACACACACCACGCACACACCTCCAAAAATGAAGCAAAGGCCACAACACCGGGCCGGACATACACATGAAACGCGTCTGCTGCGTCTGCCGATGGTCAAAACGCGCTGTCTGGATGGACATACGAATACACATGTATTCTACGTATCTATGTGAATTGATTTTGTGCATGTGAGTGTGTGTGCGTTGTGTGTGTGAATGCAGTGTGCGTAAATATTGGCCATAGGAAGCGGCAGCCTATACAGGGTGTTCCACACAAGGGTCCCACAAGTAGTGTCAACATTAAATCAAACAAAAATATGATTAATTTTAGTATATCATAAATATTGAACTGAATTTCATAATAAGAAAGCGTTATACTGGGTGTTTCTAACAATTGCAGCTTAGCAACGCTGTAAACTTCACTTATTTTTGTATTTTCAGCTCAGCAACGCTGTAAGCTTCACTTTTCCTAATATTAGCCGCTTAGCAACGCTGTTAACTTCACTTATTTTTTGTTGCAACGCTGTAAACTTCACTTTCCCTTTGTATAATGCTGCATAAATTTTATAAATTTAAATTAAAATGTTAAAATACATTGTTATATTAATCTAACTCCCTAAACCACACCCTGTATCGAAGCATAAGCGTTATACATACGTATATATTCGTACAGCTCACCTCAAAACCGATCGAACGCACATACATACATACATAATTTAGAGCGTAAAATCAAAAATTTGTTCGTTCATCATTGTGTTTGGCGGTCCCGAAACCCATTAAGGTTCCATTCTATGTATAAATCTAATTCCGTGCACCCCGTGAAGACGCCGTCACCAGCGATTGCCAACACCATCACCATCACCATCACCATCGCCCATCATCATTATCATCTGCATTGTGATCATCTTGACCATGGATGAGAGAATGTTTTGACTTGCTGTAAGCCTCTTTGTGTTGCCTTTGACTTAATTATTGCCTAAACCGAAAATAAGTAGTTAATACAATCAGCCGCATGAGTACAACTTTTGGCCCCCCAAAAAAAAAACATGGGAAATTATTGAAAGTCATAGTCGATAAAGATAGATAGATGAATGTAGAGTATGTAGGGAGATCATCGTTAGATGATCGAGAGAAATTACAAAATCGTATGATGAGTAATGGGAATAGAGTAGAGAGATCAAGGATTCTCCTTAGAAACTTAATATTTAATGATCTTTAAGTTCTTTTAATATCATCCCAAAAAGATAAGATTAACTTTATCAGTATAGCACACTCTGTGCTTCCCACAAACATTGTAAACTCATATGAAAATAAAGAAATTGATAAATTGGTTTCTGGCGAATCCAACGTTAATCTTCCAATTGTCTCCTCCTCCCTCTCTCCCACTCTCACGATCTTAAACGTAAGTTTGTATTTTTGAATGGGCAGTTAGAAGGACTTAAGGCACACACATAATGGGAAATTGAGGGAGCTCTAGACTAATTTTCAGCAGAACATCATAATAAATTAACAAATAAAAGTCGAGCTTCCAAATCAAATAAAGGCGAATTTGTTGCGATTCTCCACTTCGGTCTCTTCCATTCGATTTCTCGGAGAGTCTTCTGCTTTCATTCCTTTTTCTTCATCTTCGTTTTGATCTCCATTTCGTTTTCGATTTTGGGCTGGTCGTTAGCATATTGTTGGATAGGACTCGTCGGACTGGGGTCTTAGGGAATCCATTAAAATAAAAGTGCTTAATTTTCAAGCTCTTCGTGAAGTTACAAAATGGATCCGTTAACGTCAAATCCGGTAAATAAACAGAGCAACAGCAAAAACCGATCGCGAGGAATAAAAAAACCCGAAGACGATCTTTCACATCCGTCGCAGACTACGGGAAAGAAGAAAACAAAAAAAAAACGGACCACAAAATACATTTATCGATACAAAAAGCTGTCTTCGTGTCGCGGCGGCAACGGTCTCATAGAATGAATCTTAATGAATTTCGATTTGGGGAATATGCAAGGATCGCCAGTCAAGTGGGTGTTACCCACTGGCTGTAAAGTCAAAAAATGGCATCTAAAACCCCAGACAGATAGGTGGACAGCGCTCAGTTTTTGTGCTTCTCTCTCTCTTTGTTGATTCCTGTTTTGTTTTTGTGTTTTTTTTTTTTTTTTTTTTTTTGAGGATCGCCGGCACTGGGTACTGTCGGCTCCCAAGCGCCGCCGATCGTTTACACACACACAAGTAAAAACCGAAAATAATAATAAAAACAAAAGTCCAGAAAGAAAATAAAAATGAAAAATCCAACACGAAAAAAGTGACCAACACACGCAAGGAGGATCGAGGATCGAGGATCTGTGTCTGGGTTAGGTCCAGGCTTGAGTTTAGTGCGGGGGCGCGGCCTGTTTTGGACAACAAAAAAAAAAAACAAGAAAAAACAGAAATACAATACAATTTTCGGAGACAGCCACAAAACCCCAAAAAGCGGAACGCCCGATCCAAAGCGACGATCAGACGACGACGACGACGATCTTGTCGACGCCGTTTGCCTCAATTTGCCAGCAATTTTAGATCATGAGATGTTCCCTAAGCGATGCTAAGCGAAACCTATAGAAAAACTGAGAATTAAACTGAGTTTTTTTTCCCTTGCTGCAATCAATGGAAAGTGGGGGGGGATCGCTCGAGGAGTAAAGGAAGCAAAGAAAGTGGTAACGATCTTGTTTAAAAGCTGCAAAGTATTTGTTTTTTTTTCTTTTTTGTTTTAGGCATAAACACACACATATCTTTGATCTTAAAAAATCTTGCTGTCTCCGAGGAACCTCAACTATGCCGACTTTTTAATGGGTATTTTCCACTGAATTCAAGTCTGCTTCAACTAGTAAAGGTATAATGCCTTGTGGATCTTAGGAATCTTAGCTATATAGATCGTGCCAGTACCCCTACCTAGTCGTAAACTGTCGAATCCGCCCGAAGATTTCACGACGACAGTTGTAACATTTCCATGTACACCATCTGTGTGTGTTACGCGAGAGATTTCCATGGGTCGTATAATATACCATATACCATATAGCATATAGCATATAGTACGTCCATGTGTCTGAAGTGTTAATGGCGCATGAGTCAACTTATTCCTTAAATCAACAAACATATAATAGGGAGCCAGAGAGATAGAGATATATAGAGAAAGAGAGAAAAAGAAATAATCATTTGCGTTTCCAGCAATTGTACAAAACTAAAATCGAAACAAATTCAAAACGATTCGATATGATGCGAACCAATCCCGATATACGATGCGCTGCGATGAGATCCGAATGGAATGTCTACTTTTGGGCACAAGTACCGAGAGTACCGAGTACCGAGAGTACCCGAAAATACCTTTTAAGTGTCTTGTATTTGTTTACTTCTGGCTAAATGTTTACCCAAGTTAGAAATAAAAAAAAGAATAATGTGTGTGTGTTCGTGTGTGTAAAGTCTTTTCGGACCGCTATTTTTCACGTGGCATAAACCAAATAGTAGATCGCTTCATTTTTGGTACACCCCACCCATGTGCCACCCCTCCGCCTCCTCCTCCACCCACCCCGCCCACTACACAGAAGGTGATTAGAATAAATTTGAAGAGCTGATGGTAACATGCATGCGGAATGAGCTTCAACAGATCTATAGATCCGATCCAAGTTTCCCCCCGATTGCTACACATAACACTTTATAACATGTGTATACAATGATCGAGAGATCATTACACATTACCTATACCTGGTACGCACCTGCCTGGAAGGGAGGGGGAGGGGCTGCTGTTTCAAAACGAAATGATACTTATCCGTATCACTTGCTGTGTTTGTGCTACTCTGCAATTGTCCATGTGTTTGGAAATACTCATGGCGGAGGTCAAGTAAATCTCATTTTATATATATACGATATGATATCATCTTCAGAAAAAAATAACAACAACAACAACAAATAAGCACCTCTTTTTCAGCATTTTCTAGGAATTATTCTTTGTTTACTTTGAATAGCTAAAAATTTTGATGTCATTGGGCAAGAGTTTTGCAAGATATAAGAACGTTTTGAAAGGAACTATGTGCATAGAGCATAGCTAAACTAAGTTCTTAAGGTTTTTCGATTATAATAATATTTTTAAAAAGTTCAAAAAGGAAATCTTATCTTTAAAATCATACAAGAAATGCCATTTTAAGTATCTAAAACTTCTTAAGGATTTTTGAGTTTTTTGAGTATCTTGTAATATTTAAAAAAAAAATCCAAAAATCTAATCTTTAAAATCCTACAAGAAATGCAATTTAAATTATCTCAAACTTCTTTAGAATTTTTTGTTCCATACTTTTAGCTTCAAAGATTGCGTACTGGAACTTTCCCTGATCTTAACTCTCTGCACGTGCCTCTATAACATTTACAGGACCTCGACAATGACATTCCCCCCCTCTGCTTAAGGCATAAACAATTGTTTCGACTTTTTCCAGTGTACACCCAATGAATTAACCCAAGTTATGTATGTTTTTTCAACAGAATCATGGGACGGGGGAGGCAGGCAGGCCAAGAACGGATAGGGCGGATCTATACAAATATAAACAGATACCAGATAGATGTAGATAGATAGATAGATAGATGTAGATAGATAGGTGTACTGGCTACAATTGCGTATTGTCTATTTGTTGTATGTATAATTAAATTTCATTGGCAATGACTTGAGGTGAGACTGTGTGTCGAGCGAGGGGTTCCAAGATAAATACTATATATGTATATATATATAGAAGAAGAAGATTTCTGCCGCTGCTGGATCCGACTGTGGATCTTTGTTTGCTTTTTCATTATTGTTATTAGAGCACATTTTTCATCGTAATTTCTTTCACGCGAAATAGTAAAAAAAAAAAAAAAAAATACCAAAGACTACTAAAAATCGTACCCCGTTGGCACCCTGCTCCCCTTCGCTCCCCCCTTCCTCTCCCTCCCTCTCCTGCTTCGCTTTTATTTCATTATTTTCTGTTGATTTTCTCTCTTTATTGTTGGTAGTTTCCTTCTTGTTATTCTAGGTGTTACTTATGGTTGTTAGTGTTGTTTTTAGTGTTGTTCAGTGTTGCTCGCATTGCCAGTGTTGCCATCGTTTTTAGTATTGTTAGTGTTGCCGGTGTGCTTTGGTGAGTGTGCGGCATTTTGTGCAGTTTGCAACGCGCCATTAATATGTTAGCTCGGTTTCGCGGCTCGTCGCCTCGTTGCATTCATGATTTTTTCGGATTTTTCAGATATGCCATAGGCTATATGGCATATGAGTATATACTACCGAGTTGCATTTTAATTGTAATCCAAGTTTTTGCCTACATTTACGATCCGATACGATATTAATAATCCGTCGCAGGCCACATAAAATCGGGGGGCCTGCACACCTAACGATAATTGGTGCAGATCTTTCGTTAAATTTACTAATTAGGGGAGAGGGAGAGAGAGAGGTGTGTGTACACACTGGCCACAAAGACAGGAGAAGAAGAAGAAGAAACAGAAAAAATACTTAATTCGTTAAGTATCAACAAAGTATAAATCTAAGATGTGCAAGGCGTGAGAGAGAGAGAGCGAGAGGGGGGAGAGTGAGGGAGGGAGAGCGATTAAATTATTTGAAATCCAGCAAGATATTCGAAATGTTGCCCGAAACAAAAGCAAAATATAAAACAACAATAAGAACTAGAAGAGCGAATGTATACAAAAAGTAAGAAATTACCATTAATATAGGGCAACACACACACACACACACTCGCACACACACACAGACAGACAGAAAGAGAGACATACACTGCGCCGACAGAAACCAAGTGCGAATGATGTGCAACAGATGGCCCCCCCGAATTCTTCAGCCACTGCTTCTGCTGCTGCTTCTTCTACATCTTCGTCTTCTGGGATGCTGCTGGCGACGACGAAAACCAAAGACGACAGCGACGAGAATGGCGACGGTATTAGCCGACGCCAATTGGTTACACTGCACAAAAACAGGGGGAGGCATGTGAAAATCAACAAATTCGTGAGGAAAATTAAAGAAATATTTGTTGATTTCAACGTTTTTGAGAAACTAATGGAGGTAATACAGGCCAGAAACGCTTAAAGATATATCATAACATGATTATTTTTATTATTATCCAAATATTATAAAGTTTTTTATAGCATCTTCTACCTTTACCCAAGAAAAACTTATTTTAAAGACTTTAGAGGCTGAAGAAATTAAATAATAATAAGTATTTAAATATTGAACGCCTTTTTATAATGTTTTAAAGAAATTTTTCAAGAAAATAAAGACAAGAAAATCGAAAAAATAAATTAAAATAATCGAAATATAGAAATGATAATCAACTTTTTATAAGGTGGTTTTAAAGTTATTTTCAGCAAATTTTCATGGGAATTGTAAAAAAAAAGAACTTTGACTCTATAATCATATAAATGTACTTAAGAACTCTAATTATTTAATCTTGAAAATGGTATCAAACTTTAAGGATTAATATAAAAACAATAATCGCTTGATTATAATATTTTTAAAAAGTATTTGGATTATATTATTCTTAAGATTTCTGTATACTGTATATTGTAATATTTTTTAATAAATGTTTACACTCTTTCTCTGAGCATTTTGTATGCTGCAAACAATCCTCTCCCTACACCGATTTCTTGCAGTGCATCGTCATTTGGCGTGTGGGATCACGAGGTGCGTCGTGTTGGCGGGGCACACAGCGCGTCATTGTGGTGAGTGGAGCGACCGAAGCGACGTGCTGTGCAACGCAACGCAACCGCCCGTTAGCTGCCCACCCAATCCACTCCGTTGCCCGCCTACCCTACCCATCCTCCCTCCCCCCCCTAGCCTTGCGCGCCATAATCCAATGCGAATGTTTGGATTTGGCGCTGGCTTTGCCGATGTTGATGTTCCAAACGAAATCGAACAGCAGCGGCAGCAGCAGCAGCAACGGCGGCGTCAACGTCAACGTCAGCAGCAACGGCAACGGCAACGAAATCGAAATCGTCGGCGATTCAGTTGAGCACTTAGACACTTGAGTTGTCCAAAATAAAATGAGGGGGATCGGTTGGAGGAGGGGGGGCCTTATTGAACTGTGTGTGCACGAAATGGATCAGGACTGTTTCATCTTGAGGCACAGCAGGTTGTCTCCAGCCAGCACAGTAGCACAATGCCTAACCCCCTCCCCCCGCTGCTCATCCGCATTCTCCCCAACCCTCAAGGGGTATAGACATCGGATCGGATCGGATGCTGATATAAACATTCATTTGCCACATACACACACACACACTGACTGTTTGTACTCACTGTAGGCCCCAAATAGGTATACAAAAAGTGTGGATAGGGGGGAGGGGAGGGGGGGAGAGACTTTAGTATGCTAATGCATAAGGCAATTATACAGTTACATTGTAAGCTTGTAAGGGGAAGATTGGTAGTAGTAGTCGTCGTCTAGGGGCAGCAGCAAGGTCCTGGGTTAGCTAGGCAGGTCCGCAGGGCACAGTAGTCCTCGTGCCGTACAATAAAAATGACGTTCTTCCGCCTGGGCCACTCCTTCAATTATCTTTCACTGATTTATTACACGTAGCTTCTCTACCAAGCCTAACTTCGTGTGGTACCCTCTCCCGCTCCCACTCTCTCCCACTCTCCCGCTCTCCTTGTCTTCCTTGCGGACAGCTGCAGGTCAGCTTTTTTAACCCCTAGTCGAACACGCCCAATTTAGCTTCACAATGCACGCGAATTGCACGCGGCCAGGACGAACCAGACAGGATACGACTAAGGATAAGGTTGAAAAAAGGATGAGACTACGGACTACTACACGGTAGTGCGAAAGAGAAGGGTAGCCTAAAAGGATATACCAATGCGACTGCGACTGCGAGTGTAAATCAATAGCGAAGATTTCTACAAATTAACCCTTTACTCACTTAGAGGGAAGTCATGATATATAGTATATGGAGAGTGTGTAATATGTTCATGGTATAGGAACTTTTAGGGTGCTGCTGGTTCCGGTACTTTAAGAGCAACAAAAAAAGTAGAAACCCTTTAAGTATGCTGTTTAGGAAGATAGAGTTTTAAAGGTACTGCAGCTTTTTTGGGAAATGAAATAATTTAGCTAACTTTAGATTAGGCTGAAGGGGGAGAAACTCATACAGAAACTATTCCAAACTTCAGAAAACTTTCAAGATCTTTTAAGATACTTTCAAGGAATCAATCTTGGCCTTGGAGAAGCCTCCTCTATGTCGCCTATCAATCACAGCTAATTTGAAGCCATTCTTCTGTACGATTCTTTGCGATTGTCACGCTGTGATCCTGCGATTGATCACACCCAAACAAAATGGCTGCAACGCATTTGCCAGACAAATGTTATTCATTACGCAGGTTTGAGTGTGAGAGTGAGTACATGCGATGCATTCGGATTGGGTAATTGTCGATGCGGTTCTCACACGCCGTGCACGCCGTGACAGCCCTAACCAGCTATGAAAATGAGGCTGGCAAACGCGTCGCGACTCTACGCAGTGGGGCTGGGTCTGGGTCTGGGACTGAGACTGGGACTACGTCTGGGCCAACAAATTGAGTTGATTGATCGCGGCAGTAGAAAGCAGTATGAAAAGCGGCGGTAACAAGCGGTAATCACAAATAGTTTCCACTGATTTTGAGTTATGGGAAATGTTTTAAATATCTCCCTCTCTCTCTCTTCTAAACAAAATTACTGCCCAAAATGCCATTAACAATGTTTTTTGGCCATGACTAAAACACCCAAAAACACATCAAGGTACAGAGGGCAGAGGACAGAGGGCAGAAGGTGAGCAAGAAGTGGAGGCAGCAGAAGCAGAAGAGGCAACCAAAACAGAAACAGATTACGAGTAGTTCGGCAGTTCGAGTAGTTTCGGAATATGCTGGATCGGATCGATGTTGCCAGGCAAATAGGCGGGTGTCTCTCTCTCTCTACCCTCTGCCTTCCCAGCCCGGGGACCCTCTCGGGGTACACTCGTTTCGGACAGGCCATTAAATGTAATGACAAAATATGAAGTAGTGTACACCCTAACCCTAACCCGAACCTGTATCCAAAAAACCGAATCCAATCCCAGTCTACCGACTCCGACTCCGCCTCCGTCTTGCAAACCAAGCCAAATGAGCTAGCATATCATTTCGATATCCACGCTCTTGATGAGGCTCTGAGACTCTGAGGCATGGACATAGACTCATTTGTTAACCAATGTTGAATTTGTCAAAGTCGATGCCGATGCCGATGCTGGGGATACCCTACAATAATGTTGATTAATGACAGCGAATCAAGTTAACGAGTCAGTGCGAGTCGGTAAACCTCACCTAACAATTATCCAGGCATAGGCACAGGCAAACCCCTGAGCAAAGCAACGATTAGCGACGACCCTCTCTGAGGGTAACTCCTTATCCTGTTCTCCCCAACCCGTGTAAGGTGTTTCTGGGGGGAAAGTCTCATAGATACCAGTGAATCCTTTTCTCATGCATTGTAATTAAATCATTTTCATTGTGTAATTGGAAGAGCGGGGAAAGGTAGAGCGGTACCCTCCTTCTAGGTACCCGCTATTTAAAAGAATATTTGAAATAATTATGGGATAATATTGTAGACTTTTCTTGTCTTCAGAAAAAGTCGAAACTAGAAAAAGCTAACCATAGTTAGCCAACGCGCCCAAATGGGCTGAATTAATAGAAAAAGACACAAAGGGGCTCCAAGATTACCCCGTATGCCTTAATAAATAAAAGGAAAAAAAAAAAGAAAAAATCGAATCTTGCAAAAAAGTATTCATTCTGCTGCAGTTCTGGGTTTTCCATATTTACCTCCTATCTGTAATACTCTTAACCTATAGAAAAGTCTTGACTGATCCTAACTCATCCAAGTTCCCTTCCGAACTACAACTAAAAAAGCAGAGTGAGTTAGTGCGCAAGTGGATTCTTCCTTGTGAGTTCTTTCATCCTTCAGCTCTTACCTCTTCCACCTGAACATGGTAACTCCCTCCCTCTCTCCCTCTCTCCCTCTCTCCCCCTCTCTCTTTACTGATCCTAGCTCATCCAACTTCCCTACAACTAAAAAAGCAGAGTGAGTGAGCAAGTGGATTCTTCCTTGTGAGTTCTTGCATCCTTCAGCTCTTACCTCTTCCAACTGATCGTGGTTTCTTCCCCTCTCCCGCTCTCTCTCTCCCTCTCTCTCTCTCTTTCTCTCTCCTTTTCTCTCTCTGAGCAGGGGCTAAGTAAGTGCATGACTTACCGATTTGTCGTCGTTGTTGTAATCGGGCAAAGCGGCGGCATCGGCAGCAGCGATCGCATCTCTGATCCGATGTTGAGCACTCAACGTTTTGTCGCATTACTCTCTCTCTTCCCCTTCTCCCTCTCTCTTCCTCTCTCTCTGGGTCTTTCTCTTTCCTTTACTGTGACTGTGACTCGTCGTGACTTGGGCACAAAAATGAGTTTTAATTATTTTGTCACTTGCTTATCAACGGGCCGGCATCGACAAATCTTGACAATAACATGACATGTAACAATTTGTTCCATTGCCGCGATTGTGACAAATTATTGACAACAATATCTTAGGCAGTCAAGTGGCGGAGAGGTCTGGTCCAAGGAGTAGTAGGGGTAGGGATCGGGACGAGGTGAGGTGAGTCGCAGCAGCTGCTGTCGCTTTAGACCGGGCTCAAAGCAGTCGACAGAGAGAGAGAGAACGCTGGCGCCAGAGGCAGACGCGGGTTTCTAGAGGGGTCTCTGGAGATGGAGGAAGCAGGCAGGGGGACAGGGAGGTAGCTGGCAACGCGTATGAGTACATGCCATCAATCTCAATCTAGTAATGACGACGCCGTAGCGCCGCACTGGCAGATTGGCAGACAGACAGACAACGAAATCACCGACTGGACACACTACGCGGCAGCAGGCAGGCAGGGAAGGGTAGGCAGGGAAGGGTAGGGTAGGGTAGGGTAGGCAGACGGGTATGCCCGTCTTATTGATTCCCAAGCGTGGTCGTGTCTTCACTCTTGGTCATCCAGCAGTTTCGGCGTCGGCATTGGAAGCATCAAAAGCTACCGTACGCAAAAGGCGGTAGATTCTTTACATAATTATTACGTTTTTACTCGATGCGTTAAGAAAAAGTGCTCGTTCATACATAGGATAAATGAAGGAGAAGGAGATGGAGAAGCCTGGACCGAGCAGACAATGGCCAAGACCAGACCCAGACCAGGCCAGACCCAGACCGGACCCAGACCGGACCAGTCCCCAGAGCAGTCGACAGTGTAGACCCCTGACCGATACAGAGTGCGTATGTCTGTCTCTCTGTCTGTCTGTGCGCCAAATGTAGAAAGTAAATGCCGATGACTTTGGACTAATCTTAGAAATGACGGGAAAATGTCAGTCACTATCACAGATCAAGCGTAGAGAAAATCATTAATTTAAATTGTGACCATCTCTGCCTCTCCCTCTCTCTCTCTCTCTCTCTCTCTCTCTCTCTCGCTGGCCCCAGAACACATCCACATCCACATCGACAACAACAATCGACAATCGAGCGACCACAATCCAATCCACAATCGACAATGGCAAAAGGCAGCGCCAGCGACAGCGACAGCGACAGAGACAGAGACCCCACGACCGCGTTAGACCCCTTCGACCGAGCTAGACCGAGTCGGAGGCAGAGGCAGAGGCAGAGGCAGAGCCAGCCCCAAAAAGAGCAAGAGGCAGAGCTGAAGCTGTAACCATAGCCAGGGCAAAGGTAGAGGCAAAGGCAAAGGCAAAGGCCAAGCCATATTGCTCAATTCGAATTGTGCGACAAAGACAACGCTAGAGAGAGAGAGAGAGAAAGAGCGGGACAGGGAGATGGAGAGAAAGGCAAAGCGACTGTGCGTATACTTATGCAACGCACTGTGTGTGTGTGTGTGTGTGTGCACAGCATGCTGTGATTGGGTTTCGCACAAATCCAGCGAATCGGTGTCACATGCTCGACAATTCTCGGGCGGAGCAGAGCAGTGCGGAGGGAGGAACGGAGCGATGGGGAAGGGGAGTTACGAGTTCAAATGACGAACCGAAAGTAAAGGGAAACGAAATTGGTTGGCAGTTTGGAGAAATAGATATTTGAGTTGGTCAACAAGAGTTAGGCACTTAGATAGATAAATTTATAAGATATAGTGGGAAACTAAAATTGGGAAGGATACCAAAGTAATGGAAGAGTCTAGTCAAAATATTATCTGGAGAAGATCGCCCTTTATCGATTGATCAATGGGAATCGATGCGATCGAAATCAGAACAAGGAGCCTAAACGATTAGATATAATATATAGAGCTTTATATTACGGATTGATACTAATCTATGGCTCTGCAGAGATCGACTAGATCGAGAAAACGATTTATAATGAAAAAACTTACACAAGATCGTCGAATCAAGCGAGATCGTGGCAATCAAGAGCTGAAAACGTAGTTTAATCCATGAGATGGATTATAAAGTGGATAGATTGATCAGTGATCAATACTGATCTACAACTCCTCAGGGCTCGACTAGATCACTACGATGATCGGTTAGCAAATAATCACAGAAGATTCATCAATTTACTTAACAATTTGCATTAAGGACTCGATCAGTATAACTGAATTATAGTAGCTTCATATTTAAGATATACGCATGTGGATGAAACCATTCACTTCGTCATCCATACCATTATCATCATCATCATTATCAACTCGATGAACATGGTTATCGTCATCGTCATCGTCATCGTCGTCATGTGTATCATAGGCCTGGCACATGAGTTGGCAAATGAGTTAAGAGCTCGACCGACAATGCCAAAAGTTCGCATGGCTATAAACTCGTGCAGGCGTAGTGTGTTTTTGTGTGTATGAGTGTGTCTGGTGTGTGTGTGTGTGTGCCTGGTGTGCTGGTATGAACTGGGGGACTCTGTGGCGATAAAACATCAAACAAAATTCCGAAACAAACGATTAATCTTTTGGTCATTTTCATTTTGATTGACGGATGGGAAGTAAATGTGCGTCTGTAATATCGAGAGAGAGAGAGAGAGAGGCAGAGAGGGGAGAGAAGGGTATGTGAGAGAGGGAGACTGATTTAAATGAAATACAACAGATTTCAAGTGTTGGCATAAAAATAGTTGCATAATCCAAAGCCAAATCGGAGCAACAAGCCAATATATGTGCGGAACCAATGGAACTTGGTGACTTCAGCTGATCTAGGGGGTAGAGGAGTCTAGAGCAAACTAGGAGGGTCTAGAGCGGACTAGAGAGGTCTAGCGAAGGTTGAGAGGTAGTGAGGGAAGAGTGAAGAGAAATGCAATAGGGGTAGAGGGAGAAGGAGCAACTCTACATGGGGTATACAACAAGAAGCCGATGGAAGTTGATAAACTTAGCTGATCTATGGGGTATAGAGGTCTAGAATAGACTATGGAGGTTTAGTGAGATCTAGAGTGGTCTAGAGAGGGTTGAGAGGTAGAAGGAGAAGAGTGAATAGAAATGCAATAGGGGTAAAGGTAGAGGGAACAACAACAACAACTGATATACATATATAAAACACGACCGATTGAAGTTGGTGATCTTAGCTGATCTAAAAGGTAGAGAGGTCTAGAGCAGACTATGGAGGTCTGGTGGAACCTAGAGAGGTTTAGAGAGGATTGAGAGGTAGGGAGAGAAGAGTAAAAATAAAAGCAATAGGGGTAGAGAGAGATAAGTAGCAACTATATATGATATATAACACGGAAACGATGTATATTGATGAACTATGCTGATCTAAGAGGTAGAGAGGTCTAGCGCGGTCTAGAGATGGGTGAGAGGTCTAGAGCGGTATAGAAAGAGTTGAAAAACAGTACGGGAAGAGTAAAGAGAAAAACAAGAGGAATAGAGACGATGGAGAGAAGTATTGTCGTCAACAAAAGGGCAATTTTGGAGCTGATTCTGTCTGCCATAGGCGGCGGCGGCGGCGGCTCTTGAGGCCATAAGTGCTGTCAGTCAGCTCAGTCTCTAAGTGTGCGTGTGTGTGTGTGTGAGCCCAAAGAGGACAAGCAACTAAAACAAATTCAAGTCAAAGAGCAGAGAGAGAGAGGGAGAGAGAGAGAGAGAGAGAAAAAGAACGCCTACCGCGGAAGCAGACGTTTGACTGCCCAAACCGGCAATTATCAAAATATGTGCATTAATAATGCGTAGCGGAATGAATCAGCTGCCGACGCTGCCAATGGGGTGAATGTCGATGTGAGTGTCTCACTGTGTGTGTGAGTGTGAGTCTGTGGTGAATGCGAAACCAAGACAATCGAGACACTCACACACGCTCACAGTCAGTCAGGGCCGGGTCAGGGCAAGTCGCCGCGGTTGACGCCCCAATGCAGATTGATATCCAACAACAGGCAAAGGGACAGGGCACAGGGACAGCGACTGGGACAGGGCACAGGGACAGGGACAGCGACTGGGAGACAGGGCACAGTCAGGAACGACTGTGGAAGAAGAACAACAATGCATGCACTGTGCATAGCCAGAAGCGTTTCACGAGGGCGTTTATGAACCTGGACCGAGGCAGGGGCGCATTTCAATCTAAAAAGGACGCGCCGCTCTTTGTCCGCTAATTAAAAATGTCCTTCGTAGACCTTTACCCACATCCAAAGTGTGTGAAAGACGTGGGAGGAGGAGTGAGGGAAGCAGAGAGCAACAGAGAGAGAGGGGAGAGGGGAGAAAGAATATTATTAGTTTTCAGCGTCAAATTTAGCAATACTCGAAATGAGTCCCTGGAGAAGACCTGGGATAAGCTAAGTTCCTAAGCATAATACTCTCAAGACTTAGTACAATCAAAGTGATCTTAAGTCTCTTTAAACCTACCATAAAAATATTTTGTTTATAACATTATCTTTTCTTATTGTCTTTCAAAATAGGTAAACCCTTTACTTTTTTAAACCAAGTTGAAATCGTCATGGACCCTGAACACATACTACAATAATATATTATAGTCTTTGACTTTTTTTTTTTTTTTTTTTTTTTTTTTTTGCTTTCACGCTCTTTCAGCCCTTCACATTCGTATATGTTTTATGTTTATTATTAGTGTGTCTTAATTTAAATTTAATAATTGATGTGCTCGAATCGATTAAGTCTTTTGATGAAAAGTCATGGGAATTAGTGCACGTAGTAGGCAGGGCAGGCATGAAGGTTACAGCTCAGTGGACTCGACTGGCAGTTACCCAGTAGTCTAAGCAAAATTTAAGAGGTATTTTTTTTAGCTACGGAATACTATGAAAAATATGTTATTTCGCTTGGAAATTGTTTCATTTCTTTGAAACATTAAGAGTTGAGATTGGTAAATAAAGTAAAAAAATAATAGAATGCGATGAGATAGGTCAATGGAATTCTACATTCTGATAGAGTAGGTATAGACTGGTAGTAATGTGAAAGAATGAACTCATTTCTGAATATATAGAAGAAAATCGTAAGACTTTCCCAACACTACTATTATTTTGTTATGATTTCACACAAGATATACTCATGCCTAGCGAGATTTTTGAATAGTAAATAAAAAAGGCAAAGCTTTTTGATAGAGTTATGGAGCAATTTGTGAAAAATTCTTAAATTTCGAAAAGTATATAATCTATTTTTGGGTTGAGATCATGAATAAAGTTTAATTATGCGGTTGGTATGGTAGTAATGTTTGTGCTCTAAAGAATCTTCATGGAATCAGCTCAGATTGAAGATTTTTCTCCCTTTCTCCCTCTCTTCTTCTGTCCCTCTCCCTCCCAGTGTTGACTACACTTCACTCTCTTCGTAATTGCTCATTGTGCCTCAATCTGTTGTCATTTGACAGCACTGGTCAAAGTCAAAATCTGAAGTCATGCGGGCTCCATACTTCACTTGGATAATGCGCTAACGAAGCGAATGATTAATTTCTTCACAACAAGAAGACAGAGAGAGAGAGAGGGAGAGAGAGGGAGGGAGAGAAGACCTTCCAATCACAATTTCGAGTTTTGAATCTACAGGAACCTTTCGCTGACCTCTTGGGAATCATAGGTTGAGGGTACAGGCTAATCCACGCTAGTTGAAACTTGTTTGGGTCACTTAGTTATTCATAAATAGCCGGAATTACTTAATATCGAGTATTTATCGAGCGTGACCGTGTGCAGGGTTGCCACCTGCCAGCTGCGAAACTGTAACTGGAACGGGAACAGGGGGAACTGTCACGGCCTGAGAGCGTCTTCGGAGAGCGTCTTTGACAATAGTCAAGTGTCAAGTGCGGCCGGCTCGCTAGCTCGGGGTCATTATCCATGCTCTCGAAAGGGGAGGTTGACAACATTAGCTCGTAGCACACCACAGTGAAGTCTTCCCGAAGTCGCCCCGTTGCCAGTGATTATGTATTCATGAATAAGTTAATATGCAGCTCTCTCATCTTCCCCCTCCCTCACACTCGACGTTTAGCTGGAAAACGAATGCGCAAACTACTGCGGCATGAAATTAAATCCAACTCTTGCAACTTGCAACTTCGCAGAGACTCGCAGTAGTCGGCTGCAGGGTAGGGAAGAGGAAGGGTACTCGTCGTCGGGGCTGCTGCTATCTTGCATATCCAAGTGCTGGTGAAATGCAGCGCAGCGCAGCGCAAAAGCCCCGCACAGATATTCAACAGATGCATGTCCGAAACAAAGAAAACTCTTCTCTCTTTCAGGCTCGGCGCTTGTCCAACCGTGCCATGTCCATGTCCATGTCCATGCGTGGTCTCCCTATCCCACTCTTTGTCTGTATGTGTGTGTGTGTGTGTGTGTGTGTGTGTGCATAGAGAGGGCACTTGTTCAGTGCCCCAGAAACGGCGAACCACGAACATAGCGAGGCAAACGAGCCGCGGCCACCCGATGATCGCGCCACATTTTCTTCATTTTTTTCTTCTTCTCATTTTTTTTTTTTTATTTTTTTTTTTATTTTCGCTGGCCTCGCGTCTTATTAATGAGCATCGTGAAAAGTGCGACCAAATGTGACGTTTAAATATTCATGAATCACCAACTATAACGCAGTTTCAGTACCAGTTCCAGTTCCAGTTCCATCCACAGACACGTGCAGCATAGAGAGAGAGAAAGAGAGAGAGAGAGAGAGAGAGAGAGTGAGAGAGAGGAGTACAGTCCACTTCCGTCGCCAGACTTTCATTTACATACCTATTAGTCTTGGCCCAAATGACCCGACGTAGGGGCCCAGCGACGGGCTTTGAAGTTTTTCAAACTCAAGTAGAAGAAGAAGAAGTAGAAGATTTCTGCCTGCTTTCTTTGACGCAGGTTCCTTGACTCGCAGATAACGTATAGTACTTAGACTATATATTAAAAGCTTTAGCTGTGAAGCTTTTCCAAGACTTATGCTTTCTTGAAAGACTTTGGAAAATTATAATTTTAGGAGCTAGAAGCCTAAGCTACAGCTCTGTCTGCCCTGCGCTTGCCTGTTTGTCTGTTTATCTGCCTGTTTGTCTCTATGTCTGTTTGAACGCCTATATCTCAGAGACTATACATGCTAGATTTGCCAAATTTTGTGACAATATTCCTCATAAGTGTTGCCGTGATTTAAAGTTTAATTTAAAATTCAGTTATGCCGCATTCCTGAGAAAAATCGATTTGCAGTTTGTATTTCAAGGCTGGAACGTATTAAAAATTATTATGCTTTAGTACAATCTTCAATTGTATGCCAGCGAAAGTTTACTTTTGTGCTACCCCTTTAAAAACTGCCCTAAAATGCAAATTCGCAATTAAAAATATTTCTACTTTAATGATTATCTTCAAATCCTATTAAGCTCTTTAATCTCCAAATTTACCCCGCAATTATCGAGGCTGTCACTCTGCACTTTGGGTGTGTTCTACCAACGCGTAACCCATACATTTAGGGGCTGCATTTTGCATTGGCTTTGGCATTGGCATTTTCTGGGGCTTTTCTCTCTCTCTCTCTCGCTCGCTCTCTCTCTCTCTCCATCCATGCACACACATACGAAATGCGCTCGGGGCGGCATATTAGTCGCATCATGGGCATTACGAAAACAAACATTCTCGTCTCATTGCATTACGCATTATGCATTGATGCCCCCCGGTGCACTGGGCAGGGAACCAGGGTAGGGGAGTGGGAAGGGGGGTGAGAGACCCCCTTTTGTGGCTAATGACTGCGGTTTCCGAAAGCGTCCAAATTAAACCATCATAATTTGAGTAATGATTGAAAACCCAAGGGTATATGACGACGACGCACTCTGTAAGGGTATTTTCGGTGTGTGTGTGCGAGCGCCCAAAACTCGTCTCAGATGTGATGGCTTCGACTTGGCTTGGACTTGAACTTGGCTCGACTGATTTGCATATGTAAATGTGAGCCTGGTTGCTTCGTGGTTCCTTGGTGGTTCCTGGTTTGCTGGTGGCTCCTACTGGGCCCTACTGAGCCCCTTCTGGGCAGAGTTTTCCCTAAATGAATATCGCAATTTGCATGGCGCAAGTGTTAAATAAGTCGTTTATTGCATATTAAAAGACAGCCAATTTCCATTAAATTATGAGCATGTGTATATAAGTAATAAGTATATCAGAGGAGCCCGACTAACGAGATGATGATGATGGATCGATGCATCGATGGGAAAAACGAGCTCAAGTTGAAGATGGCAATTTTTGCATATACGTGTAGGTTGTGTGGTTAATTGAAAATTAATAATTATGGCACTCTTATAGCAAATATATGTGTGGATATAATTAATACTTCTGGATCGCTAGCTGTAGATTTAGGGATATAGTATATTTGATTTAAGGATATAGTATATTTGGGGTGGTATTGTTTCTTGTGATTGTGGGTTAGGGTCTACCCACTTTTTCTGCGTTATTTGCAACTTTTCTGAATAGTTAGATTAAGTTATATCTTCCTGTTCTTCATTGGAATTGGTTAAATAGTCGTATCAAAGAAAAAAAATAATTTCTTAAGCTCAAGTTTTGATTGAAATTTGGCTTAGAGTTTCCTATGAAATGAAAATTATGTATTATAGCAGTTTTTCTGGGGCTATATATCACGTATTATATACAATAACACATTATTACTTCTTGTACGTAAGGAAAGATCTTAGAAAGTCTATATTTATTCTTCTTCTTCTCCTCCCTTCTCCTTTTGCAACTTTTTCGTACTGATATAAAATTTAGTTTATATTATGCATATATATGCATATACTTTATACGTAGGTTATATCTTCCTGAGCTGTATCTAAATTAATCTAGCCATTTTATGGCAATTTATAGCAGTTTTTTGAAAATATGATGGAATATAGATTTTTTTCTGATCTTATAATATCTTACTTCTGGAAATTAGTTTAGAAATCTCTCTTCCCCTCTGCTTCATCATATACGCTCCCCTGCTAGGTTATGTCTGCCTGATCTGTATCTGGATTGGGCTAATTGCCAAATATCATTTAGCTGCGATTGGCACATCGATTGCATTGACTGTTTTCGGTTTGTTTTGGGTTGTTTCTTCGGTTTTTCGGATTGCTTCATTGGCCTGAGCTCATATATGTAGTATGTGTTGCATGTGTTGCTGGAGTGTTGCATGCCGCCTAATGCCGTTACTCGCCGCAGCAATTGCCACACACACACACACACTAACACACTCTCAAGGTGGTCAGTTTTTGGGGGGGCTGTGACTATATGGCGATCATTTCGCCGTTCTCGTTGAGTTGCAATCGCTGGCGCCGCCGCCGGACACCGCGTCTTGGAGACAGAGACAGAGACAGCGGCAGAGACAGCGACAGCGACAGAGACAAAGCGAAAGACAGCGACGCAGTTGGGGACGGCAACAGCCGTCGTAGTTGGACTCCCTTGAGACGACGAGCAGCGGCAGCGGCAGCGGCAGTGGGCAGCGGACGCGCTGAAGCGTTCATTTTAACTGCGCGTCTACTCGTGTGCAACTGCGGCCCCACTGTGCTCCTCCCCACTGTAACTGCCCTCGCCCCCCCTCCCCCCTGGGCTACCTTCTACCCGCTGGCCCGTGCCTCTGGAGCTGTAGTAAACAGCAGCTATGGCTAACTGAAGTGAGAGTACCGTTTTTGGCCGCAGCACTTGATGCTTTCGAGTGCCAGTTAAACTGGCGCAAATAAACACATAGCTAGCTAACTCACCCACACACACACAGCAGACACACACTCGCACACACACACACACACACACACAATACACGCACTTGTGGTTGGCAATCGAAGTGCTGAGCCGGAACCGCTGCGTAGAGAGCTTATCAAGCTTAGTTTAGCAGCTTAACAATAGCATGTTGCCACATATCGATAGGCAGCGAACGAAACTAAGCGACTATCGATAAATTGCTGTTAAGTATTATGGACTATAATGAACTACTATGCACTATTATAGGCCTCACTCCAGCCAAAACTAGCTAAAACTATCAAAAAAGTATAAATAAATAACATATCGATAGGCAGCGCAAGTAGCTAAGCGACTATCGATACATTTTTTGTTTAGTATTACGGACTATTATGAACTATTTTAGACCTCAATCTGGCTAAAACTAGCTTAAACTACAAGAAAAAGTATAAATAAATAACATAACGATAGGCAGCGCAAGTAACTAAGCGAATATCGATAAATTTCTGTTAAGTTTTATAGACTATTATGGACTACTATGGACTCACTCTGGCTAAAACTAGCTAAAACTATAAAACAAAGTATACATAAATATTTCCTAGAGTCTCCCTGTCTCAGTGCTCCGATAGTTTGTCTCTAGCTCAACTTATATGGCTTTAATTGCATTAGGTATCATTGCTAGTATTCCTAACTTTTCTCAGGAATTTCTCTTTATATATCCTGCGCAGCAATTTGCTGTTTTCCAACTGGATAGCAGTTGTAAGAACTTATCGATGCGCCAAGCCAGTAACTATCGATAAACCCGAACGATATATATTCAAAACCAAAGCATATCTGAACTATATTAAAACATCAATTACTGAGATATGTAAGTTTCCTTCTCGAGTTCAGTAGACTTTCTTGCACACACACAAACTACTTCCAACTAACATATCTGAAATTGTATTTTAGTAAACTTTAATCTAGATATTCCTCACAGACTGCCCAATCAATCCCCAGTGCGCCTGCTTAAGCACCTGCAGACGCCACAACTAAATCAAAAAAAAAAAATTCTGCCAATAGTTTTGCTGTGTAATGTCGGATAACTTATAGCAAAAATAATATAGTATAACATAGTATGATGTTTGTTGGGGATCCCCTTTGGGAGTGGCAAGAATTAATCATGCCCGTGATTCAGCTTGGTCTGTCAAACGCAAATGTCACATTGATGAATGATTATCGTAATTAAGCGAATAACGACATCAGGAACGAGGGAAGGGGAGGGGAGTGTGGTACTTCAAGGAACTCTCGGAATTGCAGAGAACTATTATGGGCTGCGGGGATGGTGACATTGCGACATGTGCGACTCAATGAGTTTGTCTTCAATCAAAAGTCAGCAAATCTTAAGGCAGAAAAAGGCAGAAAAATCATACAACATACATGACAGACACAGCATACACGAAAGACAGACAGACAAGTCCACTAATCTTAAGGCAGGGAGGGCAAAACAGGCAGAAAACTCAGACAACATACAGAGCATACACGACAGACAGACAGACAGAAGAACCAGCAAGTCTTAAGGCAAGAGAGTCAGGAAGGCCAGAGAACTCATACAATATATAGAGCATACAGGACAGACACAGCATACACGACAGACAGACAGACAAGTCAGCAAGTCTTAAGGCAAGAAAGGCAGAAAACACACTCGACATACACAGCATACACAACAGACAGACACAGCCTACACGAAAGACAGAACCAGCATACACGACAGACAGACCGACAAGTCAGCTAATCTTAAGGCAGGAAGGGCATAAAAGGCAGAGAATTCATACAAAATACAGAACATACACGACAGACAAACACAAACTTCAGCTAATCTTAAGGCAGTAAAGGCAATAAACTCATACAACATACAGAGCATACACGACAGACATAGCATAGAGGAAAGACATGCAGAAATTTCAGCTAATCTTAATGCAGTAAAGGCAGCATACTCATACAACATACAGAGCATACACGACAGACAGACACAGCATACACGACAGACAGATACAGCATACACGACAGACAGACAAGGCAGCAAATGCAGAAAACACTTTCGACATACAGAGCATACACAGTATACACGACAGACAGACAGACAGACAGACAGCACGTACAGACTCAAGCAGGCATAATTAGACCCTGTGCAGCCACTGATTGCCCGAGTCAATTGTCGTTTATTGCCCATCAAGCTGGTCGAAAATCTGAATACTTTGGGGTCACACAAAGTGTGTGCACTCTTAACTAATTTAATCCACATTCTTGAGAGGCGCATACCGGGAGAAAGGCAGGGCAGGCAGGCAGGCAGAGCAGGGAGACGTGGCAACGTCTTCAGAGAGAGCGAGAGCAGACGGCATAAGTCAACTCGTTACACGTCGAGCCATCTGCAAAATTAAATTGTAAATTCTCGCAATGCTCCTGGGACAAATTTCTATCTTTTATATGGTTTCTGCTGTGTCTGGCCTTAAGGGCTGCTCCTGTAGCTGCTCCTGCTGCACCCATGCCCTGTCCCTGCCTGCCTGCCTGCCTGTTCCTGGCTGGGGGGCAGCCACATTTATGTGCGTGCGTGTGGCCGCATTGTCTTTCCCAGCCTCCTCCTCCTTCGCCTCCGCCTTCGCCTTGGGGCTGCGGCTCACCTCGGCGAGACGGAAACTATAGACGCGCCACCAGGCGACACCAGACGACATGTGTCCCAGTTAAATGTGCTATTCCCCGGATATAGGTAGCTAGCTGTAAATACATATCTAGACGGTGTCTCGCTCTCTCTCGCTCTCTTTCTGTCGCTGTCACAGGCGCCACTGATGGAAGCTGCTAGAGGAAAGGGTGGTAATATGTTGGGCAGGCAGGCGGGCAGGCAGAGGCGTAGCTAGCAATAGGGGTACAAATTGTTTATGAATTGTCTTGACATTTGACAGTTTGTTTATTTTATTTCGTCACACATTTTCGTGATGATTTGTAGGCGGTTTAGCGCCAATTACACACGTACACACACGGGCCACAACGTTTTTACAATGCAGACTGTAAACTAGTCTTTAAAAAAAGAACATGTTCATGGCGCCAATACCTCAATATATATTCCCATCGAAACTTAGCACAGGCACAACTAACCAGGAATACCCTAACTAACCAGTTGATCTAGCTAGTTAGACTACCTTGAGCTTGCTCTCTTTCTTCTCTCTCTCTATACTTATCATCTATGCATCTCATCATATACTAAATTCTGTCGCACTTCCTGTAGAGAGTTCTTGAGCTCTTGAGACTTGGAAGAAACTCTTTAAATTCCGCGCATTTCTCAATTGCTTTGCCACTTGAGATCTTCCTCTCTCTCTCTCTTTCTCTCTCCCATCAACTCTTTCAATTGTAGAGTATACTCGTTGTGGCGTGTCAAAGATTTCGTGTTTCCATGTTTTTTTAGAGATCTACGTAAACATTCGATTGTATACACATACGGAATCTATATCCTATCCCAAATAGCTGAGCTGGTGTACAACACGCGTTTCCTACCACGACGGAGACGTAGGGGGAGTGGGAGATGGAGACGTCGATGGAGATGCAGATGGAGATGGAGATGGAGAATGTGCCCCGCCGAGTGGAGTGTGTGGCACATGTGTCGGAATGGTCGCATGGCACAAGTGTTCGGGGTTTATTTTTTTTTTTTTTGGCTGAAGAAAAATAGAAAAACTTTGCATCAGAGTGGGGAGATTTTTTTTGGGAGCATCGTAAGTATAGCAGACTATGATAGAAGAACTCAGAATTATGTATTATATATATTTTTGTATTATATATACTTTGTATTTTATGTATTATGTATATTTTTTGATTTTCCCAAATATATCTTGCAAATTTCTATAGATTTCAAAAAGATTAGGCCATTTGTTAGAGTTGTCTTTATCTTATAGATATGTTTAAAGAATGCAGACATTTAAGGTCTTAAAGCTTAGGGAATGATTCTAAAATCAACCCATTTTGTAGATTACCGTACCGTATAAAACTTTCACTTTGTACAATTTAGAAAAAATATGTATTATATATAATTAACACATAATTCTTGTAATATTGTTAAAAAATATTCTTAAAATATCAATACTTTTTAAAAAGATTTCTACATTTAATACAATAATGCATATCTAACAGATATAGCTCAAGAAATCACTCATTCAAGACCTTATAACTTAGATAACTTTTCCCAAGATTAACCTCCACTTTGTAGTTTACCGCTTTAATCACACGCCTCCCCCCCTTAACTCAACAGTTCCTTAGCTATGCTCTACTTTACTCTCTTATTGACATTTCTAGGCCCAGATCTGTTTGGGGATTACAGCATGGTACTATACCGGGGGCCTCCACTCGTTCGACTTTGACAATGAGTAAATTGTTGACATTCAATTAGAGACAAATGTGTCTCGCTTTTGGCCCACACACTGACAGGGCGTTTTAATGGGCAATTGGAATGTCTTCAGAGAGGGTTGGCGGGGGGGAGAAGAAGTTGCCATTTTACCTAATCCAACTTAATGGGCATGTCATGGGTGAGACAGAGAGAGAGAGAGAGAGAGAGAGAGAGAGAGAGCGGGGGGAGGGCGCACTTGATCGTGTCAATTTATCTGTCAAACGCGAAGTCGTTTAATTTCTGTGACAGAAACGCGATTAGTAACGTTCCATTGTGGCAGCAGCAGCAGCAACAACACAAGAGCAACAGCAACAGCACAACAGCAACAACAACAACCCAAGAGCAACAACAATAACAACAACCCCAGAGCAACTACAACAATCCAACAAAAAGTTGCGCTGGCGTGTTGACGAGCATCACGGAGCGAGTGAAGCAGTCAGGTGTCTCTCTCCCTCACTCTCCCCCTCTCTCTCTCCCTCTCTCTCTTTCTCGTGCCTTGTCCCCTCGCAGAGTTAGACAACAACATGGCCAAAATGCCTCGTTCAAGGCTAATTCTGTCAGCTGTCAGCGCTGTCAAGTGCTCTGACTGTGTGTGTGTGTGTGTGTGTGTGTGTGTGTGTCTGTGTGGCGATTCTCTAAATTGTCACCGTTTCGAGCGTTTGACAGTTGCAACCCCCACCCCCCTCCGGCACTTCCCCTGGCCACACTACGCTCCTGGGTTTCTTTCTGAGTGCTGCGCAACGACCCTGAGAAACAAGCCACACATCGACAACATCAACCACGACAACAACAACAATTGCCGTGACAACAATGGAAATTAGCGACAGCAACAACAACAACAACAGCAACAACAATGGATATGACGCCTTGGCGAGTGCAAGTGTCAACCGTGGGCTAATTGCAATCGTAAACCTGATCAATTTGTTATAATGTGAACAATTTCTATGGGTTTTGATACCCATTACACACGCGGTGAAGGAAGGGTATGAGGGGTTAACAATTGTGGAAATATATAAATGTATGACCGTACAAGGCAACTACAATTCCACATTTATCATAGACAGGGACTTTTTCGTCATTTTTTTTGTATTTCTTTGTTTGTATGAACACCTTTATCTCAGCTCACACAATAGCTAGGCCTCTAAAATTTGATGACTATATATCTCGTTATAGCACATATATTTTTGAATCCCGCCACGCCTCTTCACGCCCACACAAATTAAAAAAAACCACGAACAGCAAGCGTAATTTTAAAGCTAGCACGTCTTATATAGAAATTTACCAAAATCACAAAAATTTTAATTTCTTTTTATTTTTTTAAATGGTAAAAACTATTAAGCTTTATTATTCTAGAACTAAAACCATAAATAAAATGCTTTACCTGAAGAAAATCGCTTGATTTTTAAGAAAGCTATGAAGTGAGGAAAGTGAGGATACTGGTCCTTTCAAGGGTCTTACTCGTACATGTCAAATTTTTAGTCGACTTTGACATGATTTTTGGGCATAAATTAAGTATCCTCTAAATCAATTTTAAACGCTTGTTTTATACTAATTTTGACCTCCGCAATCGATTAAAAGTAAAAGCAGGCAATTCTAAATTTTGAAGGAAAAAAATTTCGGAAAAAATTACAGGGGGACCCTTGTCAAAATTACAAAAATTCAAAATTTTTGGAATTTTGTAAATTGCAAAAACCATTAAACTCTTCAATTCTGGAACTAAAACCATGAATAAAATGTTTTAGCCGAAGAAAATCGCTTGATTTTCAAGAAAGTTATGAAGTGAGGAAAGTTAGGATCCTGGTCCTCTCAAGGGTCTCTCATGTCAAAATTTTGTCGACTTGGACATGAATTTTGGGCAAAAATTAAGTACGCTCTAAAACAATTTTAAACGCTTGTTTATACTAATTTTGACCTCCGCAATCGATTAAAAGTAAAAGCAGGCGATTTTAAATTTTGAAAAAAAAAATTTGTTAAAAACTTAACAGGGGGGACCCTTATCAAAATCACGAAAAAAAAATATTTTTTTTTTAATTTTTTAAATTGTAAAATCTATTAAGCCATTCTAATCTAGAACTTAAACCATGAATAAAATGCTTTACCCGAAGAAAATCGCTTGATTTTTAAGAAAGTTATGAAGTGAGGAAAGTGAGGATCCTGCCCCTCTCAAGGGTCTCCTCATGTTCAATTTTTGGTCGACTTTGACATGATTTTTGGGCAAAAATTAAGTATCCTCTAAAACAATTTTAAACACTTGTTTTATACTAATTTTGACCTCCGCAATCGATTAAAATTAAAAGGAAGAGGTTTTAAATTTTGAAAAAAAAATTTTCTAAAAAAAGAAACAGGGGGGACCCTTACTCACAAAATTGTTTAAACAGATCGTATGATTTTTTGGCGTAAAACAATTTAGTCTAGAGTTTGCTTCACTTTCATCTAGCACTATTGCGATATTATTGGATATTTCATTAAAAACCATCGATGGTTTCCCAGCTCTACTTGCTATATACCTGAACGGTTCCAAAGTGCATATACCCTTTGCCAGATGCAGGGTATATTGACTTCAAGGCGCTCAGCAATTACACACTGTATGTTTTTCTGTATTATAACAAACTTGATATAATTCTTTAATCGCGTATATTTTCAGGCTATGCCCGTCCGTAACCGTTATTAGGTTAAGGATACAACCATATAGGGGTTCCTTAATCGCAGGATTGTTGCTTGGTTGCTTTTAGCTTAACGATCAATTGCATTTATTGGCAGCTGTTGTGGCTCACGAAATTTAAAATAGCCCAATAAAGCATTTTGGCTCGAGCGGGAATGAGTGTGTGAGTGAGTGTGTGTGAGTGTCTGTGTGAGTCTTTGTGAGTGTGACGGTGTGTTTTTTGGCAATCTGTGGTCGCTCTAACAATCCAATAAGATGAAAAGCCAAAAAACACACACACACTTGTAAAAAGGGACCGCAGCCTCGCATGCCTCGTGCCAGGAGCGTAGGGGGAGAGGGGCGGGGTCAAGGGGTCGCTCTAACTACCAGTCAAGTCGAGCATTTCGTCCATACTTACGACACCCGTGGGAGCAGCCAATAATTTCAAATCGGACACCCGCACACCCACACTGCACTCATGAATCAATGGCACACATATGAGTGTATGCTTGTATCCTTTTATAAGAGAGAGTGAGATAGAGAGAGAATTCAAGCTCTTCGTTTCTTTTCACATCACGTAGTCGGGTCAGCTGCCTCCACCCTCTATATAATATCATATATATGAAATATGCATGCATATGCTATAGATGTGATATATCAAGTATATATCAAGTATGCTCTGCTTTTTTTTTGGGCAACTCTTTCGCTGAGCCCAGCACATTCGTGAGTATTCACATGAATCATGTGCAATATTATGAATCTGTTTTATTTTCGATAACATTAACTATCTTTCATTCTGGGTACTTTTCCGATAAACAACTGAGACAGAGAGACAGAGATAAAGAGAGAGAGATAGATGAATAAAAAACAAACATTCTTTAGATCTTGTATACAATTTTGGCAATAACAAATTATACAGTTTATAATTAATTATGTTGTAAATCAATGGGTAAGTCATGAGTCATGCATAGGCAAGAAAAGCGATATACAGACGTAGAAAATACCCTGTAGCTAGTAGAAACCAAACAAGCTTAAGTTTTAGCGAAAAATGCTAGAAAAGAGGGAAAAAGGAAGATAGTAAGGTAAAAAGTTAGAGAAAAATTGGAGTAAAAGAGTTTTAGGAATAACTCATGTTAATTAACGACTAGAAAATACTCTGTAAAAAGAAGAAGAAACTGATAAGGCTTTAAATTTGATAGGAAAATAGCGAATGAGAGGGAAAGAGAGTGACAGAAAGAGAGTGAGAGAGAGGAATAGGAGTGTTTGAGAGAAAAGGAAAAATTCTTTTTTTGTGCAACTAGAAAAATACCCTGCAATAATACGATTATTTCGATAAGTTATGACAAATAAAGGTGTATAAATGTTGACAAAGAGTCAGGGAGTCGAAGAGAGGGAGAGAGAGAGAGAGAGACAGCTGCTAGCAGGAGTGTACAAGGGAGACAGCTCTATAGAGCACATGCCTCCTAGTCGCGCATTATTGCCGCAATTCCGTGCATAAATCGTTGCATTCGCCACCAGCCACGCCCCCAACCTGCTGCTGCCGCAGAGGGTGCACTCACTCACACACACACACACACACACACACATATGAGTGTATTCAAATGCCAATTATGAATTTCATTGCTCGAAATTAATTTTCCGATTTTTTTTTTTTTTTTTTTATTTTGATTTTTTGCTGCTTAATCGAAATCGAAATTGTTGAAATTTCAAGCCAATCGAGAGGGGGGAGGGGGCGGTAGGGAGTGCAGCTTAAATGATTGTGAATACTCGAGTTGGCGCATGAATATCGTCATATGAGTGTGCAGGCTGGGGAGTGAGTGTGTGTGAGTGTGTTGCAACTAGCTGTGTGTGTGTGTGTGTGTGTAATGCGGCGTCTGCGGCTTGTCGTTACACCTTTTTGTGTTGCTGCTGTTGTTGTAGCTGAAGTTGCTGCTGTGTTGTTGCTGCTGTTGCTGCTGCTGCTGCTTTTTGTGAAAACTGAAGCGAAATAAAATGAAATATTTCAAATGACCACGTCTTGGCTATTTTCCGTTACATTATGGTAAAATATTACTGTGGCGTACGCTCCCAACTGCCATGTGTGTGTGTGTGCGAGTGTGTGTGTGTGTGTGTGTGTGTGTGTGTGTTACATGCTCTCGTGTCCAACGGTCCAGTGTACCGTGCAGCAGCGGCCTCTTGTTGGGGAAAGCGTGAAGCGTATAAAGTCATAAGGGTTTATGCATGAATTGATTGCAGCAGCAGCAGCAGCAACATGAGGCAGCAGCAGCAGCCACGACAGCAGCAACATGAGACAGCAGCAGCAGCAACACACACGAGCTGTGGCAGCAGCAACGAGTCGCCATAAAGGCATAAGAATTATACGCTTTGTATAGCATTTCGCTTTAATAATCTATGAAGTGGCCGACAGAGTGGCAGAGTGAGCTTCTTGGCCAACTTCGTTTCGGCCAACCGCAGCTGCGACTTGCCCTGTGGCCGAGACAAACACGGGACACACGTCTCGGCGGACAGGCAGACGAAGGAGAGACAAGAATGGGAGACAAGCAGGGGAGACAATTGTGGCCGGGACGGGCTGCATTGACAAGTGAAATATTTGACATAATTAAATTTTGATACAAGTCCATAACTATTAGAGGTATTCCGCAACAGGAAGCTGTCTAAATACAATAAATACAATAACAGACAGAGCAGGAGACGCACAGGCAGGGGGAGAGACAATCAGACAGGCAGACAAACAGACAGGCAGACAGAGAGAGATAGAGAGAGTGAGAACAAAAGCCAAAGAGACAAACAGGGAGGCAGACAAACTGATGAACAGACGGAGAAAGAGACAGAGAGACAGTCAGAGACATAGTTGGGGAGACAGAGAGACTAACAGACAAACATACAAGCAGACAGAGGCAGACGGACAGACAGACAGAGGGACTGAGAGGCAGATAGGAGAGACAGAGAGACAGACAGGCAGACAGAGAGACAGACAGAGAGACAGACAGAGAGGCAGACAGAGAGACAGACGGGAGGACAGACAAAGAGAGACAAAGAGACAGGCAGACAGAGAGACAGACAGACAGAGTGACAGACAGACAGATAGACAGACAGACAGAGAAACAGATAGAGAGACAGACATAGAGACAGACAGAGAGACAGACAGAGAAACAGACAGAAGGACAGACAGAGAGACAGACAGAGAAACAGACAGACAGAGAGACAGACAGAGAGACAGACAGAGAGACGGAGAGACAGAGAGGCAAGCAGACGGACTGAAAGACAAGCATATAGACAGACAGACATACAAAAAAGGACAAACATACAGAGAGATAGAGTCAGAGAAATAGTTTAAGAAACAGAGAGACAAGCAGACAGACAGAGAGACAGGCAGACAGAGAGACAGGGAGACAAACAGTGGGACAGACAGTCAAACGCACAAACAGACAGAGAGACAGTCACATTTAAAGACAGACAGACAGATTTGCTGTCCCTTTTTTTTTGGGCCAACAGTGACATTTGTGGGGCACACGACGCTACACACTTCTTCTTCTTCTTCTACTTCTCTCGCTTCGTGACTGCGCACAGCACGTACATAGTACGTCTATCTAGCACCCTCCTGACCAGCAGAAGGACCTGTTCCCCCCCTCCCCTTCCCTTGTTGACTTGACCATTGTCGTGTCGTGTCTGTCGGGGCATTCCACTTGTCATTAACCTTGTTATTAAAACACTTTTGTTTATGGCCATAACATCTGATGTCCGCTGAGTTCTCGACACTGACTGGGTGAGGGGTACAGAATGGGGAGAGAACTGTGGGAGGGGGTACAAATAACTTACGTGCCGCTCATTTGTCTCTTTGTCCTGGCAGAAACTACTCATAGCAGTAGCAGCAGCAGCAGCAGCACAAGTATTCACGAGTGTCTGAGTGTCTGTTCAATGTTTGCTTACGAATTCGAACGGACTTGAAGTAGGAAGGAGTGATGGTAGTGCTGGAAGGGGGGAGGGTGCCTAAGGGAAGGAGTGACCAGGGGGGCCAGTGCGTTAAAGACAAAGCAGATGAGCGCGTATCGTGACACGAGCTTTATTTTTGGCTACAGAGTGGATAAACTTGAAAAACTTTCAAAAAATTTTTAGAACTCTACAGAAACTCTTTTTGTTATAGTTATATATTGTTAGATTTATTTATATTTCCTAAATTTCGTATTATTTTTATATATTATTATATTTTTGCCTATATTTCAAGTTATTTTTATATATTGTTATATTTGTTCCTATACTTCTTATAATTTGTATATATTATTATAATTTTTCTTAAATATAATTTGTATTATAATATATTCATTTTCTGCTTATATAGATCATAAATACCTAAAAATCCCATTGCATATTTAGCATAAGTTTTAAAAACATTAAAAATAATCGTATTTATTTGTTTTATGATATTTTTAAGCACTAATCTTAAGTATGCGATGAATATGGTAGAATTTTAAGTAATCTATGGAAATTTCAACCTGTTTCTAAACTATAAAGATTTTATAGAAAATAGAAAAGCCTTAAACTATTTAAGGTCGCAAGTATATACTCTACCGTGCCAGTTCTTCTCACTCACGCGTCCATCTCTAGCCCCATCTCTAAGCACACACACACACACACATATTTTGGCAGGCCTTAAAAAGAGCTGCAGAAGATGGGACACGGACGTGTACGACTTGGCGCCAGCTCCAGCTCCTGCTGCGGTTCCACCACCACTGTGACGGGACCCGTGTCCAGAAGCTTCCGTCGGCCATTTGTTTTCCGGTGATCATCGCAATGTAAGCGAAATGAGTTCCATTTGTTAGCGCCGCAGACACACGTATTAAACACACTAATTTGCGGCATCGCTTCTGGACATATCAGCAATTTGTTTCGACCAGCTGTCCCCACAGTCAACACACTCGCACTCACACTCACACTCACTCCCGGTTAACTGTAAATGCCGACAAGCCCATCCAGTGGTTGATCCGTCGACATTATCTCTCTTCTCTCTCTCGCTCCCTCTCTCTCTCTCTCGCCTTTCCACACTCGCAATTCGTCAATTTGACAAAAGCCATAAAAAAAGGCGAAGGGGCAACCAGAAAAAAACCGAAAAAAACACTCGGCAAAACAATTTGAGGTATGCCTGTTAACGGTACTCAAAACGGTCCCAAAACTACCCCCCGATACCAGCGCAGAGCAGCCTCATTTGCTAAAAAAAAGGAAGAAGAGAAAATAATGTTGATTTAATAGCTAGATGAACCTTTAATAGCCCAAGGATATTCGCATGGATTAATAGGTTGCAACTTGTTGAAGATGTGCGGCCGAGTTAAGTGATATACGGATTATAACTGAAGTTATCCAATAATTGAAATAAACATCATCTAAGTATACTTAAGAGTAAACTATATGCGAAATTTGAAGACTCCAGCTTCTATATTAAGCGAGATCTAGGTGTTCAAACAAACATATTTACGCAAAAAGTTAGTTTATGCACTTTCTAGCTAGCTAAACAGGCTCTTTGTAATCCAATTTTAGTCGTAGTTCAATATGGTATTCGTGATATAACACGAAAGATAAATCGCGTTAAACAAGACCATCATCATATCGTGAAATGTTCATCATTTACAGAAGCCCCTTTTTTTTGCAGCTTGATTGCCCGATTATGGTAGTAGTAAATATAACCGTAATTCGAGTCGACAACAACAAGATCGACCCACATTTTTGGATCTAGCTCTTCTCATCCATGTTTTTTGTTGCGACGTCAAAAATAATACATGGATAATGCCTCGTTTTGTCGCCGATCTACAAGCTGAAACCTGAGATGCAGCACGATCGAAATGAAGCTCAGAGAGAGAGAGAGAGATAAATAAAGCCCAGGAGCTGTGCGGGGACTCGAACAAATGATTAAGGCGCAGAGCTTCAGGTTTGGGGCTAGTACCCCCCTCTCTCTTACCCTATCTCTCTCTCTCTCTCTCTCTCTCTCTCTCCCTGCCTCTCTGCTACCACAGCTAAGCGAAGCGAAGCGGCAGATTAGCGTAAACTGAACGAACTGAAAATGCGCTTCGAGTAGCAAAAAAAAAAAAAATAAAGTATATCAAAATGAAATTTTTGAAAAAGAACTGTGGGCACGAGTCCCAGTTGCTACGAGTAGTAGCTACCTGCAGCTGCAGTCTCTGCAGTCTCTCCAGTCTCATTATCCGATTTGATGGACCAGTAGGACATAAGCATGTCTCGCTACAAGAAACCGCATTCATGAAGTCGTGCTGCAGGGCAAACCTAAACGACAGGCAGTAAAATCAACATTTACAGATGGCGAAATTATTAAGTTTCATTAGGGTGACAGGTGCAATACCCTATAGGAAGTTGGTTTTGTGAGATAAAAGTCGAGTTGGTAGTAGGATTGCTTGGAAACAGAGTTGGGGAAATGTGGAAAAGACGAAGACAATATGAAAAATATATAGACGGGTTAGTCTACATATAGTATATAGAGCTAGGATAGAAGGGTATAAAATATGAATATGTTTGGTTAAAACTCTCTTGAGAGGACACTTATTGTTAGCTAACCTGTGAAGTGACGGGCCAGGAGGGGTAGCTAGCTAAGCGGGGTCTCCAGCCAAGGGGAGTGTCCGCCCAAGAGGGGTCTCTAGTCTAGGAGAGTGTCAACTCAAGAAAAGCTTAACTGGATTAGAAATTACTAAAAATTGTAAAAGAACTAACTATTCGCTTTAAGAAGGGATATATCTAAGAAAAGTGTACTTTAAGGAAGTTACTTTTCCATGCTAACTTCCCTCCAGCTTCTCTACAGAATAATGCTAAAACTTCACAGGAATCGAAGTAGCCTTGTAGCATGTAGGATACAAAAACGCAGCGACCCTTCTAGGGTATTGCAGGCTCTTGTGGACGATCTAATCTGTGCAGGCAAAAGCTGCACTTGGACGGTGGTCCCATTTGTTGTCGCCTGCAGCAGTTGCACTACTACTACCACTACCCTCTCCCTTCCTTTCCCTCCTCCCAACCCCCCTCTACTCCTACCCTGGCCAGGTGTAATATGATGCGCCTTTTGATGGGCCAAATGACAAATCAGATACAAGTTGCGCCTCACGAAATGCCTTGACAATTCGACGAGTAGCAAAGGATGCGAGGGGGGAGAGGAGGAGTAAAGGGTATTGAGAAGGGGTGGGCAGAGGGGTTAGCTACTGAACAATAAGCTCACGTTGGCTGCATAATAATTTGCTCTCCTTTTTTTCATGGTAGGGGGGGGAGAGGGCAGGGGGGGTCTTTAATAATTTCAGTTAACGAAATTGCGTAGAAACTCATTAAGGAGCTCAAAGGAGAACACAAATTGAATTCCCAGCGAGTGTCTATACGGTTGTACGGGTGTACGGCTGGAAGGGTGTCGAGGTGGGTGTGTGTGTGTGTGTGTGTGTGTGTGTGTGTGTGTGTGTGTGTGTGCCTTGTTGTTTATGTAAGAACTGCTTTGGAATTATTTATGAACCCGATGGGAAAAGCTTTTGAATGTGTCGCAATTCCTGCCACGGGGCATGCCTGAATACCAGAAAAGGGACCTGACTACCTAATTCCCTGCCCTTGTAGAGGCAGAAGGTCCTCAGGCAGCACAAGTGGGAATACATTTGCAATAAACGAAAGTGTTTTCCGATATAAGGAGCTCGAGCTCTGTAGCCTATAATGTGGTAATCGCTCGCGTAAAAGGCGACAAATCATTTAAACCCTTTGCCCGGCCCCCAATTTGACCAGGACAGGGCAGGGCACGGGCAGTACCCAGCACAGGGTACTGGTAGCTCATGTAGCGCTATGTAGCACGTTACAAGGGTGACAACATCAGAGCCCACCCTCGCCTTTCCTGCTGAAATATGCATGCACACGTTAACCCTTTCGGGTATACACAGTTGGCGGGGGAGTTGGATTCCCGGGTAGAGAGTTCTCCCTCTCCCTCTCTCTCTCTCTCTGGGCACCCGTAGGCAGCTAATGCTAATGCCTGCTGCCTTGTGCCTGCTGCCTGCTCCCTTTGAAATTGGGCATCAGTGTTAGCATCATCAGTGTGGGAGGAGTGGTGGGAGTGGGGGAGTGGCAGCTGGTGGGATGCGGATGTGGTATATGGTATATGGCTTATGGTATAACCGGTAGCTGTTAGCTGGTAATACTGGTACGTAGGGCAGGGGTGGCCAATTCGAATGGGCCATGAATCTTTTCCGCCTTTTTTTTTTGGCTTGTGCCAAAACATAAAAGTGAAATTTGTTTTTTATGACATCTTTATTCGGGCTAAATAAATACAAAGTATCATAGTGCCAGGGGACATTCCCTGTGCGTGACCCCTTTCTGAGGGAGAGACCTCTCTCTCTCTCTCTGTCTCTCTCCTTCCCTTTCATATTGATTAGCCAGCCGTTCATGATAAATAGACCATTATGCAGTTATCGTAATTGCGTATAGCCTTATACAGAGTGTGTGTAGGGCGTGAGATGCGGCGATTTTTGCCACACTCTCTCACACTGGCCGCAATAATGTTGCCGACAAATGGCCGCAACTTATCAAAAATGTAAATGTTATCGAATTGATTCCGCTGCGGCGCGCACACCTTGTGCCCCCACGAGAGTCGTAATAATAATCGCATATCGAGAGAGTGTCCGAGTGTGTCCGTGTGTGTGTGTGTGTGTGTGTGTGTGGGAAGAAATCGATTGGCAGGCAGGGGGAATTCTGAGACAACGATAAGTTAGTTTCCATTTGGGGATAAGACGCTGCTTTCGTTTATCGATAACAATACCAAGAATTGACATTGGAGAAGATGACTAAAAATTGAAAACATCGGTAGATTATGGTTTTTGAGGAAGTTTGACGTTTTGGTAGTCCAGGTAAGGTCCTGACAGAGGGTAGCCTGGTCAAGCAGCAGCATGAAAGGTCCGAAATTTTCGAATGTCTTAGATTCATAATATTTTGATGCAGAATCAATCTAGAGTCCTATCCATGAAGAAAAACCTATTCCTCAAGAGAATCTGATGGGTTTTAAGGAAGTTAGCAGTACTCGACGTCCTGGTAGGGTCCTACCCAAGAGGTAGCCTGGCCAGACAGCAGCATGGAAAGGTCAAAATTATTGAAACTCTTGGATTCACAATATTTTGATGCAGAATCAATCTAGAAGTCTATCCAGGAAGAAAAAAACACCCCACAAGAAATTCTGATGGGTTTTAAGAAAGTTAGCAGTACTGGACGTCCTGGTAGGGTTCTACCCAAGAGGTTGCCTGACCGGGCAGCAGCATGGAAAGGTCAAAATTATTGAAACTCTTGGATTCACAATATTTTAATGCAGAATCAATCTTAAGGTCTATCCATGAAGAAAAAACCATTCCACAAAAGAATCTAATGGGGTTTAAGGAAGTTAGCAGAACTGGACGTCCTGGTAGGGTCCTGACCAAGAGGTAACCAGGCCAGGCAGCAACATGGAAAGATCGAAATTATTGAAGCTCTTGAATTCCCAATATTTTGATGCAGAATCAATCTATAGGCTAAACCAGGAAGAAAAAGTCATTCCCCAAGAGAATCTAATGATTCCTAAGGAACTTTGGCGTATTGGAAGTTCTGGTAGGGACCTGACAAGGGGGTAGGTAGCAGCATCCACAGCCACATCGCCTCTGGGGAAATTGACTCAATTGGCGAGCGAAAAGTGTACGAAAATAAACTGATGCATCGACAGTGACAGGGCAAACAGTGCACGCCGTAAGTATGCCCACACGGCGCGTATAAATATACAGAAGCTGCTGCAGATGCAGAAGCTACAGAGACAGACAGAGATACAGATACAGCTAGAGATACAATGTCTTTCTCTCTAATGGCATCTGGCTGTGGGATGCGGTGTTTATGAATTCTCGATTAATCAACGCGCGACTTTCATTTGCTGCTGCTGCTGCTGCTGCGATGCTGCTGCTGAGTTTGTGATGACAGGATCTGACAGGATGAAAGATTGTGGTGTGCAGAGACGAATTGTGCTGTGCGGAGAGAGAGAGAGAGAGGGGGCGTCGACAATTTCATTTATGGTAATTTGCATGTTGTACAAAGGTCGTGAAATAAATAGGGACAACAAATCAGGACGCGAGAAAAACGGAAAGCGTCGTGTAAATTTTCCAATTTGAGAATTCGTATCTTTTTTTTTGCCGCCCTCTGGTAATTGAGTCAAGCAAGGTGGGGGGAAGGCGTTGCCCGGACAAGGCGACACGCCCGAACATGTCGTCGACCAGGAGACAGAGAGAAGAGCGCGTCGTCGTCGTCGTCGTCGTCGTGCAGTCCCATGTGAGCAGTGAAGTTTTTTAATCAAGCCGCCTGTCAAGTGTTTGCAAAACAAATACCGCGCTTATCCATCAATCAAAACACGCAATATGCCAGCAGAGGCGGAGGTTACTCAAAGCGTCAGGGGGGAGTACCGTGACTTTCCACAAGCGAGCAGGCAGAGCAGGGCAGGGCAGGCCTAGTGGCAAGTGGTTCTCACTCGGGAGGGGAGAGGGAGAGAAGGGGAGAGAGAGTGGCAAACCAGCTGGAACGAAGCGGAACAATAAAGCGACACTGTCAAAGCATTTGCATGCGACCCCGCCCCGCCCCCTCCTGGGCGACACGGTACTTTATAGGCCAACCCCCCCGCTTTGTACACGGTCTAACCCCCCTCCCGGGTGTGTGGGCGACTGTCAAGCGTTTTGTGAGTGTGTGTTTAATTGCAGCTAATCAAGCTGTTAACTTTGTTTGACTACTGAGAGCAGCCTGTACACGCACTACAAGGCGAGAGAGAGAGGGAGAAGAGAGAGAGAGAGAGAGAAAGAGACAGATAAGCAGAAGTGAGGTTAGAGGGTTTATCTCTCAGTTTCAACTCGCTTTACTTAGGTACTTGCTGCAGTAGATTCTCCCTATAAAAAGAAAAGCTGCTTGGGAATTATTCAACACTGTTTTGAGCGCTTAACAGCACTACAGCAGAGCTACCATGTAAAGAGACAGAGGTAAGGAGAGAGGGAGAGAGACAAACAGACAGATATAGGTTTAGTTTTAGGTTAGTTTCTTTAGCTTTGCTCTCTCAGGCTTAACTTATCTTACTTCTATAACTACAGTGTGCTTTGCCTAGAAGAAACTGCTACCCAACACTATTTTTGAGTGCTTTACAACACTACCAGCTAAAAGAAGTGCCTAAAGGGCGCAGCAGCACTACAGTAGAACGTTTAGTATTCTCTTGCATCGCCAAGGATTAACCTAACTCTCTAACATACTCCCTACCTCCCTTATCTCTGACTCTCTCCGCCTCCTATTCTCTCTGTTGCCCCCCCCCCTTTCTAACGGCATTTTTGCGACGTTTTAATGAACTGCGTGAAAAGTAGCGCCAAGGTCGCAGCGGGTGCCTTCAAATGTTCAGCTGACGAGGGCAGCCGACACTCTGTCACATCGCAGAGACGTACACAAATTAATCCAAAATTTTCAAGGGGTGGGACCAGAGAAGGGCAGCGAGATGGGGGAGAGTGATGGAAAGAGAGCAGGGTGCTTGGTAGCAGGGCTTTTTTGCATGCGTACTTGTCGGAAATTGATTCTTAAACGTTTTGAAGAATGATGCGAACTTGACTTCAGCATGCCGTACCCCCTGCTCCACCCGGGAACACCCTGTGTGCTGTAGAGCAACCCTCAATGTGTAGGATTTGTGTGGGAGTGGGAAGGTATCAGGAGGGGAGGGTGGGGAGAGTGGGGCTGTAACACACATTAAACAGCCGTTGCTGGTGTAAAACATGCACACACACACACACGCACAACAAAAGGCGAAAAAAATGTAAATGCCATTGTAAAAATGGGAATACAAAAAAAAAAAAGGATGTGGCAACACTTGCCATTTGCCGTTACCGTTAGCAGTTACAGTTACCGTTATAGACACATGTAACACACACACACACACATAGATTGGGAAAACAATAAGCTCAGCTCAGTGTGACCACACACACACGTTGGCAGGCTGGCAGGCAGCAACCCTACCCACTCGCTAAATGCTTGAAAAATACAGCACAGTGGCGTAGACAAGGTGTGCGAAGGGGGGAAAGGGGGGCACAAGCGATATGAGTACAGATGTCGAGAGTTTTAAATTGCATTAACTCATTTAATGATGTTCAAATTGAGGCTGACAAATAATGTGCACGCAGAGAGTATGTCAGCTGCGCCCCCTCCAGCCACGCCTACAAAATCTCACGCCACTTTGTGACACCCTGTGCCAGTGGGGGAGGAGGGGAAGCGAGAGAGGCAGAGGCATCACTTTAAATTGCTGCTGTCAAAGCGACATTGTAACACTGTGTGTGTGTGTGTGTGTGTGTTGTGGGGGTAGGGTTGCCCTCGCCCAACTATTTGTCATGTCTGTCACACTTCTCGTACATCTTTGTCAACACTATTTAGAAGTTTAATAAATTTTCACTCTGTTGAAACACGCCAGTCAAATATTTAATATATCCACAACGTCAGCGCCAGCTTCACTTCTCAGCTAGGTAGGCAACCCTAACCCCATGAAAGACGCACAGTTCATCCCTGCTGCTTTGACCAGGCTCATCCTACTCCGAAAGGCGGGGGCGGGGCTTGGGGGGTTTGGGTAAACCCGTTTGCTTTGGAAATCAACTTGATATTGATTACAAAATTTCCGTATACTTTAATTAATTATTTAGGTTTTCATTTAAGAATATTAATGGGTAGAGAGAGAGAAAGAGAGAGAGAGAGAGGAAAATTTAGGCTATTTATTTAGGAATCATTTAAAATAATTGTATTTGCTGAAATACTTTACAAAAAAGTATCTAATGTAAGAAAATATATCTACTAAGCAATATAGCAGCTCCTCGATAGGTTAAAAAAATATTAAATAATATTATAATATATTAAACCTCCTGTGTTTATCAACACTGTAAAGAAGTGTAACTGCTCGAGAAACTTCAAAATACTATATCTCAGCTTATAACATAATATTCCCACTAATTCTTTTATAAAACCTATCAAGTAATTTAGCTAATATCCCCGCGAGAACCCTCCCAATTCTACTCGAATAAACCAATCGAAAAAAAAAACTCTCTATAAAGTCACAGAATCGGTTTACAATCACAAACGCTTTGGGCACGCGCATCGCTATGGTCTGGTTATAGTTTCATGTTCCGCAGTGATCTAAAAATATCGTACTCTGCCAGGCGGCGTATAGAGAAGTTCGTGACTAATTTGGGCTTAATCCGATGCCCATGTGGGAGAAGAGTCACGCGCCGTAATGCTCGACATGGGAATGGCGAATCACGAGATGGGCGACCCACTTGCTACTCGGGTCCAGTTTAATCGATAAATAAAAAAAAATGTGGAGAGAGAAGACCACCCTGCTAGAGTAGAACTGCAATCTGAAACGAAGAATGGGCAGGGGGAGGGGTTTACTTCTCGGATTCTCGACAAGAATTGTTCCGACTAAAGATGTGCATCATGGATTATAAAACTTCGAACCGCACGCAGCTCTGATTGACCATACAAACAGGGCTATATATATATATTTCTAGGCAGCCCAGAGAGAGGGAGTGAGAGAGAGAGAGTGGGGTGATACTATCGGAACGGGGGTTTATTTATTTATTTAAGCAGTTGATGCAGGCGAAACTCCGCAATTGGTGGTCCCCATGAATACTTTCGAGTATTCGAGTATTCATAGTCAAAACTGCAGCACATGTACGCCACAGCTAGGCAGGGGGAGTATCGAGTAGGGGGGCGGGGGGAGAAGGGGGGGTTGCTGTGAAAGCGACGCGTCTAAAATCGGGGAATGCGACTAATGGAAAAATTCATATTAAATCGATTATATTGACAAGGGGGAAGGGGGTTGGCACATGCCGGCACCGCAACCGCAAACAGCCAACGCACACCCCCTTTACCCTGCCCCTTTACCCCGCCCCTGGCCCACGTATCAGCTGTCGCCAGCGTTGTCAAGAGGGAGCCAATACAGTGCAGGCCAAAAATATACGTATATAAAATGAAAGAAAAGACATGGAAATAATGAAAATTCCATTACCAAAGTCGAGTCGGAGGAGGGAGAGTGGGAGAGGCGAAAGGGAGACAAATCATAAATTTGTAAGTTATTAACAAGCAAAAATACGTTGTCAAATGGGGTAATGATTTAGCTGGCACCCGACTCTCACTCTCACTTTCTCATACCTTCTCCCTCTCTCTCCCTCTCCATCTCTGGGATAAAAGCCTACACGTCTGTCACGCTGAAAATCGCTGAAAAATCCATTTGACAACTAATTTTTCGAGGTGCCAACGACAACACCTTGCACTGTCACAATCACCCTCCCTCCCTTCTCTCTCTCTAGACACTGCCATGCCTACACATATTCCCCATCCTAGCCAGCACTCCCCACACACACACTCCCGCACGGTTGCCAACGAGACACACATCGCCTCGCACTCGCAATAGCCCAAAACGCACCGCAATCTAATTGCTGTTGGCAGCATCCGCGGTTCTTTAATTGAAGACATCAACACTAGCTAAAAATACGATATGTGTGTGTGTGTATGAGTGTGTGTGTGTGCGTGTGTGAGTGTGTGTGCTCGTGTGTGTGCGGGTAATCGATGAAGGGCGAAATGAGCAATGGAAAGCAATGGGAGCTACAACAGCAAGGAGGAGTTTTGGGTGCCTAGGAGCAACTAGAGATGGCACAGCGTGACGGACGTGAGTGTAAGAAGAAGGTAGGTAGTGCAGAGGTACTCCTCTAAGCTAAACTTGAGGAGGGTTTTCAATACGATATAAATATCTAAATAGGTTTAGAAGCTCTTCTTGACAAACCCAATGCTACTAATACTACGGCTAAGCCGTTAAAGAACTAAGGCAACCTATAACTTAAAGGGCTGCTATAGCAGTAACTAGAGAGGGTAGCGTCTTAGTCGTGAGTATTAGAGATGGTAAAGGGTTTATAGCTTGGATTGAGCTTCGATTTTATAAAGATATATTTGAAAGGAACTTCCAGTCTAAGGCACCCCAATGGCTTAAGCATTCTAAAAGTTAAGACTAGAGAAGGTAGCGTCATGCTCGTGAGGGTAGCAGATCCATTAAAGCTGTTGGTATGGTATGATATTGGTATGATATTTGGGGAAGAGTATAAGCATTAGCTTTAGTTCGATTACAGTTAGGGTAGGGTTCCTGATAAGAGCTTTCTGTCATACCCAATGCTTATGAGCAACTTTTTGACTTAAGTATTGCAAAGTAGAGATTAGAGAAGGTAGCGTGCTGCTCGTGAGTAAGGAAGATGCTACAAGTCTGATGATAAGATACAAGTAAGGGGTTCCATTGATTACATTTGGGGAAACGCTTTCGATGAGGCTTCTAAAATAGGCAGAGAACTTCCTGCAATACCCGAAACAAGTACTATGCTTGAGAGAGAGAGAGATCTTAAGCCAAGACTTCCCCTACTCCCTACCTATCCTACCAATCCTACCCAGCCTACCCTACCTAATATGGAATAGAAGTGCGCTACCGTGTCACGCAGCCATCTCTAGCTCGTGCACGGCTCCTTCTCTTTCTCTCTCTCTCTCTCACTCTCTCACTCTCTCTCTCTCAAATGCACACACTGTGCTGCTGCTGGGGCAGGGGCATAAGGAAATGTGTGGCACTGGCATGCTGCGGTGCTGTGTACTGTGGTGTAATGCCATAAACTGTTATTTGATGTGGGTTTGTGTGTGAGCGCATTCGCCTGCAATGCTGCCCTGCCCCTAGCCACCATAACCCTAGCTATACTAAATCGAAGAGTTTATATCGATCGCAGGCTCCGCTACATCGACAGAGGGCAAGGCAGGTGATGCAGTAGTCGACTCGGGCTGCACTTGCTTCAAAATCGATCGAAACGGAACTGACGACGACATCGACATCGACGACGGCGACGACGACGGCGACAGCAACATGACGCATGGAGACTGGAGACAGAAGACTGAAACACTGAAGACAGCACAGACTGTAGACTGTAGACTGGAGACTAGAAATGCGACTGGTATTTGTTTTCTTTGTTTGCGATGTGTTTACATCGCGGGCGACAATAGTTTACATTTGCTGCCATCTAAAAATTAAAAGGTGACAAATCATAACAACATACGATGGCAGGAAGGGATTGGGGGAGGAGGAGGGGAGAAGGGCAGAAGGGAGTGGAAGGAGGTTGTGGGGGGCTCCAAATGGCTTGAATGAGAGAAAGACAAGGGCAATACCCCCGAACGATCACTTGAAAATGCAAACGTATATAGCTGCTGTCAGAGATAGCAAAGGAGAGAGGGAGAGGGGTATAGCGAGGCAGAAAGAGAGAGAGAGTGAGATATTATCCGGAAGCCCACATGAATATTCAATGAATAATTGAAACCTGCGAATTAGTCATCATTCTGCCAGCCAACTAAGGCATTTGTTTAGGTATTTTTTTAGATAGATATCTTTTATGGCAAACTGTGACAATTCTTGGAAAGATTTATGGCAACATTGTAGATTACATTTTAAAATTTCTATATAGTCAGCTAAGGGAAATGATCATGAGTAAGGCACATGCCAATCGTATTTATAGTTGCATAGATCGATTTATTGAATGATCTTTTGTCAGGTTTAGTTTAGTTTCTCAGTACGGATGGATGCAAAGATCGATAGATCAATAGATCGATGGATCGAAAGATCGATGGATCGAAAGATCTTTCTCATTGTACTGATCTTGAGGCTATAGATCGTTTCCATAGGTCAATAGATCGTTAGATCGATAGATCCCCCTCATAGATCGATAGACCGATGGATCAAAAGATCTTTCTCATCTTACTGATCTTAAAGCTATCGATAGATAATAGATCGTTGGTTCAATAGATCTTTTTCACAGATCAGTAGATCGTTGAATCGATGGATCTTTCCCATTTCACTGATCTTGCGGCTCTGAACGATTGTCACACTGTTCTTGCTGTTCTGAGCTTGTTATTGTCATGGCTCGCTGCCTCGTCCTTTAATCGAATGCGTGGAGGAGATTCCACTTATGGTGGGGCTTGAGGGGGGCAGGCATGCTCGCCCGATGCCTCAGCCGCGATAATCGCTGCATAATAAATGGCATCACTGTCCCATGCAAAAGATCATTATCGCCATAAAACTACCACTAAACGTCACTTCTTTTAAGATCAAAGTGTTGTTTGCGCGATTTAAGTATGCGCGCACGCATCTTCAATTAAAGGCATATGCTGCATACATACGGATCTGCAGATGGAGATGGAGCTGAAGCTGTAGCTGAAGCTGAAGATCGCGCTGAAGATCGAGCTGAAGATCGAGCTGTAGCTGAAGAGTTGCAACTGCAACTGCTGCAAACACAATTTCCAGTCTTGACATCTTGCGAGATCTGATGAAGTCAGCAGCTGAGGAAGGGAGATCGCGAGAGCGACTGATCGTGCGGAAGAACTGCACTTTAGACCACCAGACTCGTTTGGGGATCCTGCAAAGATTTTTTGGCGGCGCTGAGGACAAATTAATTTGGCCAAGCAGTCAGCTCATTGGGCAAACAATAGTGGAAGAAAGAGAGAGCGAGCGAGCTGATCGAGTGGATCGTGGCCCAAGCTCTGAGAGCTTTGGTGTATTGTCCGCGTATGTGTTATCTTAATATTGTCATTGTCACAAATTTGCAAAAAAGTTACGCTAATGGATTACACGATTTTCGCATTATCGCTTTGTTACCGCGCCGATCGCAATCGCATGCGATCGCAGTCTACAAGCGCAAGCTGAGAGTCTTTGCTCCCGCTTCCGTTCTACCTCTCTCTCTTGCGCTCTCTCTCTTGCTCTCTCTCTCTCTCTCTTTGTAGATGTAGCCCTGTGGCAGGCGGTAGCTGGCTTTGCATTGTATGTAAAACTACTGGCTAAAGCGCACTGCGCGCGACCGCCAACATATCGCGTCGGCTCCTCGATACGTGCCGAAAGCCAGATTAAGGGGCAAACTTTACAAGCAGGAAACGCTGCTGCCGTCTCCACAGCATCTGCATCTGCATCTGCCCCTGCCTCTGCCTCCTCCTGTCTTCTTCTACCTTCTTCGCGGCGTACTCGTTTCGGCTTTCAAAGTGCCCACGAGCATTATGCCAGACACTTTGTCTTTGACAGCAGCCAGCACAGTCCACGGGAGTGCAGGCACTAGCCCAGTCCCAGTCCCAGGCCCAGGCCCATTCTGACTTGACTCCACAGCGTAGCCGCAGTACGAGGCACCCTGCACCATGCACCCTGTACCCTGCCCAGTACCAGGCAGCCCACAGTTTATCCAGAGCGAAGATGCTCTTATCAGTTGCGGCGAACACAGCACGTTCCATTGTCGCTTCGCTTCGCGTCGATCTAATCTGCCGCAGTTGCGACCCCTATCCCCGTTCCCCGATCCTCAATGCAGATCCTTTCTCCTCCTAGTCGTTGCCAAGTGTCATACAAGCTGCGACTCTACTCAGCTTAATGGCAATTCGCACTCGAATCTATCTAAAACAATTGGCTAAAAAAAAGGCTAGATAGAGTGCGATACCCTCAGAAGGTGCCCGCTTCTTTGAGGTGTTTGTATTCGCAGGGAGGTGTAGAGAGGGGTAAGCATACTAGTATAACCAATTTTTAATTTTAAGGCATTTAAAATATTTGTAAAATTACTAGGAATAATTTTCGGAGTGGAGATTATACAAAAAATACTCGAAACAGTCGAAATATATTGTTTTTTCTAACATTTCGAAGTCATTTAGCATATTCGGAATATTTTCGGAGTTGGAAGAGCAAGAAAAAATTAAATAATATGTGCAATACTCATGCAGTGACACATTTAGAGTTCCATTCGGAGTTTAATTCGGAGTAAAATTCAGAGTCTTGATTGAAAAATAACTACGAGCAACTTATACCATGTCTTTTCCTCTATCGAAGTTAGTTCGGATTATTTTCGGACTTTTTTTCGGAGTGCGAATACTAAAAAATATTCAAAGCAGTCGAAATATAGTTATGGAGAGTTATTTTATCCGACAATTCGGAGTCATTTAGTATTTTCGAAATCTTTTCGGAGTTGGAAAAACAAGGAAAAAACAAATAAAATGTGTAGTATTTACGCAGAAACATACTCAGAGTTAAATTCCGAGTAAAATTCTGAATCTTGCTTTAAAAAAAAAACTACTAGCAATTTATCCCCTGTATTTTCCTCTTTCGGAGTAAGTTCGGAGTTAGAGATAATAAAATCAATTTGTCGGCATAAATTTGCAATCGAATTCCATGGAGTGCACTTAAAGGGTAAAGCCGGTGAGGGTTGTTCCTCCCGCTCAGTGACATTAGCCTAAGTAAATTAGGTGTAGAGCGTGTTTACAGGGTATGCACATTAGCATATACTACGCACGCTTCTCGGGAGCCTGCATATTTTTAGTGGAGAACTTGCTTGAGTGTTGTCAAATATTGCCGTTTTATGCTAATCAGGTGTGTGGTATGAGAAATCACGAATCACGAAAAAGGGTTAATGTACCGACCGCAGCACTACCCTAACCGGGGTAAGGGGTAGCTCTGTCTCTCTGTCTAACTGTGCTACTAATCGGTTAAAAGCCAATTGAAAGGCACTGAAATGAATCAATTGGCGGTTGGGGCAAAACTGTTTAGGATGATTAAATTTGTAATAGAAATGATTTTGCATAGGTAGTGCCCCTGCCCTCTAGTACCCAGCACCCACTCGGCTCGATCCATTGATGTATGAAACGTACTACGTTTAATGTCAGAGAGCAAGAAGAAAAGTGTGAGAAAGGAAGGAAGAGGGCAAAAAAAAACCTAGGAAAAACCAAGGGAAAAAACACTCACATAAAAAGCAAATTTGCCATGGTAAGCAGGGGGGGCCGAAAGAGGGTGTTGCTGAAAGACATACATACCAGTAATCAAGTGTATGTGTACATTATGGGGGATGCACTACCCGTGTTACCCCTTGGCAAATACGTATACAAATGGAGAGGCACGTTGTACATTTGTTTCTTTTTTGTGGTCAAATACTTTTGCATGTAAATGTTAATTCATTGATTTTTATAATGCGCGCACGTCAAAGGGGATAATACTCTACCCAGAAATACCCCCCTGACAAGGGCTTGTCGCAGGTTTTAGGGCGGTGGGGGGTGAGGGGAGACACTGCCCCAGTGTGCAAACAGTGCAAACCAGAAACCAAACAAGCCAAGCTACAGCATCAAAACGAGTAGCCAAGGACAGTTAAGGCGTGGACGAGTCAAGCGCAGGACATGGGTGTGGGCAGAAGGGGGGGTTGGGGCTGGACCCCAGTGGCAGTGAGGGTATTTGGCTTTGATGTTGCTTACATTTCATCACTGGAAGTCGTTGTCAATAAAAGCAACTTAATGGGTAAACACCCCAAAAACGCAGTACGCTCTCGGTATTTCCCCCCGTAACCTCTTATTTTCTCCCTTCTCCCCCCTCAGCTCTATCCACGCCTTCCACTGGGGGTCACAGCGGGCCACAAAACTAAAAACATAACTTCTGGCTAGAAAAACATTGTTTGCGCGGTCCGCCCAGTCAAATATTTGTGGCCAGCATTTGTTTTTCCTGGCTTGGAAAATCCGGAAAAGCCCTCTCCCTCGCCCAGCCCTTACTCCTAACCCCACTCAAACAGTTACAATTGCCAGATTCAAGAGTTAAGCGACAAATAAATAAGTATAAATAAAATATTTGCATATGAAATACGAGAAAGAGAGAGAGGGAGGGAGGCGAAATGATTCAGTGTGATCTAATTTGGGGTTAGACAGGGTCGCCTCACTGAGAGATAAGCCAGCTCAGGGGGCGATTAAGTAATTGGAGAAACCTTTCAGATATTAAAAATAAACCATTAATGAAGCGCAAGTGATTATAATATTTAAATATATCGAAGAAATTTATATTTATATAAATATTAATATTATTTATGTGAAAATATATATAACTTCCTTAGTAATATTAAATGCTAGAGATTTAATGAACTGCGTGGTAACCTGCTTCGACCTATTTTCAGCGAGATTCTTGTGTTCTGAGAGAGAGTAACCTCAACACAGTAAACCATTCCGACCTAAGCCGACCTATACCGACCTATTCTGCCCTTATACGGCTAATATCGACATATTCCGACCTTCTACGACCTATATCGACCTATTCCCACCTATCGCGACTTATAACGACCTATATAGACCTTTTACTACGGCCTGTTCTGAACGATTTACAACTATTCAGACATATTTCGACTTATTCCGATCTATTCCGACCTATTTCGACCTAATCCGACCTATTCAGACCTACTCCGACCTATTCCGACCTATTTCGACCTATTTCAACTTATTGCGACCTGCTATTTTATACTTTAAAGTTTTATAAATAACATAAGTCTGCATATGTGCTACATTTAGCAAGTTCGAGTTGAGAAAGTGGACAACAAGTGCGTACCGTGTAGGTTTTCGGATTGCGGGTTGGAGATCTCCGAGTGAAACTTTTGAACCAACAAGGAAGTTTTGTGCTGAATCGCTGTTTGCACGCAATTTGCATTAATCTTGCAGGACTGTAATGTGTTATATACAGACAGGGTAGTATCCAGTACCCCCCTCCCTCACAGTAAGGCTTTCAACCCCTACCCCTCCTGCTCAGCTGTGGCACATCAAATTTTGCAGCTGGCATCAATCACTTAGGTTAAATTAAGGCATCGTCTGACGAGTGTGGGGTAGGGAGAGGGAGAGTGAGCAAGGTAGTGGCGTGGGTGGCGCGGACTGTGGAGCTGCCGCAATTATTTAGCCGTCGGTTAGCACCGTCTCGCATCCGTGTGCCAGGCCGATGACATATGCCACGAACCCGAGGCACGACCCCCAAGGACCCCGTTTGGCCACCGGGGCCAATCAGCTGAGACAAAGTCGAAGTTCAAGTTGCAACACGAGTGCGAGTTGATGTTGAAGTTGAAGTTGGACTTACAGTACACAGACACACACATACACACACTCGCACACACACACACACACTGGCACGAGAAGCGTGTGTGTTTTTGTGTGTTGTGTTTGCGGTTGGTTTTGTGGCAGGACCCGAGGCCTTTTCATCATGCGCCGTTTACTCCCCCCCTGCCTGCCCAGCAACCTGTGCAAGGCGGCGACCTTACCGCGACCTGCCAGTCGCCCACACACACCCACACTCCCACACACACACACACACACACACACACACCCACCTGCTCACCCATACACACGGGGGCAGCTGGAAGCTTAATGAAGCTTGTGTAATTGATTTTATGTTTGTTAAAAACGGCAGAAAAAGAAGCCGCGTCGGAGCACTCGACCCCCCCCCTTCCTTCTCCCATCCCACGCCTCTGCTCTTGCCTGACCGTTGGTCGATTGCGGCTCGATTGCGCCTCGATATACACTCGATGGCATATTCGATTTCAATTCAATCGCGCAAAGGGGGCAACAAAAAAAAATAAAAAGAGAAAAAAAAAACTAATTTTGCAGTGCATAAAGTGCCGGACAAAAACAGGAAAAAACACAACTTGAGGCAGCAACGGAGGGGGTAGGAGAGGGGGAGGGAGGAGGAGGAGGAGGTAGCAGTCAGCCAGGCAGGCAAACGGTGCCTCACTTTGATGGGTTCATTTTCCATTCCAACTGCGTTTGAACTGAAGTTGAAGTAGGATTGGGATTGGGATTGGGTTAGCCGCATGGGCTAGGCTGAAGTAGGGGGAGTAAGAGAGAGAGAGAGAGAGTGGGAGAGAGAGGAGTGAGGGCAGGCTGGGGGGCAGGGGGTATCTATTACCAGCTACCAGCTGACTGCAGCCCTATGCGCTGCCCCTACCAGGCCCCAATTAGCACTTTAGCCCAAAAACACTGCGTGTTTTTCTAAATGTTGTGCGTGTTGACACAACACACACACACTCGCACACACACACACACTCGCACACACACACACATAGATACTGCGTTGAGGAAAAATCCTTAAAGTGCCGCGCCGCACATCAATTGGGAAAATCCGTATAGGAAAAGAGAGAGAGACATCCGACGGGTCGTCGTCGTCGTCGTCGGATTCGGATTCACATTATCATTATATCAGCATGTTTACTTGGGCAAACGAACGCTCCAGCGATGTGTTAATTGCACTTGGCGATGTTTTCCTTGAAAAGTGATCCTTTTGCTGCCCCGCCGGACTACTGCACCGCGCACCACGCACCGCACCGCGATAACGATATATGGGTTATGGCCCTCTGGGCCCATGGATAATATCACACAGATTAAACAACATTGCCGACACGCACGACCTTGGTATCTGTCTCTCTCTCCCTCTCTCTCTCTCTCTCTCCCTCTACAGGCACAATGCAAACACAGTCCTAACCCAGACACACAGACAGATCCACAAGAGATCACACCAAGCCGAGAGAACAAGCCGCGAGAGTTGTAGGCGAGGGTCGCTCTTCCCGTAGAAGTCTCTCTCTCTCTCTCTATGTCGCATGTTTGTTAACTGAAAATTCGGTAGCATGTTTTCACAACATGTCGCCCAATTTACCCTTTCACGGTTTCCCTATTTCCCTGTTTATTATGCTTGTAACTGCATCTCGCACTTGCTCGCTCTCTCTCTCTCACTCTCCTACTCCCTATCTGTCTCTCTCTTTCTGCCTGTCTCTGCCTGTTGCATGCGGCTTAGTTCTTAGTTCTACGTTTGGGTTGTGCTATATGATTAGCATCGTTTGATCGACGTCTGTCACAGGGTAGACCCTTTTTAAGTCTTGGGATAACAAAGGGAAATTATGGGGAGGGGGGGAGAGACTTATTCTAAAATTACCTAACCGAATTGGGAGGAGCAGCCAATTGAAGGAGTGAAGTCTGAGAGTTGTGTATATACCGCATTATATTATTATATATTCCTGATCTCTCAGTCAAAAAATAGTCGATCTTTAAATAAACAGATTGTATTAAATATTTCTGAACTCAGTCAAGGGTAAATAAAATATATTCCTTATAGAACTTAGGAAGGGAAAGATTTAAATTGAAGTCCCTAGAAGAATTATTATATATTCCTGATCTCTCAGTCAATTTTCATATTCGATCAATAGCTAAAAAGATGATATTATATATTCCTGAACTCTTAAGATGATATAACATACATATGTATATTTCTTATAAACTAAGGAAGAGGACCCGATTCGACTTGAAGTCCTAGAAGTACGGTATATCATAGAGTCAACATATACCTACATATATACATATATATTCCCAACCTAAGTCATCTTTATTGCAAGCTAAAACTTCAGCCTAAGATTACTAAAGATCTACCTCATAAATCTCAAACCCAAATCCCTTTCTCGATTAAGCCTTTTCAGCCTTATCTTATCTCAGTCTGATCTGTTGTCGTGCCACCTCATTAGATCACACAGTTTTGACAAATTTACCAAGTAGCAATTCCTAACCGGTTCCATTGGGATTGATCTTCTCGACGGCGGTAGTACCATTTTGTGTCACACTTCGGGAACCCTTTTTGCCTCTGACCTGCGTTTCTCTCTCTCTCTCTCTCTCTCTCTCTCTCTACGGTAGCTGCGCCTCAGCACCCCCGACAGGGTCGGTTCAGATCAGTCGAGATGTGTGTGTGTCGCTCTGTGTGTGTATTTTATGGAACTGCTAATTATGAAAGAATGAAATGAGAGACAGTCCGAGAACGGGAACGACTGTCGGCAGTTCCTTGAACCGGTTCCTTGAAATCAACAAGGGATTAGTGTCGAATTCGATAAAGTTAACTATGACGAAATTTTGGGAAATAAAACCCAAGAAAACGTAGCTACTGTAATTTCTAAAAAACGTGTATATCAAGAATTAAAGTAGGTGAGTTTCGGTAAGTGTTTGGGGGAAATTTAAGGAAAAGTGTTGTGAGAGGGAGTTAAATGATATATTAGTAGTTTTATGGCAATGAAATGAAACTAGTGAGCTGTAATTGGTATTATAAGAAAGAGATCTTGAGGGAATATTAAAAAACTTTATAAGTACTGCAAGAAAGTAAAGGAAGAATCGAATGATATTATAGGAGTTTTGCAGAAAATTAATGAATCAGATATATAGATATTATTATGTCAAAGAAAAGAAAACTATAGAAAATTGTTGAAAAAAAATTAAATTTACATTTAAAAATAAGGTAGGAATTAATCTTCTTTCAAAAAATAAATAAAATATAAATAAATTTATTCTTCTAAATGCATTATATTTTAGGAGGTTTATAGAAAATCGGGATGAAATATTTTATTAAATTAAATAATAGTTATTATAATATAGAGCTTTAAATAGTTAGATATACTTGCTCAATTGTTCATATCTTAGTCTGCATATATTATATATGCTTTATGTAGTCTCTATATTTATTATTTATATTTTTGCTTATTTTAAAAATTACTTATTTTTAGATTTATCATATATATTTTACCTGTTTTACATACTTTTTGGTATATCTTTAATCTCAATTGACGTTCCAACTCCAATTTCAATTAAAATAATATTTGAAATGAAGTAATTTAATAAAGTACATATTCCCTTTGACTGGCTACCTTTCCCTCACCCCCCTTGGCTGCTTCCACTGCTTGCCCCCCTTGGCTGCTGCCACTGCTGCTCCCCGAACAGGTCTCTCTGCCTCTCTCTCTGTGTAGGATGAGCAAGTAAGTCATGCGTGCGCTGGATGGATGCGATTCGGAAGAGGAACAGGCTCGCTCAACGCCAGCGTTATTGGGATATGAGTAATGACAGGAGGCAGGGTGGAAGGTGGGAAGGCAGGAGAGTGGAGAACTGCTGCCACTGTTATTGTTACCCTTACGCACATGCAGTGCCTGCTCGTTGTTGTGGAGCAGAAGCTGGTGGGGATTGCTGCGGTCTGGCGATGCTGCCTGCAATTTGCGCAATGTAATTTAATTAATGACAACAACAACGTCGATGGAAGATGGAGGCTGGAGGAGCGGGATAAAAAAAATATGCAAATCGTTTGTATTTTGTGTCGTGTGCGACTGGACGACTGGAACAGGCCAAGGCTGCAGCTGGAGGAGCAGCAACTGCAACTGCAACAGGAGCTGGAGCTGGAGCTGAAGCTGTGGTTGGGTGTCGCACAACCAACACCTACAGAGAGACAGTAGGGCAGCTGCAGGCAGGCAGGCAGGGCGGGAAGGTGAGCGGGATAGGACATAGGGGAAGCAACCTGTCGCAGCTGCTGCTGCTCTCGGGGATTGGCTGCGTGGCCATTGGCTGCGCTGCTGCTCCGGCTGCTGCTGCTGCTGCTGTTGTTGTTGATTATGTTGTTGACAACAGGCGTTACGCATTTTACGTATATTACGTAAATATTTATATAATGCAGCAGGTAAATTTACACGCACACACACACACACACACACACACAGCATAATGCATATGCACACACGCCCACGGCCATTCGCAGCCAGAACCAGCAGCAGCAGCAGGAGGAGGAGCAGCAGCAGGAGGAGCAGGAGAAGCAGCAGAACAACTGAACGTGCGCACCGTGGGACCAGTGGGGACTGCGTGGACAGTGGGACAGTTGCTTGTTTAAATGCTTGTTCGCAAAATATTTATTTTTCCCCCCTGCTCTGCCTGTGGATATATGGACGAGCAAATACATCGCAGGCATTTAAGTAATTACAGCACTTAATTTTTCATATTGATTTTGCAAATTTATTAAAACTTAATCAATTGTTTAATCACACCAGCAGGTGTAATGCAGGAGGGGGGAGAGAAGGATGTTGGATGTACAGAATGCAGCTGCATGAGAGCAGAAGGCTATGAAATTATTGATAGACATGGTATATACAGATATAGTCGCATTTGGAGTCGTTTTCGGAGTCAGTTACAGCCTTATGAGTTTCCAAAGAAAAGAAAGAAATTATAGCTAGATAAATGTATGTTATAATAGATATTTTTAAAATATATATTGTAGATATTAAATTATTAAACTGATTAAACTGATAAATAAAAAATAAAATAAAATAAAATAGGTATTATAGATATTTTAAAAATTATTAAACTGATAAAAAAAAAATAAATAAATAGTTATTATAGATATCTTATTATTATATTATTATTATAGATATCTTTAAAAATATTAAACTAAACCTGGAGACAAGATAGTAGGCTTTAAATAAACGGTTTCTTTCTTTGGAGCTAAATCCTTCGCGTGGAATGAGGAAAATAATTATATTATATATCTTGGACTATTTAAATATATTTACTATGCAATTTCTTTAAATATTTTGTGTAGATAATACTTTAGTAAGCTCAAGGAAGCTTCAAGTTAATATAATAATATATAAGCATATTCCTAATAATATTCATAAGCATATACCTTATCATATGCCTAATCATATTCATAAACATATTTGTAGTAATATTCATAAACATATTCATAATCTCAAATTCTTATTCATCTACCCCATGCGCCCACGCCAAGAAATACCGACTCCGAATTCGTTTTCCTCCACAATTCTCTCAGACTGTACGAGGCGAACAGTAGTTGGATTGCTTTCATGACCTTGATACGATACGGAGTTAAGCCCATTAGAAGTGCTTAAAGTCAAAGGTTCAATTGTTTATGCAGATTGCCAAATGAGCTTGAGGGGGGGAAGCTAAGTCGCTTTCGGAGTCGTTTCGGAGTCGCTTGCGGAGTCAGCCGCAGCCGCAGCCTCAGCGTTTTTCCACTTGTCCAAAAAGTTGTTCGTTTACTTCTGTCCAAAAAATACAGGCACAACAAGCACGCACACACACACACACACTCGCACACACATTCGCACACACACACACACACCCATACAGAGAGTCACACTCACCTGTGCCTGCCTCATGTTCCCATGAAATGTAAATTAAAATGTCGAATTAATTGCCCAAGTACAAGATGGAGATGGAGGTACCAGGTGGTGCGAGGGGGGGTATGGATCTGGCAGCGAGGCCGGCCGCTTCTTGGTATTCTCCCAGCCTCCTCCAGCTCAACTCAACTCAGCTCAACTCAGCTCGGCTCAGCACCGACACGAGCAACTAACGAGATTCAATCAGCGAGCACTTTACCAGCAATTTCTATGTCATTAAAATTAAGTATATTTACTTACTTGGAATCGAAGTTGTCTCATGTCTTTGCTCTCTCTCCCTCTCTCTGTCTCTCTTTCTCTTCATGTACCCTGCCAGTGTTGCCTTGGCTACTGAGGACAATTACCCAAAATCTGAATGCATTTTATGTTGATTAGAGAGCGAGATGAGTTGCAGTGGAGAGGAGAGGAGAGGAGAGGAGAGGAGAGGAGAGAGGAGAGACTGCTGCAGTTTTCCCAAATGTTTCCCAGACCTGCAGGTCTTATCAGTTCTCTACTATCGACCCCCCTCCTCTTCCATCTATCGATAACCGGATTTGTGCTCAAGTGTTGACAAACAGCGCAATTAACAATTAGTTATTCGACCTATCGCACATCTGTGCCGCGGCACCTAATCATATACCATACCATACACGTATATATATATATATGGTAATACTGGTATATTATAGGCATAGACAGACTCTCTCTGTATTACAGTAATTTTCATGTCGAGAAGGTTGTCCGTTTGCATTTCCCGTACAATTTTGTCATTGAACTACATCGATTGCATGTTTGCAGCTTGTCGATTGCATAATAATAATATCGATTTATTTTTGTAGCGCAGTACTAGAGTAGTCGATTTTCGAGAGAGACTTTCTGTCGATTGTGAGCTTTAGCAGGCCGCTAATTATAGGGGTTTTTTCAGAATATCTAGATTTTTAAGATCTATTTTTACAAAATCATAATTTAATGAGCGTCTCTAAGAAACCACTTGTTTTATACTAATTTCTGAAAAATACCCAAGGGGAACCCTTACCAAAATCACAAAAATTAAAATTTTTAAAAAATTTTTTAAAGTGTAAAATCTATTAAGACATTCTATTCTTGAACTAAAACCACGAATAAAATGCTTTACCCAAAGAAAATCGTTTGATTTTTAAGAAAGTTATGAAGTGCGGAAAGTGAGGATACAGGGCCTGCCAAGGGTCTTACATGTCAAATTGTTAATCGACTTTCACATGATTTTTGGGCAAAAATTAAGTATGCTCCAAAACAATTTTAAACACTTTTTTTATACTAATTTTGACCTCCGCAATCGATTAAAAGTAAAAGCAGGCGATTTTAAATTTTGAAAAAAAAATTTTTCTGAAAAATGAACAGGGGGGACCCTTACCAAAAATTTAAAAAACAATGTTCGAATTTTTTTTTCTTTATACAGCTTATTAGCTTTTTATTTGCTTCAAACTTAAGTTCTTAAGCATTTTTGTATAGACTGTGCTTATAGTAAGATTAAGGAAGCATTCTTGAAGCCTTCAGCATCCATTCTCTATATATAAAGCTGAAAAATTAACCTTTACTTCAGCTACTCATTTTAATATATCACTAGGTTGCTTATATTTAGCTCTAACTGGCAACTCCCCAAGCTTGAGGGTTTTTTCTACCTCTTCCCTTATCTCTAACTCTTCCCCTTTGATCCCTGGTAAACATTCTATAGCATAGTCGACTTTTCTATAGATGTCATACGCCTGTCAAGTGCCCCATAGAGAGAGAGAGGGAGAAAGAGAAAGAGAGACAGGAGAGAGAACTGGTCATTGTTTCGCAATGACAGCTGTATCTGCAACTGTATCTATGTATCTTTTCTAAATGTATCTCCAACTCTATATATGTATCTGTATGCTGCAAATACACACACGTATCTGTTGCCAAATGCGTTGTGTGTGGGCCAAAACAAAAAATAAAAAACTGAGCAAAAAAACAGTTGATCCTATTTCAAATGTCAAGTTAAAGCGACGAGGCACGTCGACGAGCACGTCGCTGCATGTCTCTGCATGTCTCTGCATGCCCGTGTGTTGCTTCCACCATCTCCCTCTCTCTCTCTCTCTCTCTCTCTGAAACTCACTTGACTGTCACATCTCAATAACCCTCGAGTGGTTTTCAATTGTCTCCAAAAATAAACGCATTTGCATCCCCCCAAGCGAATCTTCCGCTATCTCCCTCACTCTCCTCTCTCTCTCCCTCTCGTAGACCCAATCCCAATCGCAATCCCATTTGAAATGTTAATTTTTAACGCTTTGTAAATTTTTCTAATATTTCATAAGGCTCTGGCAAAAAAAAGATGATGATGATGGGGAAGAAGCAGAAACGAAACGAAACGAAAAGAAGAGAAGAGACGAGATGAGACAAGGCGAAACCTTTTTTTTTCCTCTGCCGTCTCAGACTTCCGTCGCATTGCTCGAATACAAAAGTCACCCACTTGCCCGCCCCCCTTGTTTCCCCTGCTTCCACCCCCCCTGCGACTCGTGACATCATCCAATTCAGAAAACTTAAAAGTAAATAGATCCCCAGAGAGATGAGAGACAAGAGACGAGACGAGACGAGAGACGATTTGAGAGCGCTGCCATTTCATGCCCTGTCGCGGCATGTGTGTGTGTGTGTAGCTGTGTATGTGTGTGTGTGTGTGTGTGTATGTGTGTGTGTGTGTGTGTGTGTGTCTCAAGTGACAATGCTGCCAAGGATCATCTCATAATGTGGCAAGCATTTAGCTGTCTCGCCAGACTGACGGATTTGCTCCCTCGCTCGCACTCGCATCCTTAGCCTGCTCTCTACCCTCTCTCTCCCTCTCCCTCTCCCCCTCTCTCTCTCCCTCTCCCTCTCCCGCACTTGACATTTTCACAATCTTCACGCATTCATGTCAATTTTGCGGTTTCGGTTTTGGTTTCATGTACATTTTTGCATTGTACTTGAGTTAAGGATTTTCATATGTGTATCCTTATAAGGATGTTTCATACTTTTCACCTACCCCCCAACTTCCCTCATAAGCCCCATTTTCTTTCTTATACCGTGTACTTGTTTATGGATACGTGTAGTTCGAGTTTTCCCACACAATAATATGATATTTAAGTAAAGTAATTGATTTAATTAAAGCTTTGGGAAATAGTTTTGCATGGATTGGAACAATTGTAGTAGGGTATTATATAGTTGATTTTTTTTTTTTAAGGTATGATTATTTCAGAAAACTTTGACATGACTCGAGGAATAATTTTTAAATATGCTTAGAGTGCAGTTTTCAAGAAAGATTTCTTCTAAAAACTTACAAATATCTATAGAAAACCTAATTTCTAATTTCCTAATTTCTAGTTTTCCATATTTACTATATTTATATTTGTGTTTAAAGTAGTTTGCTGTTAGATTTCTATGTTTTTTATATTTAAGAAACTTTAAAATATGTTTAGAGTGCAATTTTTAGAAAGATTTCTCCCAAAACTTACAAATATCTATGGAAAACCTAATTTCTAATTTTCTAATTTCTGTTTTTCTATATTTACCATCTTATATATATGTTTTAATTAGTTTGCTGTTGGATTTCCATGTTTTATATTTATGAAACTTCCAAATATTATATAAATCGTTAAAATAAAATCTTTCCCTATTTCATTTGAAGCTGGTTTTTTCTAAAAACTAATATATCTTATTTTTTTGTAGCATATATTATATCATACTACACTCCATCTAATTGTTTTACTAGGCATAACCTTTGGTTTAGACCTTGATAATGCACTTAATTCAATTTACTCGAATAAACCTCTTTAAAATTGCAAAAAAACAAAAAAAAACCCTACGTAATCCTCTCACACTCTCTAGTCGCACCTTCTTCACGACCCTCTACACGTTTCGAGAGTGCATGTTGTGGGGTAATTAAGATACTAAACAATGCACAATGTGTCATAAAGAGGATCATTATTATGTTAGGAACGCGATCATTATGCCAATACTCGTTTCCCAGAACTACAAAGGGTAAACGATTCGGATTCTACACTTAAAAAAAAAAACTTTGTATATAAAAAATCCCAAATATTCTTTCCGAGAATCTCGCATCTTGTTTTCGTAATCCCCTCCCCAACCTAGAAATGACAAGTCATGTGCTGATTAATGTTTTTTTCTAAAGTTTTTTATTTTTTGCTTGATTTTTTTTTCTTTTTTGTATTATTCAAGTTTGGGGGAGGTCTGGAAAGTGAATAGGGTTGGGTTTATAGAAAGCAAATTTTCTAGATCGATCTATAACATTTTCGACTACACAAATGTCACCAAAGTGAGGGGATTGGGAGGGGGAGGGGGCAATAACACACAAGATATGTTTTTTTTTTTTGTTTTCATTAAATATATATTCATTCATATTCATATTCATAGTGTTATTCATATGCTTAGACAAGAGTTAGTTACAAATACAGATACAAATACAAGTACAGTAGTTATTGGCTATGAAAAAAAATTGCTCAATTGCGCTTAAGAATTACATAATAATAATATATACTAGACGAGTGTGAGTGTTTTGTGGGTGTGTGTGAGTGTGAGTGTATGAGTGTATTGTGAGTGTGTGTGTGTGAGTGTAGAATTGCTTTATTCACTGCTAAATTATGAATACTTCGTTGTACGTTGCGTGCAGTGCAAGAGGGATGGCTAGAGGCGGGCTACACTATAGCTGTCTCGCTCACTCTCTCTCGCTCTCCCTCTAGCACACTGCACTTGCACTGAGGAACGGATTTGAATACTTTACACTTAGATGTCGCATTATCCTAAGATTAAAACATATCTCTCTCTCTCTTTCTTTCTCTTTCTTTTTCTTACTATTTCATTCTTCCCTCTCTTTCTTTCCTTCTTGCTATCTCCCTCTAGTCGACAAAAAAAAAAAACATTAGTTATACGTCCACAAAAAAAAATCGATATATATAACACAAGTACGAGTAGAAAAGCTAGTGTTCCGGCTACAACATAATAAGATCGGATGCATCTCCTCCAGCTTCGCCTGCTGCCTGCTCCATTCCATGGAGATTAGACAGAGATGGCTGCATTGGTGGGCGGCATATCGCTGTACTGGGACTGCGTCTGCGGCGTCGTCGCTGTCGTTGGCGGCGTCTTCAGGTTCAGGCTCGCATTGCTGCTGGAGAGGAGCATGCTGCGATAGACCTCGGAGAGCAGATTCCAGGGAGCAACTGCAGCAGCAGCGGCAGCCGCCGAGGCAGAGGCAGAGGCAGATGTGGGCGACTGAGAGTGGGACAGCGACTGCGATTGGGCAGCAGCAGCGGCGGCAGCGAACATCTGTGTCTGCAGCAGATCCATGCCAAAGAGCAGCGCTGGCGGCGATGCGGGTGCGAAGGGAGCATGATGTGCCACCGGGCTGAGGGCAGCCGGAGCAGAGGCAGCAGCGGCGGCTGCCTGCAGCTGCTTGGACAAATCATGCGCCTGCTCCTCCCCACCGCTAATCCTGCCCAGCTCACAACTATCGCTATCCAGATCCAGCTCCATTTTTATTGCTGTCGCAGCGCTGGAAGATTCGTGTGATGCAGTGGACGCGCTGCTGGAGTTGTGACGCCGACGCTTGCCCAGCAGGCGCTCCATGGAGAAGCCACTGCCACCGCAGGGACTGGGTGAGCGTTTCGAGCGATGCAGTTGCTCCGCCAGAGCAGCGGGCTGTGGCGCTGGCGCTGCTGCTGTCTCTGCAGCTGCTCCCGCAACGCGTCGCTTGTGCAGACTAAAGTCGAGCGGTTGCTCACTGCGTTCCTCATCCTCCTCTTCATCCTCCTCCTCCTCCCGTTCCGCCTCCTCATCGCAGCTCAGGTGACTGTTGTTGCTGGTCAGGCTGAGGCTGCAGTGCATCTCCGCCTCTGCCTCTGTTTCTGTCTCCAACTCCGCCGGCTCCACCTCTGCATCGCTGTGACAATCCTGACTAGCTGGACTGGAGCTATTCGCATGCATATCCACATATACATAGACGCCATCATCCTCCACATCCTGATCGTGTTCGGCATCTCCCTCTCCCTCGCCCTCCGCATCCAGCTCCGCATGGGCATCCATAAATAGTCGCTCGTGCTGGGCGCGACTTGTGAGCAGGCCGAGATTATGCAATCCCGTTTGGCCAGCGAACATGGCATGCGCTGCCGCCGCCGCTGGACCATAGCCCACACCATGCGGATGGGCATGCGGATGTGCATGAGCATGAGGATGAGCATGTGGATGCGGTGGTGGTGGCGGTGGCAACAGACCCGGGAACGCAGCCGCTGCCGGGAACACGGGAAACTGTTGAGCAGTGCGTCCATCGTGTGGTGAAATCTTGCGTCGGATGTGCGGTGAATGCAGCTTGGGATTCGGATTGGCGCTGTGCCGGTTCCGTGAGCGACGCGAACTGAACACCATGTTGCATCCATCCACGGTGCACTTGTGCATCTCGCGCAGATGCACCGCCGAGAAGTGAATCTTCAGGGCGCCCTTGTCGCAGAACGTCTTGAAGCAGATGGAGCACTGCACCCGCTTCTTGCCCGTCGCCGGATTGATGAATTGCCCGGCCAGATTGATTGGCGGCGATCCCCAGCGCTTTGGTTTCGCACTCGAGGCGGATGCTGAGCTGGAGTTGGAGTTGGCTAGGGATGCGGCACTGCTGGTGCCCGGCGAGCTCGCCGGTGACTTGGCACCGATGCTCATGTGCGTTGAATGTGGATGCGGATGCGGTGGCGGTGCGTGCGCATGTGGATGTCCAGGATGCGGATGTCCCAGCAGGTAAGCGGGCGACATGAATGGGTTCATAAGGCGGTCCATTGCGGTGTGTGTGTGTGTGTGAGTGTGTGAGTGTTTGTGAGAGGTTTGTGATTGCTGCAAGAAGAGAGAGAGAAGAAAGTTGTGTGATTAGCCAAGCTTGAAATACAAAAGTATCTGTGAGATACATTTGGAGGGGAAATGCTAGACATGTTTAAGACTAAAATCAAAGTAAAAGATACAAAAGTATCTGCAAGATACAAAAGTATCTATAAGATACATATGGGAAAAAACTGCTAGATATGTTCGAGAATTAAATCTGAGTAAAAGATACAAAAGTATCTGTAAGATACAAAAGTATCTGCAAGATTCATAAGTATCTTTAAGCTACAAAAGTATCTGTGAGATACATTTGGAAAGAAACTGCCAAAAATGTTAAACACTAAAATCTGAGCAAAAGATACAAAAGTATCTGTAAGATACAAAAGTATCTACGAGATATGAGCATATTTCTGAGATAAAAAAGTATCTTTTATCACAAAAGTGCAGAAAAATGCTATAAAAATCTAACTAATCTTAGGTATGAAAAGTATCTGACAGATACAAAAGTATCTTTGACTACAAAAGTATCTGTGAGCTACAAAAGTATCTGAAAGGTACAATAATACAAACTTAGCTCAATTCTGCGTAAAAGATACAAAAGTATCTGACAGATACAAAAGTATCTTTGAGCTACAAAAGTATCTGTTACACTCAGATTTGCTGCTGCCGTCGGCAAATCAAAGCGAGAACGACAAATCTTGGAGCAGAGAGAGGGAAAAGGGTGAGGGAGCAGGCAGCAGGGAGCAGGGTGAAGGCAACTGGGAACCGGGAATGGGCACAACTGGCGACTGGCGACTGGCGAGTGTCGATGCGAGATTCGATTCCAAAGTGCGGAGGATGTCAATCAAATGCTCAACCAGAGAGTCACTCGGTCAATCGAGGCAGCAGCAGGAAGCGATGCAGGGGGCGGGGCAGAGGTCAAGGCAGCAAGTAACGAGGGAAAATCCTAATCAGAATCGAATCGAGGGGTAAACGGAAAAGGGGGCGCGCGTGAAGGGGGGAGTGGCAGTTGCTGTGACAGCTGCGAAAAACAAAAAAAAAAAAGAAAAAGTTGCGCAACTTTTGTGACTTTTGCGACTTTCTGTGTCTCTCTGTGTGTATGTGTGTTATCAACACATTGCGGCTTAACTATGCTTGCCACGCCCCCTGCCCACACACAATCTACCCCGCCCCTCTTAGCTAGGCATCTATGACAGGCAGCGGTCCATGGCAATTTGCGATTTCAAAATATTTTTTTGCTGCCGCTGCTGCGCAATTAAATCGTGGGGACACTGCGACAGCAGGCACAGTGGGACAGATTGACATTATTTGCCATACATATATATATTTGCTATATATATTATATATATGTATAATATGAAGCTGCAATCGGTTGATCTACAGCCGCAACACGCGCTCTCAACAACTTCCTCAGAAAAAAGCAAAACTACAAATTGTATTTGGCACCACTGTAGCTGGGGGAGGGGGGCTGCGGGCTGGGGAAGGGGTCTAGTGCCAGCTACTTGTATCTTACATGTCACATTTATCTGCACAATCCAAATTCGACTGCTCCAGAGCGACCGTAGCTCATTTGCTGCGACCAAACAAATCTTTTACAGCTTTTTTTTTTGTTGCCCCATTAAAAGAGCACAAGGCAGGGAGAAGGAGGAGGTGGAGGAGGAGAGGTTCGGAGGGGGGGTAGAGCTGTTGATCGGCAGCTAGTCCAAGTGACTTTTTTTATTGTTGTTGTTGTTGTTGCTGCTCGGCTACTGTGGTAATTGTGAATGACGATCGCAACGCGCGACGTCGAATTTGATGGCCAAAAGGCTGGCTAAGAGAGAGGGGAGAGGGGTGAGAGAGGAGGGGTAGCCAGCGAGGTAGCTGACCACACGATGGGGACAATTGTTAACGCGGCCTCTCAGCATCTACACGACGATCATCATGATCATCATCATGATCTTCATCCTCATCATCGTGTTCCGCGTGTTCACTTTGGGTGCCGCGATCTCTGCCTCTGCCTCCGTCTCTGCCTCTGCCTCTGCCCCTGCCTCCGTCTTTCTATCGCTTGGAATCAATCTTAAATATCCACCTCGAACAAGCACACATGTCTGACATTGGCACACACACACACACGCATACACACACACATAGCTAGCACTGTAGTAATTTTGTACTATCAACAATCTGTCCCACTGTACTGCATATTTCAGCAGTTAATCATGTGGCTAAAATTGAAACTAGCGTGATTTTTTTTGCTAAGGATCAGCTTGATATATGCAAGTCTAATTGCTTTATAGATATGCTATATATTGTTAGAGCAAGAAAATCAATGAGATCAGTAGAAGAAAAAAAGTATTAAAATTTCGCAAAATGTTGAAAATTCCAGAGATCTCTATAATGTTCTGCATATTTTAGGATCTTTAAGGGTGCTTTCAAATATTTCTAAGACTGGATATGATATTTTTTTAGTCTATAGTCAAATATGCTATAGATTTCTATTATATTTAAGATCTATTAGATAATTTAGCATATTCTTTTAATCAATAGAATGTCTTTTACATATTATTTAACATTATTTCATAAGTTCTTATCTATGCCACCGTATAGTAACCATCTAAAGATATTCGTCTAGAGTTAAAAGACATGAAATGCTCATAGATCATTTGGAAAAACTTCGAAGTCTAAGAAAACTAGACATATTGCTTGTTTTTTAAGTTTCTTACTGATCTTATATAGTGTAAAATCTTTATGAGATATAAAAAAAGTGTCAGATATAATACAGAATTTGTTCAAATTGTTTAACTAACTTCTTTAATAATATTTACTATTATTTCTGTTTTAGAAATTGTTTTAAAAATGTTTTATACCATTTTATATATTATATTTTGAGATATAAATCATTTAATTTCTTTTTAGACCATTCCTAAACTGCAAATGGCAAAAAGTAACTATTTTTTTGAGCTGCAGTGTATGCTGGAGACAACACACTGTGCGGCTGCAGCTGTGGCACAGTGGGGCAAGTCTACAGAGACGGACGGATTAAGCGCGGCTGCTCGCATTTTATGGGGCAACTCATTAGAAGCGATACTAACTATAACAACAATTTAATGTGCAATGCATGAGTATGTGTGTGTGTGTGTCTCTCTGTATGTGTGTGTACAGTGGGTAATTATTTTTGTCAAGCGCTTAAGACAACAACAACAAAAAAACCAATCACAACTTTTGATGATTTTTTTATTTTTTTTTTTTTCTTCTGTTTTTTTTTCTTCTACTTTTATTATCGAAAGTCACAAATTCCATGAGAAAGAGAGACAGACACAGTGGGAGAGACAAACTGAGGATCATAATAAAACTAGTTCACTTTATATGGCGCATATTGCGCTGCTGTTCTAACCTCATTTATAACTAAAACTCTATTAAAAAAAAAAAAAAAAGAAAACAAATTTTTGTTTTTTTGCCGCAGCCGACGGCAAAGTGAAAAATTTAATTTTTTTTTAATTTTTTATGCAAATCTTTCGCTTTTACTTACAATTTGTGTTCCTCTTGTGTTTTTCAGCTTTTTCTTATTTTTCTTTTTGATTTCTTGTGTTTTTCTTTTGAATTTCAACAATTTTCTTTATTGTTTTGTTTTTCTTTTTTATCACCAAAAAAATTGCAATTTTCTGCTGCACATATTTTGTTTTGTTTTCTGTTTTGTTTTATGTTTGTTTTTTGTTTTTAAATTGAGCAAAATGTTTTTTTTTTAACCGTTTTTTTATAAATTTTGCATTACGCGACGGCAAACGCGAAGGCGACGACGTGCACGTTCAAGTCTCACGCAGCAAACTGCGAGACACAAAGTGAGAGAGAAGCGCGCGGTAACTGTTATTGTTGTGCGACAGCGACGGCGGCGGCGGGGTGACTGTGTGTGACAGTGACTGCGACTGCGACTGTGACTGTGACTGTGTGTTTCGGTGACTGTGAAGCAGTTGAGAGAGACGCAGCAGCGGAGGCAGCAGCAGAAGAGATCCACTCCTTCGAAAGTCGTGGGTGACACTGATTGTCGTGCCGCTGCGAGCAGAAAAAATGTAACGACGGCGACGACGACAAATGCGACAGCAGCGACAGCGACAGCGGAGACACAAGCAGAGGCAGCAGAGGCAGCGCACACACAGACAAAACGACACAACGACGACGACGACGACGCACGAGCAGCGGCACGAACACGTACGAAGGCGCAGGCACACACGCACACATACGCACAAGCCGCAGCGGGGTGGGTGACACTTTGCTCTCAGCAGCAGCAACAGCAGCGGCAGCAAGAGAGGCGCAGAGAAGAGCGACGGCAGCGAGCAGCGACGAGCAGCAGCAGCAGCAGCAGCGGCAGCAGACACGCAGCAGCGGACAAGTTCAACGTAACTGCCCCACAATTGTCTACCTGAAGCGCAGCGCCGCAGCCAGTCAACGAGCGAGTGAGCGCGTGTGTGTGTGAGAGCATGAGAGTATGAGAGAGAGCGTGTGGCTGCGCTATTGGAATTGGCCTGCAGTTGTGTGCGTGTGTGTGTGTATGTGTGTTGTTGCTGCTTGTTTAGCCTGTGTCACATTGTCGTCGTTGGGTCAGCACACACACACACGCACACAGAGGCACAGAGCTGTGTGCGATGGCACAACTGGCAAGTGTGTCGCAGTCTCAGTCGCACTCGCAGCGCGCCAGCCGAGCAGTCGGCAAAGCAGTGCAGCGCAAAGAGAGCGAGCAATACGAAGCGGCGCTCTTTGCTGTTTGTTGCTCTCTCTGCATGCTACGCTCGCTCTCTGTGATACGTTCTCTCTCTCTCTCTGTTTTATGCGCTCTCCTAAGTAAATGTATGTGTGTGTGTGTGCCTGCATATTTATATTAATTGCATTTGCCATAACGGTAGCTGCCCGGCCGCACTTAAGCTTTAAGCTGTCGCCGTCGCCCCCGCCCTCGCCTCGTCGCTTAAGAGCGCACGCGGTCAGCCGCTGCCCGCGTGGGCGTTGGCGTTGTCGTCGCACACGCACACGCACACGCACGTATACGACATATACCACAAACGACACGAATGGTGGCCGAGGCGTGTGTGAGAGAGCAGTCGAGCAGGCGACAATTTTCGGCGGGGGCCTATTGCCGGCTCGCTTGCACATTGTCGTCTGAGTGGACGACGACGATGAGAGTGGTTGACATGCGACGTATTTGTGTTTGCTGGCCGAGCGACACACGCACACACACACACACGCACACGTACAGCGCACGCAACTTGCACGCCTGCTCTCTCGCTCAGTCTCTCTCTGTGCATGTGTGTGTGTGCGGCCACAGCGTAGTGTCATTTGTTCGCCAACCAAACTGTGCGCTCTCTCGCCAGTGTGCGCCGCGCTCTCGCCGCTCTCAGGGGGCCAAGCTGTGTGTGTGTGTGTGTGTGTGTCGTGCCATTAGCCAGTCCGCGCGTGTGTGCGAGTGAAATAGCAGATGGCCAAGCCAATTCGTCGTTCGTTGTGTCGTTGTTGCCGTCGCCGCCGCCGGCAGCGACGTTGACGCAGGCAGCGCTGTTGCCGTAGCTTACTTGAAATTGCTGTCGTTTTGTCTTCGTCTCATTATGGGGCTGGCGCTGCTCGACGTTGCTGCTGCTTGTTGTTGTCGCCTTCGCCTCGTCGTTGTTTTTGTTGCTTTTCGTTTTTTTTTTTTGCTCGTTCTTTTTAAAATTTTTGTCATTTGATGTCTTGTCCACTGTGCTGAGGCGACGACGACGACGGCGGCAGCAGCAGCAACAGCAGTGGCAGTGGCAGCAGCGACGTCAACTGCGCCGTCTGAGCGTGTGTGTGTGTCCGTCTCTTTTCAGTAAACACCAATGGAATGGCCTGCCTGTGCCACTGTGTGTGTGTGTGTGAGTGTCGCTCGCTGTGTACGTGTGTGTTGTGTGTGTGTGAGCACACCTCTCGCTAGCGACGACGACGACGACGACGACGTCTCTGCTTTACTGGCTATGCGATTGCGCCACAAATTTCTGTGTGTCTGTGTCTGTGTGTGTGTGTGTGTGTGTGTGTGTCACACGAAGCGACACTTTAACATGGGGGCGATTTTTCCTGTCTCCCTCTGCACCAATAGTAAACGAGCACACACACACACACACACACAGCAAGTCTGGTGACAAAGGCCGCACCCGATGCCGTCGCTGTCGTCGTCGCCAACGCAGCAGCAGCAGCTCCTTCTGCTGCCGCCCTTCCTCCCCCTCCTCCTCCCGCTCTGCTGCTTCTGCATTTGATTTGCTTTCGTTTTTTTTTCCTACGCTCTGCATGTATAAGACGTGATTGTAGTAGTATATGGCTGCCTATGTATAAGACTGTCTGTGTGTGTGTGGCTCTGCAGGCGATGTCCTTTTGCTGCCTGCATTAACATGCACGTACATGCACAGGTATGTGTATATGTATGTATACAGTGTGCCCAGCTCTATATATAATGTACTATACTGAGCTTATGTAATCAATCGAGACTTCTGCTTCTTCCTCTTCTTCTTCTTATACAGCTGTCCAGCAGCAGCAGCAGCGGCAGCAGCAGCAGAGGCAGAGGCAGCAGCAGCTCAAGAGGGACCTCACCCGCACTAATTGGCAACAAAGTGAGGTTAGAGACGACAACAACACTTGCAACATCTTGAAGGACTCGTGCAATCTTTAAGATCTCTTTAAATTCTCATTTATAGCGGGAGATAACTTTAATGCGAATTAGTTTCAGCTTGAAACCAGCTAAATTTATATACAATTTAGCCATTTTGTATATACAAACTAGAGATAACTTTAATTTTGCTTGAAACCAGCTAAGTTTATATACAATATAGCCATTTTGTATATACAAACTTTAATTTGGCTTGAAACAAGCTAAAACCAGCTAAGTTTGTATACAAAATAAAAATGGTCGGCACATTTCTTCACACCTTCTCCACACACATTATTGCGTTTATTTTCGGATTTGTATACAGAAAACTTAAGATTATCATACGAAAAAAATACATGAAGTTTTGTTGGGATTTATATAGGAAACTTTCCAGGGGAAATTTGTAGTTTTTTATTGTTTTCACTAAGATATGCGTATAGGGAATATATTATTATGCGTTCAATAATCATATAGACTTAGTAAACTGTGACAAAGTGATAGATTTCCTATGGGAACTGTAAAGATGTTGAAGTTTTGACCAAACTAGGTGTATTTCAAAGGGTTTTTAGGTTTTTTCAAATATTTTTACTTGTAATATCATTGGATAATACTTAAGTTTAAATTATAGGAATAGTTTTTCGATAGTAAATGTAAGAAAAAATGAATATTTATTTAAATAATTTTAAATTCTAAAGAAAAATATTTATAATAAAAAATACAACTATTTTATATTCTATATATGAAAATAGAGCTATATTTTAAAGAAAACTAGCCACAAATATCTTAAAAAACTGAAAACTATTTAAAAACTATCATATTATAACACCTATCCATTCCTCTAAATACCCATGCACTACCTTGAGCATAATGCGAATCGTATACCATATAAGTAATACTCAACCCACCCGCACTTAGCACATAATATACACATCCATCGAAACGAAAAACACAACATGATGTTTAGCTATTTTTTCTTCGAGATTTTTTTTATTACGCAAAAGAGTATTAAAAATGATGTTCTATAGATGAGTAAATCGCGCAAAATGAAATTATTATGGCAAGGGAGATCTATAAAAATACCAAAAATATTTGGTAAACACGCTAAATGCGTACAGAGGGGGTACTCATAACTTAGGATTAATGTAAATACAATGTTTAATTTTTTTCTTTTCTAGCTATAAATTAGCGGGTTGTATGAGCACTACGAGCTGTCAATTAGCTCTAAGGTTGGAAACATTCTAGAAACTTGAGTGGAATAAGCTATGAGTTGGGAAATAATATATTATACAGTTTATATGGTTTTCTAAATTCAGAAAAATCAGAAATATCTAAGAAAATCTCGAATCTCGTTAGTTGACTTTGGTTTGACAGGGAAAGGGGAAGGGGAGGGGGACTGGGACAATCAAAAGGTCGTCAAGTGATACAGAATATCTAACAATGATCTCGAGCATACTGACTCTATAAGAGGTGTGCTTTATTATCATTATCATTAGGGTGTATTTTTTTCTTTTTTTTAGGGGGATTTTTCTTTGCTCTGCAGTCAACACTTTCCTTTTGATTCCTTTCACTTCATTTATGGGGTTTAGCTGCCCCACTCACTCTCTCACTCTTTCTTTCTCTCTTTAACACTTTCTTTCTCTCTCTTTCCCTCTCTTTCTCTCTGCTTTCATTAATCAAAAATTGCCTTTATTCAGCTTGGAGATAAATAATTGCTATCTTATTATGCCGATTGTCGTTGCTGTCGCCGCCGCCGTCGCCGTCGTCGTCGCCGTCGTCCCACTGTACCCTTGGTCACACTGTGCCCAACGCGCACCGTGTCCAAGTTCTTTATAAACCCGACACGGCGCCCTTTGTGAAGGCACTGCACGAATCGAAATCGAAATCGAAATCGATCAATCATTTTTCACACTCGGCCCTAGAGAGAGCGCGTCAAGTGTGTGTGTGCGAGAGAGAGAGAGATAGAGAGAGACCCTGCCGGGTGTACGTACTCCCCTAGCATGGCCCATGAAATCAGTTCTCGTGTCCGAGGCCCAGCCCCAGCCTCAGCCTCAACCTCAGATCTCGTACTTGACTTTCGTGTCAATAAATCGTTTTGAGTTCAGTTTTTTTTTTTTTTTTTTTTAAATACAATTTACGCCGACACAAATGATATTAAAAATCCATTAATAATCTCAAAGTCCGCATCGATTACGTCTGATTCTTTACCCCAAGAGCCTAACCCGAGAGAGAGAGAGAGCGAGAGAGGGAGCGAGAGCGAGAGAGACGGCCCTGGGAATCGGCGAGTCGGGCAGACAAAGGCGTCACAACATCTCACATTTAATTACATTTTCAGATCACTCGCTCTATCCATAAAGAATCCGCCCGACACGCCCACAGCAGTCGGCTATATATACGTTATATTTATGATATTTCAACTTGGATAATCCACTGGGTTCATTCTTGGGCTCAATAATACGTTTGGAAGTTGTAGAAGTGGATGGCTAGATATTGTGGGTTTATGTGTAGTTATGCAGTTTACTAAAGTTTGGATAGGTTTTTTTTATCAGTTTTATATGGCTTCAGATATTATAGTAAGCTTCTGGCATATGGTTCTTTTTCGGATTTTAGTTAGTATAGACAAGTTTAAATGGTCTGAGTGAGATAAGTGAAAAAGCTTAAAGTATACTTAAGATTAAACAAGTTTTTCAAAAATATATTATAATACAATATATATATATGCTCATATCATAGAGTTTTTCTCAAAGAGTCTTGTTTTTGTATTCTAACTCATACTTTTTACTTTACTTGGGTACATTTATTATAACATCTATTGCAAAAACAGTTTTTACAATTTAATAAATTGAGAAAATTAAATAAAATCTTGAAAATCCTGGTACAATAATGAAACAATATTATTGATATTTTAAATAAATTATAAGTTATGAATTATATCTAATTGTACCTATTGTACCAATTCTAACCAATATGCGTATATTTTCTTGATACTTTATTTATTGATGTTTTACAGAAATAATGAGTAAAGAATTGTATCTAATTGTACCTATGTACCTATTCATATAATGTATTATATATTTATTTAATAATATAATAACTAGTACATATAGTACTCTACATTAAATTCATATCTTTTAGAATCCGAAAAAACACCTTCGATTACCCAAAAAGCGCAGAAGACCTTCTTAAATTTGTACCATATATTTTTTTGGTTTTTTTTCCTGATACAGACGGGAGCGCAGCAGATTAAAGAGTTGTTTCACTTCGCAGTAGCTTGAGACGGTGCTGCATCAATGTCAAGCTCAGCTGTGGCAACAGGAGCGCGGTACCAGGGCGCAGTACAAGGGAGCAGTACCAGGACGCGTACCAGGGAGCAGGCAGCAGTACCAGAAGCGAAGGCAGTGCCGAAACTGAGGCCATAATCCAAAATGGAAGAGATATTTGTTTACACGGATATATGTGCTGGGGTACAGTTGGGTACAATGCGCGCAGGGGGAGGGGTACAGTGCGTTGCGGTTGGGTACGGCAGCGGGTACGGTTTGGGTACGGTTACGCGTCGAGTGGGTGGTTTGGGTGCTTGCATTGCTCGCTGGGTCACGGCATGGCATGCAGGCGTATGGATATGGATATGAATAATGTGCGTTAGTGTAAGTACACTCACACACACACACACACACACACTCACACACTCATGTACTGTGGTGATGGTGGTGCAATTATCGCTCGCAGCGCCCTTCAAAAATTTCTCAATGAATGCGTGAAATCTGCGCAAGGGATCGGGTTGAGGTTGCGTTGGGTTGGATTGGATTGGATTGGGCTGGGTTGGCCTGGGTTGGGTTTGGGTTGCGTTGAGGTGCGGTGCGGTGCGGTGAGGTTAGGTTGAGGCGGTTCGCGTTCGCGTTCGCGTTCGGTTATTGCACAATTCGCTCAGGTAGAGACCCGCGTATGTAGTATGTGTATCTGCTGCTAGTTTCCATTGTTTGTTACCCTTCACCCCCCTCAGGTCTCACCCGTCTCTTCTCTCGCGTCTCTCGCGTCTGGTTGCCATGAGGAATATGGCACATAATGTGCCCAATAATTAAGTGAAAGGGTTACAATAGCTTCATGAGAACTTTGCTCAAGAACGGGTGATAAAATTTGCCCGAAAAGGGTTTCTCTCCCTCTCTCTCTCCCTCTCACTCAAACATGTCGTCTGAATTTCATAATGGCCGCCGCCGCCTCATAAACAGTTTATTACAGCCAGACCAGACCAGACCAGGACCCAGGACCATACACGCTCTCGGACTCTGGCAGGATTGTCAGGAGCTGCGAGTTCAATGAAGGATGCCGCCTGTAGGATTCCCCGTTCAACCCGTTGACGCGGGGCAGGACGCGAACTCAATTAAGGAAGCTCAATAAAAACGCGAGTATAATAAAAACAGCGAGAAAGAGAGACAAAGATAAAGAAAGAGAGAGAGAGCTATACAGGTACTTAGCGATGGTACTGCAAGAAAGATATCTTAATTATACCATATAATCGACGGTAAAACTCAATGAAATATAATGTAGAAACGACAGTCTGTAGTTCTCTGGCTTTCTTAATGAAGTACAGACTGCAGAGCAGCCTTCTGCTTAGTTTCAGATGATATGATATAGGGGAACCCAAAAAAAAAGATACAAAATAAAATATACTATATTAGTTAGAAATAAAGATATACCCCAGTAGAAATTTACAAATATGTTAAAAAGGTATCATAGAAAGTGCTTAAAAATTATTATAATAGATAAAAGAGCTAAATATAAATTTTTTATAGATCTGTAAAACGATTTATAATGATTAAGAATGATATAATTGGTCAAAAATAAACGTATTCTGCAATATAATGCAAGAATACAGAAATCTGCTCAGTTTCAGCTTGTTTAGTGATAAATAAAAGATATAAATAAATAAATATATATTATATAAAAAAAAAAAAAAATATAAGAGTATTTAGCAAAGTTGTAAAGTTTCTAAAGGCAAGTCAAAGAACATGCTAGAAGAATATAGAAAAAAAATAAAACTATGTCTATAGATGATTAGAAAATGCAATTAGCTCGAAGTAATATCTCTAAATAAAATGCCTTATAGAGATAAGCTATGAAAACTGCAGTTAAATGAAATTCAATTAAATCATTTAAGATACGTAATAGTTAGAAGACATGGGGGGAAAGAGAGACCCATAGAATTGATCCATTTAAGCGAAAGATACACCATAACCCATATACCATATGCTATATACCATATACCATCTATCTACTCTCTCTCTCTCTCTCTCTCGCGCGCGATCTCTCGCTTTGTGTGTGGGTGGGCTGGCATTGTTTTGGTCTCTATGCGGAAATGGAAATGGGATCTTAAGGCCCTCAGAGTGTGCCACATACCATCTGCAATCACATTGGACCACATTGAATAACCGAATGCGAATAGCGATTTGATCTGAATAGAAAGACAGAGAGAGAGAGAGAGAGAGAGAGAGAGAGAGAGAGAGGGAGAGAAAGGCGCGCGAGCACAAAGCGAAATAATCCGCAGACTCAGTTACAGATACAGCTAGAAATACATCTATAGCTAGAGTTACAGATACATTTACAGAGATACCTTCATATTTTTTTTTTTCAAAACAAAAATATGATTATTATTATTATTATTATTGTCCATTGTTATTTGCTCTCGTTTGCTCTCTGCCCGCTGCCCGCTGCCATTGTCCGTCTGTCCGTCTGTCTGCCTGTCAGTTGTAATTATGGCGTAATTGCGCATTGTTACCACTGCTAATCCTTGAGAGCACCATCTCCCTTCACTCTCCATCCTCCACTCTTCACTCTCGATCTTCATCTAGATCTCCATCTTTGGTTACGAAACCGAAGGTGCCGCTTCTAAGCCCAAAGAGAGAGAGGAAGGGAGGGAGAGACCACACCCAATCGTCACTTGATATTCCATCTGCGATTCGCATTTAAGTTCTGACTTCAACCATACCGAATATACCATACCTTACAACGACTTTTAATGCTCTTAACTTCTTCAAAAATCATCAGATTCTCTTGGGGAAAAACGTTTGCTTCTTGGATTGACTTCTAGTTTGATTCTGCATTAAAATATTATGAATCTAAGAGATTCAAAAATTTAGGCCTTTTGCATGTTCCTGCCTGGCCAATCTACTTCCTTGTCAGGACCCTACCAAGACATCCAGTACTCCTAACTTCCTTATTAATCACCAGATTTCCTTGAGGAATGACTTTATCTTAATGGATTGACTTCTGGATTGGTTCTGCATCAAAATATTATGAATCTAAGACATTCAAAATTTTGGGACTTTCCATGCTGTCGCCAGGCTGGGCTACCCCTTGGTTAGGACCCTACCAGTACTTCCAATACGTTAAACTTCCTTAAACATCGTCAGATTCTCTTCTGGGATGGCATTTTCTTCATGAATCGACCTCTAGATTGATTCTTCATCAAAATATTCTAAATCTAAGACATTCAAAAATTTAGACCTTTCCATGCTGCTGCCTAACTAGGCTACCCCCTGGTTAGGACCCTACCTAGACATCCAGTACTGCTAACTACCTTAAAAAACATCAAATTCTCGTGTGGTAAGGATTTTCCTTTTGTACCCCCAAGAGAACCATCTAGAACTGTGCCAAAACTCAAGTACGATATGATTATTTATTTTTATGATTTGTCGAACTTGAAAACGAATTGATACAGTCTCTCTCTGTCTCTCTCTCTCTCTCTGCTGTGAAGCATCATCGATTCAATCGATGTGTAGTATCTTGATATATGTATGAATGTTTGATATACTGTTGATTATGGGCACTTAGCGAGGCTTGACTGTGGCTTTTACTCACAACAAGTGCGCTTCAGCGAGTGACTCGACCCGACTCTGCCCGACTACCCCAACCGAAAGCGAACTGTGCGAATTCTCTGCATATCACAGCGTCCTTCATTTTGAATTACACAGAGAGAGAGAGAGGGGGAGAGGGAGGGGGAGAGGGAGGGGGAGAGGGAGATATGAGTGTGCAGATGTGCGAGAGCACATGCTGTGTGGACTGGGTTAACAACTGTGCGAGTGTGCGAGTGTGTGTGTGTGCGAGTGTGTGTGTGTGCCACCACTTCAGTTCACCCCTAAAAATACAAAACGTTCATCTTGTGGTTCTCGACAGATCTCTAGCTGGAGAGTGGGAGCAGGGGGGGGAGCAGCGACGGGGGATGTGCATCTCCATGTCGCGGTGCATAATTAAAAACTGTAAACCACACAAATAATCCCTGGATAGTAGCACACACACTCACACAAGAGAGAGAGAGAGAGAGACAACAAGGACAGCAGCAACACGTAGTAGTAGCATCATCCACATCAAGGTTTCAGAGGGTTGTTCCCTCATTAGAAAACCCACGATCTATGCCATATATAGCCTCATCTCTATAGATATACCATATGCATCCTTAGCTTGGTAACTTTGTTGGGGGTGCAACCTCTAATGTCCTCTAATAGTTTTCAGCCCCGACCTATGTATGAGCAATTATTTTACCCACTCTCCCACTCTCTCTCTCTCTCTCTCTCTCTCGGTCTTACTTTCGGTGTAGAAACCTACCCCAAATACTGCATAATTATTACTGCCTTGATGTGTGGTCTGCGTCTCCCCCTATACCATCTAATGTGCTCTATATAGCTGTGTCTCTGTGTGTGTGTGTGTGCCTGGTAAATCAAATCAAATCCACTTCGAGGGTTTCAAATCTCTGTTGTCATTATAAAAAAAAAAAAAAAACAGAAAATGGAGTTTTCCGCATTAGATAAGGGAAATTTTAAATGGAAAGAGTTTAATATCATTATGGATGTGTTATATATATATTTTTATTATATATGATTATAGAAAGCCAGTTTTTTATAGGCACAGCAAAGAAATCCACAAAAGAATGTCTAAAAAGTTGGGAAATTTAATAAAATTGTAAATATTATGATAAAAAAAAGAGAAAGAATTAGAAAAGTATTTAAAAATGATAATTATGATATAATTATATAAAACAGTAGGGATAGCTTTAAAAGTGAGTTTAAATAAGAAAAATAAACCTAGAGACTTGAAATTTTTAAATGATGCCTGAAAAAAAACAATAAAATATTAAGCAAGACACCATTGAAAAAAAATTATAATATAATATTTATAATATATTTAAAAAAAAAAATATTATTTTTATATAATATAAAAATATATTTACAACAAAATGAAAATACATATAACTGCAAAATTGAATTAAATAAAACAAAACTAAAAGAAAATATATAAAAATACATTAGTTATTCATTTAGTAAATTTTATAGATATTATGCACAGAGATTTTAAAATACTAAGATAAATATATATATGAAATGAAATGTAGCATTTGCTTTGCTAAATGGAAACTTAAACAACAAAATCATATGGCATAAAAATCGCTTGATTTGCGCCCAAGTTATGATAGTCTGTCAAATTGTTCTATGGATGAGTTGGATGAGATGGGAGAGAGCAGGGAGCAAAGAGCAGGGAGTCCGCGCTGTAGTCTTCATTAGAAGCGCAGAACATAAGCTAATTCAAATGAGACGAGATGGCGGCAGTTAAATGTGCATAGCAGGGCGGGAAGGGGCAGAGAAAGAGGGGGAGAGAAAGAGGGAGAGACAGAAAAGGGGGAAGAGTGGGTGTGGCAGAGTCACTGGGGGTAACGACAAGAAAAAGTATTAAAATTTGTAAGCGAATTCATGAAAATTTCCTTCTGGGAATTCATTAGCATGGCCGGCGGGGCAAGAGAGGGGGGAGAAAGAGAGGGGGAAAGGGAGGGAGGGCAAAGAGAAGAGACAACAAGCGACACAGGAGACAAGAGATGAGAGATGCGAGGACAACAAAAAGGGGTTACGGCTTGTTTCTATTATGTTATTCTATGACCGTTGCGTGGCATCCCCCGCTAACCCCCCTCTGCAGCTACGCCACTGCTTGCTGTGTATCTAATTTGGGCATATTATGAATTTAACCCTTTTTCGTGTTTGTCGGATATTTAAACAACTGTTTGCACAAAAGTTTAGCCCCCCCTTAAAAGAAGAGGTCGCAGCAACGTTCATAATTTCGGTAACCCCCCTACCCCATCTACGCGAAATTGATTCCATCTAATGCGTATGCTTCAGCCTGCCCCCCCCTTCTGCTGCTACGCCACTGCCTCCTGCCTTGCTGAGACGCTGCCTGTGTCTGCCGCAGTCTGGCAACGTGTTTGTGTCTGCCTGAAAGTGAACTTTGCTCTGTGGCAACCCTACCCCTTGTACCGCCTCTGCTCGCCTACGCCCCTGCCTGCCTGCCTTGCTGGGGAGGCTGGCCTCCGCACATTAATGGGCGACCCATTACCGTGGGGTATTCCAGCGATGTTTTCATTTACTTTTCGGCAAACTTTGCTCTCTTTCTCTCTCCCTCTCTCTCTCTGTCTTTGTTCTGCGTTGGAGATTCTTACGGTTTTCTTCTTTCAAGTGAACACTCCGTCGATTCTCTGGCGGAACTTGTGACTGCCACAGCGACTGCTAATGATGCCCTTTTCCAGCAATTTAATTGTTAAACAATGGAAACGCTTTTGATTACAAGAAAAACAACAACAACAACAGCAAAAAGGGGGTACTCCAGCATCTTGGGGGCATTGTTTTGCTTACGCACAGCCCTTTTCCTCCCCTTCCCTCCCCCTTTATGTTTATTAATTTTTACCTGAGGTTATCTATTTGTCGCGCCAGCAGCAGCAGCTTCCTTTGGCTTGTTTAGCCCTTTTTTTTTGGCTTTTTCTCTGGGGGTTGCAAAAGTTTTGGCTTGTTTTTTTCTTCTTTTTTTTTACTGCTGCGTCGTAAAAATTCTCCTTCTCGTTGTTGTTTTTGTTGCTGTGCCGCAATTTTCATGCTCATTAAATAATTTCAGCGCATGAAAGTTTTCCTCCACTGCCCCCCTCCCCCTTTCTCTCACCGCCCCTGGCTCTGCAGCAGCTGCAGATGTCCAGGCAGCAGCAGAAGACATCGTCGTCGTCGTCGTCGTCGTTGAAAAGTTTTTATTGAAAGTTGTAATTTAAATTTATTAGGTTTCACATTTTAATTAATGCGCACTTCTTACCTCTTGCCCTCTTCCTCTCTCTTACTGCCTCTTCCTCTCACTCACTCTCTTCTTCTATCTCTGTCTTTCTGCCTTGGCATATCGTAAATATTGGCACCCAAGCCACAACTTCCGCTCATTCAACTGCAACGTAATGTGAGACCTGCTAAATTTGTCTCTCTCTTTCCCCCACTGTCTCTCTCCCTCTCTCTCTCTCTCTCCCTCTGAAGAAGTCCCTTCCCCTGCTTCCAATCTGCTTAGCATTATGACAGATATATGTCAGTAGGAGCCAAAGTTTTAATTGGTTTCAGTGAGGGTGCCGATTAATTTTATTATTGATTAAAATTTCTACAAGTTTAAAATGAAAATTTGTTTAGAACTCTATAGACTAGTCAGACTACTGTTCGATCTTGAACTCAAGCTAATTTTCATCTGATTTTCTACAAAATTTCAGCTATTTCTGAGTTAAAACTTAGCAAACAATTAAAAACGACATAAGGCTCAGTTTGACTGTATAGGACCATGATAGATCATAGCTTATACAATAAATTAGTTTGTCATGTATTAATAAATCATTCAAATCGAGATAAATATCGTACACAACAAAAATAAGCTCTAGCAAGCCTTACAAAAAACCATTTACTATTCGTAATTTATGAATTTTGGAGGCGTTAGAAGGCGTGGCTTAAATATAATGCTTAGTTGAAGAAACTCAAAGAACTACGAATATTATTACAAAATTTGATGGCTCTAGCTCTTATAGAGTCTGAGATCTGAGCGTTCAAACAGACAATTTAAGTTCCTCACAGACCTAGCTACAACTTCAATAGGAATCTTGATTAATCTTCATCCTTATGTCTATATAACAACATATTTACGTATAATTATGGACACTTGTGTGTACCTTGCACTTATGTTAATTGAATTCTAACTACGTTCTCCCCCTCTCCCTCTTTCCCTCTCTCTCTCCCCCGGTTGTTCCCTTGTTTGTCAAGTCAGCGGAAAATTCGCGGAGACAGAGACGGAGCTATCGATGTGATTAACCGAATTACGCTGACAAGGTGGAAACGAAAAAAAAAAAAAAAAAAAAAAAGCTGTGGAAAGCGCGAAAAACGGCACGAGTATTTATTAATACAAATTAAGATGTTATCGTCTTAAATTGAATTGCAGACGCGGGTCCCCCCCCTCCCTCGCCTTCTACTACTGCCATGGGCAATTCCCCATACCGTATCGTACACCACCTACCCCCCGGGGGAGAGAAAAAAAAATGAGCAGCTTAATGTAGTCAAGGCGCATAAGGGACGCGACTTTTGGTTGGACGCGAAAACAGACGCAACAGAGAAAAAAAACAAAAACAAAATACGAAGAAGCTTGTTGAAGGTGAAGAAAAGTACTTGACTAGTGGATACCCTGTACAGGAATTAATGTGACTTAAATTATAAACATTAAAGATATTAACTATATTTTTGGATTTTTTATTAGGTATTTTCCTGTATGTACTACAACATTGTTTATTTTTGCATGGGTATCTTAAATTTTAGTCTTACTTCAAACTTTCATTATCTTATCTTAAGGTTTGTAGATGAAATAATATGGAATTGAGAGCGTTGTGGGGAACTTAAAGTCGTTTCCATGCATAATTCTCATCTAAATCTTTCTTGTTAAGAGCATACTAAGGTTTCAGTCCAAAATTTCCATCTTTAGTGCCATTTTAAAACAGATTTTCATAGGTTTTTTTGGTCTCATAGATAGTATAGTTAGGATTGTTAGATAGTCAGGCAGTTGAAGACGCTAGAAACATATTTCTCACTTCGCAAAACCTTCTCAAACAAATTCTTAAGTTTCTCTCAGGCGCTCAATCATACATCTGACAACTACAGGGTATCTCCAGGACCCCCCTCAGTACCCACGTAGAAGGCAGCTCGCTTGAATTCCCCAACGAAAGGCGAAGAAAGGAGATGGGAAAGCAACGAAACAGAAAGAATTGTAATGCGAACACAAAAGTTCACAAATTAGCAAATTTGAGAATCTCGGTGGAAGGTAGCGTGAAGGCAAAGAAGCAAAAGACGAAGAGGGGGAGAGAAGGGGACAGAAATAAAAAGCACAGCGAAACAGCGCACAAAACAAACAAAACACAAATAAGAGCAAAGGGCAACAGACAACATAAAGAGACTCCAAGGGGAGAAGGCAGAGTGGGAGAAGGCGTGGGAGAAAATGAGACAAAGAATGTGAAGAGAAGCGAAGGGGGAAGGAGAGAGGAGACGGAGAAGGACATGCAAAAGGCGCGCACAAATACAAATGTTTTCGCTCGTGTGGAATAGAAATAAAAAGATGAAGAAGAAGCAGAAGGAGGACAAGGAGAAGGAGAAGCAGCGCAATGAAATGAAAGACGCGAAAGAAATGAAAACGTCGTCGCATCCGTCGTCGTGTCACTGGGGTGGCCACTGGGCAGGACACGGGGGAGGCGGTAAGAGACCCCAAAAGTAGCTAACAAAAAAAGCGAAGAGTGTAGAGAAGAGGGGAGGCAGAGAGAGAGAGAGAGAGAGAGAGAGAGAGAGGAAAAACAGAGGGGGAAAAGCAGCGGCAGCAATAATAAACAATTGTGTGCGATGTGGAAATCCGCGATTGTAATCCGCAATTTTTACGGCTTTTGTTGCCGCTTTCCGCCAACCTCCACTCCATCCCCTTCGGTCTCCCACAAACCCCCCGATCTGCCACAGCCTACCCCACCTCTCTGCCTGTCCCCCCCCCTTAACGTCACCATTCAAGCGAGTCCCGGCTATCGGCAACACCATCTTTATTTCATTTTTGAAAACAATCGCAGAGCAATCTGCCAGGACAAAACAAGGATAACAAGGATAACAGGGACAACAACAGGCACAATGACAACAAAAGTAACGGCAATAATACCGCAAAACAGTTGACTGACTAAGTGACTGCGGGTAGTCAACCAGGATGAGGCATAGATGGACTACCAATTGGAGGCGTGGAATGGGAGTGAGAGAGAAGGGAGTGGGAACTGAGTTCGAACTGTAACTGTAGAAGGAGTTGGAGGCGGATTCAAAGCTGGAGTATGACTCGCAGCTAGTGCTGAATCTGTAACTGCAACTGGAGCTCCAGGTAGAGCCCTAGCTGCAACCATAACCCTATTAGAAAGCTTCATTCATTCATTAGTCGACCGGGATGAGGCATAGATGGACAGCTCATTGAAGACATGGAGTGGGAGTGATAGTTGAAGTCGGTTAGTCCGAATTAGAACTGTAGCTGCAGAAGGAGTTGGAGGCGTATTTAAGGCTCGGGTAGGAATCGCAGCTAGTGCTGAATCCGTAGCTGCAGCTGGAGCTCCAGGTAGAGCCCTAGCTGCTACCATAACCCTATCAGGAAACTTTATCTACTTTGCTTTGCTTGCTCTCGGGCAACTGCAACAATGCATCATTGTCTAGGCTTGTCTGGAAGATCGACTGTCGCTCATGCTGTACCCCTTCAATTCCTCTCCAACTCCCCCCTCTATGCATGCTCCAATCAACTGTGATTCGAGCCGTAATCAGTCCATCATCGCATTCCGTGCGAGCTTCAATTGCGATTCCAATTCCAATTCCAAAATTCCGTACACAAGGGGCTGGGCCAGGGGAGGGGCTAAAGGGGTAGGCACAGGGGTTAGGGGTGTGCCTGCAACCCTCTCTGTAATTTAACCCCATGCTCAGAATGTCATATGAGCCTGCGATGTGTGTGTGTGCGTGTGTGTGTGTAGGCACAATGTGCCGCTCGCCGTCAACCAATTGAAATGGCTCGTCAGCCCGCGGCAGTTTATCAATTGTGCAGATCCTAACTACGTAGAACTGTGAAACTAACAGGAATAATAGTTTAAGTTGTTTAAAACTTGTTAGTGAAAACTTAAATAGCTATGAATTACTATTGTGCGCTTGAGATTAACCCAAAAAAAGGCTGTATTTTTCAATTTGCAAAGGCGTGGCCAAATTTTGCATATGAGCTTTAGCTGCGTGCCATAATAAGACATATTGTCAACAAATATGATAGCCCTAGCTCTAAAGGTCTCTGAGATATAGGTGTTCATACAGACGCAGTGCCTTCTTTTGCTATACACGCACAATTCTCTAGCTTAATCTACCACAACTGTTGATAATTTCGTATATCCACACTTTCTTGGTATCTCTTTTATGATCTCTGGCGAGTTATTATAAGGATATAAGCAGGGAGGCAGCGCTCTCTCCCTCTCCCTCTCTCTCTCTCGTTTTCTCTCTCTCTCTCTCCCTTCCTCGTGCCACAGGGCGATGACAATGCTGACTGTCATTTTGCCCATTAAAATAAAGATAACATTTCCGCGTCGGGTCTCACAAGTATATTACCAGCTTGTAGTATAGGTAGGTAGTGTATAGATGTGTGTGTGTGTGTGTAGGTGTGCGTGTGTGTGTGCGTGTGTAAATGTGCGTGTTGTTAACAGTTGAATAAAAATGTGCTTTTGACACGAGAGCATCCATTGTAAGCGATACTAAATTGGTTTGTTCCTTTGCCCCAGCGAAAATGTGAACATGAATGTTGTGAATGTTGTGAATATAATCATGAATGGCTTGTTGTGAATAACAGCAATACAGCTGCTGTGCTACGCCCACACTGCATGCAGGAACATCCTCCTCCTTCCAGCCATCGCTTCCTCTCTAATCGCTACATAGATTATGCCTATAACTCTGGGGGAAAACAATGAGCCATAAATCGAAATATCTATCAGTTGGGGGATGCTGGAAAAGCAAATCTACCATATATGATAGTATTAATAATATAATATTAAATATTTCTAGACCTTCACCTAGTTAGATATTGTTTTCTTTCAGTTGCAATGCTTTAAAAAGGTATATAGTGCAGTTTTCATAGTTCTCAAATAGATTTCTCATCCCTTTATCTACTTTTATCTCTAGCTACCCCTTCGAACTCTCTTTTTTTTAATCCCAAATTGTGTAATCTTCGAACACGCGTATTTCCCAGCATAGCAACGTAATAATAATTCTGAATCGGAACAAAATGGCATCAAGGATTGCACTGGGATTGTTTATTTACGTTTTTTTCAGGAAGGTAGGGGAGTTTCAATGTGATTTGATGGCAAAACGCCATCGCGACGCGCAATGACAGCCAAAGCCTGTGTATAGAGCGGAGGACAATGAGGATCGTCGTGATTATAAAAATTGCACCCTTAAACTATTCCGAGTGTGCCGAGAGTGCCGGGTGCCGGCTCAGCAAACAAAATGTCTTCCATATTTGAAGGATACACTTCCTCCTCCATTTGTGTCTCTCCCTCCTGTTAAACGCAATGCGTCCCGCTACCCGTTGCCCCCTTCCAACACTCGAATGGGTTTATTAAATCAAAGTACACGCTGGTAGAGCATCTGCTCTGGGCATAGGTCGCGGTGTGATGTAAACAGGCGGTATATGTATTATATATATTGAAAATATTAAAGGAAATTTTTAAATAGGAAAAATTTCAAATAATGAACAGAAAAACGCATAAAAATTTAAGAATATCTTAGAGAACTTGTCGAGAAGTGAAGATTAGCTTTTCTGGGGCAAGAAATATTAAATTAAATAGGTACTATAAAAAATATACATTTAAAACTGTATGGAAATCTTGTAAAAGTAAAGAGCAATTTGCTCTTAGGCAAATAAAAACATTTTATATAGGAAACATTTTAATGAAAATAAAAAAAAAAAATAAAAAAATGAAAAAATGAAAAAAAAAGAAACTAAACATTTAGATATATCATAGAATCGTTAGAATACGAAAGATTTACAGATATATATATTATAGAAGTTCGACAATATATCTGACCAAAGACAAGCCCCTCTGTAGAGAGTGAAGTGGAGAAATTCCTGCTGTAGTGTATACACAAGTCGACTTGATTCGGCCGAATTGCGAATGCGTTCAACTCGTTTTGCATTCGCCAGTCGCAGTCGCCAGTCGCACGAGTACTCATACTAGCACTCACACTGGCACTCGCCTTCGCACTCAAGCATTTCAAATTGCGCAAGGATGGAGTGGATGGAGTGATGATGGTTGCGATAGAATTGGATGGGATGGGATGGGATGGGATGGCACATCCTGCTCAATCTGGATGCGTTGCGTTGCGTCCGGACGTGGCACCCCCAAAACCGGGGGCTGCGTTCATTGGTGAGTCAACTGCGGATTAATTAAATACTCATATACAAATTGTTGTTGGTCGTGTGGCATAAAAAGGACGTACGTAGCGTCGTCCCTGTGTGCACCCCATGTGGAATGAATAAAAACTGAGTAAGTGAGCCAGGGGAGGGGGAGAAAGAAGGTTGTGGGTTGTGCCCAATGCCATTGTTTTTTTTTATACATATATAACTCAATGCACACCAGTCGGTCAGCACAATGGACCAGAGTACTATATACATACCATACCATACCATACCATACCATATATGGCATAGTCCCTATATGCAGATGATGTGAATTCCAATTATGTGTATGATTTGCTCGCTTGGCAAATATTTGCATGCTTTTACCTTTCAGATGCAATTTCGGTCGGCTTCTTTTATGAACTAGAACTGGATATGAGTACTCATGAATACTCACTCAGACCAAAAAAAAAACCCGTGTGTACTCGCAGAGAGAAAGAGACGAGAGCTTGAGAGGAAGTCGTTGTCATTGGAGTCGATCTTGAAACCTTTATGACAATGTTTCGAATCGGGTCTCTCTCTCTCTCTCTGTCTTAACTCTCCCGGTCGTATCTAATGACATTCCGTGTCGCTGTGGTAAAAATCTTTTATAGTCGCAACTTCAGAACCAAAACCTGCAATTAGCGTTCCCCCCCTTTAATTCTTATATAGTATAGTATGGTATATATATTTGGGTACGTGCTCTAAACCAATTACAGCAAAAGACTGACACGAGTTCCACTCTCTCTCTATAGACACGATACATATAGTATTATCGTTTGGGGTCTGTGTCTGTCTGGGAATGGGGTAGGGGGAAACTTGTGGCCTTTTATTGTCCACATTAGTTGGCAGGCGACCCGTGAGCTTCGCTTTATGCTCAGATGATGATGATGATCCCATTGATAATGACGGCTCCACAGTTACACGCTTTAGGGAGTTTGAGACGCTAGGATGCTCTTTACTAGGTAGTAGCTGTCTTTATAGGGTAAAGCAGTGAAATATGGTAGAAATCTTTAGAAAATCCATATTTCTTTTTGCTTTTTGAGGTTAGAAGCCACAGATTAGAAAGAAACTTTGTAGAATATCATATTTCTGGCTCGTCTTTGGGGTTAGAAATCACAGATTACTTTCAATTAGAGCATATAGTAGAAACTTTGTAGAATATCATATATCTGACTACTTTTTGAGGTTAGAAATCACAGATTTCTTTCAATTAGAGCATATAGTAGAAACTTTGTAGAAAATCATATTTCTGACTACTTTTTGAGGTTAGAAATCGCAGACATCTTTAAATTCTAAACTTTTATAGAGCATATAGTATAAACTTTGTAGAATATTATATTTCGGAATCCTTTTTGAGGCTAAAAATCACAGATTTCTTTTAAGTTGAAGCCTATATAGATATTTCTGTTTTCGTTTTTGGAATTTATTATATCTGTCTCTATTTTTAGAAAACTTCTTTAGATATAAGAACATATAGTATAAACCTATAGAGTAACATATTTCTGCCTTCCCTTTCCGCTAAGAAACAGTAAATTTCTTTAGATTTATAAGGCACATACTAGTGCAGAAACCCTTCCCTCAGTTAGTGTATAATAAGATGTCATTCTTCTCGCATCTCGTGTATCTTTATTGCGCCTACTGCTCCAGCTCTAGAAGCATCTGATGATTATTATGGTCAAGTTTTTTTTCTTCTCTTCTTCTTTTTTCTTCTCTTTTGTCGCGGCTTTTGTCGTTGGTTTTCGACTTGATTAATTGCAGAACTGGAAGATATGTATGTATACGATATATGTATGTTTGGTAGGTAGTATGTTGTATGAGAGTTGACTTTTGTTTTGTTTGACTTTTCTTTAGATCTTCTTTGGATCTTTTGGGGCGCCTAATGCCAGCCAGGTGTGCCAGACACTCGGCTAGATCACTCACCCCCACCCCCCTACCCGCCCTCGAGTACTTCTGATCCCCAAAGTGTGTACCTTAATTATAACGCCATCTCGCGTCGCGTTGCGTCATCATTTACAATCGGAGCAAGTATTTTGAAATCAGAACATGCATCCCAGCGAGTCGATTAACACGGAGTAAACTGAGCTGAGATCTTGGGGGTGCCAAAGGAAGCGTTTATAGAGAGTTTCAGAAGTGTTAACCCTATGGTAAGTTGAAGAATACAAAATATTTCAGGAAATCTCGTAAGAAAAAGAAAATTTCGCCTTTGTATTGTGATAGATATTTTTTAGTCATTTTCTAGTATTACTTTAAACACTTTTTTTACCTATGAAATTTTAAGGAAACTTAAAAATATTATAAATAAACCAAGTTAAATATGATGATTCCTGTTATAATATAATTTCATGGTATACAAAATATATCAACAGATTTCTTTCTTTGCTCAGGCAAGAACAAATAAATCATAAAGAAAGAGACTTGGAGTTATTCTTGCGATATATCATATATAGAGTAAGGTATATATAAAATTTCAAATATTTTAACCGATAAATAGCTTGAAGATCTTAAAAATGGATAGAATCTTAAAAAAGTATAAAAATAAAGCTTCAATAATTTTTCCACATCGAAAATCACTTCTATCGCAAAGTTCCCAATTCCTACGTTTATTTTCCTCAAGATTCTCGTATACTCGTATACAAAATGTGATCCTAAGACAATTATAATTTTGGAAAAAGCAAAATAGCATAAATAAAGCGGGCGTAGAACAATAAAACAATACGAGAATCGACAATGCAAATCCCATCAACGTCGGATTAGCCCCGAAGAAGTTGAGCAGTCGAAATCAGTTCAGAAAAGGGAAATACGAAATGCGGACCACAAACGGGACCATTTGAAAAGTTCGGCAAAAGAAGGGAAAAGGGAAAGGCTAACGCCGGATTTTGTTGGATACGGATGCTTAAGATCAAGGTAAACAGACACACACACACAATGTGGACACAATGGCACAGTGTTGCGAATGAATAATTATTATAATAGGTCAAGCAGCAGCAGTACCGGCAACAGGCACCGGCAACCGGCACCGGCAGCAGGTTGAACAAAGGCGGGCGGGAATCAGGCCCAGGGATCTGCATTGATCCTGCAGAGATGCTGCTGCTGCGTAGCGCCATGCGCTAAGGCTAAGGACACAATAACAAAGCGGGTACCGGGTTAGCCGTACCGCACCGTACCGCACCGCACCGTACCGCATCCGCATATCCGTGTAGCGGGACAACAACAAAGCGAGCAGCGCAGCAGGCAAAACAAAGCCGTGAGCTGTGCAAAGCGTTAACTACACGTATCGAGCGAAAAGAGCAGCAGAAAGAGAGTGAGAGAGAGGGAGAGGGAGAGGACCCTTTCGCCTGGCCAAGTCGAGGTAGAGCCGCGCTGAGCCGGGGACTACAGTAGCCGCCGCGGCAAACAAAAGGCACAAAGGCCAAACACGACTAATTATCCTATTCACAGCGAGTGTGTGTAATTACTCTCTCGCACTGGGATTGGCGATGGCGATGGCGATGGCATTGGGTACGGCACAGGGTACTGCAGGGTACTACTGCAACTGCGGCTCTGGGAATTGCACTGACACAAACGGCACTTGCTGTGATCTGTGTCCATGATCGATACATCGTGTCCATGTCAAGCGCCTAGGCTTAGCGACACAGCAACCTGTTACACTGAGAGAAAGCAAGGGGTAAGCGGTACCCTAAAAGGAAAACTACCTTACAAGGTCTTAAAACTATTTATTTTAAAGATTTGTATTTTATATATTTTATAACATATCTAAACTTTGATTTCTCTTTAATCTTATGGGAATTTCAAGTTGTTAATTCTTTGAGTATTATTTTAAAATATTATAAATACAGATTGTTTTAGAATAATCGTTAAAGTTGGTTTTTTAAAGGTTCCCTAATGAATTCAGGCATTATACAATTTTATTTTTAAAAGATTTCCATTTCTGTGCAATTTCAGCATATTTTATCAAAGCATTCTCAAGTTATCATCATACTTCAGAGCTCTGTTTTAGAGTTTAGATTCTGTTGGACTTTCTTTTTAAAAGATCTGCAAATCTTTACAGTTTAAGCATATTTTATTATGGTATTTCCAAGATATCAAAATAAATAAGCGCAACACTAAGTTTTAAGCAATTTATCTTATAAGATCTTAATAAAGTTATTATTTTCTTTGCCTTTTTTTAGATATGCAAGCGCGTTTTACGATATTTTGTAAAATAACTCACATCATATAATATTATAATAATTTAATTTAAGAAGAAAGTAACCTACTTTCAAATTTCAAGTTATTTAAGCGAATCTATCTTATATTTAAATATTTCGATGTTCTCTTTGGACTACCTCAGGAAAAGGCATTATTAAATGTTTTTCTTTTTAATCACTGCAAAATCAGTGAACTCTGCCCAACTTTCTCTCAGTGTAGCATATCCTGCCTGCTGTTATTTTTTTGTAATTTGCTGCTGCCGCAGTAGGACCCAAAGCCAATTACCGATTTTATCTGCTGGCAACTGGTAAACGCAGCCTCATCGTTTTAGCACAGGGTACTCCCCCTACTCCTACTCCTACTCCCATTCCACACGCAGTTCGCAGTTGTTAACTGTTTGTGACAATGGCCAGAGGTCATAGGGCGCACACACTCACCCCCACACACACTCGCACACACACGCACAGGCTCAGGCACTTCAAGCAACTGTCGCGGCAACAATTTGTTGACCTGTCCATCTGTCCGTCCGTCCATCGATCCCTCTGCCTCTCGGACAGTTCATCAGGGCAACGCTTAGTCCGTCAGTCAGCCAAATGCCAGGGCAACATAAGGTAATCATCAATCAAAATCATAGCATCAAACATCAAGCCTCCGACTACACTACAACTACTACTACTACTAGCACTACCTGTCCAAATCGGAGCTAGAGCTGGAGTTCGAGTTCGATTTGAAGTCCCAAGTTCGATTCCCGATGCGAAGACAAGTTGTTGCTTGTAACATGGATTCGTTTTTTTGGGTGATCATGGGCATGATTTGAAGTCTTGAAGATGAATCGGCCGGATTGTTCGCACCCCGTCGATAAGCAGTTAATTATATTTATTCTCATCCTGTTCTCCTTCTCCCTTTCTCTTTCTCTCTCTCTCTCTCTCTCTGTTCATCTATCTTTACCTTTGGGCGTTACGTCGGCATTCGCTTTGTGCCGCATTATTTCCAAGTACGCGTGTCTAGTTGCACTTTCCAGCATTTTTATATTCGATGTTTCGGCGCCAGGAATGATTAATCAATGGCACTCAATACTCACAACATACTCACATATATTCACTCTCTCCCTCTCTCTCTCTCGCACAATGCATTGCAACAGTTAGCTGGGCATTGTCTCTAGAGGTGTGTGCGCTGTACTTGAAGGAAAACCGTATAAATCATAATTTCATTCCCAAATTGTACATCGTCAATCAACATAATGAAACACCACACCATACCATACCATACCCATACCCATACCATACCACATAGCCCAGCATCGTGCCCGAGTCCCCCAAAGTAATCTACTAGAAGTGAGCCAGCACTTTTGATCGATCAAAGACGCCTCGAGATCACGATCGTTTGCGCTCTGTCTCTCTCTCTCTCTCTCTGTCTTTGTCTCATTTCGTATATGCTGCTCTCTTAAGTCTAGAAATATCTATCTTTAGAATTTCAACTTATGATTAGAAAGATCATACCATATCTCCCTAGAGTAAAAGTCTGGAAAATTTGGACTAAAGATCACTTTATTTTCTATAAAAAGTTTCCTATATCTTTCGAAGGTTTTCAGCTCAATTCTGTTAAAATTTAAGAAATTTAAGAAAAATGAACTAGTGTACTATATGATCTACAACTTTTTCCATAAAACACACTGAAAACCCTTTATCCAAATTCTAGAAAACTTCCTTTTCCATCGAGCTATATACATAATAATACGCATAATATACCTTTTTATACATGTACCTATATATACTTGAAAATTAATCCATTTTTGTTATTGCACCATATTATTATTTTCCTTTCATAAAGGAGTTTAAGAAAAAAAAAAGTATACCATGAAAGGTTAGGGAACTTGTGCAGACACCCCTTTTAGTACGAATGGGTTATGCGAAAATATCAACCCGTCATTTCCGATGGTCTGTCTCTCTCATTAATGAAATTTTTCATTAGCATAGTAGTAGATGCTGCACACACAGGGTGGGTACCGGTGACCGGGTACCCGGCCACACCCCCTTTTTAAATGCGCTTTATTCAAATCAAATCAAAGCGATGTGAAGAAAGCTTTTGTCAAAAGAGTTCACAAATCGTAAGTAAAATATATGTATGTGAATATTACATATGTATATAAGGTATGGGAGAAGAAGTTCAGGCTACAATATGCTAGGCATCAAGTAGTATATAGCAGAGATGATAAGGTACTGCTAAGTAGAGCATGTAAAAAATGCGATTTAGTCTCTTTTTCAGAGCTCGTTTAAGCTTGAAAACCTCTAAAAAAAATCTTTTTTGACCGCATAAGGGATTGAAATTCTTTGAAGCTCCTAAAATTTTTTTAGTTATACTGCCTTTATCTCTACCCTAAGTTTCAACTATATAGATTTGATTTTCTAGAAAAGATATTTATATGATTCCTTTAATTACAATCCTTCTAGACTTCATATCAGTCGAGTCTAGCTAAAGATCTCCATAGATGGCGTTTGTGTCTTCGCTAAGGCAACAGTGTGACCCTACTCTTATGTAAGTATAAATGGTCAGCCCAGTTTCAGTGTTGTTTAAGGAACTACAACTGTTTATGCAAACTTGCCTAGTCCAATCGTATTTCATGCTAATTAATTATACCCTACCCTATCCTACTCCCCCCCTGGGAATGATCTCAGTGTACTCATTTGAAGAAATTTGTACCAGAAATCCAATTTCACTTGCAGGTCTCATCTGTAGCAGGCCGGATTGGTGGGGCAGGGGGTGGCTACAGAAATAACAATATTATGGCAGGCGATGTCCACATGAACAACATCAAAGCCTCGTCCCGTCCTGTGTTCCTGCTCCTGTTTATCTAAGTATAATGGATATAATGTGTTGCGTCGGCGGAATGTCAAAATAAAAAGTGTTTCGAGCGCAATCAATTGAAATTAATTTGCATAAAGGAATGTCCGCATAGGCATTCTCCGGGCGACTTCCGACTCTGACTCCGAGTGGGACTCGGGACTGGGACACTCCATGGGGCAGCTGTGTAACCGTAGCTGGTAACACTGCCGAGTAGGAGGGCGTGTGTGTGTGTGTGTGTGACCTGGGGATAAGTTTGCTCTTTGTTGCTTGATTTGTGGCTGGCTACCCCGCACTGCCGCTACCCTACCAATTCGTCTTTACAATTAGATTTTAATTTGTGCATAATGAGGCGGGAATGGGAAACCAAACAGAAACAGAAACAGCAGCTAAACCGGGAGCAGGGCGCAGGGCAGAGCCGAAACCGAAAGCTGCAAACAATTTGCGCACCCGATACACCCTGTGCACCCGCCTTGCAGTGACAAACCGTTTTTGCGCGCACATGCTTCGTGCCAACCAGCTTCCGTCTCCGGCCAAAAGGGCCAAACCAGCTCCGGCTCCGGCTCCAGCGCCAGCTCCAGCTGCGGCATGCGAACGCATGGCCCAGGGGCATTTTCTCGGGCTCGCAGCTCGAGTCGAGTTTAGGGTTTAAAATTAATTAAGCGGAAGCGAGCGAGCACGTTTGATTGTTTTAGACAGTTCCTGATTTTTCTAAAATTCATTCTCATTTCATTTAATATCCGGTAAATGCGAGAACGATGCCTTCCGCGTCGCCCGCCCCCCCCTTGTCGAATGACTTTCGCATAAAGCGCTTAAAACGCCACAAGCACTACGTAGTACATACATACGTAACTCCCAGAATGCTGCTGTTCTCCAGGAATTCGCGTACTGCACAATTTAAAGGGCTAAAATCCAGCTTGATGCTTTAATGTAGCATAATTATAACGGCATAATTAGCTATGCTGCCGCTCGTTTAAGTTGTTAACAGTACCTTAAAGCTTTAATCTTCAGACTGCGAAGGGTTTCATCACTTTAAAGTTGGGTTTTCATGTGTTTCAACCATAAACAGCGGAACAGGGTGTTTCTGATAAGGTACTATACGTTGAAGGGACTGTATACAAAGTTATCCCAAAAGATACTGCATATAAGGTTATACTAAGAAGGTACTGCATATAAGATGATACTAAGAAGGTACTTCATATAAGGTTCTAATAAGAAGGTACTGCATATAAGAAGGTACTGCATATAAGCCACTACTAAGGAGGTACTTCTACTATAAGCTACTACTAAGAAGGTACTACTACTATAAGCTACTACTAAGAAGGTACTGCATATAAAGTACTAGGTATAGGGTACTGCAAGGCAAAGTACTACGTAACAGGTACTGCATATAAGCAACTATGTAGAAGATACTGCATATAAGGTTCTACTAAGAAGGTACTGTGTAAAAGGTTCTAATAAGAAGGTACTGCCTACGAGCTACTACTTAGAAGGTACTGCATATAAGGTACTGTGTAGAAGGTACTACGTTAAGGTACTGCATATAAGGAACTGCGTGGAAGGTACTGCATTTAAGGTACTACTAAAAAGGTACTGCATATACTTTAGGGTACTGCGTAGAAGGTACCGCATAAAGGGCACTACGTAGAAGGTACTGCATATACTACATGGTACTGCGTAGAAGGTCCTAATATTAGTTACTTTACATCAGACTTTACTGAATCACAGCAGGTTAGTACCTTATGCCACAACGGAGTGTTTTATATGGATTCTACAAGGCACCACGCTGTACTGCTCAAGTCTCTACCGTACTAGAAAAAAAAATACGCTTGAATAAAGTTCTATAGGGAAAGTCAGTAATAAAATAAAGACGATACCATACGAGAATGTAGGATAAGGTGTGATGCTTTAGGGAACCTTACCTTAACTCAATAGAGAGGTACGGTAATTTACGGGTTGTTAGTATGATAGAATTGTAAGAAGCTACTATACCAGACTCCATTCGCTGCTTAACCATGAGGTATCAGCTGCTCTATCAAGCTATAAAAATACCTCAAGGTACTTCCTGCCCCTCCCCCCCACTGAAGGGTTATGTAAAGTTGTCTAGACTGCAGACTAATGCACCTCAGGGTGCTACCAACCAACAACCTCATCTCATCTCATCTCATCGCATGTCATCTCAGCTCATCTCATCTCATCTCAGACAAGGTTACATTACTCTACCATAAGCAACTCATTCCGAATATGTACATATGTATATATATATATATAGTATATTGTTACGATTCCATTTTGTTGGGTAGAAGGAAACCGGCGTTTCCAGCGGGTTCCATCTGTGATGAGTTGACAAAATGTCGGAAAAATTTGAATCTGCAATTACCGACAGGGTCTGGTTTAATTAATGAGAGTGACTTGTGCTATGCGCAGTGTTCGGAAATATTGGTAACGTATTTCTTCGATTTTAGCGACTCATCATGCCCGGACCCAACGACTCTACACACACACACACGCGTACCTTGTGTGTGTGTTTACTGTCACTTAGCCATTAGATTACAGGATTCCAAAGCTTTGCCTAGGGGTGCTGGATTTTGGGGCTTGGGTTCCGTTCCATCTCAAGTAGAGCAGGACCCCAATGACAGACTGTCCCCGGCGTAATATGCAATGCAAACAGAGATGAAACAAAGCAAATCACGCAAGCCAACAATAATTGAAAACTCCCACCCCAGCAATACCCTGCACTACCCTGTAACACCCTTCCCCTCGCCATCCATCCATCCATCCACGTGTGACAATCATCAATCATTTAGGTGTTGCTGCTGTTGCGTGATGTTTGACTGCTGCAGCAGCAGTGGAGTGGACACGAATCTGGGACACACTCGCAGGTCAAACACACCCACCCACCCACACACACACACACAGGACACACCAACCTCACGCACACTACGCACACACCCCACACTACACAAGACAAGGGCGCGCTAATTCGTTCTACTTCCCAAAAAAAAAAAATTGAGGAGAAACCAAAGTTTTTCATTCGTTTAGCAACAGTTTTTCCTTTCAGAAATGTTTGGATTAGTTCTAGAAATATGTATAGAACCAAACTCTATATATAATATTTCAATAGAGATGTATTCGTTTGCTTTGCGGTGTTTCTCTGCATGCAGCGCCTAAATGCGGTGGAATGAGCCACCGCAACGCAATTACTCGAGTAAAAATGCTATATTTTTTAAATGCGGTACAGTTTTTGGGTATGTCTTTTATATATTGTAATAATAAGATATGCCAGGTACCTGGACTATAACATTACTAAGCAAGCTACGCGGAATACCCTTAACGATGCGAGTACATTAGTTAATGCGTGCGCTCTGCTTAAGGTTTTGCCAGCTTTTTTATTTTATTTTTATTTTTATCTTTATCTTTATATTTATCTTTATTTCTGTGTGTACACACCCGTTTTCTTTTTTGTTTTTTTTTTTTTTTTTTTTGCTTTTTTTATTTTTGTATTTTGTTTTGTTTTATGAGGCTCTCGACTTGCAGACTTCTAATTGAAAAGAGGTTGAGCAAATAAACACAAATCGTAATAAAAGTTTATATGCAATAAATATTTTTGTCGGGTACAGCCGGGGAGAAGGTAGAGAGAAGGTAGAAGATGGAAGGGAGGGAGGAAGGGAGAGGTGGAGCAATGGCGTTGAGCGCAGTTGCTTTTGAATTTTTCATTTGGAAAATAAAATTGAAAATTCAATTTCGCAATCATTTTGGCACCCCCAGACACCGCACCGCACCGCACCGCACCGCACCGCACCGCACCGCACCCTTGCTGCTGGGAGATTAAAAACGACAAAACTCCTGACAACACAGGACCAGCGAGTCTGGCAAACACTCCACACTCCCGGCCAGCTTCCACTCCCCGGCCAGCTTCCACTTCCCGGCCAGCTTCCACTCCCGGCCAGCTTCCACTCCCATCTCCTGTTGGTCTTTCGCGCCGACGACATTCGGAGTCACTTCGAATGGGTTGAGTATTTGTGCTCATGGTGGTGGTGCATCCAGTTCCTGCTACTGCCGAGAGAGAGCGAGAGAGAGAGAGAGATAGTAATTGCCAGGACTTGAAAGTTTGTCCGGTTAGCTAGCCCTAGCCCCATATAGCAGCTCTTCTATATCCAGCGTACTACCGTAATAATAATTAAAATAAAAAACTTTTTTCTCAGCCAGGACAACAAAAAAAAAAAAAGGATTTCCTCGCTGGGACTTAAAGACAACGCTCGGGAGCCCTTTTTAAAGAGTTGCCCATTTAGACCAAATGGATTCCCAACTAAGTACGAGATGGGCCAGAGAGTGTGTGTGGGGGGGGGCATTATTAATTAACCCGTTGTTAGCCTTCAGCTTCGTCGTCCTCATTTGTTGCAGCTTCATTTTTTTTTTTTTTTTTTTTAAATTATGCACCTATTAATGTTTAAAGCGCCCAGACGGCCCACAAACCTCCTCCTCCCACCCGGGCATAGCCCATAAACCTTTATGTAATGTAGCAACATTGGCCAACCGTTGTCAAGGAATTGAAATTATGACCACACTCCGTTAAGGGTCAACATGTTCATAAATATTTGCATAATTATGCGGCCCACCTTACCAAAAGAAAGAAAGCAAAAAAAAAAAGGTTCACGGATTGAGTTAACTGGCAGAGATCATAAGGTCGCTAAATGTGTAGATATTTCTCAGGAAAATGAAAGAAGAGAGACTTAATAGTATATATGAAAACTGGAATATCATATAAGCTGGCTAATTTACTATAGTTATAAATAATAATACTGAAGTTTTTCAGATTGATTGCAAAATATCTTAGGCATGCAAAATGTGCAGATATTTCTTAGGGAAGTGAAAGAAGAGAGAAAGCTGGAATATTATATAAGCTGGCTAATTTATAATACTATAGATATTAATAATAATACTTTTTTTTTTTTTTTTTTTCTTCTTTTATTTATTAAGGCATACGGGGAAATCTTGGAGCCCCTTTGTGTCCTTCTTTTATAATAATACTGAAGTCTTCAGATTGATTAATAGAGATCATAAGCTTGCAAAATGTGCAGATATATCTCTAGAATATATCTCTGATATGCTAAATATTCTTGGCAAGAGACAGCTACAAAAAGCTGACTAACTATTCCATTGATTTCCATGCCTTATCCCAATTAGTAGACAAAAAAAAAACCTCCTTGATTGGCAAAGGAAATTCAATAGCTTTGCCAAAGCCAACCCCCACAAACCGAAAATACTTTGAGAAAACTAAACTTCAAATATACGAAAACAGAAAAAAACTGAAAAGAGAATGCGGCACAAACAATCGGGAAAACTATTTAAGCTAACAGGAACTTTAAGAACTAAGCCGAATTCGAATTCCGAACATGTTGTCCTTGTGAGTTCATAAACCCAACACAGACCCAGACATATAGACAGACAGACAGACAGACATACGAGTTTATTTGTAGAGTGAGCGAGTTCCATGTAGAGAGTTAATCACAGACTGAAGACTAGAGCAAAGTTTTGGAGCATTCAACCGCAAATGCCGTCGCCGTCGTCGTCGTCGTCGTCGTCATCGCCATTTAAGGAAACGTTTTCAATTAGGGCCAAAATACCTTAAGGTAATGTTGAAATCACTTAAAGAAATGATAATCACTTTGTACACACACGTTTAGCTCCTCGGGGCTGCTCACTTGCGCACAAGTGGGGAAGGAATGCAGGAGGAGGATGAAGGAGGAGGACGGCAAAGACAGTCCTTAGTCCTTAGTCCTTAGTTCGGTACAGTTCAGTTGTTTTTGTAGTGGATTAACCCGAGCGCAAAAGAAATAAATTCACCTGCAGATGCTGACGAGTGCCAGCCTCCCCCAAGAGTTCCCCTTAGAACAGGCACAGGGTAGACCTGCTGCGGAATGTGTGTGTGTGTGCGATTGTGGAAGAAGAAGGTAATTTAGTAAATAATAGGGTCAAAGACAAATATTGTTGGGCTCGTTGGGCTCGTTGTGTGCGTGAAAAGCGTGTGTAAGTTACTTGAAGGCAATTGAGCACGATTAACTAGGTGAAGAAGGTAGCAAGGTAGTGGTTTTGGCTTTAGTTTAGCCGAAAAACGGCTAAACATATGTATGCATGTAGAGTTGTCTATCCTGTGGTACCCCCAGGCTGTACCCCCCTGGCTGTGCTTGTACTCTTTGTCTTTTTGCATAATGATTTGACAATTTGGCAAATTTATTGTGGTTGTAGTGGGGAGGCTAGACTAGCGGTTACTCTGTAGAATTTTAAATATTTAGCAGCTTACAATTTTATATATATTTTTTTTTAATAATTTTTTCTTTATTAAATATATGAGTTTTAGTTACAAAAATATTTTTCAGTCACTCTACAGAAGATAATACCCATATATAACATACTCAGCCTACCCCAGATCCTCTAGACTGCACTGCCTGTTCCAGGCTTGGTGCTGCTTATGTATTTTTGAGCAAGCGCTAAAAAGTATGCTATGAAATTTCGTCGCTTTGGCTGCAGATCACAGGGTGCGCAGCCGTGAGCCTGCACACCCTGTAACCGCATGAATATTGCACTGCCCTAAAAAGTATGCCATGAAATGTATAACTTGAGCTGTAGATCACAAACAAATCATATATACATTTTAAAATAAAAAATAAATAAATAATAAATAAATAATAATAAATATTAAATAAATAATAAATAAATAAATACGAGTAAAATATGCATCAGTTTTATATATTTTCAAGAACTTTCTTTATAACTGCTACAGGCTTTATAGTAGCACTGCTCTACCCACCTTCTTTACCCAACCGACTTCGACTAACAGTAACTTCTAATCAAAGAGAGTAATGTTTAAAAGTAATATTATGTTTTTTTTTTTCATGCTTCCCCAAAAAATTTTTAATGCAAGATTTTGTGGCTTTTTAGAACGCGACTTCGTACTGCCTCCCTGCCTCTCCTCCCCTTCCACAAGCTGGACCTGCAGAAGTTATGAGAGGGGTGGAGGTAGGAAAAACTTGTGCTTTGATGCAACATTTTCTTAGCTCTACACGCCCCCGCTACCCTAGAGTTTTTTTTCGAAGGAAGAAGTGTTGGGCGAGAGTGCGGAGGGGGGAGGAAGCTGCGACGGACATTAAGTAGTAGAATGTTGTCTTTATAACACTGTGAACACAAACAAAGGAAAGGTCACAGCATGCCTTCGGCTGAACAACAACAACAAGTCGGGGAAAAAGGAACTCACCCCCAAGCAACAATTTTTCAATAAATTAGGTTTCTTTACAGATTCCTTCCTCCTTGACGTCCGCCAATCGTCTGAGCATCCATTTAAGTCGACGGCATGTGGCCAAAGCAATTCACCCCATATTTGTTTTGGCTTTTGCCGTACGCAAACGAGGGCGAAACTTTACCAACTCCACCAGCCCAACCGCTCCTCCTCTTTCCCCAATCCTCCTTCTCTACCATTTCCGGCTCTAGGTCCAGGTCAGTTTCCTAGGGGGATGGGCCAAAAATGCGCTGCAGTAGTCGCTGATTTATGTTCTTTTTAATGTGGCCTAAGTAAATGTCATTTAATTACACCCGATTTAATGGAATTTTACGCATTATCGGTAAATTTTTTGGAAAAACTTCCTCCTCAAGGCATTTTTCTTTTCAGCGCGTTTTCTGCTCCTTTTCCTCCTCTCTCTTTCTCTCTCTGTACTCTACTTAGCCCTTGGCCTTTTAACAAGTCAACTGCGGTCTTCCGACCTTCCTCCCTCCATACCTCCCTCCTCCCTTTTCTGCCTGGCTTTGTGCGTCTCGTGGGGTCACGGCAAGTCCGGGGGCGCCGCACTCTAGCCAGATCACAGCTGCGACATTGGCGACTACATCAAAAGGAATCCGCGGCACTCGCACAAAGTGGAAAACAAAATATTTGTCTGTAACGTAGTTTACAGATTTTCTTATGCAAAAGACAAGCAGCAATAGAACTCCCGGCCTTGTGGGGCTCTATGAGGCTTGTAAAGTTCTTAAAGTTGCGGCGAAATTATCAAAATTTCAAGCTTGAAAGTAGATTGAGCAGAAACTACGGTGTAGATATACCGCAAACACCGCATAAATGAATTCAATAAATATGGAATCTTTGAGTACTCATTCACTGATAGTACTCAATACTCACTCATTCAAACTGCAACGTTGCATCAGTAGATAGAGCAGAGATAAGGTAATGGTTGCACCGCAAACACCGCAAAGCTTTTAAGGCACCGCATTAAAGGCATCTCTTATTAATACTCACTTATTCACTCACTTACTCACTCACACATTCATTACATTACTCAATACTCACACATTCAAACTGCAACGTTGTATGAGTCGATAGAGCAGAGATAAGGTATAGACTGCACCGCAAACACCGCAAAGCCTGCAAGCATGGCATTGAAGGCATCTCATATTGATACTCACATCTCTTATTGATTCTCACATGAATAAGTACTCACTCTCTGTTAGTACTCAATACTCATTCAATCGCTCGCTCAAGTTGAAACGTTGATTGAGTGGATAGCGCAAAGGTAAGCACCGCAAACACCGCATTCAAAGCTGCAATGAATAATCTCTTAGTTATAGTGTTCCATATTAACTTACTCACTTTTAAAAGTCTTCAATACTCACTCACTCTCTGTCAGTACTCAATACCGACTCACACAGTCATAAAGGTACTCAAGAAACTACTCACTGACCTATAGACTATTATATAATCTTTATTTCTCACCAAGTTTCCTGTAACTAGACCAAGCTAGGCCAAAACCTAAACTCTATCTCTCATCTGCAACCCAAAAATTTGTCTGCACTTCTTTTTTTCTACCCTCTCCTTCTCCCCCCCATTAGCTAAGCCGCATAATAGCCCCCATTTATCATACTTTAAACAGTCAAAACGACCTGTGGCTGGTCTAAGATGTCTAAGAAAAAACCGCCACTAATACCAAAAAAAAAAAAATAGAAAAAAAGAAGCTTAATCGGATTTTCTGGTCAAGTTTCTCAGGCTAATTATGGCCGACAGTAGGTGACTAATCTGCCAGATATTACAAGCGAGTGTAGCGGTAAATGAGGCGAGAGGGCATATTTCACAGCACACGGCACAAGGCGCAAGGCGGCACATGCTCCTGGCCTGGGCCTTGGTCACATCTGTCCCAGAATCAGAACGAAATTGCTTCGCTTTCGGACACACTCTCGCGATGCGGGGGGGTCAAAAGGGGAACCGAGGGTCGCGGGTCGGGGGTCGAGGGTGAGTTGCATATTTCAACGTGGCAATATTTTGCGCCAGCTACAGCGATAGCTCACTGATTGGATGGCAGTTGGAGGGGGAGGGGTTGGGGGAGAATGGATAGGGGGCAGTGTGGTGAGCATTAAAAAGCCTTGTCCCAAGCTGTTAGCAGAAAGGTAATTGCTATAAAATTGCTCTGTAATTGCCGCCTAGAAACAAATAGCCGTCACATTAATAAAAACAAAAAAGTAAAAATGCGGTCTTTTAAAGCCACGCCTCCAACTCCTCCGATGCGGCCCCACTCGACGCTGGTGACGCTGTGATGTGGGTCCAAAACACTTTGCTCGACACCACCGGGAACAACCTCCCTCTGCCTGCTCCTCCTCCTCCCCCTCCTGCTCCTGCTCTCATTGTTCCTTCAGCTTTATTTAATTAGACGCTCACAAACCAATTAATCAATTTCGAGCCCAACTGCTGGGCCCAACTCAACCCTAGAGCATGTTCCATGTTCGTTCTGTCTCCTTGTCCATTGTCAATGTCAAATTATGTACACTTTTATGCTAAAATTAAGTAGGGCTCTCCCACCTCCCCCCTTCACTCCGAATCTTTGTAAACTGTAATTGTAACTGTAATGAAGAGCGAGAGAGAGAGCAAGCGAATCTTTGGCAAAAGTTACAACACTGGAAAAGAATAAATAAAATCCCGTTAAGACCATTTATCACCCGACAATTTGCTGTGCACCCAATTTTGTTTTGTTGTTGACGTGATATTATTTACAGAGGACTGATTTCACCCTCTTGACTTACTGCTGCTGCTAACCGCATTTACCCGTAGTACCCGTCTCTCCAACTACGTGTACTAGCTCAGTGGGAGAGAGAGAGAGAGGGTCCTGTTTACACAATCGCGGCTCCAAAACGATCTGATTACATAAGAAAAAAAAACCGCTAAGTGCAATTAATAAATGTAAAGAATTAACATGTATGTGGATTATGTAAGGTTAAGTGATATAATACGATAGGTCTTTACTACATAAAAATTTATATATTTATCCCCCTAAGTTTGCCAAACTACTGAAACTAAAAAATGTCCTTTTTAGCTAGAATATTTATCATTTTATCATCATATTTATTTGAGTTTTTAAGCACAGATTAAAAGTTCCGCGAATTTCTCTATTTACTGCTTCCAAGTTAGGATTTTAATACATTTAAGAATTATGGTTGATAAATTGCACATCAAACATGTGAATGTTGCACATTCTTAACATTCTTAAATATATTATAATCCTAACTGGGAACTGATTAATCAAGGTTTCCTTGCATGCGGTGTTGTGTGTTACGTTGCAAACACCGCAAAGACCGCATTTGTAATTTATTGCATAGGTTAGTTACCTCTACAAAAGTGAGTGAGTGAGTAGTACCAACTATCAGTGAGGTATGGGTATAGAAGGGTAGATCGTTAGTAAGTGAAGGGTAAAACATATACAAAACTAAAAAAGAAACTTACTATAGGGTCTATCAAGCAATATTAAAGAAATTTGCTAGAAAATTGTTTAAAGAAACAAAAGAGAGGCAGAAAACAGATAAACGATATAGATAAGGCTCCTCAATCGCAACAAACCAGAGAGAAAGAACTCCCGAAAATCCCAAAAACCCCCGCGAGAAATCTCAACTTGCGAAATCCTATAGCAATAATAACATAAATATAGTTGAACTTTCTGGAATCCGATGCCAAAACTCCCGCACTACACACACATACACACACACATATGTTTATGGGGTCGCATAACAAATAAGCAGCAAAAAAAAAATAAAAAATTGTGCCGAAAATTAAATCTTATTGTTTATTAAAGTACCGAGGAAATTTCCTTGGGGAACCTTATCATGTGTCGCCCGAATAAAGCGTCAAATTGCGCCACGCCCCCCTCTCCGCCCACACTTGACTTGACTTAATGTGTAACTGGCAATTTGTGTGCAATAATACAATGTAATATGGAGGAGTGTGTGGGAGCAGATGGAGGAGGAGATGGGGGGAGATCTGAAAGCGGAAACAGACAATAAAATATGCAACACAAGTGTAAATGAAATGCTAAAGGTGAGGCAGGTGGCCCGCCTCATCCCCTCGCGAAATTTGCATATTAAAAATTTAGCACATGCACTTTGCCAGGGGCGTAGCAAGAGGGGGCGGATGGGTATTGCCATAACGGCGTGTAGTCGATGCTAATGCGACCATTACCATCGTGTGAAATTCATGATCTCATGCAAATCCAGACAATCCGCATGCCACACACACCTCCACCACCAATAAAATTCGCAACTTTTGGTGACAAGCGACGAGGCACGATGCCACTGCCAAAAGGGCAGTCGAGGAGGACGAGAGTAAGGATAAGGAGGATGAGCAGACCTGGAGCCGGATGGCAAGTGCTGGCAACGTCAGAGGTTGCCACAGCCGCAGTGAAGGTGTCATAAAAATCCTATTATGCACATTACAATATCAAAGGAGGCGGCGGCGGCGGCTGGATGAGATGGGGCCAACGATTGCCCTGCCTGGCTGAATCCCCTGGAGGAAATGCGTAACATGCGAATGCGATTGCGACGTCCGCGCAAAGGGCGCAACTGTAATAAGGAAGGCAGGTGGGGGGGGAGGCATAACGAACGGTAAATGGTAACAGCGGCAGCAGCACCACCACCACCATCACCACCAACAGCATCAGGCGCTACCAGCGAGATGGTCTACTCGCTCGCCCACGCCCGGACGAGGGCTGTCAGATCAGTTATGGGATATATGAAAAAAAGAATAATTATTTTAAACACTTTTTATACAAATTTAAATAATATATATTAAATACCATATAAAAACAGACTCTTCAAAGACTTCTAGGTCTGCAATTTGTAATCCCATATATTTAAGGTAGTTCTATCTCTTTTTTTAGAAGTGTATTGTTTTTATCCTTAGCATATTTCTTTTTTTCTAAGCTTTATTTGTGGAATTTTTAAGTTCTTGTGCTCTGTATTTTTAAATATGTTATACTTTGCTTTCTTTATACGTATTTAATCATAACTATGAGTACTACAAGATGTATAATTATTAAGACAAATACACATTTTTTTAAAAACTAATACATTTTTAAATTTTCAAAATATACATTTATATTTATAAAATATTTGTATATTTACAAAATTTTTTTGTTAAGAAATTTCCTTGATTTTTCTCTGCCTATAGGTAAAATCTTAAAGTTTATATAGAAATAATATATATTATAAATTTTAAAGTATATAGTTTATACAGAACTTAAATTTTATATTTTAAAGATATTTCTAAATCAAATATCTAGTAAAACCCATACTACCCTTACCTTTGTGAACTCATTCACCTCTTGCTCTTTTACTTGCAGTTTCCCCAGCCGAAGAACTTTCGAAGAACTTCCCTGGCAACCCTCGCAACACACACACACACACAGAGCGACCGAGTGTCTGTTCTGACGGATCTGGCGTAATAAAATGAAGCAACCAGAAGATTTTTAATAAATTTGCAAGCAAATCAACCACTGCCAAAAAGGTGTCCTGCCTGGCTGCCTGGCTGCCGGTGCCGCCGGTGGCTTCCAGAAAAACAGAAGCCAAAGAAGCCAATGCCAAAGTCGAAGTCGAAGAGGGCCAGAAACATCAGCAACAACACCCAAAGCGACATAAATTATGACAAAATATGAACCATTGAACCAGGGACGGGGAGGAAGGGGGGCAAGGACCACGGGGGCCTTCCACTTCCGTTCGATGCTGCGGCGACACGATGCTGGTCGCGGATGCTGCTCCTGCTGCTGCTCCGGATGCGAATGCGTGTGCAGAGGGTGCGTATTTTAATGCGTTGGGTGCCGCGCGAAAAAGTGGCAAAACATAAAAGGGAGCAGCGCGGAGCGCATAATAAGCAAATTATAGAACGTTTAGATGGGACACAGAGCCCATGGAACCCCACCCCCTGGAGCGGGGCAGCGGCAGGGGCAGGCAGAATGTTTCAGGGCAAACATCGAGCCAAGACGACGATGCTGCTCCGTCATTATGGCCAGAAGGAAGTGCGGCCAATGCAAATTTACATTTATTTAAGCAACACAGCAACAATAACCAAGCGGGGCGGGGCAGGGCAGGGCAGGGGGGACACAATAAATTGTTTCTATTAGTTACGTCTACACGGCAATGAAGCGGTAAACACACAAATTTTATATAGCCCCGCCGCAATTTTTCGGAAAATTATTCTCCGGCGGAATAGACAAATTATTTCAGCATCGACGACGACGACGACGACGTTTTGTGCGGCAGAGTGGGCCAAGTGGTTCTATTTATGTGCAAGGAAGTGTGACTTTCAATTTTGGATTTTAGAGCAGCGCTGGAAAGTATGCTATGAAAAAATGCAAGCGTAGCAGGCACAGGGAATTTTCAGGCAGCGCTGGAAAGTATGCTATGAAATTTAAATAAGGCAGAAAATCAGGAATAATTTTTAATATAAAATACATATTGCAAATATTAAATTAATCAATAAATATAAAAACAATATAGTATATATTATTAAAATAAGTATAATTATTATAATTTAAATACGAAATTATATCAGACAAACTCTTATTCTCTTTAGTTTTTATCAGCCTTAGAAGATTATACATTTCCCGAAATATTCCTTTATGAAACATGTTACTCACACCCCTCACTTATATCAATAAATAAACCTATTCAACTATTAAATATTCGCATTTTATGGCAACAGCTGCTACCTTGGGACCTTACCCTTTTTCCAAGCATGCCTATAAAGCATGCACTACTATAATTTACGTATTTTTTTTCTTGCATATATTTTTTATGAAAAACATTAACAACTACGTGCCAACAAAATGTAAATGTGATTTGCGAGTTGCGGGTTAAAGGGTTAAGGGACCCCATACCAAGGAATAAATAAAAATAAGCAGCCAATAGTCCAATAAACGATATATGGTATATGGTATGAGGAAGTAGGGTATAAAAGATTAAAGAAAAGTTGTCACTTGTCAAAGGCCTGAAAAAACTTTGAGAAATTACTAAGAAGAGGTCTTTAAATTATTATAAAAATAAAAAACTTTATGATATTGGTAACTTGTTCATTTTTTGTAACTTTCCTATCACTTTTTCTCTAGAAGTTTCTGCAATTTACAGATATCCATATCGAATTCATATCGCATCATATCTAAGAAAAAAAAAGTTTATCCACTCTGAAAATTGGATTACTTAACCCAGAAATAAAAAAGGTGGTGGCGCATGGCACATCAGTTCAAACAGCCCTCGCTCGATTTGGTAATTTAATTTATTTAAACTTTTTCGCCATTGAGCTGCATATAAATTCATAAAGTCAATCCGATGGGGCCGCAACTATGTATAATAAATTGAAAAGAATCCCTTAAAAAAAAATGGAAAGAAAAAAACAAGAGAGAGGAAGCTGAAATAAAATTTTTTACGACCAGCCCGAGTGGGTCTAACCTCCTCACCTTAAGCTCGGCATCAGGTTGAGGTTGAGGTTGAGCTTGAGGTTTGGGTTGAGGTTTCTGGGTGGCTACGGTTCCATTTCCAATATCCCATCGATGGGTTTGTGCGCGGAATACTAAACACTTTGCTTTTTGCCTGTGATTCCGTTTGGCAAGATTTATACTTAACGGCAAGTGGCATTTCAAAGAGCACTACCTTACCATACCATACCATACCATACCATACCGTACCGTATCGTACTCCTGCCCCTACTCGATGACGACTCACGCTCCACGCTTGTGTCTCGTACATATGTGGGAGTTGGGGTGGGATTGGGAGTTGGGCTGGGAGAAGAGCCCGGAGAGTGCAGCGAGCGACCACTGGCCACGAGGCTAAGTGACCAACAGCAGGTTTCCCCAGGGTGTCGTAATTTTCCAGATATGAATATAAAACAATTTCTGCCTTTCGAAACTGTCGAGTGTGCGTTACTTTTTAATTTGTTACTCTCTCCGGAATGCTTACAGAAATCGATATTACTTGCAATACATAGAATTGCAAAACGAAATATACGGATATATGTCTTTTATTTCGAAGAGAAGTGTAGCTAGCTGAATTTGGAAAACAATCTAAGGTAGGAATGGTATATTGGGCTGCACATTCAAAATTTCCTCTCTGTACTACCCACAGTTCCAGAGATCTAGAGATTAATGTACAAAGGAAGAAGTATTGCAGCTTAGCTAGGTTAAATTTGAAAGCCACCCTAAGTGCACAAGCTATAGTCGAGTCTAGTTAGAAATTTTTGTGCCTGTAACAGCTATAGTTCCAGAGATCTACAGATTAATGTAAAAAATGAAAAAGAAACTTCTTTAATAGATCAATAAACTAAACAGCAATTGATCTAAAATTTCTCATAGCGACAGCTACCCTCTTCTAACCTCAAGCTAAATGCTCGACCTTCAATCTTAAGCTTTATAAAGCATATGCTAATGTTTGCTTTTGTATTACAAATTGTTTCTCTATCGCGCGCATGAATCAAATGGAAAAAACAATTACAAGCAGAGGCGTGCCCTGTGCCCAGAGGGGTAGAGAGAGGGAGAACTCCGGCTCAGTCTTCCGTGGCATTCCTCAACAGTCACGTGACCTAAAAATCACAATAAATCCGCTGAAAAGACCACGGAAAATACTTTGCCAACTACAATGAAAATTTCAATAAACAACATAGAACCGGATGCGATATACGAATGAGTTCCTGTCTGTCCCCCTGTGTCCCCCATGTCTCCTTGTCCCTTGTCTGGCCGGCGCCTGGGCTGGCACATTATTAACTTGTCATACAAAGATAAAAATTTATCAGCATAGATGCGTGCCGCGTAGCGCGTTACCTCACAGCGTGGGCTCAACATGAACGTCGACAACACTGGCCCAACCCCCAACCCCGCCCCCTCCCGGTCTAAGCCACAACCCAAGGCAAGGACCATACCACAGCCGTACCGCAACCCTGCTCAGTTCCAAGAGACGAGACGGTGAAAAGATGAAAAATTACTATAAAACGTTTTGTGGCATTTTAATGTCCACAAAACTCGTGTTTGGCGCCTTTATGAAAAATTCAAAAGGAAAACAACAGCGAAATATGACGGACGGAACGGATGGGACGGACGGGACGGAGGGGACGGGACGGATGGACACGCTGATCCCGCGCATTAAGCGAGACCAAAAGGGTCCGCATTTGTCTTTCGCGCTACCTCACTCGCTCTCTCTCTCTCTCGCTCTCTCGCTCGCTCTCTCTCTCTCTCGCTCTCTCGCTCGCTCTCTCTCTCTCTCTCTCTCTCTCTCTCTTTCTAACATAACTTCTCCTTCCTTATAGCTGGGCGGAAGTTGTACGCAAATAGCGCATAGTTTTTCCTGTAATTCCATTTGATTTACTTTTTTATTTATGGAATATCTGGGTGGAAGGACTTGTTTTAGCCTTTTTCCGGCTAAAAACTGACGCATTTTGAGGTTAGCGTGGTATTTTGTATGGTTTTCTTTTTGGTATTCCTTGATATTTTTAAAGTATTTTGTTAAAATTGTGAAATTTTAACTAGATATTTGATCAGGTTCGAGGTTAGAGTGGTATTTTATAGAGTTTTTTTAGTACTTTTTTAAAATTGTAAAATTTTTGATAATATCACTGTGGTTTCAAGCTGCCGCGAGGTTAGCGTGGTATTTCGTAAGGATTTTTTAGTATTCTTTAGTATTTATTTTTAAATAGTGAAATTTTAGCTAGAAATTTGATCGCTTTGCTGTAATTTCGAGTTTAGATTGGTATTTTGTAAGGTTGTTTTTTTTTTGTATTCCTTAGTATGTTGAAAGTTTATTGTTATGATTGTGAAATTTAAGGTAGAAATTGGATCAGACTCGAGGTAAGAGTGGTATTCTGTAGGGATTTCTTATATATTTCGTTTTATTTCGTAAGTTTTTTAATATACTTTAGTATTTATTTTAAATAGTGAAATTCAAGCAAGAAATTTGATCGTTTTTCTGTAATTTTAAGGTTAGAGTGGTATTTTGTAATGTTCTTTTTAGTTTTTCTTGGTGTTTTGAAAAGTATTTCGTTTTGGAATTTGAGTTGAGAATTTGATCAGCCTCAAGCTTAGAGTGGTATTTTTAAGTTCTTAAGTCTTATTTATTATAAATCGTAGTTTTCTTAAGTTTTTTCACTTAAGTATTTTACTTTAATCCAAAAATTTAAGCTAAAACTTAGTTTCACTGTGGTCCAGTGCGTGAAGAGTTCTTGAGCTAATTGAAATAGTATTAAGTTGGAAAAAGTTTCCCCAAGCTTGGACTCAAAGTAGCCACAGGAAACTTAGCTAGATTCCCTCTCTCTCTCTCTCTCTCTCTCTCTCTCTTTCGCTCTCCCCTTCCTTTCCCTGGATTTCAATCAATCTCTAGCCCGACACCTTCCTGTTTAGTCGCAGCATATTGCAGCACTCGAATATCAATCGTGCATAAGACCGAATGGGGGAATTGTTTTGATGAGGTTTATGTAGAGTTCTTTTGTGATCTTTTGCGGTGTTGTTTAATTGCAAATAAATCACGTCCTTCAGACTTATCACACACAGTGTCCCAGAGAATACGTAATTAGGCATTGTGTCCCTTATTGTTTCTACGCGCCTTTTTGCAATGCAATCATGGTTTGGCCTGGGACAGTGTGTCAATGTGTGAATGGAGTTGAAGAGGGAGGGAGAGGGAGTGGCAAAAGGAGAGAGAGAAAGAGAGAGAGAGAGAGGGAGAGAGAGAGGGAGGACTGCTTATTGATATGCAAGACACGCAGCTGCCTTGGGGCCAGAAAGGGCACAAAATCAGGCATTATTCATTAGTCGATGGCAGTACAATAATTTCACAAGCAAACAAACGAATAGAGATATATATAGTATTATATATATATATATATATAGTATAGTATTGGGGGGGCCATTTAAAGAGCAAAGACGCCTCTAACATTTTGATTGAACCCATTGGATGCGCTTTGCCCAGTTTGGCAGTTGCTTAATTGACACCCGGTTTTATCTGTGGGAAAACTAATTTCATAGGCGTACGGTCCATCAAGTGTATGGGGGGAGGCAGGGGGCGTGGACACACATACAGGCACATATGTTGTCTTAAAAGTGCGTTCCTGCCTGTGCTGCCTGTGCTGCCTCGTTGCCTGATAAGCATTTCATGTCACATCCTTAAGGACTTTTGCCACGCAGACAGCAAAGTTCACATGCTGCACCCCGTTTGGCAGAGGCAGTTAGCCCGTTGCCAGCTCCAGCTACCCCCCGATCTCTGCTCCTGCTCCTCCTTCCTCTGACATCGTTACTGTCACCGTCAGCCAACGCTTAAGATTGCTTTCAACGTTCTTAATTGCTTTTTTTTCTCTTCGTGTCGTGTGTGTGTGTGTGTGTGAGAGAGACTCCTCAGTGTGTGTGTGTGTGCGTGTGTGTGTGCCTGCCTGCTCTTTTGATGTGCCCTGGCTTGTCTCAGCTCCAGCTTCGAGCTTTTGTCATGAACATGGAACTTGCTACCCGTCTTGGACGTGCTGCTTCTGCTCCTGCTCCTGCTCCTCCTTCTTGTCGTCCCCATTTTCACAGGAAGCGTTATTTCAATTTCCGCCTTTCCGCTTTTCCTACCAAACACTTACACACACACAGAGAAAGAGAGAGAGAGTGTAGAAGAGAGAGGGGGAGAGCGACGAGACACGCCATTATTGTTTGACGTGTCAGTGTTAATGAGTCATTGTCCATTAAGTTTGCTCATTTCAAACGGGCAATTAAATTCGACTTTATTGCACTTCAACAACAACAACATCTAGCATAGTATTGCCCCCCCCTCCTTACTCCACACATAACCTCAAAATGTTGCCCAAAACGTACTGAACTAAACTCAGCTGGACATTGAAACCACAACGAATCGCCTGCCCTATTGAACAACAACTGACAAGCTACACACACCCCGCACACACACACACACCCTGCACACACACACACACTCTCGCACACCTCTATCAAGGGCACACCCCGTCAAGATGAGGCGACTCGCCTAAGTAGAGCAATAAATCAGCATCTATCGTCCAACTAAATTATGGCTAAATTTCTCCCCTTTTTTTTTTTTTTTTGCTCGGCGACAGATGAGGCGCCATCACTCTCAGCGCGGTTTTGAAATTAAGATATGGTATATATAGGAAATATATTGAAATTTCTACAGAGTTTTAATTGTCCACAAAGAACTTTGTGCAGAGTTTGGGTTAGGTATCTAGCTGGGATAGTAAGTTGTGCATACTTTTAGCTGTTTTTGTCTGTGTGAACGCCTATAGCTCAGAGATTATAAGTGCTAGAGCAGCAAGATTTTTGAACTATACTCATAGACATAGGAGTATATGTTTAAGAATCTAAACACGCCCACTTTAGTGACAGATCATGGTAAAAAGGCTAATTGAAGGGTTTAAAATTGATACTAGAATGTTAATTTTTGTTATTCGCACACAAATGATATATGACTGTTTATTCCTAGAATATCTATATGACTTTTCTTGTCTTTTCTTAGGAAATTAAGCCAGGGAATTGCGGGAAACTCTGAAGAACTTAGTAAAACTCAATCAGTTCTTGAAAAATTAGTATTAGCCAAAAAAAAATAGTAAGTTAAGAAAGGAACTATAATTTAAAGTGAATAAATGCTGGAGAGTTTCTTCTTCCCGAAGACGAAACCAATTGTTAAATCAGAAACAAATCAAAGTCACAACAATTTAGTTAGTTAGCTAATTTTGGGTTACAACAAGCTTACTTTTCGTAGGGATGGGGGCAGGAAGGGGGAGGGAGGGACGGTTCTGCCGTCAATCCCCACTGGAAATGGGCAAGTCAGATAAGGCTAAGCATGTCACATGTCAAGGCATCTGATATATAGTATGTTATGCGGGATATGGACAAGAGAGAGAGAGAGAGTGAGGGTAGGGGGAGAGGGTAGGGTGAGTATGTGTTCGGCTTGGCTGCCATAAATCAGCAAACACTGCAACGGGCAGTGGCAAAATATGAAACATGGCAGCATAAATAATTAACAAACTTGGCTCAAATGATAAATTTTTTCGCAAGCAAAGACGAAAGAGATAAGTTCGTTTAATATTTATGACAAAATCCGAGTGCGAGTGCGAGAGGGAGAGGGCGAGAGCGAGTTACTTCTCATAAACTACTCTCTCTATATACACTTCATACATATTCAGAATGCCCTTGGCACTTGACACCCAGAGGCGTGCTCAAGCAGGGGCTGATAGTGAGGGGGGTTTATTTTCGTCTCTCTAATCAGAGAGCGAGACGGGTGTGGGGGCCAGCTCGTTTTGGCCTATTGTCCGTGATTTACGAGCTGCCCCAATCGAACGGGACAACGGGGACAACAGCACCAGCAGCAGCGGGCAGTGGCGTGGGCAGGGGCAGTGCAAGTGGGGGGGAGAGGGCAAGACTCAAAGATACACACATCCATACCATCATAATTCGTCATTGCATTTGATTTTATTTCAGCGTTATTTATTTGCATTATTTATTTATCCTATTACACTGGGGTCACCTCCCCCTCTTCCTCTCTTCCTCCTTCCTCCCTTCCTCTCTCCCTCCCCCTACTGCCTGCCTGCCCATCCCATGCCGTAATATGTTTGTCCATATGTCCATTTGCGTGTCCCATGACCATGTCCATATCTATATCCGGACACGGGTATGGCAAGCGCCAATCAATAATGTGGCCAGTATAAAGATTTATAGGTTTTGCATTTGCCCACACACACACACGCCCTCTGGCGGCAACACGCACATGCAGCAGCTGCAGGATTGTGTCGGAGTTGGCGTATGCGAAGGTGGAGGCGCAACAAAATGAAAACAGAACAAAAAAAAATATATATATATTTCCAATCAAATTTGAAAGTCAAGCGACAGCGACAGTGTTGGTAAATGTCAGAAGCGAAGCGGCTGCAAAAATGCACCTCAAATTGAGGTTAAGGCAGATCACATTTGTGATTAGCTCGCAAAAGTAGGCAATTTTTTTTTTGTGTTTTTGACAAGCAATCACACTTGACGCGCTCAATCGATAAATGAGCACGATAATATTTTAATTTATCGAAAAAAGCAATAAATAAATAATTTACACGTTTTTAAATATTTGATTCAGCGACAAAAGTATGAATGAAAAGAATAATTAAAATACTTGAATTTAAAAACAATAAGAAAATAAAAATGCATACAAATATTAAATAAAATAAATAAATAATAAATACATATAAAAAATATTAATTAATATTCAACCACAATATGAGTTCCTTTAAAACAAACCAAGAATAAACGCATAGAATTTTTTTTATCTATAACAACGAATTATTAAAATACTTAAATGTAAAATCAATAGGGAAATATAAAGGCATGCAAATATTAAATAAAATAAAAAATAAATAAATAATAAATAAATATTAAAAATAATAAATAATATACAACCACAATATGAGTTCCTAGTAAACGAACCAAGAATAAACGCATAGATTATTTTGTTTTATCTAAAACACCTGGTGGCGCCCATCATAATAAGCACATTCCACATTCAATTAATCCATTAAGATAAACTAAATGTCTCACATATTCATGAAATAAATACCAGATATTCATTCTATTAATTATGGAATGGATTTCATTGCCCTGCCCCACACACACACACACACACAAGGATATTTAACTAGAATTGTTTTGTTATGCATTATTGGGATTATTCACAGTGTTCTCAATGAAAGCTCTTAAGCTAGTGCCACCTGCAGCATACTGAATATGCCAAATACACTCACATCTTCACATTGCGAATAAGTATTCATATGCCTCTCTCTCTCTCTCTCTGTCTCTCTCTGGCACTTGAAACTTAAAGCCGAAGGATTTCCCTTATTGTTGTTTGCCTAATTACGAGACGTGCAAATTATGTGTTGGCGAGTGTGGGTGAATGAGTGTGTGTGTGAGTGTGTCTGTGAGTATGTCTCTATTATGTGTTGTGCTGTTTGCAGCGAGCAAATAAATTTGCGGTGATTTGTAGAGCTGCGATAGGGCGAGCGCATTAAACTTGCTGCAACCCACATAAATATACAGCTCGAGAGCATTTAACTACTCAGCGATTACATACGAAATAGCAGCACACCCACCCACCCACACACTCCCACTCACACCCATACACACACACACACTTACACACTCACACTGACACACTTCAAACAAAGGACATGTCTGGCCCGGCAGTGTGCGAGTATTTAATGTGTGTGTCCCCGCCAATCTACGCCACGCTCATTAAGGCCGAAGGTGAAGTTTGTCGCTAGAGATGCGCGCGTGAGCACGAGCTGAGCACGAATTGGACTCGGCTGAGTCTCTACACCGTTTTCCAACACTCCTTACTACCTTATAAGTCATCAGATTCTCTTCAGGAATAGTTTTATCTTCATGGATTGCCTTCTAGATTGATTCTGCATTTAAATATTTCTAATCTAAGACATTAAAAAATGTAGGTCAAGAACCTACCAAGACACCCAGTACTCCTAACTTCCTTATTAATCATCCGATTTTCTTGAGGGATGACTTTATCTTCGTGGATTAACTTCTTGATTGATTCTGCAGTTAAATATTGTGATTCTAAGACATTCAAAAATTTAGGCCTTTCGCATGTTCCTCCCTAGCCAAGCTACCTCCTAGTCAAGAACCTACCAAGACACCCAGTACTCCTAACTTCCTTATTAATCATCCGATTTCCTTGAGGAATGACTTTATCTTCGTGGATTAACTTCTAGATTGATTCTGCATTTAAATATTGTGAATCCGAGACATTCCAAAATTTAGGCCTTTTGCATGTTCCTGCCTGGCCAAGCTACCTCCTTGTCAGGACCCTACCAAGACACCCAGTACTCCTAACTTCCTTATTAATCATCCGATTTCCTTGAGGAATGACTTTATCTTCGTGGATTAACTTCGAGATTGATTCTGCATTTAAATATTGTGAATCCGAGACATTCAAAAATTTAGGCCTTTCGCATGTTCCTGCCTGGCCAAGCTACCTCCTTGTCAAGAACCTACCAATACACCCAGTACTCCTAACTTCCTTATTAATCATCCGATTCCCTTGAGGAATGACTTTATCTTCATGGATTGACTTTAAGATTGATTCTGTATCAAAATATTCTGATTCTAAGACATTCAAAAATTTAGGCCTTTCGCATGTTCCTGCCTGACCAAGCTACCTCCTTGTCAGGAGCCTACCAAGACATCCAGTACTCCTAACTTTCTTAATAATCATCCGATTTCCTTGAGGGATGACTTTATCTTCATGGATTGACTTCTAGATTGATTCTGCATTTAAATATTGCCAATCTAAGACATTCAAAAATTTAGGCCTTTCGTATGTTACTGCCTTGCCAAGCTACCTCCTTGTCAGGACCCTACCAAGACATACAGTACTCCTAACTTCCTTATTAATCATCCGATTTCCTTGAGGAATGACTTTATCATCATGGATTGAATTCTAGATTGATTCTGCATTTAAATATTCTAATTCTAAAACATTCACAAATTTAGGCCTTTCGCATGTTCCTGGCTGGCCAAGCTACCTCATTGTCAAGACCCTACTAAGACATCCAGTACTCCTAACTTCCCTATTAATCATCCGATTTCCTTGAGGAATGACTTTATCTTCATGGATTGACTTCAGTATTGATTCTGCATTTAAATATTGTGAATCCGAGACATTCACAAATTTAGGCCTTTCGCATGTTCCTGCCTGGCCAAGCTACCTCTTTGTCAGGACCCTACCAAGACATACAGTACTCCTAACTTCCTTATTAATCATCCGATTTCCTTAAGGACTGACTTTATCCTCATGGATTGACTTCTAGATGGATTCTGTATCAAAATATTCTGATTCTAAGACATTCAAAAATTTGGGCCTTTCGCATGTTCCTGCCTGGTCAAGCTACCTCCTTGTCAGGACCCTACCAAGACATCCAGTACTCCTAACTTCCTTATTAATCATCCGATTTCCTTGAGGAATGACTTTATCTTCATAGATTGACTTCTAGATTGATTCTGCATTTAAATATTGCCAATCTAAGACATTCAAAAATTTAGGCCTTTCGTATGTTACTGCCTTGCCAAGCTACCTCCTTGTCAGGACCCTACCAAGACATACAGTACTCCTAACTTCCTTATTAATCATCCGATTTCCTTGAGGAATGACTTTATCTTCATGGATTGACTTCAAGATTGATTCTGTATCAAAATGTTCTGATTCTAAGACATTCCAAAATTTAGGCCTTTCGCATGTTCCTGCCTGGCCAAGCTACCTCTTTGTCAGGACCCTACCAAGACATACAGTACTCCTAACTTCCTTATTAATCATCCGATTTCCTTGAGGAATGACTTTATCTTCATGGATTGACTTCAGTATTGATTCTGCATTTAAATATTGTGAATCCGAGACATTCACAAATTTAGTCCTTTCGCATGTTCCTGCCTGGCCAAGCTACCTCTTTGTCAGGACCCTACCAAGACATACAGTACTCCTAACTTCCTTATTAATCATCCGATTTCCTTAAGGACTGACTTTATCCTCATGGATTGACTTCTAGATGGATTCTGTATCAAAATATTCTGATTCTAAGACATTCAAAAATTTGGGCCTTTCGCATGTTCCTGCCTGGTCAAGCTACCTCCTTGTCAGGACCCTACCAAGACATCCAGTACTCCTAACTTCCTTATTAATCATCCGATTTCCTTAAGGACTGACTTTATCCTCATGGATTGACTTCTAGATGGATTCTGTATCAAAATATTCTGATTCTAAGACATTCAAAAATTTGGGCCTTTCGCATGTTCCTGCCTGGTCAAGCTACCTCTTTGTCAGGACCCTACCAAGACATACAGTACTCCTAACTTCCTTATTAATCATCCGATTTCCTTGAGGAATGACTTTATCTTCATGGATTGACTTCAGTATTGATTCTGCATTTAAATATTGTGAATCCGAGACATTCACAAATTTAGGCCTTTCGCATGTTCCTGCCTGGCCAAGCTACCTCTTTGTCAGGACCCTACCAAGACATACAGTACTCCTAACTTCCTTTTTAAACATCCGATTTCCTTGAGGAATGACTTTATCTTCATGGATTGACTTCTAGATTGATTCTGCATTTAAATATTGTAAATCTGAGACATTCCAAAATTTAGGCCTTTCGCATGTTCCTGCCTGGCCAAGCTACCTCCTTGTCAAGAACCTACCAATACACCCAGTACTCCTAACTTCCTTATTAATCATCCGATTCCCTTGAGGAATGACTTTATCTTCATGGATTGACTTCAAGATTGATTCTGTATCAAAATATTCTGATTCTAAGACATTCCAAAATTTAGGCCTTTCGCATGTTCCTGCCTGGCCAAGCTACCTCCTTGTCAGGACCCTACCAATACACCCAGTACTCCTAACTTCCTTATTAGTCATCCGATTCCCTTGAGGAATGACTTTATCTTCATGAATTGACTTCCAGATTGATTCTGGATTTAAATATTGCCAATCTGAGACATTCAAAAATTTAAGCCTTTCGCATGTTCCCGCCTGACCAAGCTACCTCCTTGTCAGGACCCTACCAAGACATCCAGTACTCCTAACTTCCTTATTAATCATCCGATTTTCTTGAGGAATGACTTTATCTTCATGGATTGACTTCAAGATTGATTCTGTATCAAAATGTTCTGATTCTAAGACATTCCAAAATTTAGGCCTTTCGCATGTTCCTGCCTGGCCAAGCTACCTCTTTGTCAGGACCCTACCAAGACATCGAGTACTCCTAACTTCCTTATTAATCATCCGATTTCCTTGAGGAATGACTTTATCTTCATGGATTGACTTCCAGGTTGATTCTGCATTTAAATATTCTGATTCTAAGACATTCCAAATTTTAGGCCTTTCGCATGTTCCTGCCTGGCCAAGCTACCCTACCAAGACATTCAGAATTCCTAACTTCCCCAATAATCAGCAGATTCGCGTGCCTTTTTCCGTTGTTCCTCCTTCCCAACTCGTGTCACGCAATCAGCTTCAGGGAAAGCAGCGACTTCAGATCAAGCAGCGACATTAGCATCGCCATCGACATGGTCATCGGAAGTGAACGAAGAGTGGAGAGTGGAGTGTACTATGGGGAAGTTAGACGCCCACAGAAGGTCATAAAAAAAACTTCATTTATTCGCAAAAGAAATAAATCTTTTAATACACATCGGAGAGTCGTTATTCGGGCATTGTTTTCTCATTTGCCACAACACCTACCGACATTAGCCCTGAGCAGGGCTCGGGGTGGGGGGGGCGTGGCAGTAGGTAATAGAACATGTCGTGCCATGCGACCATCGATGCCAATGGACGGGACAATTTTTGTTGTTGTGGAGCAAATGAAGCCTGGCTGGATGGGCTGGCTGGCTGGGCTGGCTCCATACGGATTTCAATGATTCTAATTATGCTGCCGCCCGGCGCAAAAGTTTCTCTTAAGTATCGCGTGCATCATTGTTATTGTTTCTCCTCCTTTCTCCCTCTCTGTCTGCCTCTTCCTTTCTCCCCCGGCAAATTGCTTTGTTTTGTGTGACCGTTTCACTGCGTGGGCGTTGCACGCTCATTACGGTTTCCTGTCCTGCAATGTGCTCCAGTCTCAGTCTCATTCCCAGTCCCAGTTCCGCTCCCAGTCTCGAATACAGCTGGAAATGTCCCACCAGGGCAGGCAGTTGTCGCGCTGCTCGTCCTGCTCGACTTTATGTTATGTGTTTATATGCTCATTTGTAAGAGTGTGCCAGGGTGTGTGTGTGTGTGTGCCAGGGTGTGTGTGTGCCTGTGTGTGTGTGCGTGTGTGACCTGCGAAAACGTCTGTGTCAAGTTGTGAGTAATAATGCGGAAATGCCAAAGAAAACGCGCACAAACCCGAAACAAGCTCGTAAATCGAGTCAAAGCATGCAAGAGATTAGAGCACAACGAATTGTTAATACGCTACCATACAAAAAAAAAAAGAAAATTGATAAAAAAAACTTTTGAAAAGCTTAGTAACTTTATATATAACATACAAAAATTTCAAGCTGTATTATATAATGAATAATAAAATAATAAGTTTATACACAACATATTTTTTTTATTTTTTTTTTTATTTTGCAATTCTAACAATATTTTCTATATTTTGTTACTTAAAATAAAATATATATAAAAAGATGGTGTATAAGTACATGCTCTATAGAGATTCACTTTATAATACCGTCAAGTGTTTTAAGAAACTTAACAAAAAGAAAAAACTATAAAAAAAAACTAGAAAAAATAGAAAAAAAAACTAGAAAAAAAAAAAAAAAAGGCGAAAACATGAAAAACATGAAAAAGAATTGTGTTTCAACACGACTTTAGGCTGTTATTAAATTATAGTAAGAATAAAAAAACATGTCAGAATCGTGTGATCTAAGGGGGAGAGTTATGTACGTATAGTATGTGCTTGCCACATCGACACGTATTTGGTGTCTGACATGTGTCACAAACTGGATGACATATGCGATTACATCGCATTATGCGCTGACTGACAAATGCGGTGGCAAACAAAGGTCCATTAATTAGCCGAACGTGTCCATGCATTACACAAGTATTTGTTGTCCTTTTGACCCCCCTACCCCCCCAGAAATTCCCTTATATATTTCGTCCTCTTGTTGTTCCGAGTTTGTCAATTGGAACGATGCGAGCGAGTAGAATAATGACCCTTGTGATGCCGCCAGATGAATGTGTCCATGGACCACGTACATAAGCACATAATTACGAATCTTTCTTCATTCTCGACCTCCATCCAGCTCCATTCTGCCCATCCATGTTGTTGTTTTTCTTTTTTCGGGGCAAAGTTAAATTGCAGAAATCGCAAACTTTACTATCCACGCACGCAGAAGTAATGGAATTGTGTAATTAACGAGGCTCCTGGGTAAAGACTTGATGAAATGCTTCAGTTGCGGTGGTATCCCAAGCATGAGTTAAGCACACGCACACGATGAACTATGTATACTATATATGGTATACCGTATATGCGTAATGTCCTGTGCCTTAAGTTGTCGCCTTAATCTCACTTAGAAATAAAAATAAATAAAAAGATTTCTTCACTGATTTTATAAAATCTACATTGAGTTTCAAAAACTGTTATAATATAAAAAAAAAAAACAATATTAGAATCTTAAGTTCTAGCAAAGAAGTGTGCTTATAAATATGTTTTTGACATAATATATTTATTATTATTTAATATTATATTAGTAAAAAAAAAAAAAATAAATTTAAACATTCTTTTTACGCTGCGTTTCTATTATTTTGATCATAGCTGTACAGGCCCAGAATATGATATTATGATATGCATGATAGTTTATGTTGAGTAGAGTGTAATTGTAGAGCATCATCCCCTCGAAAACAGTTAAAAATTTGTAGTTTAGGATCATAATAAATAATTAGAAATTTAGTTTGTAGTTGGTAGAGTTAGCTGGAGATATGCGGGCAGGATTCTTCAATTTCTTCTTGCTCAGTTTATAGGGCGAGGGGGACTGAACAAGTGCTCCGGTTCCTGCAGCAGCAGCTGAGGCAGCATTACGATCATTACGCGTACCGCTCAGATCGTAGGGTGTTCGCACGATCTCTGGCAAATGAGCGTAGTACACGACACGCTCGTTACGCGGCGCCACCAGCGGCAATTTGGATGGAGCATACTTATTGCTGTATGGATCGATCGGTGGTGGTGGTGGCATTGCAGACGATTCATCTAGATAGCCACCAGCACGTCGTGATTTAATGTAATCTCTGGCCTGTAGCGATGGTGTGTCCAACTGACGATCGGGATACATGAGATACGGTTCGGGATACTGTGGTACACGTGGACTGTAGCTGTCGTATGGATCGTAACGTTGTCTATGCACATACATGTCCTCAAAGTACTGTGGATATGCACGATGGTATTGCTCGTCGAATCTGTGAGGTGCCACAAAAAAACCAAGATTAGCCTCTTTGCACCATTACAGGACCTATAACTCACCTGTCGTAGCGTCTTATATAGGGATCATACGATCGTGAGGGATACATGGCTAGCGATTTGCCTGTATAGGGACCATACCAGGGCATGGACTTGACGTTCATCTCATCGATGGGTCGTCGCAGCGGTTCACCTCCGGCCACACGTATCGCTGACGATCCACTTAGCTCATTATCACCTGGAGTACTCTCATGCGATCTTCTACTGGTCATATAATAATCATAGTCGGCATATCCAGCCGAAGGTTTACCCAAACGCAACTGTTTGCCAGCAGCAGCAGCAGCAGAGGTAACTGAAGCAAGCGGTTCTACAGCGGACTCCACATCGATAATACCCTCGGTATTGTCAAGTTCTGCATTCCGATTGAGATGATCATAGCCAGGATCTGCATGAACACACCGCAGCCACATATGTGCCAGGCACAGGAGCACAAGATTCCCCACTTTCATTTCCAGTTCGAAAAAAAAAATCCAACCGATTGCGCCGCTTGGCCAACACAAACTAATCCCATGATGCGACCAACACCCAAAAAAGCCAACAATTTGCCGGCGACATGGTAAGTTAAACTTCAAAAGACAATTGTTTTCCAGAGCCATTCTTCGCTAATCTATTGAATCTGTGTAGCGCAAGAGTGCACAATACAAGTGAAGCAGCAAAACGAGTCAGTTATGTGAATACCCTAACTGGGAAACCCTAAGAAACTGGATGAATTGATGAGGAAATTGGGTAAGCTATAGCAGAATAAAAAAGAAAATAAAATATATTTGATAATACTATATAATATTATAAATAAATATCTAGAAAATCCCATTGCTGTCTGCCCATTTAAGGGCATCACGCTGTCGCCGCGTTTCCACGCCCATCATTAGGCGTGTCTCATTAGGTTGACATTTTGCTATACTCTATGGGATTCCAAATGCATTTCACACAGATACACAGATACACAAAGTGGAGGCTCCACAATGACACGACGAACTTGCTTCCACATGCCACGCTCGGTTGCACGTGCTACCTGCTACCTGCCCCATGCTACTATTGACTGATGATGCACTTTTTCTACCCCATTTGCATATTGAAATAACACAATCATTAACGGGCGTTCGAGTGTGACGTGAAAGTTAACTATATAGAAAGCAGGGAGACTGCGTACAATTCAACTAATGTGATAAATCTGAATTACATCTAAAAAAAAGAGTATACATGCTTAACCTACACATAGTTCCTGATACACTTGTTTGTTTTTCCTCTTTTTTTTAATTCAAATTATAAATTCTTACAACTAATAGTTATATAAATTAGTTTCAATAACAAATTAATAGTAGAATTATAAATCAATCATTTGTAATGCTGGACAATTTACAACTCTAAATACCGTTTTTTAAAAGATAATAATATTTTGTAACTGTGACAGCGTCGATCCTAAGTGTACACCCTCGGGCAGGTTCTTGATTTGCAACAGCCATCTTTGGCATTCTAAACACTTTCGCTGTCGATCCTCTCGTGTCACATCGACGCCCAAACCATTTGCCCATGTATCCAGATTATCCCGAATTGTTGGCAAGAAATTTGATAAAATTATTCGCAGTGTATCGCAAGCTCGTGTAAAGTGACTGTGAAAGTTGAGAATGCAATCAGTTAATGAGGAAATAATCTTAGTAAATGAATACCCACAATTTATGTTGACTCTGTAGAAGTTCATAAATCTCCGGTAATACAAACGTGCAAAAGTCCAAATTCCATGATGAGCTAGATAAATACATAATATATGTGAATTTTATTAGAATTGTCATAATTTATCATGTCTCGCATACGCTACACTACTTACGGTTTCTCTATGATGGCCCCCAACAGATCAATGAATATAGAGCGTCCACTTGTTTTGGCCAGCCTCAGTGCACCCAGTACATCGTGTGAACTGCAAGATGAGTATAAAATTAGATAACTACTGTCTATCTCCTGTAGTGTTGTCTCTGCTTACCGCGTCGAGTTTCGCAGCAAGTCCAGACTCGCCTGCCTATTGCTTAACTCCTGGAGAACCTCCTCATGCGATCTCGAGAGTATATCAAACTCATAATGATCATCATTCATAAAATTGCGATTCATATTTTTCCCTGGTGTGGGTATCAAATCTGGGCGATAGTTCATTGTCTGTTGAGAGAATTGAGAATAGAAAAGTTTGTTAGGTTTTCAGATATAACTATTTTTTATAGCCTGCTTACATGTGTTTGTTTCTCCTGCTGCTGTTTTGCCTGCTGCGTTGTACGCATATCGAGTGTGGTACGCGATCGCATTGGAGGTTTCGTTATGATCTCAACATTAATGTTCTTCTGCTGTGTATTCTCCTTGCAGAACTGACTCTGTGATCCCATATAGCGTTTGTTTTTATTAACCACATTCGAGGAGGAAGACTTCTTAAGTACCATATTATCGTCTAGCTTATGCAGTTCCATCGAACTAACCGATGATGTCTGACCAAGTTTATTATTGGCAAATATCGCTGTCGATGTCTGTTTGGTGCTGCTACTGATTGTGGTGCTTCTTTTGTGCAGATTTGTTGTTGTCTTCCGAATTGACTTCGATGAGGCATTTATTGCTGCTGTCGCTGGGGGTGCTGCCTTGTAGTTATTGGTTAAATTGTTTAAGTTCTGATTAACTGGGAAATCTTCGGCCATCTCATAATTATCATAATTGGTTAGTATCGGGGGATTACTGTCGTTTGGATTATACTCAACATCGTGCACATTATGATGGCTATCACTCTTCTCCAATGAGTATATATTATAATCACCCGATACGTACAACGAGGTTGGACCATTTAGGTTTACCAAACGGCCGGCAGAGCCCACATCCATGCCATAACTATAATTGCTATCTAGATTATAGGGTATATTGTCTGGCACTCGGGCGAATTTGCCAGCATTGTATGTGGCCTCCATGTGACTCCCGATCATCGACTGAGGCAACGCATGTATCGATGGCATTGGTGACATTTCTATCGGTTCCAAGCCCCCCTCGTTCACAACCTCCAGACTCAGATTCGGTGATGAGAATTCATCGTATGTCTGACTTTTACTGTCCTCCAGTTCTTCCTCGACTTTGGCCGGCTTTGAGCCACCAAGGGATAGACGAAATTTTTGATTGCCCCGTGAAAAACTCTTCCGGCTTGTTGAGTTATGTTTAAAATTTGGCTGAGTATTGGGCGGTTGATAGAACGGTATCACAAGATCAAGGTTTACTGTATTTATTGAAACAGTATCGATTTCATGGCAGCCACAAATCTGCAAAGACGAAACGATCGTATTAACATAAATGGAACCAACAGAGATTAACCTTTCACTTACGAGCTTGTTCTTTACAACTTTCATGTCATCCAATGAGGACCAAGTACTTTTAATGTGATCCATTTCACGATCTGGCTCCCAGCCAATCACAGATATACCAGCGGCGCTTCCCACGAATAGGCACTCTCCGTTCTCACTAAAAAAATATAGGATATAATTAATGATCCAAGACAAGAGCAGCAAAACTTACCTAAATGTAATGCATTTTATTGCCTGACCATAGAAATGAGTTGTCTGCGACACAAGCTGTTGATGCTCCAGATCATAGATGGACACTGTACCATCAACTCTTCCTGCTGCCAGTAAAAACTCAAATGGATGGAATTGTATGCATGTTATGGCCGTAACAGGCGGCTCTGCGATAAATTCCATAATCTGTTTGCTTTTTCTGATATCCCAAATCAATATGGATCCCTCTACGCCAGCGGATGCAATCCAAAGTCCATCGGGTGAAAATTTAACCGAGTTAACATGCGATATGTGACCCTTACAGACTTTAATGCATTTATTTTCATTTTGTACATCCCAGAGTCTGAAAGAGAAATAAAAATTCAAATTCAAATCAACCGCTTAAGCATTTGTTATCGATAAGCCATCATACACTGCAGCCCTAGCAACGATAAAAAGTAGTGTAGCCAGAAAATACCATACAAAAAAAAACCGATAAAATGCATTGCAGCAGCCCTGAAGCCAACGATAATTCGAATCGATCTGGCAACATTGCCACTTTGGTGTCAACCTCTGTCCCATATATAATCCAATTTTTGTTTTCATTGCTTTTCGATTCGCTTATCAATCGGAGAGTGTGTGCACTTTGTACCGGGGATACAAAGATAATCACCGAGTTAAAGAAGAATAATACGTCCCCCCTTGGTTAATTTATTCACTCGCCAGATACAACAGGTGTAAGTTGTGCAGCAGCAGCAGCTCAACTCTTCTGCCATTGCGAAGTAAGTTTTATCATAAAATTATGAAAAGTGCAATATATATACCTATATATTACTTTGTGCATACTTTCCCACTTATCTGCCAAAGATTAAGTATTGTGTTTAATTGGTCCACAATCAAGCATACATTGGACTTGGAGCAAGCAAAAAAAAAAAAGATATTTCATTAAGTACGACGCTGGGGGGGTCCAAGCTACCTTTGAGCTTTGTACCGCCATCAACAAACGAGTTTCTGCATTAAAATTTACATTAAAAACTAAATGCATTCATTTGCGTATATATACATATATACATGACAATTTATATATACTCAAAATGTGCACTAATCTATTGTTGACAATGTTAAAAATGTTTTGTATAAAACAATATTTCTTTTTTCTTCACAGTTGCCACACAACCGGATTGCCATCCACAGCCGACCAGTTTCCATATAGAAACGATACCAACAAAAAACAGGAAGAACATGTCTTCGAAATTGCGCTATGATGGACGTGTGGCCGTTGTGACCGGCGCCGGTGCTGGACTTGGACGTGAATATGCCCTGCTGTTGGCCTCACGTGGTGCCAAGGTGGTGGTCAATGATCTGGGTGGCAGTCATGCGGGTGAAGGTGCCTCACAGCGTGCCGCGGATGTGGTTGTCGATGAGATTCGCAAGAATGGTGGCGAAGCTGTGGCCGATTATAATTCAGTGATTGATGGCGATAAGGTTATTGAGACGGCGATTAAAGCATTCGGACGTGTCGATATATTGATTAATAATGCTGGCATATTGAGAGATCGCAGCATTATCAAGACATCGGAACAGGATTGGAATCTGGTGTTGGATGTGCATCTCAAGGGTAGCTTCAAGTGCACCCAGGCTGCTTTTCCGCATATGAAGAAACAGAATTACGGTCGTATCATTATGACCTCATCCAATTCGGGCATCTATGGCAATTTTGGACAGGCCAATTACTCGGCCGCCAAGATGGGTCTAGTTGGTTTGGCCAACACCACAGCCATCGAGGGACAGAAGAATAATATCTATTGTAATGTCATCATTCCCACTGCAGCCAGTCGCATGACCGAGGGCATTTTGCCTGACATTCTCTTCAACGAACTGAAACCAAGTCTCATTGCACCCGTTGTGGTCTACTTGTGCCATGAGAACAGCACGGAAAACGGTAAGAATATGTTTTGTAACTGGGCTGGCTCTGTTATCTCTGGCCTAGGGTTGTATAACCCATTTGGGGTTATCAATAGTTATCTACCTTACCTATATCTTATATCGTTTTCATTTCCCTCCCCCCCAAAACAGGAAGCTACATTGAAAGCGCCGCCGGATGGGCAACCAAAGTGCACACAGTGCGTGGCAAGGGAAGTGTGCTGCGTCCCTCACTGGACGAGCCGGTGACCCTGGAGTATGTGAATAATGTTTGGGATCAGGTGACCGACATGTCACAGGCAACGCATTTGAATGCCATTGCCGAAGCATCGGGCTCACTGCTGGAGGTGCTCGAGAATCTTAAGTCGGCCGATAAGGATGCCATTGAGGATACCTTTGAGTTTGGCAATCGTGAACTAATCCTTTATGCCTTGGGCACTGGTGCCACCACAAAGAATACCCTAGACATGCGTTACTTGTATGAGAACGATGCAGACTTCTCTGCGCTGCCGTCGTTCTTCATACAATCCGGTCTCAATTTGACCATGTCTAGCAATCTGGTTAGCACCGCATTGCCCAACAGCACAGCGGATTTGACCAACATTCTGCATGGTGAACAATATTTGGAAGTTCTGGATGATTTGCCAACCAGTGGCAAATTGATTACGAAGGGAAAAGTAATCGATGTCATGGACAAGGGATCTGGCGCATTGGTTGTCTTTGGCTGTGATTCATACGACACAAATGGTCGTCAATTGACCAAGAGTCAGATCTCTGTGTTTGTGGTGGGTGCTGGTAATTTCGGTGGCAAGAAGCAACCCATTGCAGCGGTTGTGCCACTGGCAACTACCCCCAGTCGTGCACCGGATGCATCGATTGAATACAAAACCAATGAGGATCAGGCTGCGCTCTATCGTCTGTCCGGTGATCGTAACCCGCTACACATTGATCCCGACTTTGCACGCATGTCCGGCTTCAAGACACCCATTCTCCATGGACTCTGCTCGCTTGGCTTCTCGGTGCGTGCTGTGCTCAGTAAATATGCCAACAACAACAGTGCCCTCTTCAAGGCAATCAAAGTGCGCTTCTCGGGCCCCGTACTGCCCGGACAAACTCTAAAGGTTGACATGTGGAAGCAGGGTACACGCATCCACTTCCGTACCATTGTCACTGAGACTGGCAAGGAGGTGATCTCTGGCGCTTATGTTGATCTAAAGGACTCGAAGGCCAAGCTGTAAATTCCATTTTAACATTTTCTTTTTGTCAATTCCTCCAAGAGGAAACTAATACTATGTACTAAATATACACACTGAGGCATCACATATTGGTGGTAGAAACGATGCAATATTATTAATCTTATATTTTTAAACTGTTTGTGCATGTATTTCTCTGATTGAATGATGCATTTTTTTTTTTAATCATAATTCTTCTGTCATAGGAAGTATTTTTCATGATGGGAAATTATAAAAGAGAAAGTTACAAGCATAATAAACAATGTTTTTCAAAGACATAATTGTCAGAAACTTTCTTTGTCAATTAAAGCGGTTTAGTAGCACGGAGGGTCTTAGAGAGTATCTCAACTCTTTTTTAAAAGAAATCATCCTATAAAATGATGATATGTGTTTAACCTGTTGTGTTTATGACGTATGTACGGAAATAATATCATAAGAAAATCCCCCGCAGTTGAATTAAATTAGGCACATGGAAATATGACTCATTTGAAAGTATGATAAGCTTTTACTACTAAATATATAATCCACTAATAAGATGACGCTTATCATTTTGGGTCACGTCTGCCACGTTTAACGAATGCGAGCGAGACGACAATACTGTTGCTGTCTCTCTCTTAACTAGAAATTGCATTGGAAACCATATAAACTGTTTGAAATTGAGTATTTATAAATACAAATAACGCTTCAGGTTCCATTTCTTGGTACATAATACATATACAGATGTCTGACAGGCTTACAAATACACTTTATAAAGATGAAAATCTGTAGACGCCCCCTTCGATAAATCATATTACAATATCCATTTCACAAACAAACATCGAGAACTTAACTTGGTTTTTCTTTTTCATTTTTGACTCACCTAACTGTGGTATCATTGCTACCGGATACCACGTACTCTCCGGATGGATTAAAATCCAATGTACGAACACTTTTCATGTGTCCATTCAATGTTGAATATATCTTCTGGGCATTCAAATCCCATCTGCGTATGATGCCAATATCATCGGCTGAATATACAAAATTATCCTTATATGCAAAGCGGACGCATTCGATGGAACGATTGTGGCCCGTTAGAGACTGGAAGAGACATATGAAATAGATTAGGATGTGCATACAGGGTTTTCTTTTTTTATAGAACAAACCATAAAACAGTCGTCCTGTCCAATAGCCCAAAGATTAACATTACGATCCTCGCCACCGGTGACCAGCACTCGTCCCGTCTCACCCAGATCGAGGCTTGTGACTTTGCCATCGTGAGCCTTTATATCAGCTGAAAGAAGTTAAAAAAAAGACGTTAGTTATGAATAAAGATCTAATTGCATCCATATAACCTCAGAGCGTTTCGCAAGCGCGCTAAAAATCTTTCAAGAATTTCTCTCTTTAAAAAAAAAAAAAAAAAAAAATCACTGGGTTCAAGTACCTCGGGTTCATGACCCAAACCCGTGTATGCCACAGAAGACATTGTTTTGAACCGTCAACCGAATCGTAAACTACTTTTGTAATCCTATTGTCTTTATCTATATGTAGCTTATAGCTGGAAATCTATCTATAGTAACTATCTATGTATCTAACTAGTCTCTGTTGTGACCTCATCTACGACATAAGTGTAATACTTATGTTTCAAAACTACAATATATATTCGATTCCATAGCTCCTTACAAGGGCTGCATCCCACATGCAATTCTTGTGCACATATAAGTAAATATCCGAGCATAGAGAGAGATACATATATGTATGCTAAACATACCACACGCACACTCATCCACACACACACACACACATACAGACACACATACAGACGCGAGTTGTCTTATGAGTCTGAGAATCACTTTCATAGAGTTAAAATTCTATTTAACTTACAAATCTTTGCTGTTGGATTTCTGGGTAACGCCATCTCCATGCAAATACACCTTATTGTCTTAGGTTCACGTGGACGGCCTCTGAATGCACTTTATGTGACACTATAGTTAATATTTTATTTTAATTTGTCGCAGGTGTGATAAATTTTTTTTTGGTTTTGGTTTGTGTCAAGTCGAATCAGCTGGTCCGCTCTCTTTTCGTTGAGTCTTTTTTAGACAAACGTAAAAAAAAAATAAACACAAAAACTCATTTAGTCAGACACTATTAGACATTTTCACATGATTAATACGGAGCTAGTATCTTAACAAAACAGAACATCAATAACGATAAATCCGACGATTTTTGTAGACAAAACAAATGCACATTATATATATATATTGTAAACCAGGGCTGGCATACAAGATTTTGGTTTCACATTGTGTGCTGCCACCTAACTTGAAAATGACAAATTGAAAAAAAAAAATACAAACAAAAGTAACCCTACGCTATTAATCGGGACACGAGTTATCGATATCTTTCAAATCAGATGACAACTCTGTGTTACCATCAGGCATTCCCTCAAAAAAGCATCATCATTGCCCTGAACGAAAATTTGCCGACTGCATTATTTTGGTGGAGCTCTTAAATATAATTTCGTTTAGCGTCATTAAAGTAAAGTAAAGTAAATACAAAATGTCTTCACGTTACGATCGTGCTGTTACCATTTTCTCACCCGACGGTCATCTACTACAAGTTGAATACGCTCAGGAAGCGGTGCGCAAAGGTTCCACAGCGGTAAGAAAGTGGCTTGATTGTTGTTTTTACATAGTTCAGATTAATATACATATATATATGTTTGCCCATTATTTATTCCTTAAGGTTGGTGTACGTGGTGGCAACTGCGTTGTTCTGGGCGTTGAGAAAAAATCAGTAGCCAAACTACAGGAGGATCGCACAGTTCGCAAAATATGTGTGCTCGACCATCACGTTGTAATGGCATTCGCGGGCTTAACAGCAGATGCCCGTATCCTTATTAGCCGTGCCCAAGTCGAATGCCAGAGCCACCGTCTTAATGTCGAGGATCAGGTCACCCTTGAATACATTACCAGGTAAAAATAATAAACGATGATACACAATAGGAAATTGAGCTTACCATATCTATTTACAGATATATTGCACAGCTAAAACAAAAGTACACTCAGAGCAATGGACGTCGTCCCTTTGGCATTTCATGTCTGATTGGTGGCTTCGATTCGGACGGTTCACCCCATCTATTCCAGACCGAACCATCTGGCATATTCTATGAGTACAAAGCCAATGCCACCGGTCGTTCAGCCAAGACTGTACGTGAGTTCTTTGAGAAGACCTATCGCGAGGAGGATGTGGCCACCGAACGTGGCGCCGTCAAGTTGGCCATTCGTGCCCTGCTCGAGGTGGCACAGTCGGGTCAGAATAATCTGGAGGTGGCCATTATGGAGAATGGTAAACCATTGAAAATGCTGGATCGCAATGTCATACTGGAATATGTGAACATTATTGAAAAGGAGAAGGAAGAAGAGGTGGAGAAGAAGAAACAGAAAAAGTAAAGGCCAAGCACCCTGTGTTAGGTTTTTTTTTCAAGTCTATTCGGTAAACCGGAGATATCTTTTTAATTTCATATTTTTATAAAATTTGAAATGATGTTAAATGGAAACAATTGTATAAGGATATGTATAAAATACATGGCGATTTGAACACCTGAAAGTTAAATGAAAACTAGTGTGGGCGGAAAAAAGGGCTAAAATGGAAATTGCAAATTAAGAAATATGTAAAAAAAAAAAATGCTTGAGCAATCGAGTAACTTGACATGAGTAGTAAAACGAATGTAATATTTATTTCTGCGCAAAAACAATGCAGACATGTATTAATAAATATTAACATTGATTTAAAAACAAGCAAAACGCAGCTTTCGGCATGAATTTAAAAAAAAAAGGGAAAACAGTGTTAAGTAGCGGCCCAAAACTTTGCTCAGAACTTAAGCCGATTGAACAAGTCATTGCATTCGTTACGAATCGTACGTTCATCTCTAACTGGAACTAGTGCTGTAAAGTATTTTAAGGGCAGCTGAAAACAGTGCTTGAAAGTACAAATGGAAATTCATATGCGAATTTTTAGCTTAGTTTACTACTACTACTGTTCGGAGTCGGAAGTTGTGTGCTACCAATTGAGGGAGAGAAAGACCTAAAAAAAAACAATATTATAAAATTTGTATAAAGCGCTGAACGCTGAACAAGAGAAATATATATTAACACATTTAGCTGTTATACGACAAAAAAACGTTTGGATCGTTTCGCTATACATTCCCTTTGCCTCTTGTCATTCCGTACCAAGCAACACCGTCAGACTAAAATCAATAATTTAGTTGTGTGGTTTTTCGCGGCTTTTTGTGTTTTTCTTTAAAAAACAATCAATATACCCGAAGGTAACGTGTGTAGTAAAATAACAATTCATCTCAGTGTGCGTTTGCATTCGTTGACGCTTGACATATATTGGTACACATTTTATTTATTTATATTTTGTATTTTGTTTTTCCTTTTTTTTTTTGAGTTTTTTTTTTTTGTATTTTGTATTATTTTATTAATTAGTATCCTCGCTTGTTGTACTCGACATTTATCATACACTGCCGCACTCGAAATGACAAACACGAGAGATAAGGAGAGAGGGACAATTAAAAAAGAGCCGAGACCCAATAATAATACCATCAGGTTGAAAGGTTTTTGAAAAACCACGTACTACTTACTTCTCCCAAGTATATATATTAATATGGAAATGTACACACACTCGACCCGTACATGTATGTACATTTATGTACATGTATGTATGTACATGCGACACATATGTATGTATGTATGTGTATGCAAGAATGTGTTCCTTTCTGTACGTTCATACTCTATACAGTATGTACTACATAGGGATCTGTTGGCTAAAACATGCACATACACATTGTCAAATTTTAAAGTTTGTATTTGTGCTGCAATAAAACAAAATCGCTGGCACCAGAGAGGCCGCTATATAGACACACATATACAGTATGTATGTATTTGTGTGCGTGCAAATACAATTTGCATATTTGATGTAGATAAATATGCGAATATTATTTATAATTTGTACTCTAATTGCGTAGAGCCACAACTTCGATATATATGCATAACATATACACAGATGTATATATATATAGTTTATAGTATATTGAGTTACATTCATTATTAACTTTGCCTTTCCGTCCGGCAATTTCTCGAGTCGGAAGCGGAATTTGATTCCTTTTCTCTCTCGCACACACACACACACATGCACACGCACACAGCGAACCCGAAACCGACAAACTTTGTCGGGTTGAGGAAGTTTAACCGGTCGAATTAGAAGAAAAGTTTTTTTTTTTTTTTTCTTCTTCCTCGCGTATCCTTTGACCAGGCTCAGTCGTTGTTTGTTGTGAATCTCTCTAAGCAATTTATCCTTTGATTTAAGAGTTCAAAGTTCTTGTTTATTTTTTCTATAATTTCAACGTATTATAATTATTTTTTTTTTTTTTCAATTGGTTTCCACTTGGAAACGGAAAGTTTTCGTATTTGCTATTTGAAACATGCTTGTCTTGTCTGTATAATAATCCTATTGTATGTATGTATGTATTAAATATTTTCCCTAGATTTGTATGTAGAGTATAAGTAGCTTTAATCTTATCTTGGGTGATGTGTAAGTAGTACGACGGACGCCGCGCCACGTCTGAAAAAGGCCTGTCCCCTTATCTTCGCATTTTCAACACAATTCACTAAGTATCATAATCTTGCACAGAAATATATGTACTTGAAATCTTATTTATTGTACATACCATATATATGTATGTATATGGCCCAATTAGGGGCCATTCGCTCAAGAGATATCTTTAAATCTTGAATTCCCTGGAATTCATTGATTGTTGGTACTTGTATGATTATTTATTGCTTAACTTATCCTCTTCAAAAACTGTCCTTCGCTGTCCCATAGCTTTAGCAGGGAGCTTGAAGATGATGCCCGATAAACAGAGATATGGAAAAGTACGAAAGAAAAACATTGTATAACGGTCTGAAATCGTATAATCGTTAATCGTACTTATATGTATATATACTTTGTGCATTGAGTTTATGTAAATTTAGTTTTGTTGTTTTTTTTTATTATTTATTTTTTTTTTTTACTTAATTACATTAACGCCTGAATAATTGCTTGTAATAAATTATAGTTACGCCTTGTGCACGAGGTGCCATAAATTATATGGTTTCTAATAATCCATTTGCCGTGATAAATTTATAAAAAAAAAGTTGAAGATAGATAGATAGAGAGAGAGAGAGAGAGAAAAAAACAAATGCATAATTTATAACGATGCAACAATCGGGCTGCCGATTGCAATGTTTGCCATAGAGTTTATTTGTTTGTTTTTTTTTTTTTTTTTTTTTATTTATTTTTAAATATCTGTAAAATAGTATGTATGTATATATGTACGTATGTTTGTTTGTTTGTTTGTTTGTTGTGTTGACCCGACCTGACACTCTCTCGTATCTCACATTGTAATACAATAGAATGGGCACAGAAACCAAGAGCAACAGTTACACAGGACAGATTTCAACAAGTGGCGGCAACCCTAAAGTGATGAAAGATTCTTTATCTTTAGTTTGTCAAACGGTCAAACAGCAGCAGCAGCAATCGCAATCGAACCAAATCAATTTCAATTCGAACTTGAACTCGAACTCAAACTCGAATTCGAATTCGAAGGCGTTTTCAAGCGAACAGAACGCGGGTGATATTCGACCAAAGCACGAGGAGAGAACAACAGCAACAACAACAACGATCACAACAACAACAACAGCGACAGCAACAACAACCCCAACAACACCAACAACCCCAACAACAATCAAAGAGGCGATCGTACCTTTTGTACCCATATTTGTCGAAGAGGCCGATGTTATACAAGGTGCTAAGGATATATTGAAAGTAATACGACCAAACTGGGACCTCAATCACGTTGATTTTAAGGTAAATTCATGTTAAATGCAAAAAAAAAAAAAAAACATCAATGTCATTTTCTACTTTTGCAAGATTACCATATCCTCCGATCCATTGTTGTTGTTGTTATCACAATGTATGTACATCTTACGTCTTGTCTAAATCCAAAATATCAAAACCAAAAAAAAAAAAAAAAAAAAAAATGAAAAAAAAGAAAAAAAAAGAAAACAAATGCGAAAGACTGAGAGAGCAAGAGATGGGCACACTTGGTAAATTACTACTACTTTCTACTCTGGGCTTTCAAAGTTCTTGCGCCTTGTTCACACTTTTCAAACCACACCATATATGTATGTATGTATGTAACCTCTAAAACTACTCTATATATATATTCTATATATCGATCGACTTGACACAAGACTGATTAAGTGATTAATGATTATATCGACCCACCGACCGACCGCACCCCATCCTATCCATACTTGACTAATAACAACCGAACACTATTCACATTATTCATACGATTTATAAACAGAGTGTGAGAGAGAGAGAGAGCACAGAGTTAAGGTTTGTCTGACTTTGATTTTTAGATATTCCACACATGCAGCTCATTTTTGCAATTCACATCGCGTGGGGCTCTGAAACTAGTAGATAATATCAACTACCATATATGTATATTTTGTATACTTGTCTCTAATCTCGACTCAATGCAAACAAACAACATCTCCCATCTCTCATTTACCATATATGTACATTTTTAATTACTCTACTCTATACTCTATATACACTATGGTGGGGAATTACTAATGCATTTTGCTGCAGCAAAGTCATGGAGCTTATACAATGTTAATCGAAGTATGTCGGGTCGATGGACAACAACAACAACAACAGCAACGATTCTGAATGACTAAGTTGGAGTGTGATTTTTTATTTACTTTTATTTTTTTTTTTTTTTTTTTTTTTTTTTTACCTTGAAAACCCGCAAAGAGAAAAGCGAATTACGAGTGCAATTGCGAGACCGATAGGATAGGATTTAAGTATTTAGCGAGTATTATGTGTATTAATCAAATATTTGAAACCAGTTTATCTAAGCAACAATTATATACATATGTATGGACAAAAGCGTTACGAAAAAGGGTGCTAAAACCAGCTGTACCTATTTGTATATTCATTTATACACACTGAGCTATATATACAGGAACTGTCTGCTACATGGCTATATAGTATATGGATTATTTTGCAAATGATGTGCGCGATAATAACAACGCACTTGCTGTGCGTGTGTGTGTGTGAGGGTTTCTTAGCCTTAACGTGGCTACTTAAATCACAAGAATGCGAATGCTTATCAGAACTGGACCCCCTCAAGCACATGCTATGTACGCATACACGTATACCCTATATATATGTACGTATAGTAGTCTAATGAGCACATGCACCACGTTCGTATCATATTTGGGGGCTTTACTGTTGTTGTTGTTGTTGTTGTTGCTCGCGAGTTCGCCTTCCAAATGTCAAAAAGTTTATCACCCTTAATTACTAACAAATACACACGCACACATACACGTGGTAAGGTTCACAATCTGTGCAAAATAATATATATATATATTGTATACATTTTGTATAGATTTGAATGCTTCTCTGACTGATAGGGGGAAGGGAAGAGGAGAGATACGAAGAGTGAGAGTGAGCGTGAGATTGAGAGCATCAATGAAATCGTAAAGTTCACTTAATTTATACACCTAGGCGACAATTAATAAGTCATAAACCCGAATACAATAATATAGCCGAGCTATTATTATTATTCACAACCGGTGTGAAAGATTAAGATCTTTTGAGATTGGTAACTTGATAGTCCAATTAATTGGACTCAATACTCTCGACATATGTATTATATATTATATGATTTGTGGCTGGCACCTGTTTCGTTATCAAGTTACCAGGCCATCGCACTCAGACAGCGTGTACAGCCAGCCCTATATACTACATACATGCTATGGGCTACTGTTCCGGGGCGGGCACTACAATCAGTTCCATTCATATACACATATACATATATGTGTGTCGTACCTAATTTTCAAAAACCTATATACTATATATATGTTACTAACTTTGTCGTGATCTCTCGCTATGATCTTTCGTTTTATATATATGTATATACTTATACTATACTTTTGGATCATTTCAGAAATTTACTGATGGCATAACAAATAAGCTTGTCGGCTGTTTTCACAATAGTTCCAAATTAGGCAATGATAATAATGACGAATCCTATCTATCAATCAATAATGCTCAGAGAATTTTACAATCAGTACAATCTGAAGATCATCCAGTTATTTTACAAGAGGAAGAAGAAGAGGAATTCCGAAGAGATAATGCTAAAGATAAAACGAATCGTTTACCAGTACAATACTCCGATAACGTAGTCCTTGTACGTATCTATGGCAATAAAACGGACCTATTGATCGATCGGAAAGCTGAAACGCAAAATTTTCAATTACTGCATACATACGGCTTGGCGCCCTCACTATATGCAACGTTCAAGAATGGCCTCGTTTACGAATACGTACCTGGTACCACCTTAAATATTGAGAGTGTGCTATGTCCCGATATTTGGCCATTGGTTGCCCGCCGTATGGCCGAAATGCATCGTGTGGTTAGAAAAAGATCATCTCCCATCGGGGATGATGCTAAGCCAATGCCAATGATATGGACAAAGACGCAAAGCTTTCTTGATTTAGTACCTGAACGATTTAGTGATGCTGAAAAACACAAAAGGTAAGGGTCCCCCCCACTCCCAGATATACATATATATAATATATTTATTAATGTTTTTTTGTCTTCCAGAGTGAACGGAACATTTCTACCTATTGGACGACTACGTGAGGAATTTAATAATCTGTACAAATACTTGGAGGCTTTGGAGAGTCCAATTGTATTCTCACACAATGATCTGCTATTGGGCAATGTCATCTATACGAAGAGCATGAATGCGGTCAATTTTATCGACTACGAGTATGCTGATTATAATTTCCAAGCCTTCGATATTGGTAATCACTTTGCGGAGATGTGCGGTGTCGATGAGGTCGACTATACGCGTTATCCGAAACGTGAATTTCAGCTCGAATGGTTGCGTGTCTACCTTGAGGGCTATCTGCAGCGCCAGGATATCCAGAATGAGGAGGTTGAGCATCTATTCGTCCAGGTGAATCAATTCGCATTGGCGGCGCACATCTTTTGGACCGTCTGGTCGCTGCTGCAAGCCGAGCATTCCACAATTGATTTTGATTACGTTGGGTATGTATATATATTCCTACTAGTGGGTATCGATCAAACAGTTTTTGCCCACCCCTCCCACTCTCTATATCTGGCAATCTATTAATTATGATTATTATCTTTGTATTTAGATATGCATTTCTACGTTACAATGAGTACTTGGCTCGCAAGGACGAGTTTCTAGCGTTGACAGCTACAAAGAACAATAAATGATTTTATCCCAGAAATTTGAGAATACATAGAGAAGCAACGGACGGAGGAGGAGGAGGAGGACGAGGAGGAGAACTTGAAGTTGAAGAGGAGCAGCGAAAGGATGATGATGATGAAACTAATAACAACACAATGATGTGCCCCAGTGATGTACTTATATATATGTGTATATAAATATATGTATAAACTATGGCTGGCGTAGATAAGTGTATGTATATTTGTAACAACAATATACATAGTATATGCATATATATCCATGCATGCATATGTATTACAGGTGCATGCATGTCTGTCTATATAGCAAGCAAGCGAATGTATACAATTATATATATCACATGTGTTCACAAACTCCTCAATTCAGTGTCGGATCGATGTCAGCCGTAGTATATGCATATATATATAATGAATTTGTATATGTTCTTTAATTTGTATATTGATATTTGGTAGTCATTAATAAATAAACATAAATATTTAGTTTTCATATCGACGCATTAACTGCCAATATGTGTGTGTGTTCTTCCCAATAAGCCATAAATTATATTATAGTTATATTTGATTACTCTAAGATTTACAACATTAGTACTAGGTATGCATTAGACTGGTCTGTCACTTATTTATTTTTTTTTTTTTTTGCTAATGGTATTCTATAGAGTGCGACGGAATATCGTCTAGCCTACTCTACCGTACTGCTGGAAAACAAGAGAGATAGAGATAGATACACCCAACTCGTTGACATAAGACGCCATAGCTAATTGTTATTTTCAACAAAGCAAGTTAATACGTAGTTTACAATTTATTATCAAGTACGTAGCTTAAAACCTGCGCAGTACCAGGTACTTTATCCATATACATATATGTATATAATCTGTTTATTTATATTCGACTGCTAGAAATAATACGCATTTGTGGATGTAATTTGGCTTTATTGATTTGTGATTGTTCTATAGGGAATCTCAAAAAATTGAAGTGGGCAGACAGACATTGAAAGTATCTATTATTATTTACACCTTATAGGGTACCAATATATAGTATGTAGTATATATGTATGTTTTTTACATTAATGCAAACTTAAAAATTCTATAAGGATGTTTGTTTTTAGGGTTTACAAAAGGTTTTACACAACAACAAATTTATTTAATTTATACAAAAATATTTTTCATATATATTTGTAAGCCTCTATAAACATTATTATATGGTTAAACGGTTGTGCGATTCCCGTCCCCACCAAGTTTTTGAACAATCTGAAATTGAATATAAAAAAATATATATAAATATATTTTATTTTTAGTTTAACAATTATCGTTTCCGACAACTTAGGCGGGTGCACTCAAATGTGACAGCTAGAGAGCAGGCGATAGAAAAGCAATCGTTATCGATATACATTTTGAGACCTTTGCCATCTCTAGACTCTCTCAGCTGTCATACCTAAAATAAAGACGAACGGATAGACGTTTAGCAAGCGACTTTCCTAAAATTACGATTTATTATTAATCATGTCTGGTTATATTGCTCGCAAGGGACCTTTGGTATTCTGTAAGTATGCAATCGACAGATGCCCAACAGTTAATGGCAATTGTAATTGCGGTAAATTTTACCGCTGCATGCCAAAATGATTACGTAAATATGTAATATAAACTTTGCCATTCTTTTTGCACTAATTCCAGCCAGCCTCGGCAAATGGGCCTACAATATGTCAGGATTCAACCAGTACGGTAAGTAAGAAACTAAATTATACACTCGCAAAGACTATATAGTGTGTGATTCTCAACTAGGTTTGCACCGTGACGATTGTCTCCATGATAACGAAGATGTGATTGAGGCCGTCCGTCGCCTTCCACGCAAACTGTACGACGAGCGCAACTATCGCATCATGCGTGCCTTGCACCTGTCGATGACCAAGACCATCTTGCCCAAGGAACAGTGGACAAAGTACGAGGAGGATGTCAAGTACTTGGAACCCTATCTGAAGGAGGTTGTGCAAGAGCGCGAGGAGCGTGAGGACTGGAACAAGAATCACTAAATTTCGCGATATCACTTCTATTTTTTTTTTTGGATTTCACTATCTCCTGATGTAAATGTTGGAAAATACATAGCGCTTAGATACAATTAAATATGCTATGTTCAAAACTGTTTCCGTGTAGATAATAATCGAAAATAACCATTGATTTTATTCATCGGTTTGGTTGGGGTTTAGTATAGATGTGGTAAGGTAGTATTAATGGAATTTGTGACACTGTGCACTATGGATAAGACTATCTTATTAGCTCCGGAATGTGTTCTAATGAGTTCGAGGCTTATGTTCTCCGAGTTATCTTACCTTTTGCATGAATGGCAGATTGAATAGTGATCCTAAAACGGGCACGCGGCCAAGGAAATTTATGGCGACTGGGAAGAAGCCGCTGCAATGAGAATTTAAAGAGTTCAATTAGTTATTGACAACTGACTATAAGTCTATTCAATATATCAGTCGTTGTTTAGCCTAAAGAGGTCCGTCCACACGTGTTTTGAGCCTATCCCCAAACACTCCCGGTTACCGGTCAGTGCCCTGCTTAATATGCTTGCACAAAACAATTTAGATTTACATCATCTTTGCGGTCTACACACCTGAACAATGCGAAAAATCCATAGGATTCAATTATCATGCCAACAATGGGCCAACCCAGCAGCACGATGACAATTCCTCCAAAGAAGGCGGTGGTGCCTTTGACTTTATGACGTTGAAAGAAAAAGCGTAAGGTTCTCTCCACGCCAATGACACATCCCAGACCAGCTATGAAGAGAATCTGCAAGTACAAGATGACGTGTTGTTATAGGAGATATTAATCAACAGATTGCCATTCGACGCACATTTCCAATTGCAAGCAGTCCCTTATCGAAGAGCAAAAGCATGCCGAGGAATAAGAATGATATGCCAAAGCCAGCCAAGCCAATGCCGATTTCTGCAAAAATTTGTGCAAATGGATTAGTAATGATTTTAATAACGCTGACAATTTAATGCAATTATGGCACATACTTTGGAGATCTGTAATTTCAATCATTTTGTTGTTTTATTCCACGTAAACACCAAAATGTTTCATTATTATGAATATAAACAATCATGACAGGGTTGCAAATTTGAATAAGTGTTGTAAAAGGCAGAAAATGTATGACATACAACAACCTTATGTGATATATGTGAATTACATATGTTATGTGTTCAGTTTCTTATAGGCTTCTTAAGTATTAATATTCAAATAAAAATTGCTCATATTTATTTATACTACTACAGTTAATATTCAATTAATATCATTATTAAACAAGCAGTGCGGCCATGTTGCTACCTTGACGTGCAAAGCCCACATAGAGTTCATTTCGATACAGGAACAGATGCCCGATTAATCGATTTTGTACATCCCTAGTTTCACACGCCATTTTTACAATAAAAAAAAAGTCAAGTCGAAAATTTCAACTGACGCTTGTGTTAGAGAGTTGCGGAGACTGTGTAGTACTCAAAAAACAAAAAAAAATATTGTTTTCACAACAAAGAAATAAACTTAAACTTCATTCAGTAATGGATCGTGAGTGTTATATTACTAATATACTAAGAGCATGTTGCAAAACTAATGCGGTATAAATTGTAGGTGGCGGTTATGGTGGCGGTGGAAGCGGCGGCGGCGGCGGCGGCGGTGGTGGTGCCGGACAGTACAATAATTTCGCTGTACCTCCGCCAAATTACCAACAAATGCCAAATAAATCTGGTAACTATAACGAGCCCCCTCCAAACTATAGCAAACCTAGCGGAGGTAAGCATCAAATTTCTACCGACTGCGAAAATGTGTTTGCGATTATCAACAAACATACATATGTATTCTTTAAGGTTATGATTCCGGCCATCGTGGTGGTGGTGGCGGCGGCAGCGGCGGCGGCGGCGGTGGTGGAGGATCGTGGAACGATAGAGGAAGCAGTTCTTATGGGTATGTTATAATTATTTGTGTACGCCATATATAATATTCTAATACAATGGGAATAATCGTGTTAAATGAGGCATCGACTTTTCAATTCAGAGTGTGTCGCCAATTTCGAATACCATGAAAACTAAACTAACATATCGACAAAAGAATGAAGAACTTGCATACATATATACATATTCAATTGATAAAGAGCAGAAAGAATTAATATTTAAAAATCACGCGTAAACGACGCAGACGCAAGATGCGTACAAATTTTGTTATCGTAAAAAAATGTGTAGAAATCAAATTTTGAAGGTGTAAACAATATGCTAAAAAGAATGAAAATTCTTAGCAGAATGGAAATGGGAAGGAAATATTTGCAAGCATTTAATTTAATCAAATAATCAAAACCTATCAACGAAAGACTAGATTGGTAAGATCTGTTCAAACTAAAGAAAAAGAAAGAAAGAAATATGTTCCTGTTTTTTCGATGAACTTACAAATTGTTTGCCTTACTTTTTTGTTTAAGTTTACGTTTATGTTTTTTTAAATATCTCACCTGAGATTACTTCATCGAATGAACGATTTTGGAAGACAATCTAAACTCCTGCGATAAGGCGATGTGTCCCTTCGTTGATTTGTTCGTATAATCGAACCCCCCGCCCCCTAAGCTGTGCGATCGATCATATATATGCCAAAAATTATTATGTATGTGTACATATGTATGTATGTATGTTGTGTTATTTTGTATTCATAATGTATAAACTAAACCTCTCTGGTTCCTCTCGTCAACCGTAATTCGACAAAGACAATGAATGAGAGTTAAGTTTAGGTATTTGACCTGGTTGTATCATCAGAAAAACGACAAGAACATACAGCAAAATCAACAAAATCAATTCTATATTCTATCTATATAGCTCATAATATGGTTATGATATGTCCTTGTAATGCAGGAACACACAAACAAACAAACAATAATATGGGTTTACGCTGCAAAGGTCAACAAAAAAAAGAGCAGTATGAGTAACATTAACATTATCATTAAAACAAAATGATGGTATAAGCCTAAAAAGCTTGGATGAGTTCAAAAAAATTACATGTATTGTTATAATATTATAAATTAAGCTTGGTTATAATAGTTTCAAGGTTAAACATGCATATACTCATGATGATGTACAAAAAAAAGTACAATAATTGAGAAACTTGAGTTGCATCGTATAAACGTTATTTGAGTCCGTAATCTGCAGTTGGACGGTATATAAAAAGGTTGATATTCCATACTTAGCTAATAAATTCGCGAAAAATCTCTTCAACTATATAAACAAATTATGTAGATCTAATATAATTAAGTACCTTAGTGTTAATATCGATATTCTACTATAAATGCATATTTTAATAAATTGTATAGGTCCCCTTAGGATAATCAGTAAGTAATTGTCCAGTAATGTGTTGATAAACACGATTTGGAGTAGTTTTTTTTTCTTCCGTTTTGTGTTCGTAATTTTGTGTTTTAATTAACTAGTTGAAAAGTATCCATGTAGAAGTTAATTCAAGTTTATTTATTGTATTTAATATCATAACAACTTTTCGTTAAATCTATAGAACTCTTTAGATAAATTCAATTTCACTGGGCTTGTAGTTTTTATTATATTAGAAATAAACAAGCCTTTGCATGGATACTACCAAAAGCTTTGGGGCTTACCAAAGAAGATAATCGCGTCATATCTCGCAGTATTAATGTCAAAATTAAAAGTAAATCAGATTGCATCTATTATTTAAATTGTTTTAAACGAAATTTTCAGTGACCGAGCACACTGAGCACAAAGAGGCTAAAGAGTTTATATATTTATTTTTAACGAGACAAAAAAAAACGATCTTAAAACAAATATAATCAACAATAATATATATAGTGATAGAATTTGCATTCAGAGGACGGTTATGTATGATTATAATCGGAGAGGCGTGTGGGCGTAAAACTTGTTCATCATAATGCATTACAATCCAAACATCAAAATCAATACATTAAATAAGTTATTCAATATCCTCTTTTAGAAATGGAGGCGCCAGCAAGGACAACTACAACAAAGGTAAAATAATGCAAAACAATTTGCAATCATATCGAGTAATGTATAACATTAATTTACTACAAATCTACAAATAAAACAACAACTAAAAAAAAGTACAAAAAAACAAAAACCCAAAATGTAGAAAAGTAAAAAACAAAAAAGTCGAAAGAGATAAAATGCTGCATTTGCACAAAATGAAAGGGTTAGAGACTACTAAGGGAAATAATTCTTCTCTTTGCGTCTTTTGCGTTATTGTTACACTTTGTGGGAATTCATGAGTACTACAAATTTCTGGTATAAGCAACAAAAATATATATAAAAAAAATTAATGAAAATGAAAAAGAGTTCACTTCGCAGCCAAAGAAAATTTGGTAAATCTAAACAGTCTATTTCGAGGTTCAAGCGTACGACAACAACTACTGATTATCGCCCCAACTATCGCATAATATACTACTACTATATACATATATATATTTCATTTTCCTGGTAAACAATGCTTGTAGGGCTATTGGTTTTGCACGAGATCTTCGATCGACGAAAAAACTGTCTATATACATATATATATATATTTCTCTCCGTCTCTTGTTGAGTGTGTGTGTCTGTGTGTTGTGTTTATAATCTCTATCGTCAGAGCAAGCTAAAGTTTACCAGGTCTCTTCTACGAATAAAGGGCGAAATAATGACAAAGATCGCGAAAAAGAAAGAGAGAGAGAGTGAGAGTAAGAGAGAGAGTATACTCCAGTAATTGGTGTAAATTTTTTGAAATTCTGGTTTCAAAAAAAAATAAAACAGAGCAATATCACATAAGAATACTTTATAGACATCAAAGAAAAGTCAAGGTAACCGACTGCCCAAATGTAAATATTACTAAGCATACATATATATCATGTATGTGCGTCCACTATATATTTATAGAGTTTAAGAGAGTGAGCGTGTTGTTCTGCTTCTGGTTTTGCCCAACAAATTTAATATTATGTAATGTGTGTTACAAGTTACTGGACACAACAGAGACACGCCATCGTCGTCGCTTTTGAGGTTTATTCCTTTTCCATAAACAAACAGTTTTTTAATAATAACGATCGAGTATCATCTTTAGCCGATCTTTCTAATATATTTTGTTCCGTTTTGTAGGATACGGTGGTGGCGGCGGCGGCAGCAGCAGCAGCAGCAGCGGTGGCGGCGGCGGAGGTGGTGGCGGCAACGATATGATCACACAAGAGGATACCATCTTTGTGTCCGGCATGGATCCATCAACAACAGAGCAAGACATTGAAACTCATTTCGGTGCCATTGGCATTATCAAAGTAAGTTCAAAAACAAAACCCGCTCTCGTTCGTTCTCTTGGCCATCCATCATTAACCTCTTCTACCTTCTGTGTTTTTTGCAGAAAGACAAGCGCACTATGAAACCAAAGATTTGGTTGTATAAGAACAAGGAAACGGGCACCTCAAAGGGCGAGGCTACCGTCACATATGATGATGTGAATGCAGCACAATCGGCGATCCAATGGTTCGATGGCAACGAATTCAATGGCTGCACCATTAAAGTTTCGCTGGCTCAGCGTCAGAATAACTGGAACAAAGGCGGCGGTGGCGGTCGTGGTGGTTTCGGTGGCCGCCGTGGAGGCGGTGGTGGTGGCGGCGGCGGCGGTGGTGGTGGTGGCCGCTTTGATCGTGGCGGCGGCGGTGGAGGTGGTGATTACGATCGTGGCAGCGGCGGCGGCGGCGGTGGTGGTCGTGGTGGAGGACGATTTGGTGGAGGCGGCGGCGGTGGCGGTGCAGGCGCCGGTGGTAATGTTCAGCCCCGCGATGGTGATTGGAAATGCAGCAGCTGCAATAACACGAACTTTTCATGGCGCAACGAATGCAATCGGTGAGTCGATAGATAAGACAATGTAATCCTTTCGTATTGGTTTAATAATGCTATTTATATTTTGTATTCGATAGATGCAAGACGCCCAAGGGCGATGATGACGGCGGTCACTCGGGAGGTGGTGGCGGCGGCGGTGGCTTTGGAGGCGGTGGCAGCGGCGGCGGTGGTTATGGCATGAGTGATCGCAATGATCGCGGCTCTGGCGGTGGTTTCCAAAATCGTGATCGTGGCAATGGAGGCGGCGGCGGCGGTTATTCAAGATATGGCAATGATAACGGTAGCGGCGGCGGTGGACGTGGTCGTGGTGGTGGTGGCGGCGGCGGCGGTGGTGGACGTCGTGATGGCGGTGGCGCAATGCGCAATGATGGTGGCATGCGTTCCCGACCCTATTAAAAAAAATGCTTGAAATAACATAAAATCTATTTTTTTCTTACGACGTATTAATTAAACAAAACCATAGCGAGTACTCTCTTTTAACTGTACTTTTATAATTACACTGTCCACCAGTCAAAAGGAACAAAACAACAAAAAAAAAAAAAAACAAAAAATGCAAAGAGGAAAACACACTCCCCAAAATGCAAATTATATTGCATTCAAGTCATACTCCATCCACACACGCCACACACACACACACACACCACCACACACACACTCCCTACTCACACTCAAAGGAATTATAAATAAACAAAAAAAAAAAAAAACAATCCAAAAAGAAAAGAGAAATTGTAACATTTTATCACTCGTTTTGACTTAGTATGTATATTATATGTATTCTTATTTTACAAAAACAAAAATAATTGTAATAGATACATACAACAAATAAAAATAAAAAAATATATATTAGACTGGTTAACAAATCATAAGAACACGACTTCTCGCTCTCTCTAATGAATCTTTAAGCACGCAAAGTTGTTCTTGTTATAGGATAATAGTGTTTCAAAAAAAAAAAAAATATAAGACAATGAAAGCTAAAACACAACAAAAATAAGTAAGGAAATTAAGAGTATACACAAAAAACAACTAGTATATCATGTGTGGCATAAACAAAAATATATACGATTTGAATTGAATTGAATTTTACATTCTAATGATCTTTCAATTTTACAAAAATGATGAACTTGATGGAACGACGACAAAGATTTGATTTGATTTTTTTTTCTTTTCTTTTTTTAATTTTAATAATTATCTTTAAATGAATATACATTTTGTAATATTACAGTTCATCTTTTTCCAGCAAGGTGTAACGGTGCTTCGAAGGTCCAAGCTCCTTAAATTTAGACTCCGGCGGCGATGTACCCTTTGCGGGGGCATCATTCTTCACTTCGTTGCTTGTGGGATCTGGGCCATAGTGGTACTCCCTAAAAATCATTGGAATTTTGTATTAATCAAAGTAACACATGGAAGCAATATAAGCTCGTAGGGTGGGAAAGGTCATACCTATGCAGTTTCCCACTGTAAAGATCTTGAAGGAATTCCTTTAGCTTGCCAGGCTTGTACATATCCTCGAAATGGGGAAATAGATACATGTGCTTGAACGAATCAATAGCAATCACTGGAAGATCATCCTCGGATTTGCTTAAGTGATGAAGTGGATGCGCAAACCGCTTACCGTCCGCGGTCAAGAAGTTCACGTTCTCTATAAGATACCAACAAAGTCGAATTTAATAAACGATATAGGATATAGGATAAAGATCAGTGACATACGTTTCTCATCAAGCAGTTCCTGCTCAATGATTGCTTTATAATCCTTGATTGCGTTGAGATCATCGGGACGATAGAAGAGAATTAGGAACGGCAGTCCTTCCTCCGTTAGCTCCTCGGCACTTTCGAATGTGATTTCTCTGACAAGTGGAACACACTTCTCCTGTATCCACACCTTGAGCTCATCGAAATTGGTTAGGCTGCCCGTATAGGTCTCATCATTTTCATGGGACAAGGCCACATCCGGTCGGAATACAATTATAGGTGTGCCTAAATATCATTTACATTTAGTTTAATTTCATTCTATATATATATGTATATATCTATATATTTACCTGGTGGATGCATGGCCTGAGAGGCTTCACCAAAGCCAACATGGAACTGGCAATCCTCTTTGAGGTTTGTTGCCACCTTACGGAAGATATCGTATTCGGGCTGATCTCTACGATCGAAATAGCCCATAATGCTGCGTTTCTTTGAGTCAAGATCCTCCAGTTCCTTAAGAGATTTGAACTCTTTAATGGGATCTTCAAGCTGCTTCTTGACAAACTCCAAGAATGCATCGGCCGAGCGTTGTCCTCGGTATTCCCGTTTGCTCAATTGTCCATTTCGGACAATTTTCAATGTGGGATATTTGCTGATGTGGAACCGGGAGGCAATCGCTGTCTCCTTGTCACAATCCACTTTGCCAAGCACCACTTTACCGGCATCTGGAAATTCTGCCTTAATCTATATCGTTGCCAATGCAAATACAAAAAAAAAAAATAATAAAATGAGAGCATCGTATTAGTTTCGCATAAGAAAATTCATAGTAAATTCGAGAATTGACACGCAATAATTCAAAGCCACATACGACGATAACAAAGAAACATCTGTCGCGACAAAAACAAGGTTCTGTGCTCAATTTTATTTTCGGGGTTTTTTTTTTTTATTTTCTTCCCCCAACTGTTCTTTTGTTTATGTCAATGAGAGAGACAAGCTGACAGGTGTAAATTCACTATACTTTTCTTTCTGATCGAGCGTGTGTGCGCATGTACTATATAGATGGTGTTTCCTTGTTTTCGATTGGGTTTTATTTTACAGAGATTACTACCATAATATATTCATTTTTTTTTCTCATTTTTGCTTACCTTATCCGCCGCTTCATTGAAAATTGGCGCTAAAATATTACTAAACCGACACCATTCCGCATAGAAATTAAGGAAAACCAATTCGTTAGATGCTGCAAAGAGTAATTGAAATGCCAAAAAGAAACAAAAAAACAAAAACAAACAAAAAAAAATATGTTATTATAAACAAATAATTTGAAATAACATACATATGTGTTATAAATATAACGATGATGATGCTGATGATTATGATGTTTTTTGCTTTTTGAAAAATGAAACGTTTTGATTTCTTTAATCATTCTGCAGGTTGTTCTTACACTTGTCAGTAAAACATGATTGGTACTACACATCTTCATACATATGGGGAAGGTCTATAAAAAGTAATATCCACACACATCCCAAGTTATGTGATAAGATATCACAGTCTGAAGGGGAATTTACGCCACAAGGCGCGACAATTTTTTTCGCATGTATATAATATGTGCGTGTGTATGATGTTCAAAGAATCTCCAATTGGTTTTCCTGTTTTCTGATTACCACGCTAATATAAGGGTGTATAGGTCCATATTCCATATGCATGACAAGTTATAACCGAACCCCAAATTAACATAAAGTTATTTTTGCAATCTCGGTTGTTGTTTTTTGTTAAGTATATAAAATCATAATTTGAAAAATACCAGGAAATAGTTGGAAAAAACCCATTACTCATATCACAAATTTTGATATCATGAATTATGCGATCGATATGTGTGAAATTAAAAGTGTTTCTGTTTTTTTTAATTTCGAATTTGTTCCGATTGGGAGGGGAAACCTTTTCCACGTTGGCAAAATCTCTGAGAAATTCATCGAGCGGATCTATGTATTTTCTTTTTGGTTTTTTTTTTTTTTTTTTTTTTTTTATACATATGTGACACGTCAAGCTCTGCGGCTTCATGCATGTGTGAGTGGGTAGGCGTGTGTATGTATAAGCCTTAATGTTTTTTGTTGTTTTTGCGCTCTTTGGGTGTGTGCGTGTGTGTGTGTGCGCGCGTGTGTGTTTGTGGGTGCACCAGCTGAGCTATTGGAGGAGAGTAAATGGATTTTTTTGCGGCTTTTGTTGCGCTCTTCTTGTTGTTGTTATTTTTTTTATGGCAGTGACCCTTGCGATGTGTTTAAAATAATGCATTAATTTATGATTGTTACTGTTTTGCTCACCTAACGTCATATCAATATTTTCACTGGTCATAGCCACGGCACCAGTTGAGGGCGACGACGCATCTGTTGGCTGTTGGCAAAGGACATGCAGAATCTGCAATAATAATAATATAATTAATCAACATGAATCACACGTAGCACATTTAGATATTTGTATGGGAGGGGGAAGGCGGTTGAAAGATGTACAGTGTGGCGGCATTTTGTTTGTCAATAATTAGTGCTCTCTTCCAAAACTTCCACGTCTCAGCCGGTCGGACGTCGTAAAGTCGCGCCTATGATTGGTCCGGCGGTCGGTCGGTCGCACTGATTGAGCGGGGCGCAGGTAGAACACGTCGACTTACCGCAACTATGGCTAAGCACGAGCCAAGGAATGGCTTTGTTGTTTCTGTCATATTGCTGCAGTCGGCTGAGGGGCTGAGCCAATGTTAATATAAGCTACTGAAATCTAGATTATTTTATTTTAATTCACTTTTACATTAGATGGAATGAAAACGCAGTCACGACGTATCTACATATATAATTATTATAACAACCAAGTTGATTATCGTTAAGTGTTGGATAGTGACAGAAGTTGTGAGTATTGCGATGGCTGCGCTATCGTTACTGAAAATGTACCGATAACGCACTCAAATAAAATTTCATGCATTGTCGCTTTAATCGATATTTTGTTGTGTTTGTATTTACTTTTATTGAATTTGTTTATTTGTAAATTATGTAATTAGATAATTTAGAATTTTCAAACTAAATGTCATAGTGCGTATAGTCATTGGGGTCGCATTGTCATTAAATGTTAAATCAAGCTAATCAATATTTGTGCTCTGCTCATTTTATAATTGTTTTTTTTTTCTTATTGGCATTGACATTATATTTTTTTCTAATTGTCACTCCAATAACAATGGGAAGAATCTCTTAGCCGCGTTTGAGTGGAGATAATTGAAAACTCGGTAAATTCGATAGCGATAAACATATATTCGATATCAGTGTAGTGACAAATGTATTCGGTAAATTAACGAATACTTATGTATATGTACATGTGTGCATACCTAACATCACATACATATGTATAAGCAACAATATTTGCAAATCTTTGTTTATAATAGCTGACGTTTATGGAGTTTATGGTGCTAAATACAAAGAAAAATAACGAAACGCGTATATTAACTACGTTAAAAATTCAAAAGTAATCAAACTAATCATCATAATCCAAAGTTTTCGAGCATACAAATGTATGTACGTTTGTAGGTTTGTTTTGGTGTTATTGTTTCATAAATATTGAGGAATAATATATGTATGTATACCCCATTGTGTATGTATGGTATATGTAGATGTGCTTAATCACTTTGTTTATTAAACAAAATTTGTTAACTCATTGCAAACGATCGAAAAGAACCGAAAAAATATATAATAATAAATCAGTGATTTTATTGTTTATAAACTCTATCATCCATATGTCCCCAAAGCGTAGATGTACGTACATGTGTGTGTGAGTTAGTGTTGTGTGTGCATAATAATACGCATCTACAATTGTATTTTAGATGCATGTATATGTATGTATGTACGTACATACATACACTTGTACATATGTATGACAGTTTGTGCTTATTATCTACACTGTTAACCACTACACACACAGAACTTATTTTGTACACATATCTAGTATATCTGTTAATAAGGTGTTTTCGGATGTTTGAAACATTTTATATTTAATGACTTTGCCTTGAGCTCTCCAATTCCATTGTACATGGTGTGTGTGTGTGTGTATTCATGCACGTATGCAAGTGCGTACATCTCTACATAATGTGTGTTTACATCGATATATAACTTTGTGTGTGTGTGTGTGCTTGTTTGTTGTCCTGTTCTACTGGAATTGTACACTGTCATACGCATAAACAAATTAAAAAAATTTTTCCATTCTCCATCGCCTTGAGAGAGGATCTCAGGTGTTCGAACTACCAATAAATAAAATAGTATGTATGTATGTGTGCAGCAATTAAAATTTGTATGCGTTTATGTGTTTTTGTACATATGTTTTATTTTTTTTGTTTTTTTTTTTGTGCTTTCTTTATTGCAGTCGCAACACATGATGTCAGATGGATCACCGCCCCCATCGATTTGTTTTATACGAGCCGCAGAATCTTATCCCAAATCACAAATGGAGAAAGAAGATTCCCAACTCTTTGTCACATTTCCAGAGCGTAAGTATTATATATTTATTATATGTAAAAAACTGCAATCTCGTTGACAGTTGCCGGCGAGTCAATTAAATATCTGGGACGAACCGATGATGGTGTTCTGGCATTATCCAATTACCGCATATTTGTCTCAATGAAGTCAACTGCATTCGAGACATATGTACCACTGGGACTGATCGAGTCGGTGCAAGTGCGTGATCTATTCCAATTGGTTGTTAATTGCAAAGATGCCAGCACAGTGAGATGTTCGTTTCAATCGGCGGAGCAATGCCTGGAATGGCAGCGTCGCATACAATTGCTAATTGGTATACCTGAAACGCTGGAGACGCTTTTCGCATTTCCATTCTATTCATGGACATGTGACACCGTGGGCAATAATATAAAGGATCGCCCCGATATAACCAATGAGAATGGCCAGAAATCTCAGACAACAACAGCAGCAGCAGCTGGAGCACCTGGAGCTGGAGCTGCAGAATCGCCGCTATCGCAAACGCAATCATCACAGCCACCATTTAAGCAATTATCACAGCCCTTTGGTCCATATGAATCACCTGGGAATCGCTTGCAGCGTGCACTTCGTTATGAGAGTGATTTCAAGAATGAGGTGGCACGCCTCGGCTTTGATCTGAAGGGATCGTGGCGCATCTCGACAGCAAACACAGATTTTAAGCTATGTCCATCGTATCCACAGAAACTACTTGTTCCATGTTGCATTACCGATGAAATGTTACATAATATAGCAACTTTTCGTGGCTCACGACGCCTGCCGGCCGTAGTGTGGCGTCATCAGAAATCTGGTGCTATACTCGCGCGTTGCAGTCAACCTGAGGTCGGTTGGTTGGGTTGGCGTAACTACAAGGATGAACAGCTGCTGAAAGCACTGGCAGATGCTTGTGCCTTCGACAGGGGAGAGCATGCGAGGCGACAGGCTAAGGATACGAATGGAGATACCGGTTCGTCGGGCAAGAGTTCACCATCACTGGAGGATTCATCGCACGAAGAGCTTGCCCTGGATGAGATCAGAGTATGTGCAGCATGTCAGAAATTCTATTAGATATTTCATGTTTCTTTTTCCTCCTCTAGAAAATCCTCATTGTGGATGCACGCAGTTATACATCGGCAGTTACAAATAGAGCACGCGGCGGCGGTTGCGAATGCATCGAGTACTATCCATGTGCCGAAATTGAATTCATGAACTTGGGTAACATACATGCTATACGCAAGAGTTTCCACGCCGTTCGCCAGCTATGCGCCTCATCGCCTGATGAGCCCAAGTAAGTATGGGAGAGAGAGACAGAGAGAGGGAGAGTAGCTGGAAGTCGTATTCATGCAATTTCTAATTAACAGCTGGCTTGGACAATTGGAGAAAACAATGTGGTTGCAACACATGTCGGGACTTCTGGGAGCCACAATGACTGTGGTGCATACCATTGAGAAAAATGGACGTCCTGTTCTAGTGCACTGCTCCGATGGTTGGGATCGTACACCACAAATTGTTGCATCTGCGCAACTATGCCTGGATCCCTACTACAGAACAGTAGAGGTATGTCAAGGGAGTGTCAAGTTTTTTTCGAGTATATTGTCTAATACGCCTCATTCTCTAGGGTTTCCGAATATTGGTTGAACGTGAGTGGTTGAATTTTGGTCACAAGTTCGCAGATCGCTCAGGAAATGGACCAAATTCGGATGAAGTGAACGAGCGTTGTCCAGTTTTTCTACAATGGCTCGATCTGGTACATCAAATACATAAGCAATATCCATGTAGTTTTGAGTTCAGCATAGCGTACTTGGTGAGTCCCAATTGGAATCATAGTTGGATATGTTCTATACTGATTATAATCTTTTTTTTTTTTTTTCAACTTGCAGATTAAACTGGCCCAACACTCATTGTCATGTCTCTTTGGCACGTTCCTATGCAATTCGCTAAAAGAACGAATTGAAAATTCAGTTTTTGATCGAACATTCTCAGTATGGCCATTTTTAGCGGAAACAATGTATAGAAATCCACTCTATAAGCATGAGACTGATAAGGTATGTATATTATTGTATGCAACTGATAAGACAATTCCAAAAAAATTAATAATTTTTAGGTACTTTGGCCAGCGCATAATGTGCGATTTTTACACTTTTGGTCCGACGTCTATTTGGGTAGTTTAGGGAATAAAAATGGAACGGAACATCCTCTACAAAGCAATGAACGACAAGGTGGTGGTGGTGGTGTTGTTGGTGTACACAATGGCAATGCCAGCAGCAGTAATGGCACCGCCAACAGTAACGGTAAACCAAAAATCAAGCATTCACAGCATCATTTAATATGTACTATATATATATTTATTCTAAAATTAGAATTCATTCAAGGTGCGACTGCAAAAACCCGATCGACCGAAAATATAACAACGAACGAGTTGAGTCAGAGCACGATATCAAGACGATCGAGTGATCCCAATTTGGCTGTTGAATCCATGTACGTGAGACGAACAAATTCCAAATCAGATGCCTCATTTTAATACCCAATATATATATACATATATATGTATGTAATCATCGATTACTCAATTTCAGTGTAACGGATGGATTAACCGTAAATGCGAACAGCAATTCCATGTTTGACATTCGATCGGAAACAAAGGAGTGCAGCATTAGCGAAACAACAACCAAACATGACATCATCACCACACAGGACTCAAGTCCAGATAGTCCGAAATTGGAAGAGGATGAAGAGATGATGCAAAACGGTTGCAAAACTTACACAACTGAATTAAACAATGACCAAAGCAGTTCTTCGATACAATGTAATCCATTGAATGAGGAAACTCCAACGTTAAACGGAAACATCACAGTACAGCGCATCGATTCCGAGCCTTATGATTCACCAAATGGTTTGTGCCAGCATCAATAATAATGAATCCTGATTTAATATTGATTTTTCCTGATCTGTAGATGATGCGCCCTCGATTTGTGATGATAGTAGCATAAGTGATAATAGCCGTGGTCTGTGGCTTGATCAGACCCAGGGACAAATTGATACTAGTACGGATACAATTATTCCTACGGAAAACACGCGACAGCAACAACCACAAGAAGATGCACCAGCAAATGGTAAATGCATGGATATTGAAGCCGAAGCTGGTGGCGATGGCGATGGTGTTGCTAGTGTTGTTGATGTTTTACCTCAAGATAACAAAAAGACCGAAGCAATATGTATTGCCCATACCAATAAGATTAGTCAAAGTTATAAAAGCTTGCCTCGTGTGCATATGAAGGCGACTGAGCGACATTGTCGAAATGAAAAGTCCAATGATGTTGCCCAGCAGCAATTGGAGTCTCTGCAAGAGCCGACGGAATGTTTAAGTAACTCAGACAATGTCAAATCTAAGAATCATAATGGCATTGTTGCACCGTCAACAGACGACGTCGACAGCACACCATCAACACCAAATCAGGCAGATCCAAGAACAACAGATGCCGCCCAGATGAACAGCACGTTAGCCAATTTTGAGATAGCCACATCTGGCATGCCGGCGAGACCAAATCTGGTTTGGTCACTTCGTGACATTACACAATCGCACTACAGAGACAACGTGGGGTAAGCAACGAGTGAAACGGGGAGTAAACTATGACGATCTAAAATTTGTATTTCCACTTTCCAGCTCACTGAATTTTCCAACATCGGGACTTATTTCACTACCTCCGACACCGCAGGGAATACAGGAACGAACACAGTTTAACATTTCTTGTCCAGATGGCTTGGCGCATGGCCTGAGCGAGCAGAATATAAGACTACATCAAATTGTACAGGAGCACAAGGTAGAAGTGGATACTTGCCCCCCATTAAAAAATGGTATACTAATTGATTTGATTTTTGGCTATAGCTACGCGAGGAGGTCCTGATGCGCGAAATTCATGGCATGCGCATGGCATTGCAACAGAAAGGATGCCCCAGCTGCAATAGTGTGGTCTCTACAAATGTCGAGCATGTAATTATGACATAGTTTTGAATCCCAATATTCCGTTACACAAACATACATACATACATACATACATACATATATATATATATGAACTATTATATATCAAGTAATCTAACGTGTATGTAAATTTGTGTACTATGTAATGAGAACGAAACACACAAGATGAGATGAATATATCCAGCCATATCTAACCATCTTCAATACAGAAAGTTCCTAATTCAGACAACATTTTGGCTGGATAGTTTTTTGAGTTTTGTACACCTATGTATAATAAGCTGCTGTCTCTTCGAAGATGCTGAAGATGAAAAGATGATAATGTTTCGAAGTGGATGATAAAGATGTCATAATGATGTTGAAGATGAGATGACGATGATGATGTACGTGCCATCTCTTTCTGTTTGGTCTAATTATTTAAATTTCTTCAGGAAAACGGATCGGATATTGTTGAAAATGCATCGACATGTTCATGGGAGGCCGTTGAAGAACGTAGTGGTCAATCATCGTATGCCACATCCGCAATAAATGAGAAAAAAGCATCGAGTGTTCTTTGGGTACCTGATCATGCGGTTTCACGTTGTTCTAGTTGTCAAATTGAATTCTGGTTTGGACGAAGAAAACATCATTGTCGGTGCGCATTTCAACATTAACGTATTCTTTTCTTTCTTACTTTTTTCTGTTCTATTTGTCTATCTATTGTTTAATAACACTTATAAGATAATATCTCACACACACACGCTGACATGGGATAACTTGATTCATTTGCAAATACCAAATCGAGTTATCCCATTGATAATCACCCGCACATATCCTAACTATACAAAAGACCAACAAAAATCATTTCGCAGCAATCAATCTGGCACAAGTTCCTAACTCGATTAACAAAAATAATATTATAATATGCCTATTTATACACACAACATACATTATATAGAAAACACATCACAAATATATTTTGTATTCTCTATTTTTTTTTTTTGATTTTGCGTATTAATGGATCATTTTTTGTTGTGCCTTGTTGTGTGTTGTTGGTTAAGAATGATGCCAGATTTGAGTTGCAGTTTCACCAGTTTCACAAAAACAAATGCGAATTGATAGATTGAACTAATGTCAGATTGGCTGTGATGAATATTTTTCTCATTTTGTAGAACATTCTGACATAATACTGCTTAACATCTAGTAAAAATTAACTCTATGGTTGGTTTTCAATTTATCTACATAAACTATTTATATATATATTATATTATTATATATATATATATTATGTGATTGTTTTATTCTTATATCCCAAAATTTCCCCAATTGAAATTAAATATTAGCAAATTAATATATATATATATATTCTCTTTTTATGCAACTCTTTTTTTTTTTGTTTTCTTTGGTTATCTCTTTTGTGCTCTTTGCAGATCATGTGGCGAAATTTTCTGTGCTGACTGCTCGGAATTCTGGGCACCGTTGCCTTTTGAAAAGCTTTTTAATCCAGTAAGACTTTGTGGATCTTGTTATTTAACGGTTACTACGCAAATCCACGAATGCCGTGTTCCTTTTGATCCAATTTCAACAGCAAATGACGTAGCGAAGCCTTCTGCTAACTCTCGAGAGTAGTTTTCCATTAGCTATTAGGGGTTCCGATGTTGATGACAACAATATGTAAATATATATATATAAAAAAAAAAGAAAAAATATGAAAATATGTATACTCAAATATTTATTGCATATACTATGTATGTTAACACCTTTAACATTTGTGCGTACATGTAGAAAAACAACACACACACGAAATTATACAAATTTTGTTAGACATATATATATATGAATATATACATAAAATATGAACACGATTGTAAAATAAAATACCAAACTACCAAAAAACAATATCATCAATGTTTTCTAACTATTTTTCTAACTGCTTACATATAATTAATTTAATCAAAATTTGTCTATTTTTTATTTTGTTCTATTTTTCTATTCACAAAACTAAAATTTAAATAACAACATCATAAGTCATACATAGGATATCCTTAACAAGAAGACAAGCTTCGCCCTGATTTTGTTTGCCTCAGCAGGTACAAGTATTATCTTTTCTAGTTTTAGTTTAGTTTAGTTTTCTATTTTGACTTTAGATCGATCGATTGCGCTTCGGCGGCCTTGGGTTCGACATGATGATGCGGCGTTGGTTTCGCTGCCGACTTATAGGGTCGAATAAATTTAATTTTCGTTTTTAGAGCATCGGGTAGCATAGTGCAGGGTAGAAGGCAGCGCAGGAATACATAGGTGAGGTAACCAGTAATGCCCCAGATGCGATACGGACTGACGGCAAAGACGGGTCCGCTGTAGCCACTGCGGAATTGTGTGTGACGCGTTGATGTGGGTGCCAGCAGTGAGTTGAGGGGTATTGTAAAGGCCAGTTCCACCTCATCGGGATTCAGTTGAAGTTGTGATATATGAAAATCCTCCACTATGCCAATAACTGGCACAATGGAAGAGGTGCGTGGCAATTGAATTGGACTCGACTCGCCCCAGATCTGTATGCGTTGCCTGGGCAATCCAATTTCCTCCTCCGTCTCTCGCAGGGCACAGTGAGTGAAACTGGTGTCGCTCTCATCCCGTTTGCCGCCCGGAAACGATATCTGCAAGCTGTGGCTGCGCAACTGTCTGGCTCGTCGTGTATAAAGCAACGAGATCTGATTCCTGGAAGAATTTAAATAATGTAGCAACATTTCAGAAAAATTAGACACGATCTACTCACGTTTCATTCTCCATGCACAACGCTATCAGCACGGCAGCTGAGCTCTTTTCCCGCTTGTTGTGTGGCATCGTCGCGGGACGTTGATAGGCAGGCAGATTGCGCAGCTTGGACATGCAACGGTTACGCTGCTCCTCGGACAGCAGCATTGGCCAGTCGGACACACTCACAATATTAGCAGCAGTGGCAGTGGCAGTGGCAGCTGGAGTTGGAGCTGAAGCTGGAGCTGCTGCAACGCTGATGTTGCTTTTGTGCCTCATTTGATGGCATAGCAGTTGCAGGATTTGTCGATTCATTACACGTGGACACAGCGAGCGCACTCTATCTATACACATAACAAACAATTTGTCAGTATTACTAATTGTATTTTTTTTTCTATTTTCTAAAACAATTTCGATGGCACAATGATGTAAACAAATCTGAATACAAATGAACTTTGGATTGTCAGCTGGGTGTATAGGATTCAGATTCAGATGAGAGAGAGAGAGAGAGAGATAGAGCAAGTGATCGAAGTTTGTGCAAGCTGTTTTCAGTGTCGCAGTAATGTCTGCATGCTGGAAATCCTCTCCAGAAATTTTCTTAGTTCAGTACATTGGCTGCGCTTGCGCCCGTTTTGATCTGAGGATCAGATGCTTTCCTACTTTTGCCATTTGCTTGTATTGTTTACTTTTTTGCATTCAGCTGTTTCTACTTATCGTTGCAATATATCGATTGTGCTATGTGCAAATAAATGCTTAGATAAATTTTGATTATCGTTTAAAACGATATACAGCTGTTCGAGCCGTTATCGGCTCGCGCTCTCTCTCTCTGAATGTTTGCACAAAAAAATACCGAAAACTTTAGACATTGTCAACTTAGAGGGAGTCAGCAGTTTTAGTATTATTTGTTTTTTTTTTATATTTTTTTTTTTGTTTGAAACACTAAACAGAGAAGAAGGCTGTGTGTGTGTGTGGAGCATTTAGACAGTTGATACCCGGAGAGATATCAAATAAACATTACTTAAAATAAACGTAAACTTTTTGTAAACAACAATGGAACGTAAAAATAGTAAAAACCCTTTGAATTTCGATCACGATACTTCGTACAAGGACTTTTTCGATAAGATGAACAGGTAAGTGGAACCGGTCCGTCCAGCCAACTCTTCGTATAACCATCGTCCTTGCTCCTTGCTTGACCATTTGCAGATCTGAGAAACTACGTAATCTACGCCAGATCTTCGAGGATGATGACAAACCACTACAAAGTGAAACGAGTAATCTACGATATCAACCGCAAACATCACAGAAATCCAAACAACAACAGCAACAGCTACAAAAGACCAAAACAAAGGGAAATCCCGTGGAATCGATCAGTAATGCCAAGGATGCGGAGACCTGGACCACGGTCACCGCCAAAGTGGCCAGCGGCTACAAGGGCAGCGAGAACGTTGGCCGTGTCGGTGTCGCCTTGTCACGCAACGGTGCCGGCGGCGTCAAATTGATTGTCTACAAGAGCGGCAGCAATCTGCTGAGCACCCTGCTCCTGACCAGCTCGACAACATCGGCGAAACCACGCGGTGGTGCCTACAATGTGATATTACGTGAATCCTATATGCAGTTCTATGATGATGAGCAGCATTTCTGGAGTTTGCATTTTCTGGTCCCGAAGGATGAGGTGGAATTCATCGATGCACTAATGAAACTTGACTTGCCCATCGAACGTATTCAATCGGCCAGCAAGACAGCAAATAATGCTCAAGTTAAGGTGACAGAGACAAAGGAGGACTCGGCCATTGAGTCCGTACCCGAAGAGGATCAAACAAATCCCTTGGTGCGTCTGAAACAAGCAGCCGCAGCAGCAGAAAAAGCCATGGATACCACTGCCCTAGCTATATCAAAAGAATTTGGTGTACCCAATAGTTATGACAGTGGCAGTGAATCCACTCAATCCGCTGAGGATATCATTGTAATGCCACCACGTCTGAACTCGGTGAGCAAGGTAAAGACCATGGTGCCGGTCATTACCAGCAGCAGCACACTCTCGCTGGCCATAACAACGCAATCGAAACCACAGACAACAACAGCGAGCAGCCAGCTGGAGATGTATCTGGATGAACAGCGTGCCACTGGACATGCCATGGAGAAGAAAATGGATACAATACTGCAGGCCATGGCACGACTGGCGGCGGCCAGTAGTAGTGTACAGATCAGTGAGGGCGGTAATGATTCAATTAACGATCTGGAGAAGCCGGAGGATAAGAAAATCGGTGGCATTCTGAATGCCATGAGTCGTCTGACCACAAACAGTGTGCAGCAATATAACGATATACTAAGCACCAGCCAGGCCGTCGACAATGAGGATGAACTGCTGGAGTTGGAGCAGAAATTGTTGAATTTCAAAAAGGAGAATCGCAGCCTAATGAAGAGTCTCAAGGCCAAGGAGCAGGCCTTGGCCGAACTGCGTGCCTCGACATGTGCCCTGTGCGAGGAGTTGCTGCTGCAGAACAACGAACTGAAGATGCAAAATCAAACACTGATCTCAGCCATGTCCACGGTGAATGCGGTGAAGCAGCAGGCCAGCACCAGCGTGGCCTCCACCTCGCCCGCAAGCTGCTCCAACTGTGATGAATATCGCAGCAAGATTGCCACACTGGAGCGTAGTGTTGGTTCATTGCAATCCATACTGCATAGTTATATGAAACGGGATGATGTTGGCCAGGAGGATGCAACGACAAGCATTGCCACAGCAGCCTCATCCCCAGCCAATTAGATGATGATGATGATCGGCTGCTCTCTGTTACAATGTTTTTGTATTATTATATATATGTGTTATATATGATTTAATCAGTTTAGTTATCTAGTTACCCAGGATCCTCGTCAGTTTGTTGAAAGCAAAATTTATAGTTAAATTATGATGATTATACATATATATTTGGACACCATCTGCCAGGCATTCCATGCACGAGGATTGAAAACGAAAAAAAAGAATAAAAAATTGAAGAATTCGCATTTTATTCTTCCATATTTCCAGGGATTCCCCCCTCCATGTGGGATGTGGAACTGGGGGAATCCAAAACCACTCCAAGTGAGCATTCAACAATTTTGTACAAACTAATTGGTTGTGTGTATTTGCAAATCATAAAACAGTTTCAGGACAGGATCATCAACTTAACGTCTATCTGTGTGAGTGTACGTTTGTGTGTGTAGGGTATGTATTTGTCGGGTCAGTCTGCTATCGTTTTGCGGGAAGCGCTGCTTAGCTGGGAAACTAAGCTCGGCCAGCTGTGCTCATCATCGTCAGCGGCTTCACGTGTGTGTGTGTGTGTGCGTGTGTGTATGGGGGTGTAATTGGAATATATACTCATGTATGCGATATATCTATATATTTGTAGTATGTATATATATATATGTATGTATATAACTAGCCTAGGTTGCTCTTGTTCAATTTGAAACTAAATGCCGTAGAGTGCTTTGGGTAGTTGGAGTTGTTGGAGTCGTTGCTAGTAGGTGCTGCTATCGCTGAGGCTGCTGAGGTAACTGCTTGCGCCGGGTGCACTGGAACCGCCAACACGATGCCGCCTACGCTTGGCCTTTGCCTTCTTGCGACGCGGCGCTGTTGTTTCCGCTTTACGCTTGTATTTACCCTGACGTTTCTTTTTGCGTCCATACTCATCCGATTCACTTGTGCTCGACTCTTCGTTGTCACTGGAATCGGATTCTGTATCGCTGCTCGACGAGTCGGACGAATCATCGGATGACGATGAAGACGACGACGACGACGATGAGGATGACGATGACGAGGATGATGACGACGACGACGACGATGATGATGATGTTGATGAGCTTGTGCTGCCGTTGTTGCTCGATGAGCTGCTTGTGGCAGCACGACGACGTTTTGATTTTTTGCTGCTGCTGCTACTGCTGCTGGGCTTCTTCTTCTTCTTGTTCTTGTTCTGCGCTCTAGCCACATCCTTGCTGCTTCCTTTGATTTTGGTTTGATGATCTGCAGTCGTCGTCGTCGTCGTCGTCGTGCCGGCAACAATGCTGCTGCTCCCATTGCCACTGCTCTTCTTATGCTTCTTACTCTTTCTCTTGCGCTTCTTGTGCCTATCGGTTTTCTTACTTTTCGTAGTTGAGGCTATTGTCTTGTTATTATGATGTCGCTTGGCGTTGCTGCTGCTGCTGCTGCGGTGGCTCTTCTTTTCCACTTTGCTCGATGATTTTTTGATTGTGGCAGCAGTTGCTGTATTGCCCACAGTCTCTGCCGGAGCTATCTCGCTGCCGCCTTTTAGCTCCTGTGCGCGCAGTTCGGTTAGCGGCGTCAAATAATCGAGTTCCGAGTCCGAGCTGGTACTTTCCACATCCAGCAGTATTTCTTTGTTCGGATCCACCTGGATGAGAGGGTAACGCATAATGTGTGTTATTTTTTTACTTTCATTTCTGGTTTTCTATTATTGCGGCTGCGGTTGTTGTTTTTGTTGCTGCTGCTGCTGCTGCCGCTTTTGTTGTGTGTTTTGCGGCATTTGCTTACCTTGAGAAAATTGCGGCATTGGTAGGTCAGGTGACCAGCATAGCCGCATTTTTTGCATGCTGCTCGCAGCGTATCCTTGTTAGCGTTAGCCAGCTGAAAGTTCATTTTGTTCTTTGCCAAATTTCCTTTGCGCTTAATTCTCCAGTTGTTTTTAGTTGTCCATTAATTGACGTGAATTGCTGCGGCTCTGGCTCAGTCTGGTCTGCTCTAACCACCACACGACAACGACGACGGCGGCGGCGGCTGTTGTTGTTGTTCGGCTTGCATCGATTATCGATAGTTTTGTGATACGATACGCAGTCACAAAGAAAACAAAAAAATAAAACACAAACAAAAAAAAAACAAGCTGGCAATAGCAACGTGAATTCGATATGTTTTTCGATAAAAATGCATTAATTGCATTGATTATTGTCAGTATTTCATATTTATTTAGATAATCAGCGCATATGCAGCTTGTTATTTTAAAAATTATTTTAATATATAAGTATTTGCGCTATAAATAATGTTAAGAGAATGTTTATTATGTATGCACATATGGTAAATAGCAGCTCTGACTATCTAATAGCAACAACAAAAACATTAATTAAATTGCAAATAGTTTTTAAAATAATTATATAACATGCTTGAAAATAATCGCGTTAATTATATTTGCAAACAAAAGCAAATTATTTCCTTTGCACTGGCAGTGGAAACACTTTTGCAATCGATAAATGTCGATTGCAGCAATCGTACTCGTGTCCACTTTGTTATCGAGTGGCAATCCACAAAATTTTGCAGTGCCAGTGTTTCCAGTGACAGGTACACCAATGCCAGAGTATTGCCAATTGATGTAGATAGATGAAATTGCTGTGCGTTGCCAAGTGGAGTGTATCAGCAGCAATATCAGCAGGTTTCAGACATCAACGTCGACATCAGCTTACATTAAATACGCACGCCCCCGCACGCACACGGCACACCAGCAGAGATACATAGAGAACAATAGCCAGGAACAAGAACAAGCAGAAGCAGCAGCAGGGACAGCAGGGGGAAACTACTTGCAATGCAACAGAACACTGCCAGCAATCCATTTTCGGTGGCTGCCTATGGCGACCGACCACAGATGGGTCTGGATGTGGAATTCGGTTCGGATCCCGCTAGCGGAGCGGCATTCTTTCAAAGCGATGGCCGTAAACATGATGACCTCAAGCAGATGTTGGACAGCAATAAGGATGGCCTTAAGCTGGAGGCAATGAAGCGTATCATTGGCATGATTGCGCGCGGACGAGATGCCAGTGATCTATTTCCGGCTGTGGTCAAGAATGTTGTGTCGAAAAACATTGAGGTCAAGAAACTGGTCTATGTCTATTTGGTGCGCTATGCCGAGGAGCAGCAGGATTTGGCTCTGCTCTCCATATCCACATTCCAGCGTGCCCTTAAGGATCCCAATCAATTGATACGCGCCTCTGCCCTGCGTGTTCTCTCTTCCATACGGGTCAGCATGATTGTGCCCATTGTGATGTTGGCAATCCGCGATAGTGCTGCGGATCTCAGTCCATATGTGCGAAAGACGGCGGCACATGCAATCCCAAAGCTGTACTCATTGGATCCTGATCAAAAAGATGAACTGGTGACTGTGATTGAGAAGCTGCTCTCGGATCGCACCACCTTGGTGGTTGGCTCTGCTGTCATGGCATTTGATGAGGTAAGGGATCAATTCAGAATTGAAGCACTTTTAGCAGTTTCAACTGATTTCATCTCCTTCGACAGGTTTGTCCCGAACGTGTGGATCTCATACATAAGAATTATCGCAAGCTGTGCAATCTACTGGTGGATGTGGATGAATGGGGTCAGGTGATTATCATCAATATGCTAACACGATATGCACGCACACAGTTCGTGGATCCCAATGGAGATGAGGATTTGGGTTTAATTGATGGCATCGATGGTGATGCGCCCGCCAATGAGCGATTCTACGATGAATCTTCCAATTCGAGTAGCGATGAGGGCGATGCTGCTGGCGGGGACAAGCAGACAGCCGGCAGCAACAACATCAACAACAATGACAATGATAATAGTCGCGGCAGTGGCGGCAGTAGCTATCACATCGATTTGGATCATCGCCTGCTGCTGCGCCAGACGAAACCGTTGCTCCAATCTCGCAATGCCTCTGTAGTCATGGCTGTGGCACAACTCTATCATCATGTGGCGCCACGCAACGAGGTGCAGCTGATTGCTAAGGCATTGATTCGCCTACTACGCTCGCACAAGGAGGTGCAGAGCGTGGTGCTCAATTGCATCGCTTCGATGTCATCGCGTCGCAAGGGCATCTTTGAGCCGCATCTGAAATCGTTCTTTGTGCGCACTAGCGATCCAACGCATCTCAAGCTACTCAAGCTGGACATACTAACCAATTTGGCATCTGCGTCCAGCATTTCGCTAATCTTGCGTGAATTTCAAACTTACATCTCTAGCAGCGATCGACCCTTTGTGGCCGCCACCATACAGGCCATTGGACGCTGTGCGGCCAGCATAAAGGCCGTCTCTGAGACCTGCCTCAGTGGCCTGGTGCATCTGCTGTCCAATCATGATGGTAAGCGGGAATCGGAAGGCGCCCCAAGAGTTCCATATTAATCACATTTTTCTTTTGCAGAGCACGTGGTGGCCGAGAGCGTGGTGGTCATTAAGAAGCTGCTGCAGAGCAAGGCGGCCGAGCACTACGAGATTATCACACAAATGGCCAAACTGATTGATTACATCAATGTGGCTGCCGCTAGGGCGGCAATTATTTGGCTCATTGGCGAATATAACGAGAAGGTGCCACTAATTGCACCCGATGTGCTGCGCAAAATGGCCAAATCATTTGTGGATGAACAGGATGTGGTTAAGCTGCAAGTGCTCAATTTGGGCGTTAAATTATATCTAACAAATCCGCAGCAAACATCGCTGCTGTGTCAGTATGTCTTCACGCTGGCACGTTACGATACCAACTATGATGTACGTGATCGTGCGCGTTTCTTGCGTCAATTCATCTTTCCGGCCAGTGGTGAGAGCAGTGTACTCTCACAGCATGCCAGGCAAGTGTTTCTGGCCTCCAAACCGGTGCCAGTGCCGGAGAGCAAGTATCGCGATAGTAATGCGTATCAGTTGGGCTCATTGTCGCATTACTTGAATATGCCCGCTACGGGTTACAAGGAATTGCCTGCCTTTCCTGCCGTTGCACCCGATTCCAGTGTACGGAATATTGCTGGATATATGCAGGAGAAGCTACCGGGTGAGAGTCCAGGACGTGCGGGCAAATCGTCATCGTCATCGGGTGCTGCTGCTGCTGGTGCTGGTGCTGGCAAGGAGCAGCGTGAGAAGGGCTTCCTATCCGAGTCAGAGAAATCATCTGCCTACTCAGAGTCCAGTGGCAGCAGTAGCGATAGCAGTGGCTCCAGCAGTGACAGTTCATCGGGCAGCGATAGCGACGATGAGGTCGATAAGGATGTGACGAAGAACGAGGAGGGCAAAGCACAAAAGAAGACAACAAAGGTGGCCATTGTGACGCCCGTGAGCAGCACAAAGCAACCTGCTGCTGCTGCTGCTGCAGTTCCGGCTGCTGCGTTGGGCAACAACAGCAACAATAATAACAACAACAGCAATGCGGAGGCAGCTGCAGCAGCTGAAGCTGATTCCGGCACATCCGACAGCGGCGAGTCCTCGTTCTACAGTGGCAGTGGCAGCGGCAGCAGCGGCAGTGGCAGTGAGAGTGGCAGCGACTCGGGTAGCGACAGCGATGACGAGCCGAAGCAGGGATCGGCAGCAGCAGCGACGACAACGACAACGACGACTGCAGCAGCAGCAGGAGCCGAGCAAAAGTCGAAGCACAAACACAAGCAACCTGCACCAGCACAGCCTGCAAAGCCGACGCCAGCGACAAAAAGTAATTTGGATTTGTTGCTCGATCTGGATGATATACCGCCCATTGGGCCAATCATGACGCCCTCGCTGGGTGGCTTCCTTACACCAGGTAAGCGGCAAGCTGGGATTGCGCTAGAGTTATATATATGTACTAATTGCAACTCTTTCCTTCTTCCAGGCACCCCCATGTTGCCCGGCCAGGTGGCACTGCAGCCGCAGCAGGCGCGTAATCGCATCGAGCTGGTCGGACCATCGCACATAGAGTACAAGCACAAGGAGCTGCTGAATAAGGTGACCGGACATGGCTTGCAGCTGTCGTATCGTTTCACACGTTCACCACATCTCTACTCGTCCGCCATGTGCTCCATTGAGTTGCAATTTCAGAATCGCAGTGAACAGGAGTTGGTCAACATACGCATGGGACAGCAACAGTTGCCCGCGGGCATGCAGCTAAGTGAGTTCGCTCCGTTGGCCCAATTGCAGCCACAGCAAGTGGCAAGTGGCATATTGGGTGTGGATTTCAATGATACCACACATGCCATTGATTTCGAGCTGGTTTCAAGTGGCGGCACAGCACGTGTACAGCTCAAGCCGCCGGTGGGTGAATTGGTGCGTGCTGTACAAATCGGTGAAAGTTGTCATCGCGAGGAGCGTTCCAAGTTGCGTGGCATGAATGAGCATCAGTGTGAGCTGCGTGGCGTGCAGCGGGAGCTGCTCGATGTGACGGCGCTCAAGCAGAAGATCTACGAATGCATCAATGTGGCGCATACGTTTAGCTCCACCACGGGTCAGTTGCATTGCTTTGCCGGCCAGACACTCAGTTCGAAGAGTCTGGTGCTGCTCACACTGCAATGGCAGCAAGATGATGCACTCACCCTGCTGGTTAATTGTGAGAAAATGGTCATAGGATCGATGGTGCTCAATGAGCTACGCAATGCACTCCAGCTGAGCTTCTCCATCTAAGGCACAGGACAGCGGAGACACAGCATACAAAGAAGACATGCATACATACAACATTTAGTTATAAGTAAGATGAAGAATTTTGAGGAAGAAAGTTTGTTATATTATAATATTATATACGAAAGGATCTGTTAAAAGCGAACAAATTGAATCTTAAGAAGAGCACGACATGGTTTCCATGGCCCACGCTACGCAAATAGAACAAAAAAAAAAAAAAAAAAGCCGCAACACATTAAAGTAAAGATAAGCGAAAAAAAAAGAAAGAAAATACCATTATGTAGAGAGTGCTCAAAACTATCGTACTATTAATGTCTGGAGAAAAACTATAATACAAAAAGCATATATATATACATATATCATTCATTGTTATCTCCATATGAGTAAAATGTACTAACGATGGTTTTGCAGCCTCTCATATTATAGTTATACATATATTATATATAGAACAAAATGCGATTCCAAAACAAGAGTTAAGTAAAGAGATTGAAAGTAAAGTCCCCCCCCCCAATTTAATCAATGTTGTTGCCTATGAGAAAGAAATATTATTGTAATCCAAGTGTGTGTGTGTGTGTGTATATGTGAGAACATGTGTGTATTTTGTATTTGTACTATAACTAATCCAGACGTAACTGTGTAAAGTGTTTTTGATGTTGTAACTCTGTTGCCTTTGTGTGCTCTATGCGGCCTTTTCTCAAATCGTAGCAAAATCAGAACAAAAAAAAACCCTAAACATACAATACGCCTATACAGATATATATATATATCTATATATATGTATAGATCGCAGCATTTGAACTGGCAACAGAACTAATCTATCGAAATGTTAACCGAATTGTTGCCTAATTTAGAGTTCGCATGACTCGAAATATACTTTATCTATCAATATATGTACGTATTATTTATCCTTTTATATACACCTCTATATATGTATATCGATAAATGTGCATTTTTTGCCTTGTAGTTGAAGCTTACGCTATATGTTCTATAATTTCCATTGGTTTTTCATTAGGAATCGCAATCCGATGTACATATAAAGAATATATACAGTATATATATATATAGAAAACAAATCGAAAGACTATTGAATACCAGCCAGTTAGCAGTTGAACCTTTGACGGAGCTTAGCTCGAAAAAAAAATAAAAAAATAAATAAAAAACACAAATTATACATTTGCCAGGCACACACATATGACGCAGATACCATATACCACATATGATATATATATATATATATATGGTATATATCTACACAGTATAACTAATTCTAAAGCTAATCCGTGTTTCCTACGCCAACTTTTTGAGCTCCCCCCAAAAAAAAAATTTCGAGGAATTTTCTTTGCGCTTTTATGAGAATAATAATAAAAACTCACTCGATTCGAAAGTGTTAAAAAAAACAAATTGAAATGTTATCCATGTTTACAATGAATCTTTTTATATGTATATCTTACTATTTACATACAATATATGTATATGTATGTATGGTAAATCAAGTTTCTGAAATCTCAACATAAGAAAAAATTATAACTATGACGAACAATAATTATTGGTCCGAAATTATGCGCAATTTTATTGTTAATCGGAATAAGAAAAAACAAAAAAAAAAAAACCTAATGCAAATCAACATTATTATATTATATTTATTGTATGCTTTTCAAAACCTATGCCAGATGAACTCAAAAACCTATTGAAATAAACGCAATGTTTGAAAAATTCTCCCTTCTTTTAACTGCAGAGTTTCTTCCACCCCCCCCCAAATATGATATAATAGATCCAAAATTGTTGTTAAGTTTTAAATTATCTTGTTTATTCACGCTTGTTCTGGTTTGCTTGCTTCGCTTTCTCGTTTTGGACACACACGCACAAGAAGCCAGCAGCAGTCGCACATTTCTTCTTTCTCATCTCCTACACACAATTATCTTCCACATCATATCATATCATATACCATATATTTTATTCTGTACCAGAGTGTTACAGCTGCTGGCATATGATCGATATTTAGACATAGTACATAGTTCTTGCTATCATTCAGCGTGGAATTTTTCGCTCACTTTAAAGTTTGCTAAGGTTAGGTTAGGTTTAGAGAGGTTAAGGTTAACCGGTGAACATAGGATGTTTTAACAGAGGGCATGGCACACATACGTACACAGTTTAGGCAGCAGGTAGTACATACACAAATACATACATATAATATATATATTTATTTCGATGCCAACACAGCCGTTATTTTTTTTTTTTTTTTTTTTTTTTTTTTGCTTAGCTTTGGATGCTTCGTTCTTAGTGGGTGTTTCTTTTTTCTGTATTTCGCTAAGGTTTCTTTGCTGAATTTGCACAATTAAAAAGCTCAATGTATTTTTTTTGTTTTACGCTTATAATATAAACCGTTAAGTGTTTTTTTTTTTTTTTTTTTTTTATAGTTAGCTAGTTTTACGGCTTTTGGTTGGTTAGGTTTGCGTTTTTGGTTTGAGGTTAAGTTTAACGGTTGAAAATGGGAAAAGCGATGAGTGAGTGAGATAGGATAGAATGATGTGCGAAGAGACTGCTAGGCCGACTTCTTGCCCCTTTGAAAAGCAGATGCCGTTAGGATACAGTTACGATGATAATAATAATAATAATATAGGTTATTATGTATGTTTGTGTATATGAGCAATGCGTTCTATACGGGACATAAGTGTAGGTCGTAGTACATATATATAGTATAGATGTATGTATGTATATGCGTGTATATTTTCGGGTATATAGTATAGTAGCATGGGGGGGAGCACGATAGCGTTGCGAATGGCGATGATTATTTTTCTGCGTTCTTTCACTCCAACATCTCTTCTCTTTATCTCTTCCTACAGTTTTTCATATAGTATATTCTCGTATAATATAGAATCCGACACGACTTTGCGACTTAATTTCATATAAAACTAGTTTCGTTTTCCATTTTTAGTATATATATTCATGTATGTATATGCAGGTATTTTATATGTATATATATATTGTATGCTGTATGTATATATATATTCATATATATATTCTTTTATATGTATGTATGTCTAGGGATGATTTTCAATCACTTATTGTTACGTACGGTGTTTGGTATAACATGCTTCGCTTGGACTGACTGAGTGACCCATAGGTTGTTGGCCTTAATCATCGGTTTATCAATAACACGTAAAGCATATTTTAAGTGTATGTATGTGTGTGTGTGTTTGTGTGTGTGTGTGTAGAGCAGTGCACAATAGATCGAACATGGAATCCCATTCGGTTACTCTCTGTCTCCATATACGGACGGAGTGCCAAATAAACTTAAACTCAACTCACGACACAAACTATCGATAGTTTTAACGATAGTAAGCAAAGTAAGATACGACAAGAGCGTGTGAGTGAGTGAGCAATATAGACAGAGAGTGAGATAGCTTTTGTTTGCTCGATTTGCTGTGCCCTGCCCTCATCTGTGAGTCTGAGTGTGTGTCTTTGCACATCTTCATGTTAAAGTTAAAGCGACTTATCGATTACTATCGGCTATATGCCATCTCTAATACGATAAGCGATCAGAACTTTAACATGAATATGGACAATTTCACTTACACATAAGTTGAAAATTTGATTTGATTTTTTTTTTTTCATTTTTTTTTCTTATTTCTTTTTTTTTTTGCTTTTGCTTTTGCTTTTCATTGATTTGTATAAGCTACAGTTAAGCTATATATTTTCTTGTATATAGTATGCATGTATGCAGTAGTATGTGGGGTATTATGTTGCATGTATATGTGTCTGTGTGTGTGTGTGTGGGTGAATCTTTCTTTCGACTCTCTAAGCGGGGTAGATTGATGTAGTTTTGATTACGCCATTATTATTCAGTTTATGTGTGTGTGTGTTTTTCATTATCATAGACATTATGCATGTTGTTCCTGTGTTGCTGTTGTTGTTGTTGTAGTTGCTCCTGTGTTGTTGTTGTTGTAGTGTTAGCTATGGCCTCGCCTAGTGGCTGTTGCTGTTTGCAGTGGGTTTTACTTTAGTATTTAGTGTCTAAGGCCGGCAAATCCTTAAATCATTTCCTGTGCTTAAAGTTTCTTATACCAATATAGATAATGTTCACCATCCTCGACCATTAGCTCATCGACACCTGTAAAAAGTGTGGGAAATTATTTAGTAAATTCAGATAGGATTTGGGACTATATATAGTCAAGTACTAACCAACAGGCGCAATAAGCTGATTCCCGGGCGTATTGTTGGGATCAGGTAACTCGGGCAGTCTATAGAGCAGCCAGTAATGGTATCTGATGGAGAGAAAGAGAGAGAGATTATACAAGATTCCTTCTGGGGTTTCCTTGGACCTACCCTCGTGGCTCCTCCTTCTTGCCATAGAGCGTGTGCACATAGTGTCCATTGGGCCATTCGCGGGCCTCGAAAATGAATCTGTAAAGGGAAATATTTGATCATATATGTATAACTTATTGTAATATTTGCTTTGATTCCATCTCTAATTTTATCGATAACTGCACTATCGATATACACACACAGCTAGTTCTACCCACCTTGGATCCATTTCGGCTGCCTGTGTCATGGCCTTAAAGAAGCTCGTGTTCTTGGGTGAGATGAGGGACAACGAGAAGGCCTCGGTCACATTGGATCCCACCCACAGGGTGTAGGTATACGAAATATTCTTGGCATCCGATTCCTCAGCCGATGAGCTCAAGCCATAGGGTAATGCCAATTTCGGTTCACCGTTCTCTGCAAGCACAACAATTACTGAAGCAATTTTCTGGTGGAGAAGTTGAGGGTCTAGAGGATCAAAACATACCCGTAGGATCACTACTCTCGCGTATAACATGATCGCATTGTAGAGCGCGCACAGCGCCCAATCCTTTCCAGCCGAGGGCCAAGATGATGTCGGCCGTCAGTCCGACCCCAATGTCTGGCTCCTGGCCATCCTGTAGCGGTTCCTCACTCCAACCGCCATCGCCACGCTGCCGGCTGAGTATGTAACGTGAGGCGGCCGTACGATTCCATGGTCCAGCCGGATCATATTCCAAATCCTGCAACGCCTGCATGGCCAACGCTGTGCTGCGCAGTGACCCGAAGCTGCCACGCTGATCCTGCAGACTGGCCAGACCGCGTGCCGGACGGCGAACAAAGTGCTGCAGATGCCGATGCCGATGATCGGTGACAATGCAGCGCAGCGCCAGGATGACCATGGCAATGGCGTCGACACTCTGATCCGTCACGCCGCTGGCAATGTCCAGGAGTCGCCGGATCTGACGCTTGCGCACATGCGCTGCCGAGCTGCACGCCGACAGTGTGGTCAATGCGAACTCAATGTCCTGGGCGGGCTCATGATGCTGCAGCGTTGCGACCAGATCGTGTCCATGGAAATGCTTCGGGTCCTTGCACAGCGATCCCAGCGCGAGCACATAGCGTGCCAGTTTATCGAGATTCAGCGGTTTGGGCAACGTATGATGGCGATCCAGCATTGCCAGAATTTCGATTTCCATCTCCTTGACGGAGAGTGTATCCTCCAGTTCCTGTATGACCAACATATGCGCATCGGCACTATCATTCGGATCACGTCCACCGGATAACTCTTTGGCCAAGATAACCACATGTGTATCATTGCCCCAACCATAGTCGGAGGCACGTTTCTCCTTTAGCCAATCAAGGGCATGCAATATGGCTTCCTGCTCTGCTTTGGTGGGACTGGCTGAACCAATTATCTCATGCGGCAGCGGTGCAGGCGCTGCGGTGCCTGCTCCAACTGCTGCTCCTGCTCCTGCTCCTCCTGCTGCTGCTCCTGCTCCTCCTGCAGCTATTGGCAACTCTGCACTGCCATTGCCTGTGGCTGGTAGAGCGCCCTCTTGCGGCTGCTGTTGTAGTTGCTCGTTGGCTGTTAGAGTTGCTGTGGCGCTGCTGCTGCTGCTGCTTGTTGTGGTTGTTGTTGCTGTCGCTGTCGATGTTGTTGTTGTTGTTGTTGTGGCAGCAGTTGTTGTGTTGCTGTTGTTGTTGTTGTTGTTGTAGCTCAGCTCGTAGCTGGCGTCGTTGTTGTTGTTGTTGTTGCTGCTGCTGATGTTGTGACCGCTGCTGGCGGTCAGGTTGTCATAGTCATTGTTGTTGTTGTTGTTGTTGCCACCGTTGGCCAACAATGGCGCCACTGTGCTCGTGCTATAGCCAACGCCGCTGCCAATGGCAGCGCCAACGTCGGCTGCAAACACCAGCGTCGAATTCTCTGCCAGCGCCAGCGGCAGCGACGGCGCCAGCGTCAGGCAACCGACGATAATCAGCAACAGCAGCGGCAGTGAGAGCATCCTTGTTGCTGTTGTTGTTGCTGCTGTTGTTGTTGTTGTTGCTGTTGTTGTTGCTGTTGTTGTTGCTGTTGTTGTTGTTGCTGTTGTTATGGTTTTGCTGCTCAGTCAACTGAAAGAGAGGGCGAAAGACGAAAGTCAGTGGCTGGCAAAATAAATGAAAGGGCGCAGCGGCAGCGGCAGTAGCAGCGTCGAGCAGGCGTTGCCTTGAACTGAATTTGCTGCACACACACACACACACACACACACACACAGCACACACACACACAGTGCAGCGCAGTGACAGTGACACGGCACGTACACGTAAATGCAATTGCATATTACATTTTGCTAACGTCATTTATCGATAATTAAGGCCGATGATCGATATGCCGCCACTCGCCCCTGTCACTGCCTACGTGTGCGCGCGTGTGTGTGTGTGTGTGTGTGTGTGTGTGTCCTGCCCAGCCCACTGTCAATTAGTCATAGAGCAAAGCGACAACGACAACGACGACGACGACGACGACGACGACGACGACACACACAGAAAGTTGCCAAGCAGACGACACGAGAATCCAAAGCAAAACACCGAAAGTCCTCGCACTCTCTCTCTCTCTCTCACACACACACACACTCTCTTGCTTGTGCCGCTCCCACGTCATGCCAGAAACAATAAAAACTTAATTAAGTGACAGTAGAAGTGTTGCCGAGGCTTACATAATACAATAAATAAATAGCAGCGAAAATATTAAATCATATTAAAGGCAGAGCAGGCTGCGACTGCGGCAGCGACAGCGACAGCGACTGCGGTTCAAGCTGCTGCCGGAAAGTTTGCAATAACATTGACGCCTGCTGCGCTGCTGCTGCTGCTGCTCTCATAATTAACTGCACTTTTTAACTACGCTCTTTCCCCCGCTCACTCTCTCTCGCGACACTTGCTCAACTTTAACTTTATTATGCCGCTACGTACCTGCGTTTGGCTTCGTTGTGTGCGTGCCTGCCTCTCTCACTACTCTCTTGCTCTCAGCCTCACAGACTCCTTGTGTTGTGCGCTCTCACACTCTCTCTCTCTCTCTTTCGCTTGCTTGTTTGCGCTGCTGTCTGTTGTCTATTATGCTCTGCTGTTGTTGTTGTTATTGCGCCTGCTGCTGCTCCGACGACGACGTCAACGTCAGCGTCAGCGTTGTCTTGTCTTGTCTTGTTACTGCTGATGTCTATTGATTTTTTGCTCCCAAAAAGGACTAGGCGACTAGGCGACGTTTGTTTAACTGCGCTTAAATATTGCCTGCTGCTTGGCTTATGTGTTGCGTTGTTGTTGTTGTTGTATTCTCGCACACACACACGCACGCGCTCGAACAAAGGCACACACTCACACACACACACAGGCAGGCGCGCGCTCGCGGAACAAGAACAAACACGCTCGCACAATCAATAAATTATGAATGACTAATTTTAGTTGCTTGACTCGCTTTGCGTATGTGTGTGTGTTGGTGTGTGTGTTTTTTTTTTTGTTTTATGTAATCGCGCGCACAGGACACACTGCGGTAAAATAGTAGTAGAATTAGTAGTAGTAGTAGTGGTATTAGTAGTAGTTGTGGGTAGGGTGTTGCCGCGGCTGCTAATGCTAATGGGGCTCTCTAATTTTGGACGTTGCAGCGGGGGCGGCTAATAACGGTCTGAAGTAACGGCACTTTGTGCTGGCAGCATTTCAGCCGCTTGCACGCACACGCTCACGCACACGCACACGCACACACACAGGAACACGCACACGCACACGCACACGTACACGTACACGGATATGCACACGGACACGTACACTGACTCACACAGCTGTTTGTTGCAAAAGTAACGGTACGGAAGCTGCGCTGCACTAAGCTAGTAACAACTGTTGTTGTTGTTGTTGTTGCTGTTGTTGCTGCAGTTGCTGAAGTTTTCGTTGCTTGCTGCTTCGTTGTTGTTGCTGCTGTTGGAGTTGTCGCTTATTGCTGACATTGCTGCGTTATTCTTCTAGTTGTTTCTATGCTCGCTCTCGCTCTCTCTCTCTCTTTCTCTCTCTGCTTTGTTATTGTTGTAGTTTGCTGCTGCTTTCTGTCGTTGTTATTGTTGCTATTGCTGCTATTCTCGCCTGCTGCTGCTGCTGCTACTGCTGCCTGCACTCGCAATTGCTTAATCAAAGTTGTTGTGGCGGTTGCCGCGTCCGCTCTCGACTGAGTTGACTGAGGCGCTGCTGCTGCACGCACGGCTCAAGGAGGCAGCCGACATGGCATGTGCGTCGCAGCGTTGCCATCATGTTACGCTAAGGTCATGCGCAGGATATGCATGCGGTCTGGCAGCATGCACATGCTCGGCACATGTTAGCAAGGACTACAACTAGTTGTGTGCTTGGTTTGTGTTTGTGCTGCCTGCCTGCCTGTCGTCGTCAAGTGAGTCTTGCCGACTGCGTTAAGTGAGTTGGTTGTGTACTTTACTAATGGTTGTCAACTTTGCTGCCCCGCTGTGCACTACTGTGGTGTTTGTCTTCGATACGCCAGGGCTGTCATGAATTTATACTGTTTTTTTACATATTTAATTTGCTAAAGGTTGCCAACTTTGCTGTCCTGCTCTGCACTACTGGGGTGTTTGTCTTCGATATGCAGGGCTGTCATGAGCTTATACTGTTCTTTTACATATTTAATTTGCTAAAGGTTGCCAACTTTGCTGCCCTGCTGTGCACTACTGTGGTGTTTGTCTTCGATATGCCAGGGCTATCTGTTCTTTTACATATTGCGCCAGCCCTTGTCATTAGCAAAGTGCACTGGTTTTAACATCTGCTAAGTCAAAGGATTAGCAACTCTGCTGCCACGCGGTTGCTTGACAGGGTTGTTAAGGCAGTGCAAAAAAAATATATATTTATAAATTTGTGCAAATTATATAGATTATTAAGTGAATATCGGTGTATATAGACGCGCGCGCGCGTGTGACCCTTCCCCAACTCCGTCTCCGTCGTGCTGCACTTTGACCAGGCGCAGCTGCCGCCCGCCCGGCATGAAATTCGATATAGTTTTGCGTGGCCGACAAAGAAGAAGAAGAAGCAAGAAAAATGAAAAAAACGCCGCCAAAACCGCCGCGACGTGGACGCGCGGTCCCATTTGTTGTTGTTGTTGTTTTTGTTTTTGTTTGTTTTTTTTTTGGTGATTCCTGCTCGCCGTTTGAGATTGCCTACGATCCGGGGCGAGCAATTAAAAGAACAAGCAGCCATATCGCTTACCACGACGTCGACGTCGACGCCGACGCCGACTGAAATGTATATGGCGAAACAATGGAGGCGGCAGCAAGGTAAGTCGCGTCTTTGCCTCTCCCTCCCTCTCCCTCTCTCCCTCCCTCCCTCTCCCTCTGTGTGTGCCCATTGTGCAGTTATGACAGGCGTCCCCCTGGCATAACATACACACACGGACAGTGGCCCCGAGGAAGGGGGGCGCGCAGGCGTGGCGGAGCGGACTACATCAAAGCCTGTGCGCGCGCAAAGCTTTTGTGCCGATCCTGCACAGCTGCAGGACGCAGGACTAAGTTGAATGCACCTTGCGGTGCCTGCCTGCCTGGCTGCCTGCCTGCCCGGCTTAGTACGCACAATTAGAGGCGGCAATCGGGGGGCGCAATCGATGACGGCGACAATTATCCTGGTAATCCTAGACAACTCTTTTTGAAGCGCCTAAGCCGTAGCTACTTAGCTTCTCAACTTGATGCCGCTATCTAAAGCGGAGCAGCACAGAGGGAGAGGCACAGGCAGGGGAAGAGCCTGAGGTGCAGGCGCAGGCGAGGGAGTGAGGCAGGCACCTAGGTAGGTAACCGGCAGATCCTTGTCTTGAGGGCGCAATTGTCGATTGTTTGTTTCCTTTCCTTTCAAAAGGGATGCGCCGGCGGTGGGTGCTGATCTCTCTCTTGAAGAAGCAGAAGATCCTTCACTCGCGATATCCTGCGCAATATTTGGCAACCCAATTATGCTCTGCTTCCCCCCTCCCCGCTCTCCCCGCTCTTCTTCTTCGCTCATCCTGTCTGTTTGTTTAGCCGGTGAACTAGTATTTATTCAAGCCTTGAGCGCCGCTCCCGAGGATCGAGATCTCTGGACAATAGATGCATACAGCCTTGAGCTATTATCCTGCTCGATCATGTTTTGCATTCACCCAACCCTCGCCTTTTGCGTAATCGAAACAATTGAGAGTGGAGAGCGGAGAGGGAGAGCGGCGGCAGCAGATGATGAGCCTGATTAGATGCCTGATAAAAAAAAAAACTCGTGTATAATAGAGAAAACAGCAAAGAAAACAATGCGAAGCCAAGCAAAACGTAACGAAACCAATGCGAAGCGAATCGAAATGAAATAAACAAAGAGAGCGAAAGGAGAAAGAGAGGAGAAATGAATTCAATCGAAATGGAAACGTAACGAAAACAATCGCAAAACAAATGTGAAGCCAAGCAGCTGAATGCGCGTGTGTGTGTGTGTGTGTGTAAGTCTGTAAAAGCGTGTGAGTGCGTAAGAGCGTGCATGTCTGTGTGTGTGTGTGTGTGCACTTGAATGCGTGTGCTTGCATGAGAACGCAGGCATGATCAGCGCATAATGCTGAAATAGAGAGAGAGAGGGAGAGAGAGAGCGTGGTGTGAGGTATGTGCAAGCTAATGCAAGCAGAAGCGTGCAAAATAAGTGTATGCAAAAGCTCATTGAAAGCTTGCAAGCAGGCAGCAAAGCTTAGTAGGATGACACGGCGAGGGAAAAAGAGAGAGAGAGAGTGTGTGAAAGAGGCATGGCTACAATATTGAGATAATGTATAACTGCGAATTAAATCGCAGTTGATGTTATTTAGCATACCAAAAAAAAAACAACTTATTTGACTTGAATTAATTGTAATTATATAGAGAAATTACAAAAAGTTTGCAACTGGTTAATTTTTAATAACATTTTTAATATTATTTTTAATATATTTAAATATTATTTGTAGTATATTATTATATTTATTTTTAACTTTTCGTTGTTTTTTAATGTGTGCAAGAATTCGTTTAATATAAACTATAATAATGTTTGCTCTCGGAGAAAATATGCATAACTTCTGGGCTAGACGTTTCTAGGAATTTTATACCTATTAGACACCTATTTTTAGACAGAAGTGTTTATTCTTACGCTGATTGGGGTTTATCGGGGTTTTCGCAATCCTCTGCAACAATTTTACATACATATATACACATATGCTACAAAATTTCATATATGTATAAATGTTATCCCTCTTTTTTAAACTTTTTAATATAAATTTAATTTGAATATAAATTAAAATAATACTAATTTTTGCATTTATTATGTTTAATTTTGTATATTAAAAAAAGATTTTTCCTGAATTTTGTGACAACACTCTTCTATATTGTATTGCTATTTTCAAAGTTAGCCACACCCCTTTTCGCAACCGTTGTCCCTAAAAATCTAATTAAAAAGCGTATTTTCTAAGCTAGAAGATTTATTTGTTGGTATTAATTATAACCATCTAAAGGATTTTTGAACATTTAATTTAAATAAGTTGTTAATTCATAGAAAATCTAAGACTATATATGAACATACATATAGAACTATATATAGCCTTGCTTGCTTGCTTTATATGGATAATTGCAAAAGCTACAATCATACGACTGTCAATTTCCGTATTATCATCTCAGTTTACTTTATGCAAAGTTTTGAAGACCCTTCGCGTCCCTCCCTCCTGCCTTTTACATTATAAGCTCAATTTGAAAAACTTTTTCCAACTCGTTGTACATTTCCTTTTTCTCTTTTTTTTTATCATATTTCGCATATGTCACATGCATTTCTGAGGCTTTTCCACAGCTTTCTCGCCACATTTTCTCCCCTCTTTCTTCGCCCTCTTTTGTGAAGTTATTCTAGTTAGTTGGAATTTTTTTTACTTAACTCGGGTTTTTCCACTTTTCCGCTTGTCATTGACGGGCTTTGCGAGAAATTCCTGTTTGAATGATAACCTGTCATTGGATCCTTCTATCCATCTATCCACTCTTTCTGCGGGCATTCAGGGAAAAAAGGGAAAAAGAGAAAGTTAGGATGAGAGAAATAAAAAAGCGCATAAGCAAATAAACAGATAGAAAATTGAATGTCAAAGAGAGAGAGAGAAAGAGAGAGATAGTATATAGATAGATAGATGGACAAGCATGTGAAGTAGAGAGAGAGAGAGAGACAGAGAGGAATGTGTGTGAAGCGGACAGCAACACCTAAAAGCAAGGTGAAGATAGGAAGATAGAGAAATAGGGAGATGGAGAGCCAGTGGAGCTAAAAGAAAAGTGTGGATAGGGGGCGGAAAAGAGGAGGAAATACGGTGCCAAATGCTCGTTCCATGAAGCTATCGCTACCTTTGCCAGCCACACTGGTCTAGGCCAAGCAAAGTGAACTCTCGATGAAGCCAAATGAAGCAGCACACACCCCCCTAAAAGGCAACCCTGTCCACCACCCTGTCAGCCATGTTCCCTGCTCTGTGTGTGCGTGTGTGCTTGTGTGTGTGTGCAAAAGGGGGAGGGCTGCCCTGGGCTGCTCGCCGGGTTGGTTGGCTCGTTGGTTGTCGCCCGCTCTAAGGGAGGTTTCTCTCTCGCCTCTCGCCTCTCGTCTCTCGTCTCGTCTGTGTCGCGCGTAAAAGGCAAAGTAAAGCGCTATAAGAGCAAATATGGCTGCCAACACCCGAATCCGACACGTAAAGTGACGCGTTAGCTGCGAGTTGCCATGACAACCCTGGCTGCAGCTACACTACAGCCCTGGCTGCCTGACTGCCTGTCCCCTCCCCTACTTCCCTTCTTCCCCGTTGTCTACGGCTTCAGTTGCCGCTGATGAAAAATGGTCGCAAAAACTTTTGGCGCCGCTTTTTGCTTTTCCTTTGCTTTTTTCTTCTTTTTCCTTTATTTTTTCTTCTTTTTTTCTTCCTTTTTGGGGGGATTTGTCGTAAATAAAGTTGCCCAACGCACACAGACGGGACACAGAGATAGACAGACAGACAGATAGACGGGAAGAAGGGACGGGTAGAGAGAGAGAGAGAGAGAGAGAGAGAGAGAGCAAGGTAGACCATAGTCGGAGGCTTTATCTATCGGTCAGAGCAAAGTGGATACATCATTGGCTCTCGCATTTAATGAGATTTTTTCTCTCTCTCTCCCACTTTTTTCACTTCCATTTTTTACCTTTTTTTCCTTCTCGATTTGTCGTTGCTGCTTTTCTACGTTTCTTTTTTGCATTACTTTTGCCGCTCTTTCTTCCCCCCTCCCCCTACGCTGTATGTTGACTGTCAGTTGATTTTTTAAAGTCCCCCGCCCGCACCCCAATCAAGCCAGCAATGTGACAGACAGGTGAGCGCCAGGCGATTTTCACTTTGTGCACTTTGAGAAGCGCATAGAGAGGCGCACAACATTGATTATTACTTGATATTGACAGAGCTGACTGAGCTTACGCACCTTAATTACATTTTTCCGCATTTTATAATTATTAATAAGAAATTTATCAATAGTTTTGGGTATTTTAAGTGTTTGTGTCTGTACGAACGCCTAGATCTCTGGAATGCTAAGAGCTAGAGCCACCAAATTTTGTATCAATAATCGTATATGTATTTATACCAATTATATATGCATAAATGGTATATAACTCTAGGTGTCAGTGTTTTATTCATGCTCTATGTGCAGATATCTACTTAGTTTACCGTTTATCAGTTAAATATTGGTAAATCTTGTTATTTGGGGTTTATATCACTCGTAGGAATTTTATATCTATCTATATCTGTATAGTATATTTCTACGTATATTCTAGAGTTAGATTCGACACTCTGCGCCGTCGGAAAACCCTTAAAACCTTGTTGATTCCATTGAAGAAGTCAAATTTCAAAGATAGAATTGTTTATTAATTCAAAACGAAATCTGAGATTACTGCGAACTTAACAATTATCCAAAATGTAGCCTATTTATATTATGATACATATTTAATACCATTGTCTATTTTCTATTGTCTTGAAACCACAAGATTTTATTGCATTGTAAAATCCATTGCCTAATTGGGTAGATTAACAACGCATGCCACGCCCAGGCTGCGTTTAACGCCTACATGGAATTTATTAGTTGGCAGTAAAAGCGGCAGTTCTAACAGCTTATTGGACTAACCTCCCCTCTCCTCCTAGAAGCTCAACTAACCCCCCTCAAATGTTGCACGTCTTGTTTCTCATTCTTCTTGACCCTAAATGGTATAATCAGCATTGCATTTGACTTTTCTGCTTCGTTGATTTGGTTTTAATAAAGTGCAAAGGGAGGAGGTAGGGGAAGAAGACGGGCGTATAGGGGGCGTGGCAGCAAGGTGCAGCAAGCAGAAATCTTTTGTTTAGCGTCACTCGAGGAAATGAGCACGTTGTCGAGGACACGACGAGCATTGGACTTGGTTTGGACTAGGGTAGAGGGAATTGGAATAGAGGCAGGTGCTGAGGGGCAGAGGGTGTGTTAGAGGGGGGTAGGGGCGGGGAGACACACCCACACACCCACTTAGATGCTTTGCGGTGAATGCCTGTGACAGTCGACAACCGCAGTTCGCCATATTGGCACATGTCCTTTACAAAGGACACGCTCACACATGGATAGTCGTAGTACCCTGCCAAGCACATACATACATGCATACATATACTATGTATGGAACCCTACCCTAGCTAGTACCCTCCCACATACCACGCTCGTGCCAGCGCTGCAGTTGTTGTAATTATGCGGCTTGGCAGACACACGAAATGAGAGAAAAATTGCATTGCCTTGTAGAAGTTCGCAAAAAGAAATGCACTACCTTCAGGTAGCAGGCTCTTGAAGAATTCTATGCTATATAATGATGTGTATTATTGAATTAGCATAGCTCTCTTTCAGTAAAATTCAAGTAGATTGATTAAAATATTTAAAGTAAAACTACCTTCTCATATATATAGAGCACTACCGGCGGTATGTGTCGCCCTAACGCATTCTTAACTTATATAAAGAGTTTTTTATGCGATTTCCTGTTTGATTTGTAAGAAAATCATCTATTAACTGACGATTAATAAAGATACGTGGGACTACCTTGTAGCCTAACAACCGTACCGTACCTCAATCGAACATTAACAAGTTCTTAACAGTTTATTTCGATTTAAAATTACTAAGGAGAGAGCTGAAAAAGGTTCTCAAAAATAGCTGAATGAAACTACCTTCTAAACTACCTTCTAAGGAAATCAAAGTACCCTCTCTGCGGTAGTGTATCAAATGTAGAAAGCGGAGCAAGTAAGAAAGAAAGCAACATGACAACATGCCTAGAAGCCAGTGGCATGTGAAGGCAGCACACACACACACACACATCCATACACAGACACCCTCTCTCACACGTATAGACACCCTATCTCGCACACATACACACACACTCTCACACTCATCTACTTGACAGTTATTAAGCTAACGACGTTGCAAAAGCTTTTTGTCATAAGCATCGTGACATGCAACAACACCGTGGCAACAACAACAGCAACAACAGTAGCAGCAACAACAACAACAACAACAGCAACAGCAACAACAACAACAACAACAACAACAACAACAACAACAACAACAACAACAACAACAACAACAACAACATGCAGATGAAACGTGCTTGTCGCCATATTGCACTACCTCCTTCTCTCTCCCTCTCTCTCTCTCTCTCTCTGTCTAAACTCATCATTGTCTTTTGTCTCATCATTATCATCATCATCATCATCCTCATCATCGTGTGTGTTTGCTCAGCTGCTTGACTGCAACACAATTCAACGAGTTCAGCTAGACCCATAGGGTATATACCCCGCTTGCTACCTACACTACTTCGATTCGATGTTCATCCAAATGCTTTGTCTTCATCTAATCAAAGTTTGCAGTTAGATCAATGAAATTTCGTAGGTTCCTTACGTCCCGTCCTTTCAAAAAATTGCAATTAAATTCTTGTGATTTGGAAATAGGGGTTAGGCAAGTAATTAGTTAGATACTATGGCTTAAGCTGAGCTGGGAGTGTGTGAGAATCGGAAGAACCTAATTTAATCGTATGTGATTTGCATTGAAGTTCTTGAAATTTTTTAATCAACATTTTTCTTAAAAAGTCTATGAAATTTGTAGGCAAAGAAATATATCATAAAAGATGAGAATCTCTATTGAAACTTATAAGATAAGATCTAAGAAGAGAGATATATATACGATACAATATTAAAAAAAAAAAAAAAAAATAAAATATTTTTTTTTGGTTTTAGACGGAAATTAGCGTATAGTCGCCCTCTCAAGCACTGGGTACCCTTACTTTTTTTTTTTTGGGAGCGAGTACCTTTTACCACGCCTACTGCCTACAGTACCCCTAATTCCCATTCGCATTTGCAGCTCCATTTGCTGCGACCCTTGTCACATGCCTTATGCGACCCTTTGGCGTTGCTGTTTTTAATTACGCATATTGCGGCAAGGCTGCAAAAAAATAAAGGTTCTACCCTGTACCCAGCGCCCAGCACCCTACACCCGGCACCCTGTACCTGGCACTGCGTCTGGCACTCGAGTCGTGCAAATCCAAACGGAAATATGCGCAAATTAAGCCGTTTGTTATTTACGGAAATTATGAAACGCGTCAAGTGCGGCCCAAGTCTTGCAGCCAATTCAACTTTAGCAACCCTGTGGCACCCTCTTCCGCCACCCCCTCCCTATCGCTATCGTTGCGCAACCCCCGACAAAAACAAAATACAAAAAAAAAAAGAAAAACGTTAAATTCAGCCTCGTTCACCTCGAAAGTCAAATCCAAAATGCAGCTACCTCTTCGTAGAGGGTACCTGCTCCCCTACTCCCCTCTCTCTCTCTCTCTCTCTATCCGGCACTACCCTGGCCTAAAAGGCAACTGGTGGCACACAGTCAGTCAATGCAAGAAAATGTCATGAATGCGATTTGCTTAGCTCGGGATTGCAGGTGTAGGGTAGAGTGGGGTAGGGTAGAGTAGGGTAGTTGGGGTAGTACCTTTCAGTCTGCCACTTGAATGCATGTGAATGACTGTGACTGTTTGGAGAGACTACCATAGCTGGTAGCTTGTAGCTGTAGCTGGCTAAGATGGCTGCCAGGCCAAAGCACTCTCGTCGCGTACTTAAACGGTAATGCAGCGCCATGCAATTTTTACAAGCTTCAATACCTAGGCAAGACCCCCACCAAGCACCCTCACCATGCCACACAGTGTACCCTTCTTTACCCAATCCACTAGCTCTAGGACTACCTTCTCTGCTTGTGTTTGACTTGCATTTAGCACAGCCAACGATGACGATGACGACGACGACGACATCGCAAGCCGACGCTGATGATGAAGATGTGAGAAGGAAAGGGAGGGAGAGAGGGAGATTGGGAGATTGGAAGAGTGAAAGAGAGAGGGTACCAGCCGGCCCAGACACGGCCCATTTCATCATATTTGCAGCGACATGGCAGGCTGACAGCACTTGCCAATTACCCAGTTGGACAGAGATGGGGAAACCTTATAGTTAGTTATAATTTATATATCATATACGAACTGGGTTTGATTAGGTTGGTTTTATATATCTTTAAAAAGACCTTAATTATGTGAATCTTATTATATATTAAGGTCCTTAGCTTCCAAAAGGTAGTGAGGTCTAAGGGAAAATTCTCTTTTCCAGCGCTATATACAGCTAAATCTGATTTGAAGTTCGATTGGTATAAATATTGTAAATTTATTTTTATAGGGTTAAGGAAATGTGATAGAAACTTGATTAGAAAAGAGATAGTAGAATATTATCGAACATTTATCATAAAAGCATATATAGTTTTCTATTGATTTTGGCTCTCATTCGTTTTTATTTCTCTTTTTTCTTTAGCTACATGCCATAGCTTTACCTATGCCACACACTCGCTTCCCATTGCACCTGCGGGACTCAGGGTCCCACTGGGTAATCGGTTTTGGGGGCTGTTGCTGTTGTATCTTTGGCTTGCCGCATGCAAATGCCACGTTGATTTGATTTTGCCAATAAAGTAAGCTGTCACAGTCAGCACTTTTGTGAACTGTCCCCCCTCCTCCCTCTCCTACCCCATCCCTGCTCACAGTCTGGCTTGCATTTGCTTTTGTTGTGGCACCCCCTTAGGCTCCCTATCCCGCCCCCTCAGTCGCTGTGACTGATCCGCTGGCAGTTGCCCATTGTTGACTTCCGGCATCGTCTGATTATGCCGCAATTTTCTAAGTGCTACAGCAACCTGCCCTGCCCTGCCCTGCCCTACCCTGCCCTGACTTCTCCCTGGCAAAGCCGGCAATATTTCTATTTAAGGTCCAGTTACATGTGGAGGTACCGTGGAGCGGTGGCAGGAGGAAGAGCAGCAGGGAAGCAATTCCATGGGCTGTTGTGCTATTTGAGTGTCACTAATTGGGCGTTGCCAAAAGTTGCGAATAGTTTGTTTGCTCTGTACCAGTTTTGGTGACCAGTAGGATTAGTGTAGAGGTCTCATTATGGCAGGTTTGGAGCGGGTTTGGAGGAGCTACTACATCGGTTAAGGCGACTATTCAAAGCGAAACCCTTGAGACAAAATTAAATTGAGAGTAGTTGCAAAAATTTGCAATTAAATGAATGCTTTTTCTGTTTATGAGTATTCGTAAAGGTCCATTTTGGGTCCTGACAAGGAGCAAGCCTGCCCAGACAACAGCATGGAAAGACCGAAATTTTTGAATGTCTTGGATATATAATATTTTGATACAGAATCGATCTAGAGGTCAATCCATGAAGAAAAAGCCATTCCTGAAGATAATCTGATGGGTTTTAAGGAAGTTAGGTGTACTAGGAGTTCAGATAGGGTCCTGACAAGGGGATAGATTGACCAGACAACAGCATGGAAAGACCGAAATTTTTGAATGTTATAGATATAAAATATTTTGATACAGAATCGATCTAGAGGTCAATCCATGAAGAAAAAGCCATTCCTGAAGATAATCTGATGGGTTTTAAGGAAGTTAGGTGTACTAGGAGTTCAGATAGGGTCCTGACAAGGGGATAGATTGACCAGACAACAGCATGGAAAGACCGAAATTTTTGAATGTCTTAGATATATAATATTTTGATGCAGAATCGATCTAGGGGTCAATCCATGAAGAAAAAGCCATTTCTCAAGAAAATCTAATGATTTTTAAGGAAGTTAGAAGTACTCGGAGTCCAGGAAGGGTCCTGACAAGGGGATAGCTTGACCAGACAACAGCTTGGAAAGACCGAAATTTTCGAATGTCTTGGATTCAGAATATTTTGATGCAGAATCGATCTAGAGGTCAATCCATGAAGAAAAAGACATTCCCCAAGAAAATCTGACGATTTTAAAGGAAGTTAGAAGTACAGGCGTCCAGGTAGGGTCCTGACAAGGGGATAGCTTGACCAGACAACAGCATGGAAAGACCGAAATTTTTGAATGTCTTAGATATATAATATTTTGATGCAGAATCGATCTAGAGGACAATCTATGAAGAAAAAGTCATTCCTGAAGAGAATATGATGGGTTTTAAGGAAGTTAGGAGTACTAGAAGTCCAGGTAGGGTCCTGACAAGGGGATAGCTTGTCCAGACAACAGCATGGAAAGACCGAAATTTTTGACTGTCTTAGATATATAATATTTTGATGCAGAATTGATCTAGTGGTCAATCTATGAAGAAAAAGTAATTCCTCAAGAGAATCTGATGGTTTTTAGGGAAGTTACAAGTACTCGGAGTCCAGGTAGGGTCCTGACAAGGGTATAGCTTGACCAGACAACAGCATGGAAAGACCGAAATTTTTGAATTTCTTAGATATATAATATTTTGATGCAGAATCGATCTAGAGGCCAATCTATGAAGAAAAAGTCATTCCTGAAGAGAATATGATGGGTTTTAAGGAAGTTAGGAGTACTAGAAGTCCAGGTAGGGTCCTGACAAGGGGATAGCCTGGCCAGACAACAGCATGGAAAGACCGAAATTTTTGAATGTCTTAGATATATAATATTTTGATGCAGAATCGATCTAGAGGTCAATCCATGATGAAAAAGCCATTCCTCAAGAGAATCTGATGATTTTTAAGGAAGTTAGAAGTACTCGGAGTCCAGGTAGGGTCCTAACAAGGGGATAGCTTGTCCAGACAACAGCATGGAAAGACCGAAATTTTTGAATGTCTTAGACTCAGAATATTTTGATACAGAATCGATCTAGAGGCCAATCCATGAAGAAAAAGCCATCTCCCAAGAGAATCTGATGATTTTTATGGAAGCTTGGCGTATGGGAAGTTCAAGTAGGGTCCTGACATAACAAATCCTATTTATCTTGCCTAGAAGGCTTCTTCTTTCAAAGCTTCTAACACTTTTTCGTCTTTTATTGAAAGATACGTTCTTTGATTTAAGAATCCAAACAAATCCATCAAGTGAATTGTGAATGTTGTGAGTAACTCATGGAATTCAAGTGATTTATACGTCTCATATGAATGCGGCCACAAGTACACGCTGGAGGAGCTGGGTAAACCTGCTGCTGGTCAATTAGCTTCATATGATGACCCCCAGGGGAGGCAACAAGTCGTAAATGTGGCTCAATTATCGACGCCAGCGTTCACTTGAATTAACCGCACACACACACACACACAGGGTTATGCATATGTGTAGTGGGTGTGCGTGTGTGTTAGTGTGTGAGTGTGTGTGTGCTGAGTGTATTATTAATTGGCGTCCTGCCTGGTCATTTTGGAGCACAGTTTGGCGCCGTTAACAAAGTGCGGCAGGAAATGCGCTCAAATATTCATGAGGCACTTTTAAATTTGTCTTAAGCACCGGAAATACACACACACACACACACAAGCACAAGCACAGACATGCACAAGCATGCATGTACATGTATGTGTGCCTGTTCTGAGTGAGCATACAATATGTATGAGTCAAGTACAAGTCCGGTACAGTCTGCACTCGCTTTGTTAGGCTGCCTGACTGTCCCTCTGCCTGTCTCCTTGGCACTCTGCCTGTCTGTCTGTCTGTCTGTCTGTCCCTCTGTCTCCCTGTCTCCTTGTCTCTGTCTCCCTGTCTCCTTGTCTCTGTATCCCTGTCTCTCAGTCTCACTGTCTCCAGGACTCTCTGTCTGTCTATCTCCTAGTCTCTGTCTCCCTGTCGTCCTGTCTCACTTTCCCTCTGTCTCTCTGTCTATCTGTCTGTTTGTCTGTTCGTCTGTTCTTCAGTCTCCTGTCTGTATGTATCTCCGTATGTCTTCTAGCCTTTTTCTCCCTCTGTCTGCCTGTATGTCTGCCTGTCTGTCTCTTTGTGTGTCTGTCTCTCTATCTGTCTGTCTCCTTGTCTCCCAGTCTCTCTGTCTCCCAGTCTAATCCCAGTCTCTCTGTCTCTTCCCAGTCTCTCTGTCTCCCAGTCTCTCTGTCTCTCTGTTTCTCTGTCTCTCTGTCTCTCTGTCTCTCTGTCTCTCTGTCTCTCTGTCTCTCTGTCTCTCTGTCTCTCTGTCTCTCTGTCTCTCTGTCTCTCTGTCTCTCTGTCTCTCTGTCTCTCTGTCTCTCTGTCTCTCTGTCTCTCTGTCTCTCTGTCTCTCTGTCTCTCTGTCTCTCTGTCTCTCTGTCTCTCTGTCTCTCTGTCTCTCTGTCTCTCTGTCTCTCTGTCTCTCTGTCTCTCTGTCTCTCTGTCTCTCTGTCTCACTGTCTCTCTGTCTCTCTGTCTCTCTGTCTCTCTGTCTCTCTGTCTCTCTGTCTCTCTGTCTCTTTGTCTCTCTGTCTCTCTGTCTCTCTGTCTCTCTGTCTCTCTGTCTTTCTGTCTCCCTGTCTCTCTGTCTCTCTGTCTCTCTGTCTCTCTGTCTCCCTGTATCCCTGTCTGTCTCTCTATCGGCCTGGTCCTTGTCTCTATGTCTTTCTGTTTCTCTCTCTCTCTCTCTCTCTCTCTCTCTATCTGTTTGTCTGTATCTCTGTCTGTCTGTCTCCCTGTATCTTTGTCGCCCTTTTGCGCCTAGTTGCTGACACGCCCCCGTCCTGTTGCTGTGGACATCTTGGCAATTTCTTCGACTGTCACTTGCACTCGACTTCCTACTGTCTCCAGCCTGCTTGCCCGGCCTCCTTCTGCCTGCCTGCCTGCTTCTGTCTCCTCCTGCCTGCCTGCTGCTGCCTCCTCCTGCCTGCTTCCTTTTGTCCCACAGGATTTATCGTAGCGCTGTGTGTGCAAATGTAAATTAAACGTCTCATTTCCGTTATGGCGTGGCTCGACCCACCACCAGCAGCAGCAGCAGCCAAAGCAACAGCAACAGCATCACCATCGCCACCACTGGCCACCACATTGCCAGGGCGAACTACCACCGAAATCCTGTTGCTGTTGCTGCTGCTGCTGTTGCTGCTGCCGTGGGGGAAGGCAATTTGCCCGGGTCCGTGTCAACCATTCGTCAGGCGAGGCGAGACGAGTCCCTCGACACGACTTTGATATCCTTGCAGCCGTCGCTTCTCCTGCTGCTCTCGATGTTGTTGTTGTTGTTGTGGTTGTTGTTGTTCTTATTGTTGTGTGTGTGTGTGTATTGCTGTGTGTGTGTTGTCGTCACCCAAGCGAGCCCACGACTCGCCGCCGTCAGCAACAGGAACAGCATCACAGGCCATGGCTCAGGCCCAGTCTCAGTCTTCATTCCATTTGCCCACGCCTTGCCTTGACAACCGCCCCTCCGCCCCCTGCCCGAAAAAAAACCCACAAACCGCCTCCGGATGTTAGTTATTAAATTGAAGAATTTGCGCCCCGTATTTCCTATTATATAAGGCATATACATACATCTCTATCCATACATATATTATGTACGCCTGTTTGGTTGAGTGTTTCGAGTGTGCTGTTTGCGTCATACTGCGTGAATTTTTGCTCTCTAATTAGAACGCCTTTCATATTTGCGCTGCATAAACACTAACATATATATAAATACATATATACTATATATATATGTATAGATGTGTAGCATGGTTACTTGGGAACACCCTGTACGCAAGTGTTGTCGCCCTCGCCCTCGTTGATTGAACTCACTGAGCTTAGGCTATGGTTGCTCTTGATGAGCTGAAGGAGCTGCTGCAGATTGATAGATTGATGTGACAGCAGGGTAAACATATACCGTATATACTGGCATCATATTATATTTGGCTGTGGGGGAGAGGGAAGGGGTTTGCAGCATTAAGTGCTCTCCTGTTGCCTTATGCCTTCTCCCTTTGATGATAACTTTTTAATATTACTCTGATATGATGAGTTTGATTTGATTTTAAGCGAACTTATTGAATATTTTAGAGAGTTCGGGATTTGTTAAATGCGACTTTTGAATAGAGTATTGTGATGTGCTTTTGGGATCTGAGAATTGTTTTTTTTTTGCCGACGGGAAACCTTTCTTAGAGATGATAGGCAAAATATACTTTAATATAATTTATTTATAAATAATATAATAAAGATATATCACATTTAAAATGATTTTTATGACTTATATAGTATAAAAAGCTATATACTATGATATATTAAATTATTATTATATATAAAATTTCGTTATACTTTTAAACATCATATGATATAAAAGTTTTATTCATTTATACTGTCCATTTTTGCTACAGATTATGATATATGTTTGAGATAAAATGAAGAAGTATTACGGTTTATTAAGACATAGATATGGTATTATATGATTCCTTTATTCAAATATTATAATTGATATAAAAATAAATTCGTGTCAACTTTTCTGATAATTTATTATGATATTTTCTTTCATTTAACATGCTTGTGCGTTTGAGAGAGTTAGCTATTATTCTAAAGCTATTACTATATGATTTTGTAGCTAAAATTCTTATGAGTTATAAGTTAGTTTTTAATCTAAAGATATGATATAATACGAGTAAAACTATTATAATATTATTTTGTAGTTAAAATACTTATGATATATTTAACAATGTCACACATGTCGATAAAGAAAACTATAGAAAGAAAGTTTGTTTTATGTTTTTCCAATTCTAGGTTTTGTTTTTTTTTTTCTTGGTACTTTTTTGCACTCTACGAACTGTGTGTCATATTAACGCTTCACAGCACATACGAACTTATCACAGTATCTTTCTTGTCTCGCTCTCTCTCTCTCTCTCTCTCTCTCTCCCTCTCACACTCTTCACTTCTCACAGCATAGCATATTTGGCCCATTGTCTTACGTTCTTGTGTCTTTTTCTTTCTGCATTTCGCCCTGCATCCATTTCTTTTTCTTTTTTTTTTATAAAATGGCGGCATTTTTGCATTACAAGAGAGATGGGTTGAGGGGGAGACTGGGGATAAATCCTTTGCACAAACAGCACAAAACAAAAGCAGTCAACAATATGCAGAACCCATCTGCCTTCCCATTCCCCAATTCTCGCACCATTCTCGCATCGCACCCTACTCTCAGTCGCAATCGCATCTCCAACGCGAGTGAGCTATGTCAAACGCCCCCAAAAACCATTTTTTTTTTATGTTAGTTCTACACTTTCCCGAAAGAGTATATAAACTTTTGAGGTTGTATAGATTTAAGATGGATTTTTTAAATAGAACTGATTGTTTTTACTAGTTATATCTTAAAAATTTTGTTATCAAAGATTTTCTTTTTGTTTTTAAAAAGTTTTTCAAGGTTTTTCTTTCTATCATATATGTATGTAGAGATAACTTTATAACATAGTAGTATCTTTAACTATTTTTTTTTTTAGTTTCTTTCAAAAGATAGTATATTTATTTATATATTTCCGATAGTGTATCCAATTTTTCGGTTGCAAAAAATAACACAGTTTATATAGTATTTTGCATCCTTTGTTTTTATTTTGCGCTCTGCGCTACAAACAGAGAAAAGATTGTCGGTAGGGGAGAGAGAGAGAAAGAACCGAGTGCTGAGGAGCCGAACGAAAGAAATGAGGACAAAGGGGCTTGCCGTAAGAGACAGAGAGAGAGAGAGAAAGGGCCAGTGAGAGAAATGGGGAAAAGAAAGTCGGTAGCTGCGACACTGGCAGTTAATTAAAATCGCTCACTTGTCCTGGAAAAGCATAAAAGAAACAAAAAAAAAAGAAATAAAACACAAAAAGTACAAAAAGAAATGAAAAAAAAGGAGAAAAAAAACCAACAAACGAAGCCAGCGAAATATCTTGAGAAATGACAAATGTTCCCTCTTAATTTCCCTCTATATACGAGTATGTACTTGTCGTATGTATGTATGTATGGGCTGCCCTGCCAGACTACTTTGCCTCGAGGCTGAATTTTCTTTTTAAACCATATGTTGTAAGACTTCTCATATCTCATCCACGTGCCAACAAGCTACATCCTTCTTCTCCTCTATCTCACGCTCTATCGATGCGATGTGAGCTACAAGGTATCATCAGCAGAGACATCTTTGAGTAGAGCTTACTTAGTTAGTGTCTCTAGGGAGTTTTCTATAGTTATAAAATTTCTTCTGACTTTGATTTTGATTGCTACTTGACTTCTCTGTAATATTAGGGTTATATTTCATACTTTTCTCTTTATAGCTCTTTTTAAAAAATGTTTCTAGCAAAGTAGTAATGTCTTTACTCAAGTTTTCTCGATATTATAGTTATCTTTCGGATATACAGAGAGTTATCTGAAGTTTTCTGCTTTATTCTGGTTGTTTTCAAAGTGCTTATAATGAATTCCGAACTTGACTATAGTACTAGGGTCTTAGCTATATATTTTTGACTTCATATCTTTTTAGAAAACTTTTTCTAGCAAATAATATAATTATTTACTGCAATTTGTTCGATATTTGAGTTATCTCTCGGATATACAGAGAGTTATCTGAAGCGTTATGCTTTATTTTGAATATTTTCATAATAAATATGTTGAATACCGAACTTTACTGTCGTTTTAGGGTCTTAGTTGTCTATTTTAGAGCAAATAAATAATTATTTACTGCAACTTTTTCGATATTTAAGTTATCTCTCGGATATATAGAGAGTTATCTTTTTTATGCTTTATTTTGGATGTTTTTATAAAGATTATGTTGAATTCCGAACATTACTATAGTACTAGGGACGTATCTGTATATTTTTACCTTGATGTCGTTTTAGCCATCATTTACCGCAACTCTTTCGATATTATAGCTATCTAGCTAGTAAAATTCGATATTTTAGAGATCCCTACCGAAATAGTACTATTTTACTGCCATTTAAGCATTATGTTGATAAAAACTATAGTTTATATAATAATATCCATTAAAACTCCACAGAGTTTTGAAAATGCTGTAAAATGTATAGGAAAAGTTTTCGAAAAGGTTTAAAAATCGATTTGCAATGCACAAATCAGCGCAAAATCAATAAATATCGTTCAGTACAGAGTTGCCACCTCTTTGCGCTAATCGCTTTGTTGTTTATCGAAATCGCTCAGCTAATTAACGCGCTTCAAGTTGCCAATGGGAAACAATGCCGAAAAAAAAGCACTCGTACTAGAATTGTGGAAAGAACATGGTAAAATTGGAGAAGGAGTTATGAAAGCCCTTAGAAAATGACGATAAATGACGTCGGAAGGAGGAGGGGGAGTGGGGAGGGGAGGGATAACGTCAACGAGTCTGTGGACTAATTAACAGGCATAAATTATGCTCAAGTGTATTACGGCAACACCCAACATGCCCAACCAACCGGGTGCCTCGTTTAAGGACTGTGTATGGATGTGGATGCGAATACGGATGTGGATGCGGATGCGAAATATTGCATTGGTTATACACGTATGTGCAATTTTCAGCAGGGTTTTTCGCCTCGCCGAATCGAGTTGAGAGAGTAACAGAAATTGACACTTGAGTGGGCTCAAAATGGGGTAGAACGAGGAGGAGAAGCAGGAGGAGGAACAGTAGCAGCAGCAGGAGCTGGGGGAGTGGGCTCAGTTTCAGCGGCATATCCATTTCATTAAAAGTCAAAAGCTGCCTGCCGCCCTCATAACTGATGCGGGCAAGGTAGTAGAGGAGGAGGAGGAGGTGAGAGAGGAGAAGGAGTGAGGCAGTAGCAGGAGTAAAGCAGGAGGAGAAGGAGTGAGGCAGGAGCAGGAGGAAGCAGTCTACACGTGTCACGCTGACGCTTTTTTGTGTTGCGGACTGCGTGGGCAGGCAGGAGGAGGATCAGGAGACAGGAGGAACAGGGGCATTTACAGCAGGGTTGCCAGCATTTGGCATAATGGCGGCTTGCCTGGCACTTCACTTTAGCGTTTTGTTGTTGTTGTTTCCCTCTTGTTGTTGCTGTTGCTGCTGTTGCTGCTGCTTCTGTTTATTAATATATAATTCACATTTCAACCCTGAAAGCTCAACAAGCGAGCAGCGCCCAGAAGGAACAACCCTATGTACAGTTGCGCCTCAGTCCTGCCACCCTTGGCCCACGCTTGATGGTGCTGAAGATGCGGACGCGGACTGTGGACACACGAGTGGCGTGGAGGAACGAGGTACGTGAAACGAGGAACGATGGCGATGGCGATGGCGACACAACGAACGTGTTATTTACCAAACACTCGACTCTGGGCACATAACACATAGGCGATTGGTAGGAGGAAGGTAGCGGGAGTAGGAGGAAAAGGGGAGGAGGAGGTGAAGCTGTATGAGAAGTAGCTGGAAAAAAAAGAGGGTCCTCTGTGCTGCTGCTGTTGCTGTTGCTGTTGCTGCTGCTGCTGTGACCCTCATCTCTTTCTGCGTTTTTTTTTTCTTGTTCTCTTTGCTTTGCTCTGCCATCGCGTTACATAGGAGATACGAGGGCAGTTCAACTGTCTCGCTCTCTCTCTCTCTTCTCCCCTTCTGCTCTTCTGCTTTCGTCCCTTTGGCGCTTTTGCTGTCCTTGTCCTGTCCCACTGTCTCTTCTGTCTCTTCTGTCGCTTTATCAGTTGCTCCAACATGCGCTTGCCCATGCCCTGAACACAGTGGGGCAAGTGGATTTTCCCTTATGTGAGCAGATACTCCTGGTTAAACTATGGGAAGGTACTTTTTAGACTTTTGGTGCTAGGCGGAAGACTTACAGCTTTATTCAGTTTTTTAAAGAAATATCAGACTTTAATATTTTTGCTGCTTATATCACAGTTTTTTTCGTCAGTCTGTCTGTATGAACGTCTATATCTCAGAAACTATAAGAGCTACAACCATGAAATTTTGTGATAGTAGTCAGATATATTGGTAGTATCTTAATAATATTTTAGAATTCAGCCACGCCCCCTTTAGCCTACAAAAAACGTAAGAATTTGCCAGACAAGCATTATTTCAAAACTAGAATGACGATTTTTGATTTATTTATGGGTATTATTCCTTATATAACTTTTCCTATTCGTGTTTTCTCTTCGCTGGATTTATTTTCACTTGTCCTTGTTAAAATTTTCTACTTCGTTTTCGTGTACCTTGCTCCACTGTGCCGCAGCATATTGCGTTGCTTTTGGTTTGCTCTTGTCGCCTGGCATGGTCTCTCATGGTGTGATTAGCCAACGCATCATGCCCAGAGCACATAGATTGTAATGAATACAACAACAACAACAACAACGTTTAGGTATATATAGAACAACAATAAAGAAGGAGAAGGAGGAGAAGAAGGAAGAGAGAAAGAGGAAGAAGAAGCTGTCAAAAAACAAAGTTGTTCATTTTGTTCATTTTGTTCATTTATTTCTTCTTTTTTTTTGCCCATTTGCTTTTGGCCTGTGTAGGAGTGCAGGGAGAGAGACAGAGTTGAGAGAGAGAGATAGCTGTAGAGTGTGTAAGACAGAGAGAGAGGCACACACATACACCTTGTTGTTTTGGAGGATTTTCAGCTATCATATTCAAGTTTTTTTTTTCTTCTTTTTCACGCACACAAACACAATGACAACGCCCTCTGACAAAGGTGATGCTCGCAGAGGGACAGGGGCGTAGGGGGGAAGAGGAGCAAGAAAGAGGGGAGGGGGGGGGGGGGTATTTTGAGAGCACACGCCAAATGTGTCGCTGTCACTCGACGGTTTCGACTGCGCCTCCACACAGATTTTAGCCTGAAAATTTGCCCATCCCCTTTGCCTGTCCCCCTTCGCTCTCCACCCCTGTGCACCTTGTTTGGTTGCTCTTGAAAAACATGCGCCGAGTCTGCTGAATCTTTTTGTGTAAATAGATTACAAACGACAAAACATTTTACGACCCTTTGCCCCCCCTCTAGCCCCCCGCCCCTGAAGTAGCACGAATCTAGGCAGAGCAGCACATCCCATATCCTTCATGCTGCAGGCTCAGACAGGGGCACACACAGATATATATACATATATATACATACATACATATATCTTCGCTGTCATACAGCACAACGCCCTCGGGGCGTGGCAGCAATATACGCCTCTGCCCTCTGCAACAGCTATGGCTATGGCTTCGTCACCAGCTATGGCTACGGCTCCAGCCATGTCTCGTGCTCCTGCTCCTGCTCCTGTTCCTGTTCCTGTCATGGCTCCAGCTACAGTCTCCACACTGCATTGTCACAGCAAATGGCACGAAATTGCGTTGTGGCAGCTGCCACATGGAACTGGGAGGAAGAGAGAGAAAAGAAAGAGAGAGAGAGAGAGAGAGAGGGAGAAAGTTCGGAAAGATAGACAGTCGAGGTCGCAGCAAAACTTTAATATCCAAGTCAAAAGGAATATGTATAGATATGTTCTTATTGATTAATGTATTTAAAATTCCTTAAACTCCATCAAGAAAATGTTTATATCATACATATCTAAAATGATCAAATATATTTCAATCAAAGAAACTGAACTTGCATACAAAAAGACTGTAGAATATGGAAAATTCTTTATAAAACTTTAGAACACAGCTATAGAAAATAAATATCTTAAGTCATCTAGATAGAAACTAAAGTAGAGATATATAAAAGACATAGATCTAAGCTGTACAATAAGAAAAAGTGAAGAAATTTATAGAAAGGCAACTCAAAACATAATAAACCTATTTTGCCCCATTCCCGTCTGTATGAACACGTAGATCTCAGAGTCTGCAAGAGTTAGGGCTATCAAATTTGTTGATAGTGTGCTCAACTACTGCACGCAGCTGCAGCACTTTTCAGAATTATAACACCTATCCTACCATTCCAGTAAAATTAATATTTCATGCTCATTATTAGCAAAAAATTAGTATAAGTTAAATAAAAATCGAAACGTGTGAGAAATGCAACTCTATATCAACAATATTGAGTGTCTGTTTGACCTTTTTATATGACATAGTATAGAGTGCCATGCAAGTTCAAGTTGCAGCCAATTATTTCTCGTAGTACTTGACTTATCCCATTTCACAGGGACTCTCGATTTGAAAGGAGTTCTCTGAAGCGTGCTCTCGTTACTTAAGTACGAATGTTTATTGTGTGTCCCCCCCCTTTAGAATGATGACATATGTACGATGTAAGTGAAGAGAGTTGACTAGAGATGGGAGTGTGATGGGTTAGAGATGAGTAAGTAATGGGTTAGAAATGGACGAGAGAGAAGGGAGATGAGTTAGAGTTGGATTAGAAATGGATAAGAAATGCTATAGAGATGAGTAAGATAGGGCAAAGAGATGCTGCAATAGAGATGGGTTAGTGATGGCAGAGAGATGGATTAGAGATGGTTTAGAGATGTGTTAAAGATGGACTAGAGATGGTCTAGAGATGGGTTGGAGACAGGTTAGAGATGGGTTAGAGACGTTAGAGAAAAATCGAAAGGGAGCCTATTTCTGTATCGTTTTGGATCATTGAAAGTATAATTTACTATGAAAAACTTGTGAAATGACAAACTGTAGCCGCACTCACGCGTGACACGCTCAATCACGCTCCCATCACGATGCAGTTGCTTCAAATCCGAACTTAAATCGAAGATACTCGCATCATATTGTTTATTTTGTTGCTATTGTTACAGTACCCCTTGTGTGTGTGTGTGTGTGTGTGTGTGGCACTCTCTGTGTGTGTGTGTGCGACTATTTGTTGTGCACACTCGTGAGTGGGGCACCCTGTGCACGCTGAGCAAATGTTTCTATCGCAGCAGCTTTGCCACACATTGCGCTCTCGGGGTGCACTGGACAAAAAGTGTTTGCTTCCTTGAGGGCACATTCAGGACATCCGCTACGAATCGGTTTTGTTGTTGTTAGTCAATTGTTGTTGTTGTTGTTGTTGCTGTTGTTGTTGTAGCTTGAAAGCTGTAGACAGGATGCTGTAGCTGCTGCCTCCGCTGCCCGTGTGTAGTTTTCGCTGCTGCCTACATCGGGGTTGTTGCTCGCCTCGCAGGGGGATGGAGATGTCCGCAATTGCCTACACATGGAGTGTCCTCGGTCCTGAGCCCCCCCTGCCGCCACCTAACCCCTCTAGCACTCTTTTACCTCTTCTAAGCCCCTCTACCCATCTGCTACCACCTTCTAACCCACACTACCCATCTCTATCATACACTAACCCCCCTCTACCCTGCTCTGCCCAGCTCTCTCCTCCTTCTACTCCCCTCTAAGCCCTTCTACCCAGCTCTTCCCTGCTCTACCCAGCTCTCTCCTCCTTCTATCCTGCTCTACCCACCTCTCGCCCTCTCCTACCCTACCCAGCTGCTGCCCTGCTCCTGCCCAGCTTCTGCTCTGCTTCTGATCCCAAGCTTAGCACTTTTTATTGTGCGCTTTATTGATAAAAAGGACGCGCCCTGCACTCACACACACCAACACACACACACACACACACACTTCGCATATCGATTTCAAGTGCCATCGCCATCATCATCGAGCTGCCCCCTGCTCTGTCCCTGCCCTGCTCCGACCTACTTCATCATTATCCTCGAATGTTTTCATTATTTTTCCACTTGGCTCAACTCCTTGTCTGTTCGAATGCCGTCAATGGAGGACGATGAGACGAGACGAGACGACAACGACATGTTTATAATGCGCGTCAAGAGAGAAGGAGAGAGAGAGAGAGAGGGAGAGGAAGAGAGGGTCGCCCCCCCGTAGAGGGTGATGGCAGGCGGGTTGTGCTTTGCTTGGTTGGGTGGTGGTGGTGTGTCATGTGTTTGTTGTGGGCTGCATCTGGTGGTTGCTTTTGCCACACACACAGACACCAACACACACACACAGTCCAACACACACACCATTTTGATATCGCTCCTGGGAATTGGCCCAAGCTATGGCCCAAGCTGATGAAATGCCACATAATCGCGCCACGATATCCATGACACATAAGCACACCCTGTTCTCTGTGTGTGTGTGTGTGTGTGTGTGTGCGTGGCATGTGGCATGTGGCAGCATTTGATTAAAAGCGCTGCAAAATTAATTTTCTACTCAGAAGGCAGAAGGGAGATTCGAGATTCGAGGGGAGGATTACACCGGGTTCCTGCAGGGTGTGAGGCGTTGAAATTGTCGCAGCGTTTGCGTCACTACTTGAGCGCTAAACGGCGTTCATTGTGCCAGGGGTGAATTAATTAGGGCGGTCTTGCACAGCAACCCCTCCCCTCCCCCCACCCCGCCGGCGTCAGGGACTCGCCCACCCTTAGACGACGCGCTGGCTTCGAAGTTGACAAAGATGTCCGCCATTTTGGCATTTGTTTGGCTTGTGCGGAATGTTTTTTGGCTGGGGTAGCACTTTTTTTTGTCCCCCTCTCTCTCTCCCCCTCTCTCTCCCCCTCTCTCTCTCCCTCCCTCTCTTTCTTTCTCTTGCTGCTGCCCTGAAGTGGCGCCACTGCTCAAGCAACGTAATTAAAAATGCTTTGCATACAAAGTGAAATCCAAGCGTGGCGCCCTCTATTGGCCGCCAAACCAATGTCCAGTGTGTACCCACTGGCGCTGGTATGAGAGGGAGGGAGGTGGCAACACTTGGCATACGGTTGCCAACGAACTCATCGAACTCTTGTCGTCGTCGTCGTCGTCTCGTCGACAATTTTTGCATTTTAATTAAGGGTCCAGTGGCCAAAAAAACCGCAGCTCCCCAACCCGCCTGCCCCCCCCCTGCGCAGTTGACATTTCTTAGCTGGCACCACTCCCCCCTCCCCCCTGGTATACCCCTCCCCCTCTGTTTGATTTTGCCTCGTCTCGCCTTCTTCTCATTAGCCTCGCTTCTCATAATTTTCAATTCGAGTGCCACTTGGACTTGGCCAGGCAGTAGAGGGAAGAGGGGGGTACTGCACATTCCGCCCACATTTATTTACAACATGGCTGCCACTCACAGTGTGCTTGCCACGCCTCCAAGTGGCAACAGCCTCCCTACTACGTTCGCTGTTCGGGCTTCATTTATGCCAATTTTTGCAAACTAATTGGCTGCTGTTGACATCTTTTTTTCCAGTTCGCTCAAGCTGCCAGCTGGATCAGAGGCGTAGCCACACCCCCCTCTTGCCACACTCCCCCCCCTTTTCGAAAGGGACATTTGCATAGAGAGTGAGAGAGAGTTTTGCGCACAGATTGATGGCAGCGGCAGAGGCGGCTGGCATCTCCTCCTCCTGCTCCTCCTGCTGCAGCTTCTCCACGTTTCTCTCTGGGCACAGGCATAGCCGGCGACAGGGCTCCCACTAAAAGCACTCAGCAATGAAATTAGTGCACGCTGCTGCACTTGGCTTTTTGCGCAGTTAACCACCCCCGCCCCCCTCCCCCCTCCCCCCTCCCCTTCTGGCTATATACGCCACTCAACCTTAGCTCACGCTGTGAGGCAGTGGCGCTGTCAAGCTCAGGTTGAGAGGGGGTGGAGTAAAAACCATATTTCTGCTTGGATACCATTAGACAGCAACAGTGTGAGAAAAGTAGAGGGAAAGAAAGAGGGAAACGAAGAAGGAGAAGGAGGAGAGTGTCTAACAGATTGAAGAAATTTTTAGAGAACCTAGAACTGCTTAAGAATGTGTAGAATAGAATAGAAAAGAATATTCAGAAGACAGCAGACGAAAAAGTATTTCATACAATATTCATAAAAGAGAAGAAACTTGAAAGATCTATGGAAAATTTCGAAAGTACTGAAAACATCATTGTTTTTGTGCCAAAATGAGTAATTATATAATATGATCAGTCATGCAACATATGATACTTAGCAAAAATACTAAGGGGCCAAAGTTAAGATTGAAAATATTTGAGAATAAGTATAAGCTGAAAAAACACTGAAAACACACATTTTTTATCTTAAGCTTCCCGTTGTTTCTAACAACATTTATTATTATATTTTCAAACATTAAAAAAATACTAAGCTGTTTATAGTAAATATGTATTTTTTATAAGTTGAATTTTCTTGTCGATGGAACAAGTGAAGGAGGGTGTGGCTACGCTAGGAAGAAGAAGAAAGAAGAAGGCAGAAGAAGATAAAGAAGAGTTAAACAAGTTTGGTCAAGGAAATTATTTAAAAAAAACTCAGTATTTCTTATATTTCTGTTAAAAACTAAAGGGGCAGTTATGATAACTACAAAAAAGATAGGAAATAACGCATACACACCATTTATGAATATGTATGTAGTTAATATTTTTTTAAAATGCTCTCTTTTTTAATCTCATCCGATTCAATCTCTCTTTTTTTGCAAAGTTTATTTAGATTTTCATGCAAATATTAAATTTGTTCTCGTTTATTTCGGATTAAAAATCTCTTAAGACTTACATATCCATTTAGCACTATTTGTATACTAATTTCATAGACCTCCCCTTCGAAATTCTTCCCCACTACGCCACTGCGTACAGCCCAATAAGCTCTTTATTTTTTTTTTTTTTGCATTTCAGCTAATAAATCTGGTAAATGCAATAAATGTAAAAGTTGCATGATAAAAACTGCAGCCAAAGTGGGAGTGAGACAGCGAAGCAGTGAGAGGGAGAGGGAGGAAGGGTCAGATAGAGAGAGAGAGAGAGAGAGGGATAGCCCTACGCAAACAAACAGTTAATTGCGAGGCGTTCTGGCTTGATGTGTTTAAAATCAGAGCAAATATTTGCGAACTTGTTAGCGAATAATGAACAAATGTCAAGCTAAAAATTGTAAATAGACAATATACAATATATTATATAGTACCATGTATTATAATAGAGCCCGTTGCTGGGGAATTTTAGTTACCGTAGAACGGTTAAAGCGGCTAAAAGAAACGCCTACGGTGCAATTGGCCGAAAAACATGAAAAATGTTGCCACAATACGCGAGCGAGCGAGTCAATAATGTTGAACAATACCTGTGTGCATATACATGTATGTGTAGGTGGCAACCCTGCCCGCACCCATATTCCCCCACCCCTCGGCCAATGCTGCCCCAATCAATTTTTGATGGACGTGCGAAAATTTATGGTGAAAAATATATTTGACTATGCACAATGAACCCGCGAGTTGGTAAATTGTGCAAAAGCTATGGAGTACCGATTCGACCAAAAATCCTCACTCCCCTCCCCCCAGCCAAACCAGTGTGGCCAGCCCCAGTGAGTACCCAGCTGTGTCCCCCCTGCTGTACTGCACTAAGCCAACGCTTCGTATGGGGGGTATCGCTATACAACAGCAAAAAAAATATACTATACATTTTTATGCACATGCACAGCAACAACAACAAAAAGAAGGAGAAGGAGAACAACAAGAAGAATTGAAAACAATACATTTATATTGTTGTTGTTTTTCATTTTTATTTTTTTATTTGTTGCGTATTTATGACGCTAGGGGGCGCCGCTGCTTGATACATTTGGATACCCGCAAAACGAGAGTTGAGAAATATTTTAAAGCATTTTCATGTGATGGAAAAGTTGAGATTGTAAAAGGGAAAAATACAAGAAAGTATTATTATAATAAATAAAAATCTTTAAAGTACTAGCTAAGCTTAGGATCTCGTAAACTACAATACTTTAGATAAGAAACTGTCCAGATTTTATGGTCTAGTGTGCTTAAATAATATATAATATTATTGATGGCATAGTTTAATAATAATACTTTAATAAAATGCTGCAACTTCTCGCAAATCAATATATTATGTTAATTATAATTATAATTCATAAAAATGTATTAGAAAAAAGTGAATTTTCTTTCGAGAACCATAGTTATACTCGATAGAAATAATGATATATAAGTATAATCTTCCAAAAGACTATTATTTTATTTTTTAATTTATGCTTTTATTAGTTAGGGTATTTACCCCGTCGGGCAATTAGAATTGTTGCTGTTCTATGAAGCGTTTTAAAGTGCTTCCAGGCAATTTGCCGATAAACAATCGCTGAAATAACCAACATGAAATATTTAAAAAGTGCTCAAATAGCCTAGCACAATTCTGCCCCCCCTTCTCCACACACTCGCTACGCCTCTGACTCTCTCGCTCTCTCTCTCTCGCTCGCACTCTCCGTTGGCGGTTCGCGTTGGTGTTGCTGCCGCTTCGTTACCTCGTGCGGCGCGTTTGATTTGATTTATTTGGAATTTGCATATTTGGCGCCATTCACAGTTCACCCCCCTTCACCCCGCCTCTACTACGCCACTGCCAAAACCCCTTTTAGAATTTGGTAGTCGGTTGCAAGTTGCATTTTAAAACATGTTGCATACTTTTGTGCGTTACAAGCCGTATGGGGATCGCGCTTCCCCCCTTCCCCTTTGCGAACCCCTTTCGATTACTCTCCACATAATTCCCGCGCCAACTGACTCCACTCGAGAATCGTTCAGCTCGAACAGGGTGGGGGAATATAACTCATCCAGGCCAATTGAAGTGGAACTTGGCCGAAGAATTCTCCTTCACATTCTTTTTCTCTCGCTCTCTCTCTCACTTCTTAGCGCAATGGCGCATAAATTGCCCAAATTTCGTGATATTCTCGAATAATTTTTCAAAACTGCAACAATTTGAGGGTTTTCTTGGAGTATAGTGAGATTTATTGCTGAAATATGTTTCTTTTTCGATTGATAACTCATTTATAAATCATATTTTATGTATTTTATTATTTATATTTTATATTTTGTAGTTTTACTATCTTTGTAGGACTTTAAAATATACATATTTAGTCTATTTGTCTCAGAAAAGAAATTATATAATAATAATATCATATATATCATTTTCTCTGAGTTGTTTATAAGTTATTTATTTATTTTAACTAGTATTTTTAAGCATTGTTCACCTTTCTGTCTATCTCTGCGTATTTCCGTCTGTATGAACACATAGATCTCAGAGACTATAAGAGCTAGAGCCAACAAATTTTTTTTTACAACTTTCCTATGTCTTGCAGTGTCTGCAAGTATATCTTAGAATTTTGCCACGCCCTCTGCCGCCTGCGTAAATTGCTAAATATCAAATTGTCATTGTAGTTTTAATGCTAGAACCTTTATTTTTGGCTTTATAATATTAATTGCCATACAAATAATAAATACAAACTTAGTAGGGATCTTTTAATAAATAGAAAAGTTATTTACTATTTTTTTGAAAGTCCTTCAACAACCGAAAAACTTTAATGTAGTCCTACTTATTTGTTTTATACTTCTGAAGCATTAAAATAAAGTAATAACAGAACTGAAAAATCATCTGAATCCGTATATTATACTACAATATCAGTAATATTATATAATTATATAATACTACAATATTGATTATATTATTTATTAAATATAGTAAGGCTCAAACATTTCCGTTTGCATTTTTTGCCAAAATTTCTTCTTGTTGTTTTTCTCCAAAACCCTCTGCCTTTTGAAGATGATATATAAAAGTATTTCTGAAATTTATTTATTTTCACAGTCCGATTGGGAAAATAATAATTTAGACTAATCGAAGCAAAGCTGTACGTAGTATTTTGGCAGTTTGAATTGGATTTCCGAAATTCCGTATATAACGTAAATCGAGTAAAATGCGCCACTCAAACGAAAGAGAGAGAGAAGCAGACAGACAGAGAGAGAGAGAGGAAGATGGAAAATATAACTATAAAGTTATGAAATATTTTCACAGCAGCTATGAGGAAAGGGGAGGGTGACAGAGGCGTTGCTCTTTGGGGTTTTCCCAAAAAATATTGTTGGCCATGAAAATTGCAACGAGTTGTCGGATTTGTTGATTAGAATTCCAACGAATTGGATTTGAAATTGAAATATTTAACACATATGTGTGTGAATGGTATAGGGGCAATCCCTGTTGAATATGCATAACGTATAGGGTTGTTGCCCCATCCTGCCTGGCTATGCAATTTTAATTTTGCTGCCAGTGTAATTGCAGTTGACCCACTGTGCAAGTGAGTTTTTATGTTTTTTATTTTTTTTTATTTGTGTGTAGCGCTTTCACTTTTCGCTCTACGCTTACGCAATCTTCACCAGCTGGACTACCTGGTATTTTCTCCCCTTCCCTCCCCCCTTCGCCCATCTCTCTCCTATGCCCAATCACATTCGTCCTGCTCCGTTCAGCTGACTGAGCAAACAAATTGCGCAATCAGGCGCAAAAAACAAAAAAAAAAAAATAGTAGAAAATGTAATGAAAGCAAAAAGAGAGAAAGGAAAATGAAAAGCAAAACGTGTGCAGCCCTTAGATCATATCAGCAGCAGCAGCAGCATCATCAATGCCCCAGGGGCATCCTTGGCATAAACATCTTTCTGACCAACAATTCTCGGGGTTTATCTCATGAGGAGATGCGCCGGGCTGAGGGGAAACTGATAAAAGTATTTCAATTAGTGTCAGGAAATAGGCAGACGCACACACAGACAAGCACATACATGATGAATCTTGTATAATTTGCAAGTGTGCAGTGTGTTAAATGTATTTGCCTTAGTATATTATGTACACACACACACACACACACAGGCACACTCTCTCACACACATATATCTCTCTCTTAGAACATGCTTGAATGCCTTTTTTTCACCCTCAGGCGACAACGCCAACGCCAAAGCCCAAAAACAGCAACAACAAAAGCAACAAGAAAAACAACAATGGCTGCCGCTGAGGCCGCTGACGACGGTTGACACGAAACGAGGCGAGAGACAAGACAAGGAGAGGCAAGGCGAGAGACAAGACAAGGCGCGGGGCGACAAGGGGAGCCAAGGCGAGAGGCGAGTTGAGGCGCGGGCAAGCCAAGGCGAGAGACAAGACAAGACAAGGAGAGGCAGGGGGAGGCGAGGCAAGGCGAGGCAAGGCGAGGCGAGAGACAAGACAAGACAAGGCGAAGTGAGGCAAGGCGAGGCGAGGAGAGCGACAAGACGAGCCAAATTAAACAAGCAGAGCAAAGCACTCTCGCTGCATGCATGTGTGTGTGTGTGTGTTTGTGTGTGTGTGCATTACATCATCGCAACGTATCAGTCGCATGTGTCACAGTGTGTGTGTGTGTGTGTGTGTGTGTGTGTGTGGGCGTGGGGCGTGACACGCGCGCTGCCATTTTATTAGAAAACGCCATGTAAAACGTTGAGAGGAGGCGACGGCGACAGCGGCGAATTCACCATTTTGTCACAACAGTCACACACACAGACACACACACATACAGACACATGCGACGCGACGACAACATGCAGTCAACAATGTGTGGGCAAACAAACAGCAGCAGCAGCGACAGCGGCAGCAGCAACAAAAACAACTACAACTACAGCAGACTCTCTGCTGCCGCGTGTTTTGGTGGTGACAAAATCTAAAACGCTGCCAACGTCAACGTCAAACGACGCGCACAGACAAAACTCACCACAGCAGCGACGGCGGCAGCGGCAGCAACACACGCACACAGGCAGCTTGCACGCGCGCTCTCTCTCTCGCTCTCGCGCATAGGCGTCGTGCGGCGCTCTCTCGTGCCAGGCAGAAAACCACCCTCGCCTCTTGTAAGCTGCACTCTCTCGTGCCGGCTAGGACTGCGCCTGTGTGTGTGTGTGTGTGTGTGTGTGTGAGAGAGCGAACGAGTGAGTTTGAGTTGAGTTGCAGGCAGCGCTGCTGTGGCCAATGCTGAGACATGTACGAATGTTAGGCAGCGGCAGCGGCGATCAGCGCTAGCAGAGGATCGACAGAGCGAGAGAGCTGAGAGAGCAGCAAAACAACAACAACAACAACAGCGGCAGTTAGACTACACGCGCTAACAACCCTGTCTCAGGCGCAAACCACCCCTGGCAGCAGCAACAACAACAAGTCTTGTTTTTCCCCTTCCCTTTCCTTTTCGCTGCGTCTTCGTCGCAGTCAACTCGATGCAGCCAAGCAAGCTGCAAAGACACACGTTGCGCACGCTACACAACAGATGGCGCCTCAAGGTGCGCTCGTTGTTGTCACCAGCTGTGCATAGATGGCGCCAGCAGGCAAAGGCAAAGGGAATTCGAGCGATTTCAAGCAATTTTTTTTTCGGCTTTTTTGTGCTTTATGGGGCATACACTGAGCGAAAAAAAAGTAGAGTGACTTGTAGGAGCAAAAAAGAGGCAGGCATAAATTTCAGTGTGGGTGCAGCTGCCCGTGTGTGTGTGTGTGTGCGTGTGCAGCAGCACAACAAACAGCTGGCGGTCATATTTTTCAGTCAACAAGGCAACAACAAACAAAACAAGGCAAGGCAAGGCAGCACAGCGCAGCCCACTACACACATGTAGCCACCCAGCAGGCCCAACACCCTTCCCCCTTCCCCCCTTTGCACGCTGCAGGCAGTTGCCGCATGCTCCATTTCTCCGATCCCTGGCCAGAGTTGCCAGAGCTGCTGCTGCTGCTGTTGCTCCTGTTGGCTTTTAAGCACAAAATCATACAAACAAAACTGCCAGCCAGCTGTGCCAGGCCAAGCACACACACACACATCTCTCTCCCTGTTCCTCCCTCCCTCTGCTGCTCCCTCTGCTTGTGTCTGTGCCGCAACCAGAACTGTTTATTAGAGACTGACCCGAAAATGGAGCCAGAGCGTAGAGGAGAGGAGAGGAAAGGAGTGAAACCCCATGTGAGATGAACTACTACTATTCCTGGTTTACCCTTGAAAAAGGCAACTTTCTAGAGGGGGGTAAACGGTGGGATAAGGGGAAGTAATGAGTGGTTTGTTTCTTTAAAGTTATGCGAGAGTTTTGTGTTTTTCATAATTTCTTAGAATAATTTTTACGGTGAGGGCAGCGCTTTAAGTGGGTGTTGGTTTGTTGTGGCTTCTATTTTGACTTATTTTTCTGTTATCGATAAGTTATCGATATGTTATCGATATATTATAGATATTTAATGGTTAGGTAATCGCTTAAAAAGCGATAGCTTTAATTTAAATTGTCAGTTTTACCATATTTAAGAGCTATCGATAAGCTATCAATAAGTTATCGAAAAGTTATCGAAAAGTTATTGCTAGGTAAACGTTTAACAAGCGATAGCTGTAATATAATTAGTCAGTTTGGGAGTTATCGAAAAGTTATCGTTAAGTTATCTACAAGTTATCATTAAGTAATAGATAAGTTATCGTTTAGGTTATCGATAACCAATTGATAGCTTTTAGTGCATATGCAAGTTTGCGATTTTTGTGATTGATCTATCGATTTGTAGCGTGTCTTAGACAAAACTTGAGTTCCTACTGTCTCTCCATCTCTCTCTGTCTTTCTTCTCTTTCTTTTCTCTCTATCTCTATCGTTCTTCTCTTTCTATCTCTCTCTCTCTCTCTCTCACTCAGCTAGTACAGACGACACACTTATTAGCCAATTGCATTTTCACAATCCATTTTGGCAGGCTCAACCAAAATGGCTGACTACGTTTTGGCTAGCCTCGCTCTCGCTCTCACTCTGTCTCTCTCTCTCTCTCTATCTCTCTCTCTCTCTTTCTCCCTCTCAGGCTATGCCTTGTGCCTCCCACCTGAAAACCCTCTCACAACTCGTTGAACGATGCCCTTTGGGTCTGCTGGCGTTGGCTACACTCAATTTTCGCAGGCGACATAGCTTCAGCTGTGTGTGTGTGTGTGACTGTGTGTGTGTGTGTTAGTGTGTGTGTGTGACTCTGTGTGTGTGTCCAGTTCATAGCCAAAAGTTATGGATTCAACTTTTGGCCAATTTAATTTTCTCGCCTGAAACGGCTACAGAGCGGCAACGTCAACAGCCTCGTTGACCAACTACCACCCCCCTGCCTCCGTTCCCCTCTGCAGCTGACCTGCTGGCCGGACCACCCTGTCCTCCCTCCTGCTATACATACACATGTGTGTGTGTGTGTGTGGACCCAGCCAGAGTCCTGGTTCTCGCTCAGGTTCAGGTTCAGATCCAGCGACCTGGCGCCCGCATTCACAGATGATTTAGCCGATGCCAAAGGGCAGCTGCAAGCATTAAGGGGTGAACTGAGGGGGGAGGAGACAGAGGGGGAGGGTACGGCATATTCAAGGGGGGAGCAGGCTGTGCCTGGACATGGGCGCGCACAGTGTGGACACATTGTGCCCCATTAGTTTCTACGTCAGGGAGCTGGGGAAATTTGCATGATTTTGCATGATGGGAGTGTGTGTTGTTGTTGCTTTTGTTGTTGTTGTTGTAATAAGAAATGCTTTATGCACGCACTTTCAGCCCCATAGCAGCATTCCCCCTCTCCCCTCTCCCACTCAATCCAACCCAGTCCTATCCAGCCTTACGCTGTTCTACCCTGTGAGAGTGACCAGTTTTCCAGACCATTTAATTTTGTTCGTACCCGCACTTTTTATATTCCACATTTCTTTCTATTCTCTTCTTGAAACTGTCCCAGCAGGGCAGCATCTGTTATGTGAAGGGACTTGTAACATATATAAATGATATATGGGTAGATACCAACGTTTTTTAAGCATAGTTTCCCCAATGAAACTTGGCAGAACTGTGTAGTTTAAGGCACTTTCTCGAAGGAATCTAGTTTTAATATAGTAGTGCTCTAAAATAAGATAGAAGATTCTAAATTTTTGAAAATAATAAGGATTTTTAAAGAATTGATTAGAATTGAGTGGGTTAATATGATTATTTAAGAGGTTTATGAGCTATATTTGTTGGGATACTGTGATAACAACTTAAGATCTATGTTTTATGATACAGTTCTGGGGCATATACTGATGAAACTTGGTAATACTGCTCAGTTTGATCTATTAAATCGAGTCAACCAAAATAAAGCTGCCTATATAAAAGATATAAAAAGATAATAATTTTTAAAATTGAATAAAATAGTAATTTAGAGCAAAAAGCAAAATCTTTTTGCCTACACTTCACTTCCTATAGATATACATAATAAATATATAAATATAATATTGCTTATTTTCGAAGAGGGTATTTTCCTAATCTACCAATTTTTCGAATATGCAGGGTATTCCCCATTTGTGCTCATTCACTTTCATGTTGGAGTTTTCATATCTTTTTGGCACTTTGATTTTTGCAGCCTTTGCAGCATCGTAGCAATTTGATGATGGTCTAATAAAATTCGTTATATATGATATTATGTTGGAATACATATGGATATATATATATAGCATATTTTTGTGGGGAAACAGGGTGGTTCGTGCACAGACTGCAATTCAATATGAACATTTTAATCAGTTGCTGAAAATGTGCTAACAAATTGCATATCGAACACTTTGCAAATCTCTTGCTCTCAAATATCTCTGATGATTTTTGAATTTCTGGATTTTTTTAAATTTTATATTTTTTTTTTGGGATATTCTGGGTGCTACGGGCAGGTGTCGGGTGACAGAGAGTTCAGTATGAGAGGTAGAAATAATATATTATATAAATAACTTTTGAATATATATCGTATTTATAGCTTTAAGTCAAACTAACTCGTTTTCGACTTTCTTTGGGGCTATAGCTATGAAACTTAGTCTATGTATGGGTTGTTACATAGATAAAAAGAAAATATCTCTCTTTTGATTAAGAATCAATCAAAGAAAACCTTGAGATATTTTGAGAAAACAATTAGAAAGAGTCTATAGCACGCTAATCTTGAGTTATCTTGAGTTTTATTAATTTCCAGAGATTATTACCAATGCTATGCCCATCAAGGTTGTGCTGTATGTACATTATACTATTTTAAATAATAGTATAATGTATAATAATATATAATTATCATATCTCACATACTATACCAAATAAATGCGATTCAACTAATCGAATTAAATATTATATAAAGCATATTTTAGGCCAATTAATATGCAACAACATAATTAATGTAATCTACTCTGAGGAGCAGGGGTGTGTAAGAAGGGGAGGGGTGGAGCATAGGCAAGGGGTTAGGTGTCGAAAGATCTGCACTTGGGGCTGTCAAGTCTGTCCTTCCTAGGCATAAGTAGCCCTCACATAATTCCGGTATGTTGTAAAATGGTACTAACCCTTTTTTTTAATGGCTAAAGAATGTGGCTAAAGGGGGCAGGGGGACAGGGGGGGTAAGAGCTGTAACAAGCCAAGAGCAGCTATTTTCAAGTTGAACTTTTACACACACACACACGCACACACACACGCGGGTCGACACTCGAGTGGGGCAGCTTCATCTTCAGTTGGCGCCGCAGCGTTGCTTGCAACTTGAGGCAAACTTGCAGCAGCAACAAAAAAAAAATGAAAAGCTTTGAAAGAATGCCGACAACAGGGTGCGAGAGAGAGAGAGAGTGTGTGTAGGATGTGTTACAGGGTGTGTATGGAGAGAGTGTGTGTGTGTGTTGTGTGTGTTGTGTGTGTGTTTTGTTTGGTTTTGTTAAGCTTAATTTGTTCACTTGCTTTGATGTGTCGACTGAGTGCGAGTGACTTGCTCTGACTTGGGGGGGATAGGGTACTCGCTGAAGGTCTCAAGGCGCACAGGGTGCTGGCCCCAGCAATGCCGGCTATACCCGCTGCCCTCCGCTGCCCTTCGCTGCCCTCCCACATATGTATGTGCAGCATGCCGCATTGAAGTATGTCTTTTGCCCGCTTTGCGCCTTTTCTTGCGATAATCGAGGAGCACGTTGATGATGACGTCGAAGCACCACTTGGTGCGCTCTCCCGCTCTCTCTCTCTCTCTGTCTCTCATCTTGGCAGTAGCATCTCAAGTTCATCTCATCTCTCTCTCTCTCTTTCTTTCACTCTCTTCAGGCTGCGTCCGGTGTCGGCAGGTGTGAAACATTATGCCATTTATTGCATGAAGCTGCCTCTCGAGTGGCCCACTCAAGCTTGAGAGAGTGTGTGTGTGTGTGTGTGTGTGTGGGAGAAGTAGTGTGTCCGGCTAACTGCAGTGTCTTCTCTCTCTCCCTCTTTCCATGTAATTCTCTCTTTCTCTCGAGTGTGTCAACTCTTGCCTTGTGTCATCTAAACTGTGTTTTCCAAACTTGAAGACGATTAGCAATTGCTTTCGATACACGATAATTCGATAAAAAATAACTTTTGCAACTTTTTAACTATTTCAAGTGTTACTTATAGGCTTAAGGGGTGTTTCATTGATGTACGTTTCTAAAACAATTATAAAACCATAAAAAAGTAAGTTTAAATTGTTAGAAACAAGTTGAAAGGAATCGCCCTATGGTAAAAGGTCTTTAAGGCAACTAGTCATGTTTAGGTCGTTTTGTGTTAGTTTGGTATATCGATTATTCTATTCTACAACTATCAAGCAATCGATATTTGTTTAGATCTATTGAGAGCTGCATTGAAAAGAACGGTGTTATGCTGAGAAATTGCTCTGAGTTGAAAAGGTCTCTAGAATAGGTCGCTTAGGTCGTTTTGTAAAACTTTGGTATATCGATTACTACAGTCTACAATTATCTACTAATCGGAATCTCTGGTGAGATCTATGAAAGGCTGCATTGAGAACTTGAGTTAAGTCAGAGAAACTCTCAATTCTTTAGCTTTAGCTGGGAATATTCATTTTCGATTTTAGGTTGTTTTTTCAGGTTTTTCCAAAGTTCTATCTCACTTAATCTCTGTGTATCTTTTTCCTTTGATGGCATAATCAAATTTTGAAACCTACAACAATTTACTAAGATTTTCAAGTTACTCTCTACAAAATTTCCTGTCTTTCTACAGCTTTCTTCTGCGGTATTGCCACGCTTCTGGTGTTTCGTCTTGTTTTTAATGCAATTTATGTGCTACGTGTGGCTAGAATGAGTTATTGATAATTGTTGAGTTTGAGTTGGAATTGGGTTGGGAAATTTGAGAGTTCTTGGAAGCAGAAGCGAGCACACTCGATTGTTTGAGGGGTCTCTCTCTCTTCTTAAGGGGGGCACTTGTTGTCACGATCCTCAGTGGCACCTTCTCCCACACCCCTCCTTCCTTTCTCTCTCTCTCTCTCTCACACACTCTGGCAGGCTGCACGCGTGTCGGCGACCCTCGTCTAGGGCAGCGAAGGGTCTTACGTGTTGATGGTGTGAACGGCGACAATGCCTGGCGCCGATAAGATCAGATCAGAGCCCCCAAAACCAGTGACAGACAAAGGGAAAGATCAAGCAAAGTCTAAGAGATCCCATTTATGGTTATGATTATATGGAAAGCGTGTACATAGTAAGAATCTGTATATGCAGCGTTTCATTCATACAATTTTTAGTAGAGCTGATTGGTATGCAGAGTGTTGCCCCACTTTTCAATGTTGGGCTACAGCGCGCATTCCTTGTAAATGCAATTGTATACCCTGTAAAGGGTGTGGCAGTGGGGTATGTTGGACTTGAGCTGTTGTTAGCGTGTCGTTGGGGTCTTGTGTGTATAGTTAAGACACTTGGCTTGCCTTAAACTTCATATATTTTTTCGTATAATGTAATAAACCTCAAGGAACTCGGCAGCTAAGCGTGGTAAAGCTATGAAATTTGGAGTGTAGTTAACACTTGAATAATAACCTGGATTTTTTGTGTTATATTAAAAAAACCTCAAGGAACTCAGGAACTATCGAAGCTAGTGCAATGAAATTTGTAGTGTAGCTACTTTTGACAGTATAGCTTTGATTTTTTATGTTATATTGAGGAAACCTCAAGGAACTCGGCAAGTAAGCGTGTTACAGCTATGAAATTTAGAGTGTAGCCAGCTCTTGAAGTATTCCCTTGATTTCTATGCCAAGCTACACACTAGCTACCTTCTATAGTGAGGTATGAGCAGTTCGTGCACTCCTTACTGCTCTCTCTCTCAGTCTCCTGCTTTATTCTCGCTGCTGCTGCTGCAATTTGCTTCACTGTCAGCAATTTGCAAGGTTCTTATACAGCTCTACCTACCTGCCTCTCCCCCTTTGCTGCCTTATATGAAGTGTCACATGAAATTTTGTAATTTTCTTATCCAAAATACGTTGTCACACGGCGCAGTACGACAGCCGTTTATAGTGTCACGCGCCGCAACGGACAAGTTGGAGGCAGAGAGGGAGGAGAGAGAGGTATGCGGGGTATGGTTAAGTCGGGCAATTGTCGATTTGTCAGCCATTGGCAGGCAGACACACACACTCACACACACACATACACAAGTGAGTGTAATTTGGCTATTATGGAAATTGCACGCGGCATTGCCAGCAATAACAGCAACAACAGTTGCAACTGTGCAACACGCGGCAACATGGCAACGCCGCAACAGCAGCAATTTATGCTGCCACACACTTGGGGGCCAACTTATGGTGCATAAATTTCGAGTGGCCAACGCCAACATAATTAATTTCAATTGACTAAACTACAACAGCAGCAACAGCAGCAGCAGCAGCAGCAACAAGAGGAGCAGCAGCAGCAGCAGCAGCAGCAGCAGCAGCAGCAGCAGCAGCAGCAGCAACAGCAACAGCAGCAGCAACAACAGCAACAAGAGAAGCAGCAACATCAACAACAGCAGCAGCAGCATCCACAGCAATAGCAACATCAGCAGCAACAGCAGCAACAGCAACAGCAGCAACAGCAGCAACAACAGCAACATCAGCAACAGCAGCAGCAACTTGTGCCCAATTTCAGTTGGCGTTAGGTTTATTTAGACAATATGTTCAATAAAACTTTACCCACACTGGGTGAGAAAGAGAGGTACATACTGAGGGAAAGAGAGGGAGAGAGAGAGAGTAACAGCTGCCGCTGCAAGTTTATGTGCTGCTGCTGTTGCTGCTGCTGCAACTGACCCGCCAACATTGTGTAAAGCGAAGATTTATGCGAGTTTGTCCCAAAAACTCACGCTGTCACTCGGTGGGGACACACTGGTAGAGGAGGAGTGGGGGTCACACTGTGTAGGGTTGTGTGTGTGCGTTACTGTACTTCCGCAGTACCTTCTGGCCATGTGTGTGTCTCTGTGTGTGTGTGGCTGCTGCAATTTGCATAGAAAGTGTCGCTACAAATTTTGCATACACTCAACGTGTGTGTGTGGCACGTATGTGTGTGCGTGTGTGTGTGTGTGTGCGTGTGTGTGTGCCCTGCTTGGAGGCGGCTTTGTTAGTGGGTCCAACCTTTTCTTAATTTGCTGTGAAACTATTGCCAACTAAGCGTGGCAATGTGGCAATGGCTTTTGGCCATCCGACTTGCTAGCCAAGTTAAATAGCCAGAAATTGTGCAACTTCCGGCTGAAAAGCAGACGCCGCTGGCCGTTTGTCAGCCACGTTTTGCATTAATTAAGCCAAGCAAACAGCACAGGGGGAGGGGGTGGAGAGGGCGTGGCATCTGTTTGTAGAACTTATGAGACCGCAAACTCTGAAGGCGAGAAAAAAGCCAGAAGGAATGGCCAAAAAGTTAGCTAGAAAGCTGGAAGAGGGTAACACAGTGTGAAGGAGTTTAATTGTGGAGATTATCTCTACAGCATTTGAGTATATATATTTATATGATTTTGAGATATATTTTCTATATTTTATTTCTAAGAATTCTCGCCCCAGAAACTTCTTGATTCTCTAAGACTCTCTAATTTATCTTTATTTTTGTTGAAAATTAATTTGGCTTAAGTTTCTTGGTTTTTCGTAAAGTATTTAAAATTTATTTATTTTCCAAGCATTTGTAAGGCAAGACATGTAACACCCTTAACATGCCTAGTACCCTTATTTTGCACCGATTTTCACGCGGAATGACATTTTGTTAATGATTTAACAATCTGAGTTATTCTACATTTAAAAAATAGCAAATTTGATTTTTTGAAATTTTTCGATATTTTGAAAATTTAGCTAAGGGTCCTATGATTTTTGAACAATTTTTTTTTTTTTTTAATTTTAATTCGCGAGTTTTGAATTTTAATCGATTGCGGAGGTCAAAATTAGTAATAAACAATTGTTTAAATCGATTTTAAACGATACTTAATTTTGGCCCAAAAATCATGTCGAAATGGTCAAAAAATTAGACATGTAACACCCTCAAGAGGCCTGGTACCGTCATTTTACACCGACCGTAACTTTCTTAAAAATCATACGATTTTCACGCGGAATGACATTTTGTTAATGTTTTAACAATCTGAGTTATTCTACATTTAAAAAATGGCATTGAAGCTTTATACAATTTTTCTATATTTTCGAAATTTAGGTAAGGGTCCCCCCTGAAATTTTTGAACAAATTTTTTTTTTTTTTAATTTTAAATCACGAGTTTTGAATTTTAATCGATTGCGAAGTAATAAACAATTGTTTAAATCGATTTTAGGCGATACTCAATTTTGGCCCAAAAATCATGTCAAAATGTCAAAAAAATAGACATGTAACACCCTCAAGAGGCCTCGTACTCTCATTTTACACCCATCGTAACTTTCTTAAAAATCATACGATTCTCACGCAAAATTACATTTTGTTTATGATTTAACAATCTGAGTGATTCTACATTTAAAAAAAAAACGTAATGGATATTTTGAAATTTTTTGATATTTTTATATGCTTTTTGGGAAGTAGGCGAAGGGTATCTTACTGTCGGGCGCGCTCGACTGTAGCCTTACCGACTTGTTAAGGTTTATATATTATATATTTCTATTATTTAGAAGATTAGATTTAATCATATGTGAGTTTTATATATTATTGTACAGCTTAAAAACATATTTACGCTATCATCCTATCTATTATTTACACGCCTTGGCAAAGGACTCATACCTAACCTCAAAATGCGCATAGATAAACGACACCTGTGCGGCTGTGCGGTACAGTCTCGCGCATAGCAGCTCTGTCAATTACATAACCACAAAAGCGACACAGCGTTGTATCGTTGCCTGGATAACAATCCCGAGTTAGGGGTTTACTGCGAATAGGTGGGGAGGTTGGGGTTTCTCTTTCTTCTGGGTTCTGGTTTCGTGTCTTCGTTGGCTGCCAAATGGCTGAGGACACACAACAAACTGCAAACTTAAACACTTAATCTTTTCATTTAATGTTAATTTGTTTGTTTTTATCGACATATTTTGTGTAAGGGCGTTTGGAGGCGGGGTATCGCGTAGGGTAGCTCAACGTGGGGCTCTCCGTTTTGGAAGGGAGGTGTGTGGGTGGTGGGGGGATTGGAAAATGCCGTTAAATGCGCGGCGCTTGTTACGACAACAAACTCATTTCACGTTATGACAAATTGCTGCCAATCAACATAATTCAGCGGCAAGCTAAGAAAGTGGCAAGCTCAGCAAGAGAGCGAGAGAGAGAGAGAGAGAAAGGGGAGGAGGTAGGAGGAGAGAGAGAGAGAGAGACAGCTAAGTTGTGCGGTGACACGCCTACGAAGCCTCAATACGCCTAGGCCTGTGCCTGATTAAAAGTCGCCAAAAACGAAATGACCGTGCAGTACAGATCACTTAGCCTTTTTCTGGCTAACAAATTTGCAAGGCTGCCAACTTCTTAGGGAAGTAATAAGTCCAAGATTAATTTACTTAACATTCATGCATTTTTTATAAGAAACTTTACTCTTTTAGCGGTAATCTCAACAGTTTTTAGCGGGAAATTAATAAAATCGAAGTATCTTCTACGGTATCTTTACTTTTCGGGTGGAAAACTCAACACTTGTTAGCTAAAAATAAACAGAATGTATATATACTCAAGGATTCTTCTTTGTTTATTTTGTTTTTTGCTATTTTAAGCGTGAAATCAGCCGATTTTAACCTGTTTTAACCTACAAGTAAATTATATATCATATTTTTATTGAGTCCTACACGATTTCAATTATTTATTTGAAGCTTTTAAGTTGAAAAAGGGCTAAAACGGCTCATAGGTTAAAAAAGGCTAAAGGTTCCTAGAGTCCATCACGCTACTAGGTAGTGGCAGTATCAGCTTTTCATTGCTGGCTGAGGTGAAAAGTGGAGGAGGAGACAGTGTGGAGGAGGCTACCAGGGTTGGCAGTCTTTTTTCTTTTTTTTTTCTGGCGCTTTTTGACAAATGTCATGCCTCGCTGGTGCGCTGCTCACTTTAACGCTCATTGCTATTGCCACGCCCACTCATCAGTGCATAGCGTAGGCGAAGGAGGAGGCAGGCAGGAGGCAGAAGAGCGTAAGGAGCGTGGGCGACGGCAGAGCCGCCATAACAAATTGTTAGGCTATGACCTCGAAAACATTTGCCAGTTGCCAGTTGTCTTCGTAACGTACAAGGAAGAGAAGAAGAAAAAGCAGAAGAAGAAAAAGAGGAAGGAACAGTGGGTAAGAGAAGGGGATAAGTCACGGACTACACGACAGGGTGGGGGGTTGCCTTCGATTCAGCAACTTCAAACTTGGCCTGCACTTTTTCTCAGCTTGTTTTGTAGGTGTAGACCCCTCTCAGTGGTTGCCTGCCCCTCTCCCCCAATTCCTCCCACTCCACTCTTCTTCCTCCCTCTTCCACGTGCCATAACTTGGTTATTATTTTCCTTTTCTTTTAGCGTGTTTTTTTTTCGCCAAGTTGTTGGACTACTCGTTCTGGCCTGGCTTTCATGTGATAATTGCGGCGCATGAATTACAATTAATTCGTGACGATTCGTGCAAGAGCTTTGCGCCCTGTCTACCTGGACAGGTGGTGCTGGTGGTATACAGGGATACGCAAGACAACACTGGATGGGGGTGGGGGTGGGGGGTGGGGGTGTAGCAGCTGACAGAGACAGAGACCTCGACTGCCTCGACGTCCGCGTGTCGTTAGCAGCGCCTGTTTATTATTCCGTTAATTCTCTCAAACTCCCCTCGGCGCGCTCTGTGGGGCTGCTCCAACCAACCGCCCCGGAGAACCGAGAACCCTCCTCCTCCTCCTCCTCCTGCCCGGCAAACTGGCAACTCTTTCGGTTATTGTGGCTATGCGACATGCAACGCGGCGGTGACATCGCCAAAAACCAAACCCAGCTACCTTCTACTCTCCCCACTCTCCCCACAGGGTGCTACGAAGGTGGTATAGCAGGGGTTGGGGTTGGGGGTGTGGGTAGGCGAGTGTAACCAAAACACGCACACTCCTCGAACGCCAATCAACTGAATTTTAATGGGGCTGCCAACCGAGTGCCAATGGTTGGCGCACTGAAAGAGGAATGGGGTTAGGACTTTCGGAGGAGTTGAGCAAGAGATGCAAGCAGGTGGAAGATCGGTTGGAAAATTCAACAGATCTTATTATATTGCAGTTTTCTAAAGCTCTTTCTTCTCTTTCCTTCTCGGACTCCCCTCTTCCCGGACTCCCTTCTTCTCAACCCTATTCATTTCGCTGACAGCTTGCCTCAACCCAACTGAAGCTCAGAGTAGACAAATGCGCAATGTCTCAGCACATTGGGCACAGCAGGTGCTCGGTAGTCTCTCTCCCTCTCTTTCCCCGGTTTCTTGTGGGTGACAAAATACCCAGATAATTGCAACCAAATGAGCCACCTCCAACAGTTCTTCATTTCCTTTCAATTGTGATGGTTTTAATGTCATTAAGCGATGGCAAGATGCCGCTGTCAGACCAAGAAAAACTTGCTCGTATACTCGCAAATTCTGTGGTTTCACTCTCACCCCATACCCCATACCCCAACCTCAAATCCAACCTAACCAAAATCCTGCATTATCCTCATCTCAATCGCGCCCAAAAGCAACCGCAAATGCTTCGACTCGTCCCCTTTCTCCCTTCTTCTGCACACAGCGAGACGAACTCCAACTGTGTGGGGTAGCTGCGATAATTTGGGTGCTGCAGTCACCGCGGGAAATGTAATAATACATCCGAAAATCAGTTGTTATTATTGTTGAGCGTAAACGATACCGCCAGTTCGCCTGTCCATCCATCTCTCTCTGCCTCTCTCGCTCTGCCGGAACTCTGCACGCACTTCGGCGGCATAATCACAGTAATCATAAGCCAGTCAAGCAGTCAGAACTGTCGGCACTAGCATAGCTAGAGGGTTGCTTATGCCATGGCAAGAGGCTCTATAACTCCCATATACATTCATCTATATCCATTTCCATATCCATAACGCATATCAACCACCCCGGTTATGCGCTATATTGCGCTGACTCGTTGGAAATGTTTTTGTGCAATTGCGGCTCATAAAATCACAGCGGGTTAGCGTCTGGCGCGATCGAGAGAGACCTTATACCCATACCCGACCTCATACCGACTCCCTGAGCTCGTCGTCTCCGACTGCCCCCAAGACACATGGCGAATGCGAATCAATTCGCATGAAAGCGATGACAACAGCAATAAAATTCGCTGTGCGAATAATGCTGGGTGGGTGCCCAGTCTCAGTCCACAGTCTGCAGTCCCAGGCCACGTCCCGGCACAGTGGGACGGGATATGCCGTGAAGTCGGAAGTCAGGAGAGCTATTACGGCGGAAGGAGTTAACACACAGAGTCGCAACATAGAGAACAACGGGATATCCCTATGAAATGCTAATTGGGTGCGAAATATTCTACAGACTCACACACTGCGTTTTAAAAGCCTCGAGGCAGAAGGAAATCTTATTCGAAAGTTCCGGTAGGGTTAGGACTTATCTATGGGGTTGATTTTTCTAGCCAAGCCTAGTTAGACGGTGTGAAGGATCTTATTGCTAGGTTGGACTAGTTGCTAACCTAAGATAAGCATGGCAACCTGTGTTTAAGGCGGAGACCCATCTTCTTTTGAAATAGGAAGTGAGGAATCCTTGGCCTCAAGGAGAGAATCTTCTCCTTTTAAGCTAGAAAGCGAGGTAACCTTTGGTTGAAGGAGAGAACCTTTCCTTTTAAGCTAGGAAGGGAGGTTACCTGTGGATCAAGGTGAAACCCTTCTTATTTTGAACTATGAAGCTAGGAATCCTTTGCTTCAAGAAGAGAACCTTCTCATACTAAGCTAGGAAGCAAGGTAACCTGTGCTTCAAGGAGGGACCCTTCTTCATTTGAACTAGGAAGTGAGGAATCCTTTGCTTCAAGGAACGAATCTTGTCCTTTTAAGCTTGAGAACAAGATAACCTATGGTTGAAGGAGAGATCCTTCTTCTTTTAAGCTAGAAAGCAGGTTAACCTGAACTCCAAGGATAGATCCTTCTCCTTTTTAGCTTGAAAGCAAAGTAACCTTTGGTTGAAGGAGAGAACCTTCTCCTTTCAAGCTAGGAAGCAACTCCATGTCCAAGGCTTACTAGGTAGAATTGTCTAAGGAAAGTCTGAACATGTAAAAGAAAAAGCATTTCATAATTTCTTTACTCTCTCTTACCAGCTGGGGAGTCAAACCCATAGAGCTTAGTTGAAGCGACTACAAATGGAGCTACAACTCAATGAACTCTGCCTAAGATACATAATACATATAATTATGTGAGTTATCAGGTAGCTAATGCTGAACCCGACACTCTTACAAGTCAGAAATGCATAATGCAAGCAAATTAACATACAATAAATGGCTACGAGGGACTCTTGGACTCTCTGTTCCTCCCCACTCCCCATCATCATAGAATGTCGAACAGATTTGAGTTTGCTGCAAACGATTCAAGCTAGTATTTCATTCGTATTGTTTTTCATCATCCTGCGGGGGCATTCAGTAGGCAGGAGGCAGGAGGCTGTACATGGTACATAATGGAGTGTATGGAGTGTACACCAAAATCCGTAGATCCCTTTGCTGGCCAAACACATACACAGAGAGAGAGAGAGAGAGAGAGAGAGGGAGAGGGAGAGGGTGGGAGCATGTCATGGCGGCACCGCCTTCGTGTCTGGAGCTCAGCTAGTCGAAGGGGCACGTAATCCATTTGTTGTTTGCATGTCCATCTCTGGGTAACCCAAGCCCGGTTAGAAGGACCACGTTATGTGTGCATTGGACACAACTCAATTGGTTGAATTCTATGCTCGGACTGTGTGTGTGTGTGTGTGTGTGTGTGTGCGAGCGAGCGAGTGTGTGTGTGTGTGCTCACATTTCAATGCTCTGTTAATGATGAGAGACCACGGAACGAGTTAGCTGCCATTCTGCCAAATTCTGTTGCTGCCACAGCCAGTTGGCCAGTTGTTGTTGCCGCTTGGTGTGTGCAACTGACGCACATTGCAGGAACTCTGATGTGATGAGGACGAGGCGCCGTCACAGCCTGCCTGCCTTCCTGCCTTCCTGCCTGACTGACTGCTTGCCTGCTTGCTGTGTGTAGGTGTATGTGTGTGCGTGGAGTAGGAGTGGTCGTGCCTGGACACATTTCCGCTGCAGTTGCTTTTGGCTACCCCCCCCTCTGCACCCCCCAAAAAACGAGAGGACGAGGAGACATTCGAGAGGACGACTTGCAATTTGAGCGCTCGCATGGCATATTAATGGGCCTCAACTCGACTCGACTCGCCTCGACTCGCCAACTGACCAACTCCAGCTAGCTACAGTCTGGCTGAGGCAGAGGTTTAGGTCGGGTTAGTCCAGCGTGGGCGTGGACGTGCGTGTATCCAACTTGGTTGTCTCTCCTTTTGCCCCCTTCGGGCCCGGCAAGCGGGTGGCCGTTGCCGCCATTTAGTTCATTAGAGCAAAAATGTTGTGATGCTGCACATAAACAAGACCCTGGCCAGAATGGGGCATAGGTAGGTAGGAGGGAGGTAGGTCTAGAGGGTCCTGGGATTTGGGCTTGCGATTTTCGAGGCAGGGAGGGAGTTAGGTAGGGGGTTGGTGCGCTGCTGTCACTTAGCTTGAATCTTCCCCAAACTGTTTCAACTACTTCACTACGCATTTACGTGATTAATCAGTTGGCCACGTGTGCAACTATTCGTGTGTGTGTGTGTGTGCGAGAGTGTGTATGCATGTGTGTGTGTGTGTGTGCGTGTGTGCCTCTGCTACCTTGTGGCTGGAGAGCATATGCTTCTAAGTCATGCAAAGCGCTCGAAACGTTTTAATTGCCCAACGACATTCATGAATTGAGAGTGGAAAATGCACTCGAAACTGCGTGTACGAGTTGAAGCCACATGCCACATGCCACTTGCCACATGCTGCATGAGGTGAATACTTTTTATACCCAGTCAGAAAAAGAGTTTTCACTAGCGGTTATGATTGACTAGGATAGGTCTCTAGGAAAGCGGGACTAGGTAAGGTCGATAGGAAAGATCACTGGAAAAGGGGACTAAGATAGGTCGCTAGGAAAAATCCTTGGGAAAGGGAACAAGGAAAGGTCGCTAGGAAAGGTCCTTAGTAAAGGTGCCTAGGAAAGATCACTAGAAGAGGGTGCAAGATTAAGTACCTAGGGAAGGTCCCTAGGAAAGGTCCCTAGGAAAGGTCCCTAGGACAAGTCCTTAGGAAAGGTGCATAGGAAAGGTGGCTAAGAAATACCTTAGGAACGGTCTTTTGGAAAGGTCCCTTGAAAAGGTCTGTAAAAAAAGTCTCTAGGAAATTTCCCTAGGAGAGGCCTATAAGAAAGGTCCTTATAAGAGATCCCTGGGATAAGTTTCTAGAAAATGTCTCATAGTAAAGTCCCTAGGAGAGATACCAAGAAAGGGCCCATAGGAAAGGTCTCTTGGAAGAGACCTCTGCCTAGCTCTTCCTAGCAAAGGTATCTAGGAAAGGTAACAAGGAAAGAAGCTCAGGAAATGATCTGAGAAGAAACCAAACCAAAGTCCCCTGGAAGAGGTTCCTCGGAAAGTGAAGTTCCAGAGAAGTTCCAAGTTGTATTCCTTCAGAAATTTACGGAAATGTATGTCAGTTTAAGCGAACACCTTCTTCTCATAGCTTCCCAAAAAACTGAAGATCATCTAGCTGACCAGCTGATCGTAATACCTTATATATGTATGTATATATTTGTGAATATATCGCCTTGTATCTGCACTCTAATTATCGCATTGTAAGCTGCGAACAAAGCATTGCGACGTATTCAAATGTTTTTATCGACTTTTTCTTTTTTTTTTTTCTTTCAAAAGGGAACTGATCCACGCTTTGACTCCTGCCGTTGCATTGTTCGGTTCGGTTGTTCTCTGTCTGTTTGTCCCACTGCATCGACTTATCAAGTTGACACCAAACAACTGCAGAAAATTCCAAACGATTTTTAATTTCAATTCAATTTCAATGGGCCGCAACTGTCGCAACTGTGTTTCGATCTCTCCAGTTCGTACTGCAATGGGGGCATTGTGCCTATACTGTCTGTCTGTCTGTCTGTCTGTCTGTCTGCCTGTCTGTCTGTCTGTCTGTGCTTCGTGTGGCAAATTATAGTCAGACCAACTGACATAACCGCAGCTTGTTGCAGCCACAGCGTGTGAAAGAGGTGCGTCAGGTGCGGCTACATTCAAGATCAGCTTAGCTGGGCTGGGCACTTCTTTCCTTCTCTGAACTCTGACATGGAGCGAGTCAAGGCGAGGCGAGACCAGCGAAGCATTTAACCAAAGTAATTTTCCCATTAGGACCAACACTTTCGGGCCGCATAAAACAACACGTCGCTGTCTACCGCAAAATGTTGCATGCCTCGATCGTCGATCGCTTCGATCAAGCGCAACATTTGCCTAGACTACGCTTCGTTTCTTCTCTTCTCTCTCTCTCTTCTCTCTCTGGTCAGTGTCGAAGCTATTGTTGGACAGCTAATTGATCGGTTCCAAATGGTCGATCGTACGTAACGTAACAGCCGCATATGCGATCGCTCTTGCGCGCGAAATATAGACGAAGACGACATTCGGCTATGCGATCGTATCACTCGATAAGCCACTGACTCTGACTCTGACTCTGGCGGCCCCTAAAGGGCATTAAAAAGGTAGCCAGACCGGACTCGTATCCGATGCATACCCACACCATCTCACCCTCTCATCCTACCCAACTCATTGAGGCGTCACTCGAGCGCGATCGTTTGTTCAGTTTCGCTTGGTCTTTGCACAGGGGTTCGATCAGCGCCTACGTTTGTTCAATATGCAGCTAATTTTCTAAGCAGATACAATCTGCGACCATGAAATAGATCACTGATCGCAGCTTGCATAAGGTGCTGCTACTGATCTTCTTCTTGGGTCTGCTCTTGTTTGTTCAGTAGTGCCGCCTCTTTCGGGGCTCAGCTGTGGTTGCTACTCAACATGGGGGATGGCTTGAGGTGATCTTCAAGACGTTAGATCTTCAACTTGATCAGTGGAAGATGCTGTCTGCTTCTCTCTCTCTCTCTTTCCCTTTTTGGAAGAGTTGTCCTGATCGGGCTGATCTGCAAGAGAAGCCTCTGCACAGTTCTTAGAGTAATGCGAAAGAGTCTGAAGGATATATCTTAAGCTCTATAGTCCTTAGGCTTAGCTTTAGAAAAACCTCTTTCCTTAATTGATCATTCTATTCTTAACCTCCTCCCCCGCCCATGACTTCATTAGAAAATTGTGCTGCGAATATTGAAAACGCATTAGGTTGATAGCTTTATTTCAGTTCCCCCAACCCCACCCCCTCTGCCGGGATGGTCACCCTTGAGAACAATCTACCCTTGGACAGGGTGATGTGGTGTGGTCGTTGTGTCTCGAGCAACGACTAATATGACACGACAATCAACAAGCGCAAGAGGCAACTCAATCGACAAAGCGATCTACTCCAACTCCAACTCCTACTCCTACTCCACTCTATTACTACCTCCCTCCTGCACCCCTCCTGCTACTTGAATGCACTACACCCCTGTTCAGTTGGGTTGGGCTAGCCTTTTTGCCTTTTGGCAAATCGTTGTAATTTACGAAATTGACACTCAAAAGATTCCCAGTATCCGGACGAGGCGCAACCCCAGCAATTAAACGACAGTCCCATATGGACCTGGACATTGCCTCGATGGATGGAGGGATGGATGGGTGCGGGTGTGCGGGTGCGGGTGTGTGCGAGTCTAAGTGAAGGCAGCACAATTTGTCACACGATAACGTAAAAAGTGCCAATTGCAGTCGAGTCGAGTTGGTTTTTGGGTCTGTTGCACTACTGACCAGGGGCCAGCGATACAAGGGTGGGCAGGGGTCAATGCGTAGTCACAGCGGGGTCAGCTGCGCTTGTGCAAATTAAATAAACTCTAATGTCTTTAATTTGTTTGAGTTCTCTCCCCCTGCCCAGCGGATCCAGTGAAGTGTGCAAGTCACTAAGTCTTGCGACGCCTTCGATACCCATTTCGATAACCGATGCCACCACATACCGAATTCGGGAATTTCCGAATTCCAACTACAATTCCAATTCCAATTCCGATTCCGAGTACGTCGTCGTCGTCGTCGCTGCTGACGCTGCCCATAAATTTCGTATTAAATTGAGTGTTAAATGCTGGACGCAGTCAGCAGGCAGGCAGCAGGCAGCTCGCGTTGCCAACCGACGCAATGCCCCATCCCATCCTCCTCCTCCTCCTTCTCCTGCAGCAACTGCTCTGACGACGTCTGTCGTCAGACGACCCCTCGCACAACAAATGCGCCCAATGTGCAACCGTGCGCGTAGTTCCTTGTGACATCTCCGCTCTCTGCTCTCCCCACTCTGCCTTCTGGCTTCTGCTCCCCCCTGTGCTCTCTTCTGGCCACAATTCGTCAGTTGTAGCCAATTTATTATGCCCAATTCTTAACCGTTGTTCTCCGTCGTTTTCTTTATTGCCACGTTTTCGTCTTGCTTTGTTTCTCTCATTCGTCCAACTCTGCTTCTGCTACTTCTACTACGCTTCTCTCTGGCACAGTTCGAGCTCGGCTTGAAATCAATAAGTTCCATATGCTTGTGGGCTAAACGCATACATATCACATTAGACATCTATCAAGGCAGAGAGAGGGAGAGAGAGAGAGGAAAAAAGATAGAGGGAGAGTTACGAGAAGTACTTTCTTAGCCCATGAACAGGCATCAACTGCCGTATCGAAGGCTCCATTCATCTATCTGTCTGTCTGTACGAACGCCTAGATCTCAGAGACTTTATGAGCTAGAGTTACCAAAATTTGTCTCTAGACTCGTATATATTGCAGGAACTTCAAGTTGGCTTTATAATTTTGCTAGCCAATCCCTCTTCTGCGTAAATCCTTGTGCTACTGACTTTTGCAAGTCTTACTAGGTCTATTGGAAGAAGCGAAACTTGTTTATACAGTCAAAATGTGCTGCATTTAAACTATAAAAAATATGCAAAAAATTACAAAGTATACTACACTATGGTTTAAACACTCGAATATAATATATCTTCAAATATTTCAATCCGAAGTGCTCATGAAAATATTTCATTGTTAAGCTCAAATTCCAATTGAAAATAATATAGGATACGTATTTAATTTTAAAAAAATAATTAAATAGGTATAATAAGTATGATTTTCCCGAGCTGCATAACTAACATATACCCTGTAAAAGAGCAATATAATGTAGGAGATAAGTAAATTGGCCTATTCCCCCCCGCTTAGGGTATCTACACAGACCTAACCCGCTTAGGGTATCTACAATTTGTGCAAGTGTAGAACTCGTTGTGAGAGCAACCTGCTCGAGCATATGGAGACATCTTCAGTCTCCAGGCAAGTGCAGCCAATTCCAATGCCAATGCCAATGTCAATGCCAATTCCAACTTTCAATTCCAACTTCAATTCCGACTACCAATTTGAGTTTCCATCTCAATTGCGATCGACTTCTTGGTCTCGCGCATCGCATCGCAGTCGCAATTGGCGATTGCTGACGACACCCAATAAACACCATCCAATTACATGTTGTGCGAGTGTGTGTGCGAGTGTGTGTGTGTGCGAGTGTGTGTTGGCTACAATCAGCGCAGGTTAAAGCTGACGAAATACCACAGACAAAGGCTGCACCCTGGTAATTTCCCACAAAAGTATTTGAATGTCGTGTAAAGTGTTAAATTGTTTTAAATCTTTTTCTCCCTCTCTCCCTCTCTCTCTCTCTCTCTGTATCTGTCTCTTTCCTTACATTTTATTTGCCCGGCTACTGTGCCCGCTGTTCGGGTCAATACAGTCACATAAATCCCAGTGAAGCTGCGGTAATTTGAATAAAATATGCACAAACAGAGAGCAGGAGAGGCAGGGAGGGAGGAAGGGAGGAAGGGAGGGAGGGGAAGGCAGGAAGCTCCGATACGGTACGATACGATGTTGGGGTTAGGCCAGTGGCAGTGGCATAGGCGCTTGTAGGGGGGGATTGGGTGCGGCAGCAGCAGGGTGACAGGTAACACTGGCACTGGCACTGGCACTGGCAGTGGCAACTCAGGCCAGGCCAGGCCAGCCCGTACCTTGCCTGGCTGCCAGGCAGCTGCTTCAAAAGCGACCGCCTTCGGGTGTCGATTGGAATTTTAAACGGAGCAGACCAGATAAACTTCCACCTTCATCCGCAGTAGCTGCGGGTGTCGCGACTCCTCCACGCTCGCAGCGGCAGCTACTCCAGCTACTCCTCTCCTCTCCTCCCTCTACCTCCTGTTGCTTATCCCACTCCTACTCAATCTTTCTCTCTCTCTCTCCCTCTCTCATGCTGCTCCTGCAACTCTTTCTCATTGTGTTGTGATGTCTCTTTGTTCCGTCTGGGGGAATTTGAAAGGACACCGAAAAAGTGCTACTTAGTATATTATAACGATGTCAGACTGTTAGGTGTTTATAGCGTATGGTTAGGTAATGATATAACTAACTGAATCGATGGGGTTTTATCTTAGAAATCATTGGGAAGATGGCCCTAAGTTTTACTCAAGAATAGTTTTCTCATATTGCATTATTTTATATAGATCTCTGTATAAAGCTGGCTTAGTTTTATACTATAATACCTTGCAACATATGATATTATAATAGAACTAACTAAACCGATGGAGTTTTATCTTGGAAATCATTGGGAAGATGTTTTAAAAGTTGCTCTCATATTACATTATTTTATATAGATCTCTGTATAAAGCAGGATTAGTTTTATACTATAATACCCTGCAACATATCATCGTTTACTGTCTTTAGATTTCTAGAGAGAGCGATCTCATTGATCTGAGTGCCTCATTGTATATATATATATACTATATATACTCATACTCTTCTACTCCCTCACTTTTTCTAAGCTAATTCTCCCAGCTAACAGAACCTTAGTTTCCTGCAATATTCTACAGGGTATTTTAAAGCCGTATATCTTGAAAACTTTCTCAATTTATATACCTAAGATTAGCTATCAATTGATTTGCCCTATTCAAAGCTAGATAGAGAGAGAGAGAGAGCCAGAGAGAGAGCGAGAGAGAGCCAGAGCTGAAGAGAGTGGAAAACCTGCTTGAGGTTAGGGTATCCCAGTGCAGCCTGCTCTTCTCCACTGCACCCCCTCTCCCTCCCCCCTCTGCTACCCCTACTCCATCTCCAACTGTGCATCAACTGCTTTTGGGGCCACTCGCCGTCGTCTGCGTCTTTGCAATTGACACGAAAATCGCTGTGGAAAAAGGCAAATCAATCAAAGTGACAACAACCTCGCTAGACAGGTGCAAACCAGCATGGGTGGAGATAGCAAAAGGGGCAGAGGGGGTGAAGAGGGGGTGAAATTGTGCCATTTGCTGTGGCAGCCGCAAAATGTCAACTGGCTTTGCATATGGAAATTGGATAATGGCAACTGACCCGTTGCTTGCTTGCCAAGCACACAGCGTGAGAGCGAAAGAGAGAGAGAGCAGGAGGGAGGCAGGTGCACAGCAGGGGCGTAGCAGTCGAAAGGGGAAAGGGTGGTGGGGGGTACGAAAGTAATTTGCCATGAAATGGATGCCAATGGAACCGATGAGGCAAAATTGAAATGAAAAGCAGAGGCCCCTGCAGCTGCTTAATAAGTAAAGCGAGCAAGGGCAGGGGCGGCGAGTTAGAAGGGGTGGGGTGCAGCATGTGTGTGTGCGTGTGTGTGTGTGTGTGTGTGTGTGGCACAATGCCACACCAAAACACCGCATTATTTTTGAGTGGAGCCGCTTTTGTGGCGAGCCACCAAAATTGACCGCTAACTGATTTTCAAATTTGCGCCCACAACAACAGCAGCAGCAGAGGCGTGGCATGCAGGGGGGGGGTGCGGGTTGGACCGCACCTACGCAGCCAGCTCGTTACAGCTGAATGAGGCAGGGGTAGGCGGGTTTTGGGAAACGATATCGACGCTGGGATTGCAATTGGAATTGGAATTGAGTCTGCGCTTTTTGGGTAACTCGACTTCCGGGCAATGGCAGTGGCGGAGTTGTCATAGGCGCAGGGGGGGTGGTAGGGGGGTTAACAGCAACAGCAGCCACAGCGGCAGCTACAAAAGCAATTTAATCGAGCATGACTTTTGGTTAAACTTGTAAAGCAACGCCTACGCAGAGGCGTGCGTCGAGCAGGGGTGGGGAGGGGGATGGCGAGTGGGTTATGCCGGATGTAGGGAATTTTAATTTGTCGCGTCGTTTAAACGCGACCGGCGCTGCTGGCGACAGGCCATGGCCGTGCCCAAAAATGCCAACTGTTTTAGCGGGAGGGGTTGGGGTTGCCAAGTGGGGTAAGAGTAGCAGTGGCGTAGGGAGGGGGGCGCACTGGTAGTAACCCTTTAACGCCATCAGTCGGCGTCAGCGCATTCAATGAAGCGTTGCATTTGCGTTTGGGTTACCCGCACACACACACACACACACACAGACACATACACACACACACTCGCACCCGCACACCCGAAATTGTCGCACATGCCACGCCCACACGCCTGCTGATTTCGGTCGTTTTTCGGCAGCTTTTTTCGGGGGGTTTTAAATCGCTTTTTTGGGTGGTTTTCATTAGGCCGCTTTGTCTGTCTCCCTCACGCAGCTTGCTATCTCTCTCACACACACACACACACTATCTCTGCCCGTCATCTGTCTGCCTCTGCCTACCCCTCCCCCGCCACGCTGCTCTCCGCCTCTGTGCCTTGGCACATTATTTATGGTCGCGCATTTGCATTTTGATGGCTAACCCCTTCTTGGCAGCCCCCCCTCGCTCTGCCCCGCTGCCACTGCACCTTCACCCTTAACCCTTTGTGGCTCACACACACACACAGACAGACAGGTGTGTGTGCGTGTGTGTGTGTGTGTGCGTGAACCGTCTTTATGACCAGTGTAACCGAAAAATTGAAAACAAATTTCCACGTATTGATGGTCGCTTTTAAGGGGCAGCCAGAGCGCTGGGGGAGGGGGCGGAACAGGGGGGCGGGGTTTTTTTTCTCCCAGTGTTTTTTTATTTTTGTTGGTTGCGCATGAGAAGATAATCGTAAAAAGGGAAATTGCGCTTATAAAATGATCAAAAGCGCGCACCACGAGTTGCCTTCGAGTCGAGTCGAGGGGGAAACGCAAATTTGTTGTTGTTGTGCCTGTGTGTGTGTGTGTGTATGCTGTATGTGTGTGTGTGTGTGTGTTGTTGTAACTTGTGTGCCGATGTAGTTGCTGCTGCTGTGTAGCTTGATTAGGCCGCGAGGTGCTGACAGACGCAGCTTTTCGACTTTTTGACTTTTCGATTTTGTTTCGTTGTTTTTGTTTTTTTTTTTTTAGGTTTTTTTATGGCGTCACATCAAGCTTTATTGTTGTTGTTGTCATAAAAAAATCAGCAGGCCTGTTTTATGCTCACGCTGCACCTGTCTTGTTCCCTTCCTGAAGTTCTGATTAGCATAAGTCGAGAATGCATTAAAAAATAAAAAAAAACCCCAAGCAACAATGAAAAGCGGGCTCTTCCTTTGGGGTCTTTTCTGCCATTTTCTCTTTTTCTTGGACTTTCGAAAATTGCAGGAATATATGTATGTATATTCCCAATTTCAAGGAAGGCATTTTGAAATCTACAGTTTGATTAAAAAAAGTACAGCTACTGATGATTTTTATTGATATAACTCAACTTAATATTAATTTACAGCTGTTATGTATAAGTTTCGGTCGTTTTTATTATATACCCTTATAAAAGTATCACCTAGGAACCGCTGTGCCGATTTTCGCGGTTTTAGAGGCGCAAAATCCAGAAATATCGTCGAAATTGGTTGAAATAGGTCGAAATAGGTTGATTAGGTCTAGCTTAATTGTTAACTTGCAGTAAGTCTGAGTAGAGTAAAGATAAACCTAACATACCCTTATAAAACTATCACCTAGAAACCTCTGTGCCAATTTTCGTAGTTTTAGAAGCACTAAATCCAGAGATATCGTCAAAATAGCTTGAAATAGGTCGAAATAGGTCGATTAGGTCTAGCTTAATTGTTAACTTGCAGTAAGTCGGAGTAGATTAAAGATATAGCTCACATACCATCCATCTACCATACAAACCAATCCGATAACTTAACAAAATACGATCATAACTTGTCCCCAAAAATTGGGTTAACCCTTTTGTTTCCCCGGTATATTCATAAATCTGGAATGCAAATTGCAGAGATCTCATTGTGAGTTGCGCTGTCAACAATTTGGCCGCTTTTGTTGTTCACAAATCAAATTACAAAACTGTGTGAGGGGGCAGGGTGCTTGGGGGAGGATTGGGTTTTGTTGGAGTGAGTGTTGGGTGGGTGTTAAGGGCAACCTCGTCGTTGACAAGTTGAGCATTTTAATTGCTGCCATGCGGCCGCTTAAGTTAAATGTCAACAACAACAGCAACAGCAGCAACAACAGCAACAAGGAGCTGCACTAGCAACAACATTTGTCACATAGCGAAATGCCTGTCAAGCTGCAACCCTTTTTCGATAGGGTTACGCTGCTAGGAAAGGGTAAGGCAGAGCGAGAGAGAGGAACGGAACGCGTAGTGCACGCAAAGAGTCAACTTCCTGTGCGTATCCACAGAATGCGCTAATAAAATATGCATAACAAACTTGAGCCAAGTTTGTCCACCCACCAACCATACCTTCCCCCCTGGTTCCACCAACCCCGTTGTAGGGTTGCCCTGTCGCACGCAATGCGCTACGCACCATTGTGAAAGGGTTAAAAATCGAAAGTATGAAAACAATTTTCCTCGATTTGTTGTAGTACCCCTTGTTGTTGTTGTTGTTGTACCCCTTGGTAGATGTTGCTGTTGTGCATGTTGTTGCTGCTGCTGTTGCTCGTGTTGTCGTTGCTGTGTTAAATTGTCGGTCGTTGTCGCTGTCGCTGCGACTGTGACTTCTCTAACCCGTAAAACTATTATTATGATCATTATGCCGCCCTCCTCCTGGCTACTTCCCCCGTCTCTGGCACTGACTCAATGACCCCGCAACTCTGGCACCGCCCCCAAAAAACGAGACTGCTCTACGTTGCGTCTTGGGGTACACCTCCCCGCTCCACCTACGCTAGGAACTTGCCGCACGCACTTTGTGTGCTCCTGTCACAGTTGGTTCTCCTTTATAAATGTTTTGGCAATAAAACGCAAGTTATGATAATGCACATTGACAGGCAGCAACTTGTCACAGCCGACAAGGATGACGAGGACAACGGAGACGACGACGACGACGACGACGACATGTCATGACATGCTGAAATTTTCAATTGATGACTAGCCGCGATATTATAATGGGCGATTTGTTGTTTCATTTCAACGTCAACATTGACAACGCACCACATCAAGTTCTCACCGCACGCAGGCATGATCTAGTCACTCGTTACATGTCGAAAGTAACGAGTAGTTACTTCTTGGGGTCTGCTGAGAAGGGATGGAAGTCAAGCTAGTCTATTAGTCCCAAAAGCTCCTAGAAAGCAATGAGTACTTGCTTCTAGATAGAAGACTAAACAACCAAAGTGAAGCAAAGACTATAACATCCTTTTCTTCTTAGGGGATTTGCTTCTTGAGGTTTTCTCCTTTGGGTTTCCTTCTAGGGTTTACTTTCTAGGGGTTTCCTTCTAGGAATTTCTTCGAGAGGTTACTTTCCAGCGGTTTTCTTCTTGGGGTTTTCTTCAATGGGTTACCTTCTAGCGGTTTCCTTCCAGGGGGTTACTGCTAGGGGTTTCCGTCTTGGGGGTTCCTTCTAGGGGTTTTCCTTAATGGGTTACCTTCGAGGGGTTTCCTTCTAAGGGCTTACTTCCGGGGGTTTCTTTCTAAAGGTTTTCTTCTAAGGTTATCCTTCTAGAGATTTAAATCCAAGGGGTTTCTTCGAGGGGTTACCTTCTAGCGGTTTTCTTCTTGAGATTTCCTTCAAAGGGGTTTCCTTCCAGGGTTTCTTGCTTGGGGTTTGAGGAGGGACTTAGGATACAATAGATACAGATACTTCTCGCTAATCAGCGAGCAACGAGAAAGACAGAGAGAGAGAGAGAGAGCACCCACTATGTGGCAAAAGCTTGCGTAGTCAGTCGGATAAGTGATCCGACTTATCGGTTAAGCGCTCATCTCGATAGTTTGTCTGACAAGCCTGCTCTTTGCAGCTCCGTTACTCACCCTACTCAGTCTACTCTTTCCCTGCTTTGCTTCACTTCCTGCCCCTCTACGCGTCGCCTAGTAAACAGCACCATAATTCATCCAACAAATAGCTCGACCGCTTTAACAAACAGTCCAATCGAGCGTGGGAGTAGGAGTAGGAGGAGGAGGAAAAAGTGGGAGAAATAACCAAGTGTTGTCAACATCGCCATAACCCTTCATCGAGCATCGGGTAACCGTGCCGTTTTGTAGAACTCGGTGGTGACACCGGCAACGACGATGACGACGACCACGACGACGATGAAGGCAATTAATAATCCGTAATTTATGCTGTGCATTCAGCTCCCATTTGACTTTCGGGCCAAAACACTCAAACTTATTGACAGAGCAAGAGTGGGAGAGCGTGTAATATAAAAGGGTTACGGGTTGAGGACGGGGTCGCATTTATTGCTGCACTTCAGCTCTATGCCTCAACCTTCCTATTGAAGCGTTACAATTTATAACCCAAAAAAAAAAAAAGAGAAGGCGTCTCCAGTCGAGTGTAACCAACTCTATTTGAACAGCTTTGGAGCACTCCGAAGGTTCCGATCCGTTCCGTTCCCGTTCCCATTTTCGACTCGATTCGGTTTTTCGTTTTGGGTTTCTCGCTTTCAATTACCACAAGCTCAAGAAATTAGCTCTATCGTTGGGCTAATCCTCCCGGTAATGGGTTTCGTGCCGCATTCAATTAGGAATTGCGATGTAACTGATATATACCGAGTGTGGATGGGTTAACGCTTGGCTTAGTCGAGGGTTAAACTGTGCCAAGAGAGCGTTTAATCCATATCGACCTCCTGAGTCCTGGACTCGTGCGGCCCCTTTGGCCCGCAGATTATAAACTTTATCCTTATTGAATTAGAGGTTACACCTACCGTTTTTTTTTCGGGGAATTATCATGTATCGCCAGGATTATCGTAATGCTCCTGGGAACTTATTCGCTTTTTTTAGACTTTACTTTGAGGTTTTCTAGCCTAATCCATATAGTTTATTTTGTTATACTCTATACACTCTACCATATGCTAATATATAGCTTGCATATTTATTTCTTCGATAACTTGTTGGTTTCGCAAGCTTCCTCAACTAAGATAATCTAGTACTCCCTTTTCTAGGTCCTTCATAGACTGTGCAAGTTTCAGGCAAATCGTATAGCTATATCATATAGAATTTCTAGAAATAAGCTGTGGAATATTAAGATTTTTGTATAAAATTTGCATATCTGCACAAATTTTCGAACTCCAGCCCAATAAACCCTATGCCAACTGAAAGATATGATATAGAGAAGTGATGCCTATATATATTGTTGCCTTGGGAACAATCCATGAAGCTGTAAATCCTGGATGATGCCGTAGGTGCTGCAGTTTCTTTTCAGCTACCCTTTGTTACGACATATGTTGTACAAAGCTATAGCTGGCTTGTAACACACATATATATATAGACATATATATATATTTGTATAGCCCGTGGTGTAGGCAGGTGGGCGTGGCGTGGCAACTGGCAACTTAATTATGACACGGGCTTGTTTGCTCGACTTTATTTGCGCAATTTTATTGCGCCTCCCCCCCTCAGCACACAAAGGTCGCGATGCGATGCGATTGACGGCAAATGTGACTGCTCATTTGTGCAAATACTTTGTGACTCTCTCACTGGCAGATATATCATATAGGATATATATACTATATATATATATATATATATATATATATATATATATATATACCCGTATATATGTATGATTGCCCTTTGTGCTGGCCGCGTTCCATTTGACAGTCGCAAAAAGAAACGAATGAATGAATGAATCTGAGTGTGAGTGTGAGTGTAGGCAGAGAAAGGGAATCACAATAAAATGAAACACACGGATATATATCTTGTTGCATGTATGTTTGTTGTTTTTGTTGTTTCTTGTTCTCTCGTTTTTGTTTTTTTTTTTTTTTTTTTTTTTTGTATATTTGTTGTTTATCATTTTTAGTAATAATTTTTATTTAATTTCCTTTGTTTTGTTGTTGTTGTTTAATTAATTTTAATATAATTGCAGTGACATGAGGTGTTGTTGCTTCATCGTTAATTTTATATTTTATTTATGTATATAATATATATATATATATTTAAATATACATATATATATATATGTGTATATATACTGTATACATATATGCATATATAATGCTTGCTGATTTCCATTTTCTTTTGTTGTTCTTCTTGTTTGTTTGTCGTTTGTTTTGTTTTTTGTTTTTGTTTTTTGTTTTTGTTTTGTCGTGTCTCGTTTTGCATTCGCATCTCTTTTTAAATTTAATTAACTATAATTAATATTGCTTTTGCGTATAATTCATTCAAAAAACAGCTAAACAAACAAAAAAAAAAATCAATTATATATATTTTCTTGAGAGTTTTGTGGTATGTATGTATATAGTAGGTAATATATAAGTTATATAATCATCGGTTTTTGTTTTTAAGGAAAACAAACTGCGCTACGAAAAAAAAAATGTTTGTTGTTGTTGTTGTTGCTTTTGCTCTTTGAAATGTTTTCTTTTTATAACTATGCATCTTCTTCTCCTTCTTCGTCTGCTTTATCTGTTTTCTGTGTATGACAGTGTGCAAGAGGGGTGTGGGGGGGGGAATGGTGGGTGGCGAATAGGGTGGCTGAGGTGGGGTACAAACTGCGTCTCTGTCGCTCTAAACTTATGCGAGGAACATGCGTTGAATGCCTTTTCGATATATTTATTATTATTCACTTAGATCGAACAAAAAAAAAATTATCGTTTATAGATATACTATATAATTGTAAGTATGTGCATATGTCTATAGGGTTCATCATCATATACGCATTTAAATTAATTAAAAAAAAAAAGAAAACAAACACACACAATAATACTAAGTAGCTATTCCGAGTCTGTGCTAAAGAATTATACGTATTCATATAAATGTATTATGTATAAGTATGTAAAAAAAAGTTCCTTGTTCTTTGGTTTTAGAACTTAAAAATAAACAAAAAAAAAAAACTAAAATAAAATAAAAAAAAAAATAAAAAATAAAAGTAAGAGCTGTTTTACTATTTCATTTACTTGCGAGTGTCTGTGTGTGTTGTGTGTGTGCGAGTGTGTGGTTGGGTAGTCTGGTTGTGCGTTGTGGATTCTCAAATGTTGTCAGAGAGGGAAATACGTGAATACTATCGAAAGACAGCTTGTTATCGATAGTAAACGCTTGCTAGCAGAGTACTATCGCTAGACAGCATGTTATCGATAGTATTTGCCAGCTAGCGGAATACTATCGCAAGACAGTAACTACATATCGATTGTTGTCATCACTAGCTCTAGCGATAACACGCAAATACTATCGAATATGCGATAGTTTTCTAGCATTTCCCTATTCAACGTATTGTGTAGGCTGTGTCAGGTGATTTTCTTCGATTTATCCAATAAAGAACAAATTATCATAAATTATGCACTTGATGGGGAGGGCGGGGGGATCAAAAACTGTGAACGGTGAAACGGTACACGGTACACGGTACTTAAGAACTACATAAATTAGTTTAATTATAGTTAATGCTTTCGCTTTACGCATTTTGTTTGTGTTTTTTTTGTTTTTGTATTTTTATATCGATTTTCTTTGCATTTTTCTTCATTCCATTTATTTGTGTTTTCTTTTTATTTGTATATATATATCGTTTTTTTTTTGTATTTTTTGCATTTTTCTTATATCATTCAATTTACGATTACTAAAAAAAATTCCATCCTATGACTAAGAAAAAAAATTACGTTTTTTTTTTGTTTTTTGCTTATTTTGCTGTTGGGTTTTGTTTTCCACATTTTCTTTAGCTTTTGCTTCTGTTTCTGTTGTTAAAGGTTACATGGTATATCGATTTACATACATGTGTGTGTGTGTGTGTATATTTAGGTATATATAAATGTGAGTGTGTGTGTGGGAGAGGGGAGGGAGTGGGAGAAAAGGGGGCGCCATCTTTGATGTTGCTAATTTGTTACAATCATTTTATATGTATATATATCGCATGTATATTGATATATATCGCTATAATAGAAATTTCTCTGTACTCTACAGATCTCTGCGGCTATACATAAGCTCAAATATATATATGAGGGAGGGGTGGGGAAAGGGGTGTGTGTGTGTGTGTGTGTGTGTGTTACATACATTATAAAGTTATGCGTGGACTTAAGTGCTAAAAGGGTATGCAAAGAAGGTTTAACTAATTGCAAAGACTGCACTGGGCAACGTTTAAGGAAACGGATATATCGCTCTCTCTCTCTCTCTCTCTCTGTTCCTCTCTTCTATCTCTTTCTGTAACTTTCTCTCTCTCTGTCGCTCTATCTTTAAACTAGGTTCAAAAGCTGGCGGGCCGTGCGCATCACAAAACATTTACAGACTAAAGTTAGGTTAGGGTTACATCGCTTATATCGATTACAAAAAAAAAAAAAAAAAACAGAATTCTATACGCAAAGCGACCCGCAACGTCTCTAGGCTCTATGGGGGGGGTGGGAGAGGGTGGTTGTACGAGTGTGTGAGTGTGTGTGTAAGGGATTATGCTACACGCTATATATTTCTCTGTATATATATATATATATTTATCGATATATATGTATCGATAGCTGGCGCTATTTACAGTCGAAACAGTCAACTGCCGCCGGTGGCCAGGGCCGTAACATTTCGGGCCCATGTCGCACGCTAAAGCTGCTGCAGCTGCACCGTTTGCGGTCAGACATCGACATCCAGATCGATGACAGAGCTACGATCATGCTCATCATCATCATCATCATCCAGGCCGCCCTCATCGCAATCGGAGCGACCGTCCAGTAATTGTCACTGATCCGTTGCGGCGGCCACATGATGACCATGATGCGACTGCTGCTGCTGCTGTTGCTGGTGCTGCTGATGCTGCTGCTGGTGTGGATGTCCATGTGTATGCTGCCCATGCTGTCCAGGATGTCCATGATGCGCCTGTGTATGATGCCCCATCTGTGCGGATTCCTCCGAGAGTAGGGCGGCTGCTGCGGCGGCTGCTGCTGCTGCTGCCGCTGCCGCCGCTGCTGCTGCTGCTGCGCTGCCATTGTGCTGCACCTCCAATCCATTGACCATCTTCTCCATGCTCTTCAGCTCCGATGGAGAATGTTGCGCCTGTCGCTTGAGCAGCGATGGTGGCGTTGTGGGCGACATTGATATGGGCCTTGTGGGTGGTGAATGGGATGAGGCGCGTGGACGTGGACTTGAGCTAAGGCTACGTGGTCCACTGTCCAATCCCATGCCTCCGCCCCCGCCGCCGCCAGCACCACTTGTGGCCAATAGATTGGGATTGGGTCCAGCTGCATCGGCACTGCCATTGCCACCGCTACGATTTGCATTCGAGCCGGGCGTCACTGCATCAAAGGCAGAGCCCAGGCTGCCCGGCAAGCTGTACGGCGAGAAGCGATGACTCTTGAGTCCCTGCAGCGGTGACACCGGCGTATGCCCAGCCGCAGCATAGGCATGTCCAAACAGCGCCGGATGCTGTGCAGCCAGTGCCAGTTGCGCATTGAAGAGTAGCCCGGGATTGAGGCCAGCCGGATTCATGGCAGCCGCTGCTGCCGGATTGTGCAGCAAGCCCAGATGCGGCGGCGGATACAGACCGTGCGGATAGAGATAAGGCAACAGATGCGGCGACGGGTGTATCGGTGGTCCCACTGAGATGTTCGGCGATGGATAACTGCCGGCAGCACTTAGGCCGGCAGCTGCAGCTGCCGCTGCTGCGGCAGCACCACCGCCACCGCCAAGGCCACCACCGCCGCCACCAACACCCTCCTTGGGACTGCCAGTCGAGGTGGGGCGAAAGGCACCGCCGGTGCTGCCACCGACGCTCTCCGAGCAGCTCGAATCGCTGCCATCCCTCTCTACATCGTCGGCCTGCAGGCGGCGACGCAGTGCCTCCTCGGCATTGACAGCGGCTGCATGCTCGCCGGCGCCAGCGCCAGCCAGGTGGTTAAACCAGGCAGCAAGGGCTGCTAAACGAGCGGGATGGGAGAAGGTGCAGCGAGTGGAGAGTGGCGAGAGACGAGTAGAGATTGCAGAGTGACGAGTAGCGAGTAGCAGGATCCAGCAGAAGAGCCACAGGGAAAGAGTAGCGAGTGGTGAGTAGCGAGTAACGAGTAGCGAGTAGTAAGTAACGAGTAGCGAGTAATGAGGAGCAGGATCCACCAGAAGAGCCACAAGAAACGAGTAGCGAGTAGCGAGTAAAGATTAGCCAGTCACAAGTAGCGAGTATCGAGTAATGAATAGCGAGTAGTGAGTAGCGAGTAGCAGGATCCACCAAAGAAGCCACAAGGGACGAGTAGCGAGTCACGAGTAGCGAGTCACGAGTAGCGAGTCACGAGTAGCGAGTCACGAGTAGCGAGTCACGAGTAACGAGTAGCGAGTTACAAGTAGCGAGTAACAAGTAGCGAGTAACGAGTAACATGAAACGAGAAGAGAAAAGAAAAAAGAAAATTCAAATTTAGTAAAGTCACTTCAAGTGCGTCAATCAAGGACTCCTCCTCTCCACTCCATGGAGCTTCGTACTCACCCGAATGCTGATGTGCATGCATCTGTTGCAACGAATGACTCAATGGCAACAGCGGACTCTGCGGTGGTCCAACCACATCCAATAGCTTATCCTCATCATCTTGCTGATTGTCAAGCAATGCGGCCGCATGTGCCGGATGCAGATGCGGTGGTCTTCCAGCGTGGCCCAAATGCAGCGGTGCCCGCGAGCTGCTCACATGCGTCGGATTCAGTTTGTCCGAATCGGACCCTCGATTCGACATCAGCGCCTGCCTGTAACAACAGTTGGGCGAGAGACAATAGAAATAACAAATTAGAGCATACAGTCGTTTATGATGGATGGATGATATGAGGTAGATTCCTTTCCCCCAACTGAACCTTAATTACCCCTGGCATATTTACACAACATACTACATAGACCTTCTATTTCTATTATTTTTTTGGTCCAAATCCATTCAAAACTATTGAAAATATCAAGCAAAATACTATTACAATAAAGTTCTCTATGGCAAACTAACAGGGTCCTGCTGCCCTATGCTCTATTTGTTTTCGCATCAGGCTTTTGGGATCTAGTCAGGGTTGAGAGGGGAATGAGGCGGGTTGCATAATATTTTCGCCAAACTGGAATATCTGTTAAATGATAAAACGACGCTCGCAGCGTTTACGGGTGAGGGTACGGGTGCGAGTACGGTATGGTTTACGGTACCTTAACAAGCGGAACCTTAATTGAAATGTAACAATGGCAGGCGGAAACAGGCGGCAGTTTGTGTCTGGGCCGACAATGAAATTGAAAAATAATTCAAAACACGTTAGTGTAATTTAGTGTCTGCACTGTCCGTGCACACACCCTGTACACATCCCCGTGCACCCTGTAAACCAAACCTCCAACTGCCTCCAACTGTCCGTGTAGCCGTGCATTTTGTACGTTTGCTTTTTTGTTGTTCACACATCAAAGCGACGCTGGCAGCGTTAGAGCCCGTGCGAGAGAGCCCAAATTGGCCAATTTACTCGCACACACACACACCCGTACACCCCACCCCCCCTTACCCCCGACTAACTGTGTGTGTGTGTATCATTATCACAGCAACCACAGCCGGAACCGAGCATAGACAGTGTGTGCCATGTGTGGTTCTCGCATAGCTGGCACATTTGCGCCACGGGCGTCTTCTTTTACACTTAACTGTTTTTCCACCTGTATTAGGGGGGTGTGTGTGTGTGTGTGTGTGTGGGTGTGTCTGCCTGTGTGTGTGTGTGTGTGTGCCTAATTTAATAGCAAATCAATTTGTGCTAATCCTGCCAGCGTTTCTAGCCCACCCACTTAACAACACAAACGGGCAAGCGGAGGTTAAACGAGACGCCCAAATTGGGGCGCAGAAAAAAGGGAAAGAAAAAGTAGAGAAAAATTTGCAAGATTTTCTATTTTATATATATGTGTGTGTGTGTGAGTTCTCAGGCAGTCCCAGGAAGCAAAAATTCGCTGCTTAGGAAACTAACCTCAAAAGCGTTATCGATAATGCACCTAAGGACTTTGCTAGAGAAAATAATCGTGAGAAAAATATGGATAATATTATATTAAAAGAAGCAAAAGTAGGGCTCTACCAGGAAAATCCACATGAACAGAAAATATATGGCAGACTCTACAAGAGCAGCTCACTTCAAAAAGTTATCGATTGGCGCTGCTAGAGACACTAACCTCAAAATGTAATCGATAAAACACTCAAAAGAAGCCTAAGTCGAGCTCGTATCAAGAAATAAAGAATTATGCAGCAAAGAGCTGTACCAAGAAAATATAGAATACCAGAGCCACTAACCTTAACAAGTTATCGATAATATATTTGAGTTATAAATAGAGCTCTATCAGAGAAACTAACCCCAAAGAACTATGCATAATTAACTATAAAATTAGACAGAAAGGATATATTTGAGTAGGTAAGCTCAAAGAGCCCAATCGATATGTTATCGATACTTAAATCTTAAAGGGGGCAGGTATAAATATAGTAAATGCTTTTACTTATTTTATCCCGGCCCTCGTTTCTACCCTTGCCGGCCCAAAATTACCTGACCTGCAGCTGATCCGCTCCTGTAACTCACATGTAATTCAGCCATAAATTTCAACACTCGCACAAAAGCCAACTAAGACGTTTATCTTGGCTTTTGTCTGCGGCAGCGGAGGAGGGGGAGGGGATGAATAAGGGGGAGGTATAGAGGGAGTTGTGTTGCTGTGTTGGGGGCGTTGCGAGGGTCGACTCAACAATTTGCTATAGTTGAGAAATTGCGCGTTTGTGTGCTCTGTAATTTTTGAATTACGTCTAAATGTGCAGCTTAAGCTGGGTAACACACGGCTAAGCACACACACAGGCACACACACATAGACACACACACACAGATACAGGCACACACACACACACAGACAGCAAGGGAAATTAACAGCGTAAACCGAAATTGCAAAAAAAAAAACTGCGCCAATTGTCAACCGACGCCTGCGGCTGTTTGAGAGCGCAAAAGAGGAGAGAGAGAGACGGGACGAAAGAGAGAAAAAGAGAGGGAGGTAAGCGAAGTTCAAGTAGAAAAGCATTTGAATTGCGCAACGCGCTGCTCGGGCTGCTGTTAAAACGTTTTCACTTTAGATTTCCGCCTTTTTCCCAACTCTCCCTGCCCCGCGGGGCCAGGGCACACAATGGGCGTCGTTGCAATGGGCAAAAGAAAAAGGGGTGTGCTGGCGAGAGATGAATATCATTCCGGCGGAAGTAGCCAGGCAAAAGGGAGAGGGTGGGGGAGGGGGGCAGTGGCGCATAGTTGCCACCAATTAGCGGCGCTCGCTGTGCGGCAACACCCAAGCGAATGTCGTCATGGCATTGTTGCCACCATCGCCGTCGCCGTCGCCGTTGTTGTTGCAATTGTTATTGTTATTTTATATTATTATTATTATTATTATTATGATTGCTGTTATGCTTGTGCTGCTAATGAAGCACAAGCAGTGGCAGCCCTGGCCCAAAAAAAGAAGAAGGGTTAACCACAAAGCAAGTTGAGCTGCTTAAATGTTTGTCAAAGCCACAAAGCAGCAGCAGCGGGCAGGGGCGGCGAACGGGCAGCGGTAAAGGGGGGGAAGGGGGAGGTGGGAATTGGGCTTCAAGTGGAACAAAAGTCGAATGCGAAGAGTTCAACTAAGTCGCACTAATTGCCAAGGATTTTCGTGCAGTGTAGTATCATCAAAAGTTGTTTAGTTTGGGAGGGGGGAATAGGGAAGGGGGGAGGAGTGGGAGGAGGGTCTAAGCGCTTTAGCGGTTTTGGCTCATCAAAACTCGTAGCATACTTTACAGCGCCGCCTAAAATAGCTAATTGTGCACACACGCACAGGAAGGGGAGAGAGAGAGAGAGGGAGGGAGAGGAAGAGTGAGAGAGGAAGATACAGAGGCAGCTCCTCCTCTCTCTCTCTCCCCCCTGTCAGAGCTGTCACAGCAATGACCAGTCAATTTTCCAATGACTTTGACTTGCACAAAAAACCCCCACAACCCCCCAACCGAGGCTAGGTCTGGCCACACTGGATTCCATTGGGTTCTAATGCCAATCAAGGCGCTGTAATCAGTTTTACAACAACTCAACGGGAGGCCTCAACTTAAATTGCAAAATAAGAGAGAGAGAGAGAGAGAAAAGAAATGAAAGCTCTAGCTTGTTGCCAAGACTGATGAAGACATGCTGCTGCCAGTTCTATCCTGTCCTGTCCTGTCCTGTGAAAATTGATTTGTAACGTTTAACTAGCATTAAATGTCATTCATCATTATGCTAAGTCAGTGCCTGGCAGTCAGTCAGTTGCCCCCAGTTCCCTGTTCCCAGTTCCCAGCTTGGTCTAGAGCGTGCGGCCGGAAACCGGAACCACTCCAAGCATGTGCCGAGCTCTCCCCTTCCCCCTTCCTGCCTGCCTGTTTTGTTGACTTTTTGGTTATCCTTCAAAAACAATTGGAAAAAGTCAAAAGCATTGGCCCTGCTCTCTGCCCAGCAGCAGCCTCGTTTGGTCAACAGGAAATTGAAATCAATCCATCAATATGGATTACAACAAGCACAGCAGGGGCGGCAGCAGCAGCAGTGTGAGAGTGGAAAGGGGACGGGGTTGTTGCTGTGGGGCAGTGCCAAGGTGCCAGTCATCAGCATCAACAACAACAACAACGACTACTACCAACATGGAACATGAAGCAGCAACATCATTTGTTGACTTTGTGGCCACTTTGAGCAGCTTCAGCTCCGCCTCTGGCCCTGCCCAGCTACCCCTACCCCTACCCCAACTCCTGCTGCCCCTGTCCACCCACTGCTTTGTATGACTTGCAATTTGACAAGCAGGCAGTCTAATTAGTTCCGCACAGATTTGACAAAAATTAATGTCTCTGCTAATCAAGCTACAGATACAGAAACAGCTACAGCTACAGCTATAGCTACAGAGAGAGATAGGGATAGAGATAGAGATAGAGCTACAGCTACAAATGAGCTTGGCTAAAGATAAAGAGATACAAAGCTGGCAGCTAGACAAATGATCCATCCCTCTGGCTTCTCCCTGCTCTGCCCCTCCCCTTCCGAAGTACAGTTAAAAGTGCTGATTAGTTTGCTGAAAAAAAGGCGCATAGACGGGGACTTAGGTGGGGGTTCTTTAGCTTGTCTGTTGAATGAGATTCGGAACTGTCCAAGCGTTGGGTCAATAGCTCTTTAGAGTATCTAATATGATCTCTTATACTCTGAGAGTATGTAAGAGTTCTCTTGAGGTGCATAGGTGGGGTATTTACTTCTATAAGCTTATAAAGATATTTTATCAAGGGTTTTCAACGGGTTGCAGAGAGGGTAAGGGGTTAGCCAATCCCTAGAACCAAAGAGCGAAGGAGTGAAAAACGTATACTATATTTAAAATAAGCAATCTATGAGCTGAGGATAGGAGAAACCCTTCATGTTTTTTCGATAGATCATGATGCTCAATAGGAGAAGAAGCTCTAAGGGAAACCTTTAAGAAAACATGCTTAACAGGCTACCTTAGTACTGAAATTGATATAGCTAGCTCTAGATATAGCTAACTAACTGAATATATATATATCCATGATGTAAATGATCATGTTAGTCAGCTTAACCCCTATCAGAACTGGATATCCTTTCCTATCCGTTACTTTAAGCATCCTAGAAACTCATGCTTATTACCCTGCTGCAACTAATCTCATCCACCCCATAGATATTTCCATTACAACAAGAAAAGTCCTAGCTAGGTTCCTCACATAGGAAACCCTTCCCTTTCCCACTTTTCTCAAAACTCTAGTGATACTCACTTCTTCTCACGTTTGCCAGCACCAGTATCACGAAAGCCCTTCGCAAAGGGATTGTTGTCGATTTTCAGTTGAGTTATCTGCCAAGAGAGAGTGAAAGTTATCAATATGATATAGTATATAGATTATAACTGGACACTTACCTTCTCGTTTTGATATGCAGTCACGGCGATAAACTCCGTCTCCTTGAACACGTACGTGCGAAACGTGGAGTAGGGTAGCTTCAAGATATCGTTGGCTCGCACCAAATGAAAGCGCGGCTGATATTTATGCATTGAGTTCAGTATTGTCTGTAGAGTGGACAAGCCAGAGAGAGAGAGAGAAAGGTATAGGGGAGAGAGAGAGAGATGGAGAACAAGATTAGTTAGCTTGGCATGCAAAATGCAATGGGAGCAACAAAAAAAAAAAAAAAAACGGCACAAAGTATTCCGTCTGGCGGCAGTAACTTGACAAAACTTGACAGCCCCCAAACAGAGGCACACACACACACAGACACACACACATCTATACACACACCCAACTAGACACACACACAGAGAAGTCTAGAGCTAAACTTAAGTCACAAGTTATTGCAAATGGTTGGTTGAGGCCAAAAACGCGGCGACATTCCTGACGGCGACCACCCACCAAACTGCACGAGTGAGAGAAAGAGAGACCTATACAGCCTGTGATAAAAAGAGAGAGAGAGAGACAGCGCTTGCACGAGTGAGCTAGCAAGCTTGTCGCGTTTTGTCATAAAATATGAATTTGTCTGCACCGACGCGAGAGCGAGACCCCCCAAGCAACATCGTCGTCGTCGTCGTTGTCGTCGCCGGCGACTGTTGCAGAAGGAACACCTTTTTAATTACCATAACTCGTCGAATCGACTTCGATTAAACGACGACGACAACAACCGCAGCGAAACCTCAGCCAAACAAGAAGAGAGCGTAGGACAGAGAAGCAACAGCAGCAGCAGCAACAGCAGCAGCAGCAGGCAGGGCGTAGCAGGGCTTGACTGAGCTGAGCTGGGCTGGTCTTGGTCTGGCTCTGGGTCTGGGTCTGATCGGGTAGGCCGTTTCTCTAGGCCTGACCAGCTACAGCTTGTTTTCTTTTCGGTTTTCTTGCCGTTGCTGCTGCTGTTGTTGTTGTTGCTGCTGCTGCTGCTGCGTGTGGACCTCACATGCCGCTGCTGCTGCTGCTGCCGACAACGACGACGACGACTTCGCCATTTTGTTCATGTAATTTTCAAAAACAAGCCGCGACTTTTGTCTGCTCTAAACCAGGCTTGTTGCTGTTGCTGTTGCTGCTGCTGATGGCGACAACAGCAACACAAGCTCGAGTCTAGCCAGATCGGGTCTGAAGCGAGTGTTGCTGGTTACTGCGCTTGATTCGCACGCCCTCGACCTGGAGACCACCAATGGCGTTGGTAGTGCCACGAAGGTGTGACTAATAAGCTGCTTGCAGTTGCTGTTGCTGATGTTGCTGATGTCGCTGCTGTTGTTGCAGATGTTGCTCTTGTTGTTCACCTGACCACATACGCGTCGGACAAGTGAATAACGAGTGTAATCACTGTGTAGATGTAATTAAATGCATGAAGAATGAAAGGTAGAGCCGGAGTGACAATAAGGTAGCAACAATTGCAACGAGTAGAGCGGGTAACTAGTGAGGTTAGAGCTAGAGCGAGTAGGGTAGGGAGAGCAAGATCACAGGAAGGTAGCTTCCCCGTTGAGGGAGATAGCAAGGTAGATAGAACCGATACCAGGCGGTACCTTCATTTATCTGAACTTTAGAGCGTAGAACGAGTATGGTTTGTGGAACGAGTGAGTCTAGGACACCGTCTAGGGTTTTGCAGTATGGTTAGCTACCCTATTCAGGATGGTAGAGCAGATTCCAAGCAAATAACTAGGTATAACCTTAGATTTCCCAACTCTTGGGGTTAGGACAATCGAAGGGGTTAGGACAATCGAAGGGGTTAGGACAACCGAAGAGGTTAGGAAAACCGAAGAGATTTAGGACAACTTGACGGGTTAGCATACTGAGTAAGCTACCTAATTAAGCAAGATATCGGATGGGTAGTGCAACTGTACCTTCCATTTTAGCGCGTATACCCCACTTACCAATTGGCTTAACCGCCATGACAACTAACAGAGCAACAAAGTGAGTGAGCCCGATGGAGATTATGTAAGAGCAAAGGGTCCTCACACTCACGATTACATCACACACTCAGACACTCATTAGACTCGTTACTCGCTGTGAATGCATTAACCCATTTGGCATTAACCCATTGCATACACGTGAGCCTGGAGACAATGCAGCCAGCTCGAAAGCTGCAAATAATGATTAATTGCCACGAGCGGCCATTTTGCGAGGGATGGATAGGAGAAGTAGGAGAGGGAGGAGCGACAGGAGGAGCAGGTGGAGAACATGCAGGAGGGGGATTTGGCAGTCTGGCGCTGCGTTTATCGTCGTAGCCGTCTGACACGACCGATTTGGGGCGACTGTAAAAGGCGAACACTTTATTGCTGCTCATCAATCAAATTGGCCAAGCAGGAGGAGCAGCAGCAGCAGCAGCAGGAGGAGCTAGAGCGGGTGGAGGAGGAGGAGCTGAAGCTGACTCGGCTTAGTCCATAAATCGACAAGCAAAACGCGTTCGTCGTCGTCGTCTACTTAAAATGTCATTTGCTAATTTGCTTTAAATTTATTGACACATAAATTCATTTAGGCCGCTGCAGCAACAACAGCAGCAACAACAGCAGCAACAACAGCAGCAGCAACAGCAGCAACAACAGCAGCAACAACAGCTGCGATTATCGTAATCATCAAGTGAATTACTCGACTCGCCTCAACTTGCCTCGCCTCGTTGTGGTTTCTCATCGTTTTTTTTTTTTTTTTTTTTTTTTTTTTGCATTTTGCATGTGTCTAGAATTTATTGATAAAACAATTTGCATTATTACGCGCAATTTTATTCAATTTTTTCTCTGTGTATTTTTTTTTTTTTTTTTTAATTTTTTTTTATTTTAGTTTTTGCTTTCCGACTCGCTGGGCGTGGCTGAAAATTGCCAGAGGCGCAAAATTGTCATTTAAAATGTCGTTCGTCGTTTGTCTGAGTTTGAATTGCGATTTAAATGAAAATAACCGTGAAGATAGCCATAAAAACAACAACAACAGGGACTTATATGATGTGTGCATGCACATGCATGTCTGTGTGACTGCGATGTTGCTGCTGCTGCTGTTGTTGCTGCTGCTGTTGCTGCATTTCAGCGTTTTCAAATGGGCATAAACAAGTCTAATTAGACATGAAGTGCGATTACACGGACGCCACGCAGTCGTCGCTCCGTTGTCGTCACTCAACAAGCAACAAATCAGCAACAACAACAACAGCAACAACAACAGCAGCAGCAACAACAGAAGCAACTGAAGCAACAACAACAACAACAGCAACTACGGCAATTGTTGCAGCTGCTGCCGCTGCTGCTGCTGTTGTTGTGATTTTGTACGCTGATTGAATTGATTGACAAGCTGCAGCTCGCTCTGTCTCTGTCTCTGTCTCTCTCTTTTGCACTCATGCTATCTCTGTCTCTGGCTCTAATGCAATTATGCATCAAATATTGTCTAGATTTTTCGTATATGATTGCTGCTGCTGCTGCAACTAATGCAAAAATTCAGCAACAACAACAGTTGCTGCCGTTGCCGTTGCTGCTGCTGTTGCATTGCTGCACGTTTCTAGTGCTGCGCGCGCGCCACTCTCTCTCTCTCTCTCTCTCTCTCTGCAATCGCATCCAATCCATGGGCCACTTAATCACTCTATATATATTGACCAAGTGACAAACTGATTGAGCCCCGCCGGCAGCCACGACCAAAAAAGGCAGCAGCAATTTTGGTGCTGCTGCTGTTGCTGTTGCTGCGGGGCTGCGTGCAGTTGCCTTGGGGCCGCATCTTTCACGCTAGTCATGTGTCCCGATACTTGGTCAACCGCCCCCGTGCACAGCCCCACTCCAACCCCTCTTTCTCCTGCACCTCTGCCCCATTGATTGCCGCCCCTTCTGTGCGCAGTGACACGTTTGTTTTGGACTTTTGCGTGTTGATTGCTAAAGGCGAAGTTGCTGTTGCTGCTGCTGTTGTTGCTGTTGCTACTGCTACTGCTGCTGCTGCTGTTGCTGCTACTGCACTTGCTGTTGTTGTTGTTGTTGTTGCGATTGCTGTCGCTGTTGCTGTTGCACACTCATTGTTGGCATATTATCACATAATTTAACTGATGATGGCACCACAACAGTTGTTGCTGCGCGTGTTGCTGCTGCTGCTGTTGTTGTTGCTGGCTTGTTTGCTCAGCGTTGTGTGATTGCTGTCGTCGGCTTGTTGGTTGCTGCTGTCGCTTGTCTGAATGTCCGTGCTGGTGCTGCTGGCGTGCTGCTTAATTGAATGATCACTCACACTTTGATTTGGCATGTTTTGTTCACATGCAACGGGCAACAGCAGCAACAGCAACAGCAACAACTACGACGACAACGACAACAGCAACAGAACGCGACGATCGCTAACGGTTATCGACAGTTGCATCGACTGAACTCTTAACTTACACTCCGATATCTCCACTAGATCGTGAGTGAATGCCAGCAACGCCAACAACTGCAACAGCAACAACAGCAACAGCAACAGCAGCAACAGCAACAGCAGCAGCAACAACAGCAGCAGCTTCAAATTACAGCTAGTTGCCACGGCTCGTCAATTGCTGTGAGTGCGAGGGGAGGGGAAGGGGGAGTCATGTGTTGCATGTAAATCGCAGCTAATGCTCACACCGATTTCATTTTTATCGAACTAACTAACTATCGATTTTTAATAAAAAAAATGTCTACAAGGTGCTAGTTGATTAGTCTTACACGCCTTTTGAATGTTGGCAATTATCGAAAGAAAAAATCGATAACATTGTTATCGATACATCAGCGATATATACAGCGATTATTATCGATTATTATCTATTGTCAGTGACTGTGCTTGTGCTCTTGCCCGTTGAAAAATTCTCCATTCCCGTTTATCGTTTATCGCATATCGATTGTCACTCGCCCGCTCGCTTCAGTTATTGCTCTCTGCTCAATTAGGCAACACTGGCCAAACCATTTTCGACTACCTGTTGACCAATTATGGACATAATTGAAGGCGCCGACAACGTTGTCGTTCGCGACGTCGTCGTCGATGTCGATGGCGATGCCGATGAGGATCGGTCGTTCGCTGTAGATGGGATGCACTCTCTGACTAAGCGCTGCCCGGCAGAGATGTTTATTCTTTTCTCCCTCCCTCTCTCTATTTCTCTCTCTCTCTCTGTATCTTGCTGTTTCTTAATTTCTTTATGAAGCTGTCGCTGTATTGTCTTAAGCTGCTTTCGGAAAGCCAAATCGATATGCATATTGAGCGATCTATACCATAAATATCGACACGAAAAACGCGGCTCCAAAACATGTCTTAATTAAGCCAGCAGGTCAGCTCAGCTAAGGAGGGAAAGGGAGGGGAAGAAGGAGGTAAGGGAAAGGTGACTGTTGAGACCCACCACCATGTAGTCAAACCGATACACACACACACACGCGCACAGCTAGTATGCATGTATATCGATTAACATATTGTTGTATATACATTTGTATAATCGGTAAATTATGCATAATTTTATGGCCGCAACGAAGGCGAAAAGACAAAAAAAAAAGAAACAGAGGCCGGTTCTGAAGTTGCCACCCAAGAGCAGCACTACCGCAGATTCTAGAAAAAAAAAAACAAAATATCGATAGATCAATTGATCGCTAGAGATTGCATGCTGTCTGTCATCTCTAGGGGGAAGTGAGAGAGGGCTGGGTGAGCTGGGTTCAGGTAGATCTCTCTCTGTGAGAGTTTGTCCTGTGTAGTCGATCCCATTCGTGCCTTCTACTTTGTGCGATAAATCGATAGTTCGATTGCATGCTGTCATCTCTAGAACGTTGTCTAAGGAACGCATTCCTATGAGCTCTGTCTAGATTTCTCTTGGCTTAGCTCTGAAGAGGATACCCTATGCAGTCACTCCCTCCCCTCCCACGCTCCATTCGTGCCTCGTGCTTCGTGCTGCAACACGCTGCCATCTCTAGTCGAGTGGACAGCGCAGTCTCTCACGCATTTTCATTTAAATAACGTCAAAATTTATTTACAATTTATAACAATTTCTGGACGGGGGAAGACTCAGCTGAGATCGGGTTGGGACTCGGCAGAGTCTCAGGTGCTGCTGCTGCTGCTGCTCAGGTAACTTTTGGTGGTCGTCATCGATGGAACGGAAAATGTTAATTAAATGGATTTACATTTTAATGACAACACGATGAGAAAGAGCAGGGGCAGCAACGGCAGCAGCGCAACTGATTGAGATACAAGTGGGGACAAATAGAAGGAGATAGAGAGAAAGAGAGGGAGAAAGAGTTGCTGCTGCTGTTACCTGTTGCTGCTGTGCTGCTGCTGCTGCTGCTGCTGTTGCCACACAAGAATCACAGTTGCAGCACAGTCGAAAAAAATGAAACAAGCAAAAGGGGCAGCCCCTTTTAAAGGCGCAGCCAATTGCAAATTTGCTAAACTAAAATGGGCGGCAACAAAAGCGGGCACAGCGAGAGGGGGGAGAGGGAAGACGGAGAGAAGAGGGAGAGCAGGGGCGTGCCAGCGGGCAGGCAGACAAATTCGAAGCTGCGCTGGGCTGCTGCGATTGCGACTGCGTCGTTGGCTTTGCGTTGCTGTATGCAAATGTGACGCAGACGCAGTCACGTACAGGGTGCCCCCTTTGGGCCTCCCTCCTCCCTTCTCTGCCCCCTCGTCACAGTCGATTGGGCAAAACAAAATGCTACGATTTGAATTTTTATTTTTTTTTTATATTTTTTTTTGCATTTTCGCGTTGCGGTTCGCTGAAGCGCTCAAGTGGCCATTGAGCCGAGTGAGCAAATGCGCAGCAAATCGATAACGATGACGATGCCAATGACGATGACGATGATTGTTGCGTTGATTGATCGATTGAAACTTTTTGCCGTGCGCAATCAAATGATATTGATATGCATGTGGGTTGGCTTAGCAGCAAGCCAAGTTATCGATGGCGCTGTGCTATCGATAGTCATATGATATCGATAAGCAACAATAGGCTGCACAATCAGTAGTAGACTACATATTATGTGCTGCTATGAGCGTGCTAAGCTACGCGCGTTATCGTTAACACACCATCGATATCGTTATCGATATGTTATCGTTAGCTCATAATTCATTGCCCAGCCTTTTTAACCAACTGCACGCACACTGTGTGTGGCCTTTGCCAACTCATTAGCCTTGCAACGATTATATATGCAGTTATCGATAAACGCATAAACAATATGCCCGAAAACGATAATTCTGCACAATTATTTATGATTTTGCGCGGGCAACACAGAACCCACTCAAAATGGCATAAATATCGATACACATTTATCGCGCCGCCGCACGCAAAAGCAGAGGCGTCATAAATAATGAAAGCGATCCCCTCCCCAGTACCTTGCACTATCCCTCTCCGCCTACCTCCCTGCCCTGCCCTGCCTGGCTGTGCTGTGCTTACAAATGAGCGCAGTTAGTTATGGTCATCCTGTCATAGATAAACGAGGAGCGGCTAATGGCGAAGAGCGGCTACTGCAGAGGCCTCTCCCTCTCTTTCGCTCTCGCGGCTATCAGCAAATGACAAATATTTCAAATGATTTCAACACTTTGCCGACACAGCTGCGTGGGGGTTAAGGGGGGAGGCGAATGATTTGCGTTTTATTGCAGCTAATAAATTGAATGGATCGACCCACCGCCGCGTTGCCAACAGCAGCAGCAGCTAAAGCAGGCAGAGGCGGTTCAACTATTTTGCGCGATAAGTCCAAGTTGCCTTCTACCTCTCACTCGCTCTATCACTCTAGCTGTCTCTGCCTGTCACCTTGGGTTTCTCTGGGTCTCCCTCTTTCTCTCTCTCTCTCTCTCTGTGCTGCCTCTGTTGCATGCCACATGCAAGTTGGCAACTGCGCATGCGTGTGTGCATTTCAATGCAACACTGATAAAGGTGTTCAACGCTCGATGACATTAGCACCAGCCAAATGCCTCATGCCGCCGCATGCCGCATGCCGCATGCCCCAAAGCCCGCAGAACGTAGCCCGCAGTTGCCATCGCCGTCGACGTCGTTTTGCCATATTTGTCGGCACCTTTTGTTCTTCTTTATTAAAAAGGCGAATAATCATAATAAAGAACCAACAACGTGAGCGTTGTTGTTGTTGCTGTTGTTGTTGTTGTTGCTGCTGCTGTTGTTGCTGCTGTTGCTGTTGTTGTCGTCCATTTAGCCACTGAGTTTTGGATGAGCAGCAGCAGCCCCGCCGCCAAGCGAGTTTTGTCTTGCCGCTCTTCGGCTTCGACTTCGACTTCAGCTTTGGCTTTTCTCTTTTTCAGCTTTGTCAGTTTTGGGTTCGCGTTTAGGTTCGGTTTGGGTTCGGGTAGCAGCAGCAGCAGCAGCTCGTTCGGTAGCCGCTAGACTTGGACATTAATCGATAACACTTGAGTATTTTTTCATGTTTTGCAGGCGAGCCATTAAGCGATTGTCCACCAACAACAGCAACAATCGATTGTTGTTGTATATTTAGGCAAATAAACGTGTGTTTGAGTATGTGTTGCTGTTGTGCTGTGTTGCGCTACCTCTTGGTAGTGTTCACAACTTGCTCTAGTAGTTCTCACCTTGGCTCATCGCAATCGATCTATGAGATGAATGATCTGGAAATCGATCAAGCGATAGTTGGGGGAGGGCATTAGGCTAAGCTGCTTAGATTGAAAGTAAGTAGGAACTAATGCTGTCAGGTGGGGGATCTTGGATCGTGACTAGCGTATTTCTTGAAAGATTTTGATGAAGAAAATCTGAAAGTAACTATAGATCTAGAAGATCATTCAGCTTCTACTATGTATCCTAGTGCTAAGATCTAAGATGCCTGATCAACTAACTTATAAGGTGCTTATAGCATTTTTTCTTTAAGCTAAACACTTTCAAGAGCTCCAACTAATATTTTCATTAAGTTAAGTTCACTATCAATAGCTCTAGCTAGATCTTTTGGCTATCCAATGATATAAACCCCTATATATTCCTTCAAGATCAATAGACTAATATCAACTTACTTAAAAGGTTCTTATACCATTTTTACTTCGAGCTAAACACTTTCAAGAGCTCCAACTAGTATTTTCCTTACGTTCATTTCATTATCAACAGTTCTAGCTAGATCTTTTGGCAGTCCAATGCTACAAACCCCTATTTTTCTTCGATCTCTTTCCATATGCGTAGCGCATCTAACTGTTGCGCTGGCCCTAAGAAAAAAACCTCTCTCTTAATATTTTGAACTGTCTCTACCTCTCCTGCTCGATAATGTCACACACTGAGCAGCAGCCCGCAGTTGCCGCCGGGTTCCCCCAACATTGCCCCCCCTCCCCCCCTTTTGTCTTTTAACTTTTCGCATATTCCTGTTGCCAATCCAGTTTCGAAGCTGCTTGCCTCTGCTTAATGAAATTCAACTTAAAGCGTTAATGATGATACGAACGCAGAAGCGGCGTCTCTTACGGCGATATCAACCCGTCGACCTGCTGCCCCTCCCTGCTCCTGCTCCTCTGTGGGTACCAAATCCGAATGCCCGATGTCGGACTGCGCCTGTTTATAGTCAACACTCGGCAATTACTAAAAGACAAATTTATTTGCACGCATGCATATGATGCGGGCACCGACTTGGGTTCAGACTGGGACTGGCATCGGGACTGGCACTGGGTCTGGCACTGGGTCTGGGGACATGGGCCAACTCAACTTGGGTTTTGTTTTTTCAATTCTGTCGCTTCTCAAGGGGCTGCTGCTGCTACTGTGTGTTGCTGCTGCTGTCGCCGGCGACATGGACAAGTGTTAAGCATAATGCAGACACACTTAGCGGAGACTTCAGGAAGGATAGAGGTTTGCAAGGGGAAGAGGGGTAGTCGACTGAGGAGTGGGGAGCAAGCTGTACCTTAATTGAAGTGCGGTCGCGTCGCCTCATTGGCGTTAAGTGTCGATAAATTAAGTATACGCAATGTGCGTTCCAAGAGAGAGAGTACACAAAGCTTCCTCTCTCGCTCTCCCCCTTCCACACTTTACATCTGGATTATCTGTTGATCTGTTGAATCAGCTACTGGGCTAGAGCATTTCGGCTTTTGCTTTGCGTTTTTATGAATGACACTCGTCGTCGTCTCCAGTCGCTGAGAAATGTGAAAGGCGCATCTTGGTACGCATAAATTGCTGATAATTTACAGCATATAAAAATCAACACAAAACATTTTATGTTAATGAAAATAAAAGTGGAGATCCATTGGGGCTGGGGCCACCACCAGCACCAGCACCAGCACCTGGTGAAAGCCCCCATCCAGTCAGGTATCATCAGTGATCTGCTCAGCAGCAGCATCATCATCATCATCGTGATCATCCAAAACAGTAGCTGGGCCGCACAGGCAGGCTTCACTTCACTCTTGTAGAGATCCCCAACGTAACCCCAGCTAGGGTTACCCTCTTGGGACAATTAATGAGCTATGCCACACAACTAATGAGCGCAATTTATACTGAGCAAAGAGAATAGAGATCCAAACCGAACCCAAATCGAGAGATCCCTCTCTCTCTCTCTCTCTCTATGCGACGCAGGTTTTGGCAGGTTTCTCATTTCGGGATGTTGTTGACCTGCCTGACTCGGACTCTGGGATAATGATGATGAGGAGATGCTCTCGATAAGGCAGATCAACTGAACTGATTTGAAGCCAGACAACAAGCTAAAACAAGTTCTGAGTGAAAGCCAAATTCATTTCCTTAAAGTCTCATCTTGTGCACCAAAACATTGAATCGGCAGTTTTTCTGGGCGTATTTCAATTATTTTCGGAAATCACAAAAGTGCAGCAGGTACCTTATCAACAAGTTGATTTGAAGCTTTAAGAAGCTTTTCCGGAACATTTATGAAGAAGAGAAGGCTATCCACTTCTTTGATCTGCAATTAGTCCTAGCTAGGACTCGGAGATAGGGATAGGACGGGGACTCTAGCAACACAAGCTTTAATGAAGCTATAAGTTGCTCTAAACAGCTTTTTAAGTAGCTTTAATCCTTATAAGCCTAGCTGAAGCCATTTTAAAAGCTTTTGGAAGCGCAGAGCCAGCCATTTATACCGCTTTAGCTCTATTATAGCCTGCTAAGCGGCTTAAGCTCCCTAACTAACTCTCTCGATCTCTCTCTCTCTCTCTCCCTGCTCTTTTCACGCCTCATATCACGCCCCCCTTTTGGCCACGATCCCGATCTAAGTGGAGCGTGTGTGTGTGCGTGTTTTAAAGGTTTGAAGGTGCCGCTATCTTATCGTCGCGTAAGTAGTCCGACTCTATAGTGTCCGGCGGGACCGAGTGGGTCGTACCATTGCCGTCATCCCGTCACACCATTAACTTTGTTTTATAACTTCATTTCGGGGACCAGGGAACGACAAATCGACACTTGTTTAATATTTAAATTTCAATTTTGATTATCGTTTGTTGCTGTTGCTGGTTGCTGCCCCCGGTCTTCCCATATACGTATGTATAGTCTGCATAGATATAATTTAATGAATGAAACTCGGACAGCTGAGAGACCCAAACGAAGTGACCACCAAGCAGCACAAGCAGCATCATCATCGCCATCACACGCTGCGAGGGGTCGCTGCGATTTGATTTTATGGCTGAGACGGAGACTTGGATCAAAGGTTGGGGGAACTGAGCTAGGCCGGATAAGCCGCAGCAGCTCTGCTTGCTTCTATTTAAGTTCTTTGCTTAATTAACGAAAGGAAAAGGCAAAGCGTAGCGAAGAATGGGACATAAAAATTAATTAGCAGACCAAAAAGAGAGAGAGAGAGAAAAAAAAACGAAAAGCAGAGGAGGAGAAGTAGGAGTAGGGGGAGGAGTAGGGAAATAGTAATACCGTATCAAATGCAGCGTTTAAGGTATGACAAGGTAAGCGCAGCTAACGGTGCATTCTAGGCAAGGTGGAAGGGGGACAGAGAGAGAGAGAGAGAGAGAGGCGTAGCTGCAGCGACACTTGTATTCCGTGTTGGCGCCCAACGTGGGCTAGCAAATTAGACAACAATTTCGTGTATTTCATATGCGCGTCTTCGAATTCATTCATCAAATTACGTGCCCGTTGGGAACTGTCCCCGCCCCTCCTCACTCTTCTCAATCCTCTCATAATGAAGTGTAAATTTATTCCCCCACGCGGGGAGGGTTCGGTTAGTTGGTTTTACCTGTTGATTGCTTTTTTCGTTGATTGAGGAAATTGTCGTCGCTCCCTCGATCGCTCGATCGATCTAAAGCGGCTCCAAATTGGCAGCTAATCAGTGGCAGCTAAATGCAACGGAAATATCAAAAATGTCTCTGCCATATACAGCTGATTTTCACCTTCACCCCCTGCTCCTACTCCTCCTCCTACTCCTACTCCAGCCCACAATTTCCGTGCGCTATGCTAATGAGCAAGATCAGTGTGGTATATGTGATCGTCTATTTAGGTGGCCCCCAAAGAAAGAAAGTCGAATTCGTATAAACCGAATTCAAGTTCGAGTTCGGAATTACAAGCATTAATTTATAACGTGGCTGGTGGCAACAGCTTCCAAGCTTGAAGCTACTATGGGTCCCCTTGGCTAACCCTCCTACCCCGCCCCCTCCCCCCAATTCCCTGCCTGCTGCAGTTGCTCATCAAAGCCATAAAAATGTGCGTTAATAACATTGCCGCCAAAGTAAAGTTGGCAATAAAATGGCAGATTCATGTGACGATGACGACGGCGATGGCGACAGCGACGGCGCTGCTACCGACGCGTTTGGTGGGAAATACGACCCTGGCTATAAGACGGAGACGTAGACGGAGACGGAGGAGACGCTGCCTGCAACTTGCAACGCATTAAAATTTACGTGCCATAAATTTCCACACAAGGCTGTTCGGTTGCCACCGCTGCTGCTGCTTTTGTAGATTCGCATTTATGCGTTTAATGATAAAGAAGAACGCGAACGACCTGCACAGCCGTCTCTAGCTACCTCTCTCTCTCTCGCTTAGACCCATAGAGAGGTCTCTCTCTCGCTCTCTCTCTCTCTGCGTAGCGTGCTGCCAGCGGTAGCCTAAGTGCCGCATTGCGTTTATTTCGTTCTTCTCTCCTTCTCTTGTTGCTTGCTTGTCTCTTCTTGGGGTGCTACCCCTACTGGCGGCCACACAGGCCACTCGCGGCACCACTGTGGTGGGTCCCGGCGGATCGAATCAAGAGTGTAGCGCAGAAGAGACGAGACGAGACGAGAGCAAACGATACGTAACGATATTCGCTATAAAGGAGACATTGCAACAAGCTGGCGCCCAATGTGAGGCGCATTCATCATGAAAGACGCGAAAATGCTAGGGAGAACCAATGGGGTTGATAGGGTACTGCAGTGTCTCTACCTCTTGTTCAACATTATTTAAGCTTACGAAGGCTTAACTTTCTGTCTTTATCCTTCTTGTCTTAGCTTGTACGTGCCTTAACCCTAGAAGGTCTCCACTTCATGGGTTTCGCAACCCTAGATCCTAACGCGCTAGACTCTTGGGGTTAGAAGCGGTAGCTGTAAGTTTTATAATGGTTTACTCTTTGCAAACTTGATATTACTTCATAATATTCCTTAGTTAAGGCTTTAACCCTAACGAGGAAGGTGCTACCTTACTTTAAGTAAGCCTAAACCCTACCAAAGTAAGATCTGAAGTTTAGAAGTATCAGACTTGATTAACATTGCAGTTAAGCAGTTAGGCCTTTTGGCAAACTTGATAATACTGCATACTATGCCTTTTTCAAGGGTCTAACCCTACCAGGGAGGTTGCTACCTTACTTCTAGCAAGCCTAGACCCTACCCTAACTAAGATCTGAAGCTTAGAAGTATTAGACTTGAATAACCTTCCAGTTAAGCAGTTAGACCTTTTGGCAAACTTGATATTACTGCATACCATGTCTTATTCAAGGGTCTAACCCTACCGGGGAGGTTGCTACCATACTCATAGTAAGCCTAGACCCTACCGAACTAAGATCTGAAGATGAGAAGTAGCGCCCTTGAATAACTTTGCAGTTAAGCAGTTAGACCTTTTGGCAAATCCAACTAGCCATACATACGTAAGACCTTTATTTCTACACAATATTCTAAAGTCTCTCGCTCGCATGGGGGAAGGTCTCACGCGTATTTGTTGAAATTTACATAAGCCTAATTGAAATTCGCAGGCCAAAAACGAAAAAAAGAACAACGCGCAGAGAACTTGCGACACTTGCAAGGTAGCCGCAACACACACACACCGACACACACACTTGGAGCCATACAGACATGGCCACACAATTAGGTACGGCCTTGGCTGCCCGGCGGTTTGCACTACAGTTGTTTCGGCCAAGTTATTTTTTGGCTGATCGTCGATTTGGGCGCCGCTTAAGCCTAATTAACAAGTCTCGCATAGTATGCCAAATGCGTCAAATGCGCACGCGCAGCAGCAACAGCAGCAGCAGCCAGTTGCAGCTTGCAACAACAACTTGCAACAACAACTTGCAACAGCAACTTGCAACGAGCGATGAGAAAGGCGATTGCTGCCACACAATTGGCGTCGATTTGGCCGCAACGCTGGCGATGGCGACGGCGGCACGCACTTCATGCAAAGCAGCACGGTTGCAAGGACAAGCTGCATGGAGAGACAGAGACAGGGAGACAGAGACAGGGAGAAGAGGGAGAGAGAGGAGAAGAATGAGACGGCGCCTGTGTTTGCGGCGCGTTCGCTTGAAGATGAATGTGTGTCGTTGTTGCTTGTCGTCGTCGTCGTCGTCGTCGTCGTCGCCGGCTGCTGCTGCTGTTGCTGTTGCACGTTGCACGTTGCCCACAGCTTGTCAGCTCGTGTATTTTGTATGTAATTGGCTTGACTCTCTTAATAGATGGGGCACATGGGGGCACTCTCGCACTGCCACCGTCACATGGCGGCGTCACCTGTCGCCTACTGTGCAGCTCGTAGCCACAGCCCAACCCCCTGGCAACCCATCTCCCAGCCCAGCTTCTTCTACCTCATCTGCTTCTACCTTCATCAGCAGCAGCGGCAGCGGCGCAACCAAAAAGCCAAAGACATTTGCAAATCTTTTGTTTCTCATGTCCGATCATTTCTCATATAGAGGCGCGCAGGCGACGACAAGCAGCGCGCAGACAAGGAGACCGAAGAGAGAGCGAAGAGAGGGAGGGGAAAGCGCAGATTCAAGACGACAAAGGCATACCGCAGGCGCCAGGCCCAAATACAGTCGCTGTGGAAGGAGGGGGACCAAGACAACGATGTGGCCACCATCGGACACTCCACGCAAAACGAGCTCACAAAACGAGCTGGCCGAGAGACAGGGTAGGATGGAGAAGGAGGGTACAGGCAGGGGGTTTCTGGCATTCAGAGAAACGACGCACGAGCGCTGTCTGAGCGCCAGCAGGAGCTGCAGGATGCGGTCACCAGCGACGTCGTCGTCGCCGTCGTCGTCGTCGTGGCATTGTCTTCGCTTTTGCTTCAGCGACATTCAAATCTTAACTCGAAATCAACGCGCAGCCAACGCCAGCGCCAAACAAATTCGAGCTGCCAAAATAATAAGCAGCAGGCTGCTCTTAGCCCCCTCACCCCCTCCTCCCCTCTGAACCCTCTCTGTGTACCTCGCGACCCTACTAAGTGGGGGGCGCAGTGCTGTGCTCCTCCTGCGAGTGCGAGAGCGAGACAAATGCGTCGAAGGTCGCCCGGCTAACGCCAGTTCCCTTTTAGCGCAGAGGTTCTGCCTCTTCCCCCATCCCGCTGCTTTGCTGCCATAAAATTTTGAAGGGGTGTAGAAGGGCAGGAGTGTGTGGGGAGGGGTGGGGTAGCTGTGGCACGGCTTGGTAGATAAGAAATTTTTGCTGAAAACTCGTGCTCGCGCAAAGCAAAAAGGAAGCGACAAGAAGTCGCAGACGACGCCGACGACGACGACGACCGGTTTCATCTATATAAACATATTCCTATATCTCTGTATGAGTCTCCCTGTGTGTGTGTGTGTGTGTGTCTCCCTGTGTGTGTGTGTCTCCCTGTGTGTGTGTATTGATGACGACGATTTTTTGGCGACCGCCTGCCTGCATAAAATTTGTTTGCTCCAAGAAGCATGAGAAACAGCAGGCAGCAGACAACAGAGAGAGAGAGAGAGAGAAGGAGAGAAGGAGAGAGAGAGGGGGTTACGAAGAGGGTAGAGGGTTTTCGGGTAGCGGGGCAGCTGAGAGAGCCATACAAATTGGCTTAGGACGTCGCGACATCGTTGGTAGCGTCGGTAGCGCTGGCGCATTTTAGATGCCTATCAGTAAATAGAACACAAATGAAATTCATCGATAGAAATCGAAATCGCAGCAACAACAACAATGGGGGCGATTGGCCAAATCAAAAGGGTTAAGCACAAGCGGAGAACCTTGTCTGCTGCTGTTGTCGCTGTGGCAACCATGTGATGCAGTACACATGTTGCCGTGCACTTCTCAACGCGGCACGACAACAACATGGCCAACAGCAGCAGCAGCAGCGGCAGAGAGTGAGTTGGGGCGGCCAATGGCGGCAGCTGACCTTTTGCCCTATCCTGCTGCCTGCTCGCTTCTCCTACTCCTCCTCTTCTGCTCCTTTCTTACAAGCTATGCCACACTTAGAGGCACCACCAGCAGCAACGGTAGTGCACGTTAAGCCAACCACCTATCATCCTCAGGCAGCCGCCCCCTTTCCTCTTACTCCTCCTCCTCCTTCTCTGCCAGCCTGTCGTGAGCAGCGGGTGGCCCACAAATGGCCGCCAGTTGGCTGCTTTTGCCTGGTAGCACCGCCAGCGACCCTTACAGCAGCACATTGGGTGGGCAAAGATGACTGCAGGCTGCTGCTGCTGCTTGTAAGCTTCTTGTTAGTTGACGCTGTCAAATGGGTGTGAGCTTTTTAAGGAGCTTTTCTTGATGGAATGGTGGGGAGGGGAGGGAAAGCTTCTTAGTGTTGTAAGTAACAGAAATGTAGCTAGGAAATGAATTTCAAGAGGGTTGCTTAGCAAGTACCTAGAGCCTTCTCAAAGAAGGAAGTTACTTGGGAAGCTGTAATCAAATCTTTCCTAGGCTCGGAATAGTTCTTAGTGCATATTCTTGGCTTAAACATTACCTACCTTATTCTATATAAAGGTATACCCTTACTCAACTATCCCTAACCCATTCCCAATCCCTTCCCTTTTCCCTTTCCAAAACCCATTTGCAGTAGCCCCCTAAAATTGTTTGATTAGCTCGATTAATCCCGCATTTAGCCTCTGTTTCTTCGCTCTACGCTTGTTTTCCTTTTCCAGTCTTCTGTGTGGGCTACGACTGTACCAATGCCTTAGCCCCTTTTCTTCTCCTTCTTCTTCGTGTTGTTGTTGTTCAAGTAGCTCACGACTTTTGTCAATTAATCAATAACAATAGAAATCTCTGCCCGTTGGCGACATGTGTGAGTCGATTCAGAAACAAAAAAATGAAATAAAACACAAATCCAAAGCACACTCCAGTAGAGAAGACAGGAGAGAGGAGAGAGAAGAAGAGAAGAGCCTAATCCCCCCTAATGACAATGGGCTACCATGATGATGATGACAAAATGCCAAACAACATAGAGCTGCCTGGAGGTCTGCGGGCACCCTACTGTCGACAGGTCTCGATTTGAGTCGATACCATAGTCACAGGGAAGAAGAAGGTATAGTAGAGGGGGTGGGGTACCCAACAAAAAGGTCAAGTGGAGGCTCTCAGCCTGAGCCTGTCCGTAGCTCATTCTCACATCATTAATTACAAAATTATTGGGTTTTTGCTGCTGTGACTCGCACAGGTGTGTGCGTGTGTGTGTGTGTGTGTGTGTGTGTATGTGTCCACGCATAGCCGCAGGAACTGTAACAAGACCTAAGACAACGACTAAAAATCCCCCACGAAAACATACAGAAAAATAAGAAAATAAAAAAAAAAATATATAAAAAAGAAAAAAAAACCTTAAGACAAACGAAAAAGCAAAATGTTAATTTTCAAATCTTCGTGGGAACTGAAATTAGTAGTTAACACACACACACACACACACGCACACAGTGATGCGTAGGACTTGGCTAATACCCTGTAACTGAAGCGTAAGGGTCAACTTGGGCGCTTGAAAGACTAGGGAGAAAGAAATATAGACCTAACCCTACTGAACTCAGCTGCACATTCAGTAAATTTGGTGTGCAGCTTCCAAAAGCCTGTAGAAAGCCTCGTGCGACTCTACAACTGAGATTTTCTAGATATTACCTGAGATAAAGCATACTAACCTAACTGAACTCAGCTCTGTAAGAAGCTAGAGTCAGCAAATTTGGACTACTGCTTGCACTAACTTATTTCTTCAAATACAACTGATAAGAGAGCAGCTCTTTCGTCTAGGGTATCTCAACAGTCGAGTCAGCTACATTTACCTGTCTACTCTTTCGCTCTTCAATCTGTGAATCTTGTAGCTTGGCCTGCGGGCGGCCTACAGATATTAGCATTGTTGATTATCTAGATGCTCTCAAAACGAATGCGGGAGAGGAGAGGGAGAAGAGGAAAGGAGAGAAGGAGAGAAGAGTAGAGAAGAAGAGAGGAGTGGGAATATTGCATGTTAATTACGCAGCGCACGCTCGATAGCAGGCAGGCGTATACTCTTCCAATCTTTCTGCAATAATTGGAGCCCAATCTGAGTCACGGCGCGATGATTGACTGAGGCTGCTCTTGGGGTCTCTCTCTCCCCCTCTCTCTCTCTCTCTCTCCCTCTGTGTCTCAGACATGTTTGGGGCAATTAAACGATTTCGTGTGTGTGTGTGTGTGTGTGTGTGTGTAGCAGATGCCATGATTAATATGTTTTTGAGTAGTTCTTGGCTGCAGGCCACACTCAGCAAGCCAAAGTTAACAAGCCTCGTTGATTCCCAATCTACCTCAGAGTCTTCAGTTTTTCCGAAAGAGACTCGGAGTTTGGGTCAGTTGACAAATTGTCTGTAAATGGCTGCCAGACAAAACTGGAACACACGCACAGTGCCGCTGGCAGTAGTCACAGAGAAAGAGAGAGAGAGAGAGAGAGGGGGGAGAAGGCAAAGGCACAATACGATTAGAGTGGGGGAGACAGCAGTTACTCCGTGAGGTTCTCCAAAAAAAAAATTGATGTCTAACGATTTCATAGGTTTTGCCTTAGCTCATTAACTGCTCCCGTTGAAAGGGATCATTAGGAGCATGTGCTGAGCAGAGGGGGGGAGGGAGGGGATATAGATATAGCTAATATTGGCTTAGCAGATCCCATAACTATCTCAAGTTCCCCTCAAGTTGCGAATTATGCGCGCTTCATTCGAGCTATGCGACTTATCCCCGGCTCAATGCAGACACCTGTGCGGGAGAGAGAGAGAGAGAGCGGGAGCGAACAGGGTTGCCACTCACGCCTAAACACTGCACAGCACAGCACATAATGGCAATCGCATTCGGGCAAATGGCAATCCTATTAAGTCAAGGCGCAGCTTTAAGAAATCCAATTAAAAAAATAAAAAAAAAGCGTCGACAAAATATGCGAATGCCAAATACAAATTGCAAGTGGCAGCAGGAAGCAGGAAGGGGGTAGAGGGGGGGGAGGAGAAGCAGGAGTGGCTTCATCTATGGGCTGTGGCAACTCTGGTAGCTCTGGCTCTGCTCGTGACAATAAGCATAATGGCAGGCATGATGGGACTTCAGTTTCAGTAGCTGAATCTGAATCTGAGCATAATAATACGTTAATAATGACAGAATGACTGCCTGAATGAGTGAGTGAGAGAGTGCGAGAGAGAGAGAGTAAGCAAGTGTGTGAGCGAGAGCGTGAATGAATGTGCCTGGTGACGCGGCTGAAGAGCGCGAAACACTCGAAAGACATTAGCGCACTTGAACATGCAGAGCAGAGCAGCGCAGAGCAGAGCCGAGCAGAGCGGGGTCACGTCCGGGGTGAAACGTTAGCCAGGATGCCAGAGGCGTAGACTAGAGGGGCTGCTAGCTGAATGGGGCGGTAGGGGGTTAGCTGCAGCAGGATAAGCGGAAATGCGACTGGCACTTATTGAACGGAAGTGTTTTATTTCACCAAATGTGCGGCAGGCTAATGAGCAGAGCACGAGAGAGAGAGAGAGAGGGAGAGAGAGAGGGGAGAGAGGGAGGCTGAGAGGGAGCAGCACATAGAGGCAACTAGGCAGAAAGAGAGAGGGAGCTAGGGAGAGCGAGAGCGAGACAGCGCGCTCCTATATTGATTGACTGCGCAGCTTTCGGGTGTTTGTCAAGTGGCAGCTTCGCACACACACACACACAGACACAGGGCGACTCTGGCACACACCAACGCACACCCTGTGTGTGTGTGTTAACCCTGCATTGCCTGTCAATTTGCATGCGGCGCACAACGCGCAAATGAGCTGAATAAATTAAGACAAAGCGAAGCGCACAAAATACGTTCAACTTGAGGCTGCAGCGCCAGATCAAGTGGCAGCAGAGGCACCCAGAGAGGGAGAGAGAGAGAGGGAGAGGCAGGAGAGAAAGAGAGCGCACGACGATGGCCGCTTGACAAAAGACACTTGAGAAAAGAAAAGCAAAAAAAAAAGGAATGCAAAAATGAAATAAAAGTTAAACATAAATAAAGATGACGAAGCTTGCCAAGGCAGAGACAGAGCCAGAGCGAGCGAGAGAGAGAGAGAGGGAGAGCGAGTAAGAGAGAGATAGAGAGAGGGATAGGCAGAGCCAGAGCGAGTGAGAGGCAGGCGGGAGCGAGAAGGCGCCTGAGTGCAGTCATGGCTGGGCACAATGGCGGAAATGTGTGAACGAGGGCAGAAAAGGCGTCGCTCTCCCTGGCCCTGGCGAATGAGTGTGTGTGTGAGAGTGTGTGTGTGCGAGTGTGTGTGAGTGTGTATAATTAGCACAAAAGTGCGAGTGTGCAAGAGCGAGCAAGAGAGAGAAAGAGTGAGAGCGAGCGAGCAAGCGAGTGCGAGCTGCAAGCGTTAATACTTGGCGCGTTTTAAAACGCGCGCAAATCGCGCGCACAACAACAACAAAAACGCGCTGTCGACGCGGCGACAATTAACCCGCTGCTGCCTGCCTGCCTGCCTACTGCTGCTGTGGCAAATTAACATCGTCTTGAGTGCATTTTAATCGTTCGCTCATTCACAATGGCAACAACAATCATAAATATACAAAATAGTTAAACGTAACACATGACAGGGGAGGTGTAGGAGGGGGAATCGCAAGAGTAGGGAGAGGGGGCAGCCAAGGGTTAATTGCTAACCCACTTCTATGCAGTGGTTCGTCATACTGGGGCTCAATTGCGCTCTCGCTTAATTACAAAAAGCTTATACACATCGTATGTAGTATGTGTAGTATAAAACGCAGCCACGCCCCTACGTTTCGTAACTCCCCCCCCCACACACCGCCGTCGACAACGCCACTGCCCTTAGAGCACAGGGCACAAATTGCTTTATAATCGTCATCAATAAATGAAGCCGTTGTTGGGTCATTAGAGGCCTGTGTAGAGCAGAGACAAATAGACACACATATATCACATATATCACAGATGATATATGGTATACTATATAAAGTATAGTATAGAAAGAGCGACCCAAACAATGTTAAACTAACTGAGCTATCTGCATATTATATTTCAGCTCTTTTTCTCAAGGGATTTAGCAGGATTCTAATCTTAAAGTTAAGCATATACGATATTAGTTTTATATTACAATAATTGACTTGTTCAGCTGACAATATTATAGCTACAAATCATACATAAACTACTCGTATATACCATATATAAAAAAAAAACCGCAAATTAATTCAGTTACAACTATATTTCTGCAACGATCTCTTGAACTAATTAAGATTTCCACATATCAATTACAAGCTACATAGATCTATCATAATTCAACAAAATGGAAAAACTATTAAATATATCATTTTCCTTTGAAATACTAATCGTATTTTAGTCTATCAATACTGATATATCATTTTTCTTTTATACTATTTTTTTCATCCCTCTCATTTTCAGGCGCTACAATATCGAACAGTTTACAATCTATAACCTTTGGCTTTGTTCGATTCTAATCGGCTTACTTTACTTACATATGTATGTTGTAATGCTCTCCCTCTCTCTCTCACTCTCTCTCCCTCTCTCTCTCTCGCTCTCTCTTGCTCTGTGAGGAGGGATTATAAAGAGAGGCAAAAGTTGTAAACTTGTATGATTTCCACACTTGATCTACCGCAAAGCAAATGCAAATAATAAGTTTATTATGAATTGCGCAGAGCAAAGTATAGTCTATAAGAACTGGGCTCTCGTTGGAGCTATCATTATGAAATTTGCTATAGATGCTACTGGCGATCATTGCTAGTAACTGCATTAAAATTAAACAAATCGAAAAACTATTAACCAAGTTATGTACGAAATACGAATTCCCTTTTCTTTTTTTCTATTCTCTCATTTATTTCACATTTTAAACGTTTTCATTGGAAATCAATGGCGGATGGCGCTGCTGGTACGTGTCACAAATTATTAATAATCTATAATAAAATGTATAATTTTAATTTTTATAATGAGACGCGTGTTGAAATGCTGCCTACGCCTCTGGCTGGGAAAGGGTTAGAAGCAGGCAGATCCTGTGCAGCCAGATATATATATATATATATATGTGTGTGTGTGTGTCTTTTATGCATTTCTCAGATATTTTTCATTTCATAAATCATCGAAAAATGAAGTTGCCGACGCAGACGCATACTAATTTTTTGTTGGTTTTCGGACCCGCTGCTGCTGCTGCTGCCTTTTTTTTTGGTGGTTGGCCACGTTGCGCCCATTTTGTGGCTGCGTGTGCAGGGGCAGTGGCTAAGAGGGGGGAGAGGCAGGGGCAGCGGGTAACTGGCGCCAGGCGTGTGCAACTGTAGCGCCAGTTGCGCGTTGCATGCGGCGTCGTCGTCGGCGTCGGCGTCGACGTTGTTGGTAGTTAAATTTTTGTTGGTTTTCTAACGTGACGCCTGTCAGCTGCCAGCCAAGTTAAGCAGCCCCAGAGACGGAGACGGAGACGGAGACGTAGCCACAGCCTGAGCCACAGTCAGAGTCAAAGACAGACTCGAGCGACCTCATAGTCGCAGGCAGAGCTGACCATGGCCAAGAGAGACAGAGAGAGGGAGAGAGTGAGAGAGAGGCAGAGAGACAATTAAATGCCTAATTTTGTATGCCCCGTGCCCCGCCCCCGCCCCCCTGCTGCGACCTCTTGTCCCGCACACCCTCGAGTGCTCGACCTTATCCACATCCACAACCATCACTCGCTCCCGTTTGTTTTTCCAAATAATTCATTAATATTTCTGTTTTCGTTTTTTTTTTTTGTGGGGTAATTATGACTGAGCTGCCTGTGCTGCATGTGCAATGTGTGCCCCGTCGATAACTCGAGAAATACTTAAGCGATTTACATGAAATTTGGCAAGTGTACTAAGGGCATTTGATAGTATTTTTATTCCAAATTTCAGAGCATTACATGCGGCACTAGCTGAGATATCTGTCATTTAAAAAAGTTCACTCATAATAAATACTGCCAAAGTGTTGGGTAAACTGTAATCACAGTCATTCAAAAGCGTCTCCTCTATATGTAAATGATGTAGCTTCCAAGTTGCACTTTGTTATATCTGAAAATGTAGTATTATTATAGAGTCCCCCTCACACACACTCACACTGAGAGAATGAGAAATGAATTAGTTATTGTTAGTTTTGTTTTTCAACATCGTTTTTCCACTGCACTGCACAACAAAAGGAGGGCAACTCTGGAAAATACTGCCACTATGTCGAGCAGCAGGTAGGTAGCTAGCTATTCTATCTATTCAGATCGTTCTGCCCCTACCCCCTGCCCCTGCTACGCCCCTGGACAGACGACGACGACGACGATGACGTGTGTCTGTCTGTCTATAAGGCGCGAGTTTAAACAATAATTGTTCGCTTTGTTGTTGTACCGTTATTGATAGTCGCATATAGAGAGAAACCGGTGCAGGTATAGGTGGGTTATACGACTAGCAGATACCCTGGAGCGGCTTTAGATTTGTAGTTTAGGGTATAGAACAAGTTGGAATACAAAGTAAGACACTCTAGCTGCTCGCTAAGCTGAGTTCAATGAGACTATCTATTCAATATGTGCGTATATCATGTGTCTCGTTATGCCTGCCTTAGCCAACTGTATGAGAATTTACTAAGCTGCTTAATAGGAGTCTAACTAGCAAATTTAAGCATTCCAGCTGCTCTATAGACTGAGTTCAATGAGGTTATATATCAGTATTTATTAGGATACGTTCACTAAGAATCTACCTAGCAAATTTCAGCACTCTAGCTACCCTATAAGCCCAGTTCCATGAGACTATTTACTCTCTCTCTATTTCTACACAATTTCACAATGCGAGGGTATAAAGTATTTATTGCGTTGCGTTGGCAGCGCAGTCGACGCTGACAGCGCAAATTAATTTAATTAATTATCGCTAATAGTTTCATATTCTCTATATACTATATGGAGATACTTGTAATCGGGTTTCATTGTGTTCCTGTTGTCGGCAAACTTAATTACACACAATAAAGTTGTAGCTGCAACTGCTGCTGTTGTTGTTGTTGCTGTTGCTGTTGTTGTTGCTGTTGTTGCTGCTGCTATTGTTTATGCATAAACATATTTATTAACAACTTTATGGAGAACAATAACAAGATATATGAACTCGACTGAACTGAACTGAACTGAAATTGAAATGAAATGTAATGATTGACGCATTGTTTGATACATTGTTGCCCATTTGCCATGTGACACGCAAAAATCATGTCACAGCAACAACAGCAGCAACAACTAGAGTTGTAGTGACAACTACAACAACAACAACAATAGCAACAATTATCAGCTATGGCAACGCGCAAAGCTTTTCTTAATGAGGCAACACACAATTTGCGTGACGTTTGCAACAAACTAACTAAAAAGCAACACTAATGTTGCTGCTGTTGTTGTTGCTGCTGTTGCTGCTGCTGCTGCTGTTGCTGCTGTTGCTGTTGCTGCTGCTGTTGCTGGTACTACTGTTGCTGCTGCTGCTGCTGCTGTTGCGCCACCTGCCAAACAGCAAACGCATTCGACATTTGTCAGTCAATAAAAGTGTCAGCTCGCATTAGTTGCAACCTCATGGGCGCAGCCCAAACAGGGGTGGGGCACAGAGGCGCCATTGTGTGGGGGTGTCTGTGGAGTGTGAGAAAGGTTGGCTAACTGTGTCTGACTTATGGCTGCAACAAATCACATGTTACATTCCGTTTAAAGCATGACTTGAGGCGTCTGAGCTAGGGATGACAGCAAAAATCGATAACATACCGATACGTCGAGGGGTAGCCGAAATTTTTGAATCTCCTAGATTCACAATATTTTTATGCCGAACCAATCCAGAAGTCAAACCACGAAGATAAAGCCATTCCTCAAGAGAATCTGATGATTTTTAAGAAAGTTAGGAGTACTGGTAGTCCTGGTAGGGTCCTGACAAGGGGTTAGCCTGATTAGGAAACAGCATGGCAAGACCGAAATTTTCGAATCTCTTAGGTTCACAATATTTTGATGCAGAATCGATCTAGAAGTCAAACCATGAAGATAATGTCATTCCTCAAGAGAATCTGATAAGATATAAGAAAGTTATGAGTACCGGAAGTCCAGGGAGGGTCCTGACAAGGGGTTAGCCTGATCAGGAAACAACATGGAAAGGTCGAAATTTTCGAAACTCTTGGATTCCCAATATTTTGATGCAGAATCAATCTGGAAGTCAAACCATGAAGATAATGTCATTCCTCAAGAGAATCTGATGATTTTTAAGGAAGTTAGGAGTACTGGAAGTCCAGGTAGGGTCCTGACAAGGAGTTAGCCTGATTAAAAAACAACATGGAAAGGTCGAAATTTTCGAAACTCTTGGATTCCCAATATTTTGGTGCAGAATCAATCTAGAAGTCAAACCATGAAGATAATGTCATTCCTCAAGAGAATCTGATGATTTTTAAGGAAGTTAGGAGTACTGGAAGTTCTGGTAGGGTCCTGACAAGGGGTTAGCCTGATTAGGAAACAGCATGGCAAGACCGAAATTTTCGAATCTCTTAGGTTCACAATATTTTGATGCAGAATTGATCTAGAAGTCAAACCATGCAGATAATGTCATTCCTCAAAATAATCTGATGATTTTTAAGGAAGTTAGGAGTACTGGAAGTCCAGGTAGGGTCCGGACAAGGGGTTAGCCTGATCAGGAAACAACATGGAAAGGTCGAAATTTTCGAAACTCTTGGATTCCCAATATTTTGATGCAGAATCAATTTAGAAGTCAAACCATGAAGATAATGTCATTCCTCAAGAGAATCTGATGATTTTTAAGGAAGTTAGGAGTACTGGAAGTCCAGGTAGGGTCCGGACAAGGGGTTAGCCTGATCAGGAAACAACATGGAAAGGTCGAAATTTTCGAAACTCTTGGATTCCCAATATTTTGATGCAGAATCAATCTAGAAGTCAAACCATGAAGATAATGTCATTCCTCAAGAGAATCTGATGATTTTTAAGGAAGTTAGGAGTACTGGAAGTCCAGGTAGGGTCCTGACAAGGAGTTAGCCTGATTAAAAAACAACATGGAAAGGTCGAAATTTTCGAAACTCTTGGATTCCCAATATTTTGGTGCAGAATCAATCTAGAAGTCAAACCATGAAGATAATGTCATTCCTCAAGAGAATCTGATGATTTTTAAGGAAGTTAGGAGTACTGGAAGTTCTGGTAGGGTCCTGACAAGGGGTTAGCCTGATTAGGAAACAGCATGGCAAGACCGAAATTTTCGAATCTCTTAGGTTCACAATATTTTGATGCAGAATCGATCTAGAAGTCAAACCATGAAGATAATGTCATTCCTCAAAAGAATCTGATGATTTTTAAGGAAGTTAGGAGTACTGGAAGTCCAGGTAGGGTCCGGACAAGGGGTTAGCCTGATCAGGAAACAACATGGAAAGGTCGAAATTTTCGAAACTCTTGGATTCCCAATATTTTGGTGCAGAATCAACCTAGAAGCCAAACCATGAAGAAAACGCCATTCCTCAAGAGAATCTGATGATTTTTAAGGAAGTTAGGAGTACTGGAAGTTCTGGTAGGGTCCTGACAAGGGGTTAGCCTGATTAGGAAACAGCATGGCAAGACCGAAATTTTCGAATCTCTTAGGTTCACAATATTTTGATGCAGAATCGATCTAGAAGTCAAACCATGAAGATAATGTCATTTCTCAAGAGAATCTGATGATTTTTAAGGAAGTTAGGAGTACTGGAAGTTCTGGTAGGGTCCTGACAAGGGGTTAGCCTGATTAGGAAACAGCATGGCAAGACCGAAATTTTCGAATCTCTTAGGTTCACAATATTTTGATGCAGAATCGATCTAGAAGTCAAACCATGAAGATAATGTCATTCCTCAAGAGAATCTGATGATTTTTAAGGAAGTTAGGAGTACTGGAAGTCCAGGTAGGGTCCTGACAAGGAGTTAGCCTGATTAAAAAACAACATGGAAAGGTCTAAATTTTCGAAACTCTTGGATTCCCAATATTTTGGTGCAGAATCAACCTAGAAGCCAAACCATGAAGAAAACGCCATTCCTCAAGAGAATCTGATGATTTTTAAGGAAGTTAGGAGTACTGGAAGTTCTGGTAGGGTCCTGACAAGGGGTTAGCCTGATTAGGAAACAGCATGGCAAGACCGAAATTTTCGAATCTCTTAGGTTCACAATATTTTGATGCAGAATCGATCTAGAAGTCAAACCATGAAGATAATGTCATTCCTCAAAAGAATCTGATGATTTTTAAGGAAGTTAGGAGTACTGGAAGTCCAGGTAGGGTCCTGACAAGGGGTTAGCCTGATCAGGAAACAACATGGAAAGGTCGAAATTTTCGAAACTCTTGGATTCCCAATATTTTGATGCAGAATCAATTTAGAAGTCAAACCATGAAGATAATGTCATTCCTCAAGAGAATCTGATGATTTTTAAGGAAGTTAGGAGTACTGGAAGTCCAGGTAGGGTCCGGACAAGGGGTTAGCCTGATCAGGAAACAACATGGAAAGGTCGAAATTTTCGAAACTCTTGGATTCCCAATATTTTGATGCAGAATCAATCTAGAAGTCAAACCATGAAGATAATGTCATTCCTCAAGAGAATCTGATGATTTTTAAGGAAGTTAGGAGTACTGGAAGTCCAGGTAGGGTCCTGACAAGGAGTTAGCCTGATTAAAAAACAACATGGAAAGGTCGAAATTTTCGAAACTCTTGGATTCCCAATATTTTGGTGCAGAATCAATCTAGAAGTCAAACCATGAAGATAATGTCATTCCTCAAGAGAATCTGATGATTTTTAAGGAAGTTAGGAGTACTGGAAGTTCTGGTAGGGTCCTGACAAGGGGTTAGCCTGATTAGGAAACAGCATGGCAAGACCGAAATTTTCGAATCTCTTAGGTTCACAATATTTTGATGCAGAATCGATCTAGAAGTCAAACCATGAAGATAATGTCATTCCTCAAGAGAATCTGATGATTTTTAAGGAAGTTAGGAGTACTGGAAGTCCAGGTAGGGTCCTGACAAGGGGTTAGCCTGATCAGGAAACAACATGGAAAGGTCGAAATTTTCGAAACTCTTGGATTCCCAATATTTTGATGCAGAATCAATTTAGAAGTCAAACCATGAAGAAAACGCCATTCCTCAAGAGAATCTGATGATTTTTAAGAAAGTTAGGAGTCCAGGGAGGGTTCTGACAAGGGGTTAACCTGATCAGGAAACAGCATGGAAAGGTCGAAATTTTCGAATCTCTTAGATTCACAATATTTTGATGCCGAATCAATCTAGAACTCAAACCTCAAGAGAATCTGATTATTTTTAAGGAAGTTAGGAGTACTGGAAGTCCAGGTAGGGTCCTGACAAGGGGCTAGCCTGGTTAGGAAACAACATGGAAAAGTCGAAATTTTCGAATCTCTTGGATTCACAATATTTTGATGCATAGTCAATCTAAAAGTCAAACCATGAAGATAATGCCATCCCACAAGAGAATCTGTTGATTTTTGACTAAGTTATGAGTTTGGAGAGCTCTATAGGGATCTCAGGAAAGACTGTCAAATGAAAACTTACGACTTGACTACCCTCTTGTCATGTGCAAATTTGTTAAGATCAGACTGAAGAACATCACATTTATGTTTCTGTTTTGGAAACGGAAACGAGACCTTCGACTCTCTCAAGAAGATTTCAGTCTCAAATCAGATAAGCCGCGGGCGTATGCCAATATATGCTGAGGCAGCCTTTCATGGAGATAGTTATAAAACCCAAAAGCAGGAGTAGGGGTTACGAAAGGGATGGGGTGGCAGGCAGGGGGGAAGGGGGACAACTGATTAGCTTTTAGGCGCCAGTTGGGAAGATCGCAGGGAAGATAGCACAGAAAATGAGATGAGATGCTGAACGGAAGTCTGTGTACGCCCCTGTTATCGCTGTGCAGATAACAAAGAGAGAGGGAGAAGAAAGAGAAAGAGAGAGAGAGAGCGAGAGAGAGAGGGTCGTGCGAGTGAGATGGCGCCAACAAGTCAAACAAAACCGAAACGACGAATGAACAAATATCTCGAATTCAAATAGAAACAAAAGCAAATACAAACAAAGCAAGCGAAGATGAGTAGAATGAGGAAGAGAGGGAGGGCGAAGGGAGAGATGTGTAGAGACACCAAAGTAAATGTAAATGCAATCAGAAGCCGAAAAAGCGAATAAATGACGGGAACAAACGGGGCAGCAGCAGGAGAAGCAGTTTGGAGTCCCAAATGCGGTAGCTTATTTGAGGTGTTTAACTGTCACCTAAGACTTAAGTAGTCAGCGATAATGCCCCCAAATCGAGTCCCGAGTCGCGTCGAGTCGAGTAGAACGAGTCGGACCACGACAAGTGGCGCTTGGCATATTTGCAGAGCAACAACAACGACAACAACAACGAGGACAAACAACAAAATGTTGTAGGCAAATAAGCCACGCATGCGGCGGGCCAAACAAAAACGAAAGCCTATTACCAAAAAAAAAAAAAAAAAAAAAAATAAGCGGGTGAGAGGCAGAGAGGCAGTGAGGGAGAGCAAGAAAAAGAGAGCCACATAAGCGGATTAGAGCGAATTCAGTTATGCCCTAACTCGATTGTGAATTGCATATGGAAATGATATGATACGATACGTATTTATAATTGAGTCTATTGAGAGAGCGTTAGTTATGTATTTACATATATATAAATAATATTCAATTGCATATAGTATAGGGCGCTATATATACGCATTTTGAAAAGGTATAAGGCTCTGCTCATTCAATTTTTGCTTTTACATCTACTATATCTACTTTTACAACACTTTTAACAGCTCAGAGAATTCAATTTGAACAGAGTATTATATCATTTAAATAAAAATCTAACTTTTCGACGTATTATCCATGAAATATATAGCATATAGTTGTTCGATCTTACAGAAATAAAAGGGGTTAGCAGTATTACCCTGCTTATTATTGTTTTAAAACCATATTTCCCTAAACATTATATTAAAAATATCAAATGAGACAGATTAATCCCAGGTTTTCCACATGTTATAGTGCACCGATCAAGCTGAAATTTGTATAGCATATATCAAATATAATAAATATAAGATTTGCGCAATTTCAAAGTAATATCTTGAAAACTCAGAGAAATATGTTAAAAGTTACGTAAGTACATATATTCCACGCTCTTTTCGAGTGTATAAAGCCTGGAATACATGCACTATAGCTACAGCAATATACCCCACACACTTTGAGTAACCAAAGCAGGGTATGCAGGCTATGCAGGGTATGAGCGGAATAAACACGCGCGTTTAGAAATCTATTTGCATGGCGCTGCCAGCAAATATTGCACTTCCGTTTCAATGCAAGAAGGCCCTTGCCCTGGCTGAGGCTGACGACGACGACGACGACGGCGACGTCGAAATCCAAGTCAAGCTTGTCTATTTGCTTTGGGCTAATGGAAGCGCTGACAACACTAACGCAGCTGTCCTCCCCCCCTCGCACTGCACGCCACTGCTCGCTGCTGTTGCTGCTGCTGCTTTTTGGCAACAATGAAGCAAACAACAAAAGGCAACAAAAGGAAGAGGATTTTCTTCATTGCGGGGGCGTGGCAGCATGTGGGCGTGGGTGTGTGTGTGTGTGTGTGTGTGTGTTGCCCACGCACAGCAGCAGCAGCTGCTGCTGCTCATTTCGCTGGCTCAAGTGGGAGGGAGCAGGGAGCAGGAGCAGGGGAGCCGGGAAGGGGATCGGGCTTTGTAATACGACTTAATCGTTAGATTTGCTCTGCTTTTTTATTTGGTCTACTCAGTGTGTGTGTGTGTGTGTGTGTGTGTGTGCGTTGCATGCCACAAAAGGAGCGCGCAGACACACAGCATGCGAGACGTCGTCGCCGTCGCCGTCGTCGTCATCGCATTGTCCTGCCGACGGCTCTGCGGAAGCGGCGCTATAATAAATTTGTCTTCAGCTGTCGTCGAGAGCGGCCTCAATTTCTAAGCATTTGTTTAGACATGCACACAAAGCAGCAGAGAGAGAGAGAGAGAGGGGAGAGAGAAGAAGAAGAGGGAGAGAGATGAAGAGAAGCTGACCTGAGGCTGTGGTGGCTGCGCGCCGCAGGGTATCGGCGCCCCCCCGCATGGCAAATGCCAGTTAAATGCGGCGTATGCGCAATATGCGATCAGCCTGCCTTTAATTATGTTGTTAGAGCGAGATAGGAGGGGAGTGGGAGAGAGAGGGAGAGGGGAAGCCTGCATCAGGATGCGTCATTTACAGACACAGAGGCGGGCAGCAAAATGGGCGTTTAATCTTGTTTGTGCGGCCACTAATCGCCACTCTGATCGGCTCAGGCACAAGAAAAGAGCACAAGCAAGTAGAGAGAGAGAGAGAGGGAGAGAGAGAGAGACACACAGAGAGTTAGAGAGAGTTAGAGAGAGATGGAAGCATGAGAAATGAGTTTGCCCGCCTTCTGCTGATCCCATGCCTTCCCTTCTTTCTTTTTCTTTGCTTCTTTCTTCTTTTGTCAATGTTGCCTGCCTGCCTGCCAGGCTAAGTAATCATCATGCGGGGATTAACAATCATCGCCTCATCATTAGCTCTCTCTCCCGAGAGAGAGAGAGCGTGAGGGGATACGCTTCTTCTCTGAGCCTGACTTTGCAATTTTTGCGTGTTCCTGGTCCTTCCTTCTCCTTCTCCTTCTCCTGCTTATGTCTTGGGCTAATTCCATTCATTCCGCTCTACATATCTCCCCATGTATCACTGCTCAATTCACTTGACATCTGTCGGATCCGTTGACATCTTTCTTTCAGCATCATTCCGCCTGCTTCTCCGGCTCTGCGGCTTTTTCTCTCTCTCTCTCTTTTCGTTTCGATGTCGGTTAAGCTGCGATTAGTTGGGATCGGGTTGGAACCTTCAAGCTCATTCCTCCTTGTCGATCATTTTCTTTCTCCCAGTATTTTTTGAGAGAGCTTTGATCCTGTGCTTTTCTCTATCACGATCCCTTTGTCTCCTCTTTCTTTCCACTTCTCCTCTCTTCCTTGCTTGAGTCGTAGCTTTAATCCATCGCTTTAATGTCGACTCCGTCGAGTCGCACCACCTACCCAGACGCAACCCACATCTCTGGCAACTCTACCAACCTAAACTGGCATCCATCGCACTGTGCCAAATACCAAGGCAAATTTTTTTTCATATATTTTTTTATGAAACTTGACGCTCGCCACGCAATGGCTTTTGGCATACCCATTACATAGGGTATATATAGGGTATATTATAATAGATGATGAGCTGCAGTTCAGAGATTCCGATTCTTAGGGTAAGTGTCTAGCTCATTCTATTCATGGGTTGCTCTTGCTTCCCTTGGCTAAGTCTGCTTCTCTCTCCGTACAGGGTAACTCCTAGTTCTAGTCCTTTTCCAAACTCTACTCTCTCTTTCTCTCTCTCTCACATTCTTTACTTGTTTCTTTGCTTACGTCGCGACTTCATTTGAATATTAAAAAATTCCCAAACATAAAAGGTATTTTTATTTGTGATATTTTGTCGCACCTCAGCGACAACGTACTTGCCACCTCGTCAACGTCAACGACGACGGCGACGCTGAAATTAAGTCAAAAATGCGACCAAGTGGGGCCCCACCTCTCCTGCCCAGTCGGTTGAGTACTGTACTGCGTAGGGATCAGAGTTGACGTCCTGGTTTAATTTAACATAAAAGCGCGTTCGCCATTAGGCGGTTAACCTAGCTGACTGCCCTCCTCCTACTCCTACCCCTCTTCCTACTCCTATTCCCTTTGCCTGCCTGCCTGCCTGACTGCCTGCTACCCTCTCGGTACACCCGCGCTTTTGAAAATTTATGAGGCATGCTCAGGTTTTTATTAGATTTTAACTAGCCTAATATACTATATACAGAACTGGCGCCAAGGGCCAGGGCCATGGCCAAGGGTTGTGCCAGGGCTGGGCAGGGCTGGGCTAGGACAAAACTGAACTGAAGAATGGAGAACGGAGAATGGAGGAACGTGCAACGTGCCAAAAACATTAAATATGTTAATTAGTTTCAACGCCCCACCTAGTCTCACTACCTTCCCCGTTCCCCCCCTAGGTCTCTCTCAACTGTGTGTTTGAAACCCTCCCCAGCTCCTAGTCCGAAAATCAAGCGAAAAAACTAAATGTTCAAGTTTTAGCACCAACGAAAATTTTTCGCGTTTGTTCGCGCTCTACCTCACTTTACTCCCACCTACTCCCTCCTCTCTCTACCTCCCCTTTTCTCACTTGGTTGACACATTTGCCCAAAACGAGAACGTGCAACCGCACGACTGAGGCAGTCACTCTTAAGTGCCGCCGGTCACGTCAACTCGCCCGAACTCGCCGCAATATGCTAATGCCCCAGCCAGGTCTAATGCTAATGCTAATGCTAATGCCCCAGACATATGACAGATGTATAGTATATATATATATTGTGTATATGATGTATATGGTTTATATGGTGTATGGGCGCAGTCGCATTGCCACGAATCTGATGGCGATGGCGTTTCGTTTTATCTGCGTGTAGCAAGCTGTACGCAATTGAGGTTAACACTTGCCCATTGAGTGGGCAATGCGATAAGACCCGAAACGAAGCGATATGAAACGGAATGCTACGAATGACAAACTTGACTAACATCAAGGGGGGAGGGGAGAGGAGCCTAAGCAGGGTTTTCGAAAAGGACCAACTAGGTAGGTGGATAGACAGAGAGAGCAGGGTAGTACGGCAGCTTCTTGGAAGGTCTAACTCTCTAACTTAATAGTAATAGACAGAGAAGAGCAAAGATAAGTATCTAGGAAGGGGTGGAAGAAAGGGTAGAACAGGGAAGGTCCAGGGTAGGGTCCAGGAAGCAGACAAGTAATCTAAATATCTGTAGTGAGAGACTGTGCAGAAGAACTGCCTAGGATGTTAGGAGCATTCCTTAGGGAAGGCAGGCTAGGAATGGATGCTTCTAGGGGGAAGAGAGAGAAGAAGCAAGGAGGAGCCTGGGCAAGGTCTTGGGAATGGACTAACTAGTAGGTAGTGAGAGGAACAACTAGTGTGGTTGGAAAGTCTAACTATCTAACTAGATAGTTCAAGACAGAGAAGAACTGAGAGGAGCATCTAGGAAGGAGCATACGTAAGGGCAGAACAAGGAAGGTCCTGGGTAGGTCCTTGGTAGGTTTTGGGTAGGTCCTGGTTAGGATCCCAGAAGCAGACAACAATCAAGTGATCTATCTGTAGTAAGAGCCAATGCAGCAGAACTGCCTAAGATCTAAGGAACATGCCACAGAAGCTGATGAGAACATGGAACTAACTTAGATAGAACCATGTTTGGAGGGTGCTAGTCAGAGTGAGATCTAAACTCACGACTGAACTAGTCAAGAGAGCTGCAACAGCTGCAAAGAGAGCAGGGGAAGCAAACCTAAACTCGCATCGCAACGTATCTCTCTCTGAAGCTTGTGTATCTGCGGTTTTGGACAGGCGTTGCCCAAGGATGCAGCAGCAGCAGCAGGACAACAACAACGACAGCAGCAGGCGCAGCCACAGCAGCAGCAGTTGTGATGCCTAATCTTGCCGCAGTTGATCGCAAACTGATATAGTCAATGGGTTTTTCGTTTTCAGTTTTTTTTTTTTTGGGTTATTTATTGTAGACAAGCTGCAGATACCCTTTGCACTCACCACGCATCGTCTGCTGATGGCATGATGTATGTCTACACCAGCCCCGGCCTCTCTATCGCTCTCTCTCTCTCTGTCACTGTCCCTCTCCCTCTTCGCTATGCCTGCCCCTAACCCTGACTGACTGGGTGCGTGCGCCGTTCAACGTCATGATATACGCTCAGATAGCGAGCCGCAGTGCCGCAATTGATGGCATTAGGCATTAGATAAGAAATCAGACATTTATAGGCGCACAGACGGAAGGACGGACGGAGCTGAGCTGAGGTACACTGTGAGGTAGCATCATCATTAGCTTAGTCCAGGGGTTGTCCGTTACCTTCTTCAGGGGTTGCGAACCTCATTCGACGGATCTCTCGCTCTCCCTCTCTCTCTCTCTTTCTCTCTCGACAGCAGCCGCCATTGACGGACTATGAGAAATATCCCGATTGCTGACGACCCTTCAAAAGGCTCGTTTTGAAGCACAACAACTTCATTCCGCCTCATCGATGAGGTTCGACACAATTAATGGATCGTTAAGTTTCCCAACTCGATGGGAGAGTGAGAATGAGATTGAGATTGAGTTGCAGGGCCATCAGCGGTTAATAATCAGTGCAAATCGATAAAGAGGTGGAAAGGGGTAGACGGGCAGATAGGATCTCATTAGGAGGGATCAATCAGTAGATAGAGCAAAATCGAAGAGTCTAACTGAAACTCAGGATAGATCTTAGTGGGTAACTCAAGCTAAAGTATCTATCTTTGACTGAGAAGAAGACTGAACCGCAGCATTCCTTAAAGCCAACTCTTTTCAAGAAACTGAAAATTCTTTGAGAACAAGAAAACCTTCCCACGCATCCAAAAAATATATATGTAACCAGACAATGAATGCACTCTGTATCCATGCAGAGTAGTTTGAAGTACTCAGTTAATTGGTTTGCCATCGCGGTAGTGCCGCATCCTTTGACCACGAGCCATGCTGCTCCGCTCTCTGGCTGCCTGGCTGGCTGTCAACATCAAAGCGACCTTTTAAGTTGTATTTTGGGCAACACCTCGAGCAGAGCAGAGTAGACCCCGATAGACTACCTGCTCCGCTGACTGTGACAGACAAATTGGCCATATACAGCACACACACACACGCACACGCACACAAAGAGCGCGCCGCCTTTGATTTTCTAAGCGAATTGTTTCAAGACAGGCCACAAGAGGACGCAACCGGGCAGGCTCGCAGGCAGCCGGGCAGGCAGGAGGTCGCGCCGGCCCGAAAAGGCTTTGCCAGGACATGTGAGCTTCAATTAATTTGATTTGCGTTTAAAGGTTGCCCCTGCTGCTGCTGCTGCCGACGCTGTCCGGAAATGGAATTGGAACTGGAACTGGAACTGGAGCTGGAGTTGCAACTCCACTCGAGCTGCTCAAGCTTCAGCCGGTCGGTCGGTCGGAACACTCTATTTGTCAACTTGGCTGTGATAAATTTTGTTCGCTTCGTCTGCTGCGCAAGGGGCGAGAGCAGCACTTGGCATCATGGCTGAATGGTCACAGGACGATGCCAGAACGACAAGACGAGAGACGGGATGGGATGGGATGGAATGGAAGGGGATGCGATGAGATGAGGGAGGTCGCCATTGAGAATGTCCAACTATGCTTTGAACTATGATGAAACTAATGGCATCGGACGTGTGTGAGTGTGTGCGCATTTATAGATAGATATATTTCTCTGTCTCTCTATCTCTCCCTCTCTCTCTCTCTCTCTGGGCACAGTGTGACTGAAACAAGCGAAAGGTAGCGAAAGTTGGTCTTCTAGAAAGCACACTGTACTTGTGTATAAATTCCCTTCAATTCAAGCTCGTTTACAATACAGTTTAAGCTAGACAACCCTATAGATTTCATCTACTCCTGGTTAGTTGGCTTGCCTTATCGATTTGAGCTCTAGGGGTTTCGCTCTACAACCCTATAGCAACTTTCTACCTCATGCTAGTTGCCTTCTCTACTTTTATATTCTTCGAGCTAATCAAACTGTCTTTAAATCCAACTTGGTATCTCTTGAATTATTGGTTCTAACTCGATAAACCCTATAGGACCCTGTGACCCTATAGCTCTACAGCCCTATAGCAACCTTCTACCTCCTGATAGTTGGCTTCTCTACTTTTCTTTTCTTCGAGATAATCGAACTTTCTTTAAATCCAACTTGGTACCTCATGTATTTTTGGTATTAGCTCAATAAACGCTCTAGGACCCTGCACCTAACCTCTACAAGTTACCTTTTTCTACATTGCCAGGACACTGTGCCTGTGCCACTTGAATTGTCGTCCGAGTCCGGTAGTTGGGTCCATTGGTTCGTTAGGTAGTTTGGGCGGCAGTTTCCTCTCAGGCTGCTTAGGATTGATTATTCCTACGTCACTTGACAAGATCTCAGCTCTTGCGCTCTGAAGTGGATATCGGTGCGAAGGTAGGGGGATTTCGGGCAATACACTGAGGCTAATTGGCAAAGCTTTTTTTTTTTTGTTTGCCAGCTTCAGCTGAAGGCAGCGACAATTAAACGCATTAGGCAACACCTCAGACACACACACACACACACCGAGAGAGAGAACGTAGCAACCCTGGTGCTTGAGCTGGACGAGAAATGAGGATGGGGATGGGTATGGGTAGAGGGTAGGGGCAGGCAGCGTGCGCGTTGTTCAAGGGGTTGCAACATGGCCGACAAACCACACACACACACACGTAGACAGATACTCATGACAGAGTGTGTGTGTGTGTGTGTGTGTGCCTAGGGGCGTTTTAAAACGCGCGCGTTTTTCTTTTTCTTTCCTCAGCGGGTTTTTCTTTCTTTCTTTTTATTTTTTGTATTATAATTTTAAGTGCATTTCAATGTATTAGCCAAAGTCGAGGACAAATAAGCATGCAAGCTATACAATTATTGGGGGTGTCTGTGTGTGTGTGTGCGAGTGTGTGTGTCTGACAACGACTTACTGTTGTTTTGACACGCAGCCAGCGGTTCTGGGCACATACACACACAGAGGGGCACACACAGGCACCGCCACATCGTCACCTGACCTGACCTCAGACCGCAAAAAGTGTTAAATTATAGATCCAAGCGTCATCGTCGTCGTCGTCGTCGTCGTTGTCGTTGTCGAGTGTGTTTGGGGCGTTACTTGGGGGCGTGGCTGAGAGCCAGAACAGCTGTGGCAAATAGCGACCCATACGTAGCTCACTTTTGCGGTTACGCAAAACTCAACTCAACTCGAGCGATTAGACCCAACTTGTTATATAGTACTGTATAGTATGATATGTACTAGGGGTCTTCCTGCTCTATAGCAATGCCTACACAGAGAGAGAGAGAGATAGAGCGAGAGAGAGAGGGAACACACACGCAGCGCAGCGTTGCTTGTGTCGGCGCGCAGCGTTTGAACTAAGCTAAATTAATGGCCAACACAGGCTACTTAGCGGAGGAGCAGCTACATCCCAGAGAGAGAGAGACAGAGACAGAGAGAGGGAGAGGGAGAGAGGCAGAAGAGGCCCACGCACTGGGCCCTTGTCTGCGCTGCTTGTTCAGTGTGCGATTTATGACTTGGCATGCAAAGAGGCAGAGCCAGCCAAGAGAGAGAGAGAGAGAGAGGGAGGGAGAAGGAGAGCAGGCGCCCCCCAAGCTAGAGCGAGACTGTGCGAGCATGGCGCCCGCCAGCGTTGAGCACTGTAGGCGCAACGGGTGGGCAAATGGCTACGGCGCTGATCAATAAAACAAAAAACACGAGGAGAAAAAAAAAAAAAAAAAAAAAAAAACAGAAAAAATGAAAATTTGCGCAGCAGTTGATGAAATTTACGCGATCGGCGTCGGCAAAGTTCAAAAGCAGCGGCCTTGGCCGCATCCCAACAACGTTCCGGACAGTCCCGTCGATGGAGCGGGCTGCAGCGGACCGGGGGGACCGGGACCAGGACAGTGGCACCGCCGCATGGACCAGTAGAGCGAAATGAAACGTCGCCGTGCCGACAATTTGTTTGGCGCACTCGCTCGCTCGCTCGCCCACTCCGAGAATGAATGGCAAAGCGAAAGTTGTCGACGCTGCTAGAGAGCAGGCTGCGTGTGAGAAGTTTGAGATAAGACAGTCCGAAAGAGAGGAAGAGAGAGGAAGAGAGATGTGCTTGGCTGGCATACTTCAAAGTGTCCAGACCGTCGGATGCAACGCAAATTTGCATTGATAACGCGCCACGCCGCAGCAATCGATCGATCCAGCAGGCGAGGAGCGCGCAGTAGCAGCACGCTGTGACAGGCGCCAGAGACAAGAGAGAGAGAGAGCGAGAGCGAGAGCGCGGTAGCTTCCTCTTTGATAGATGCCAAGTGTGTGCCGTGTGTGCGTGTGTGTTTGCCAGCCAGATATACTAGTAGATTAAATACAGAACCGCTTTGAAGTTACCAGCTGCCGCAGTAGCACGCGTTGTAATGAGTCAGTCTATGTGTGTGTGTGTGTGTGTGTGTGTGTGTGTGTGTGTGTGTATGATCAACCAAGAGCAGGGTGCTGCAACAGTTGCATGTACCCGCATACCTTCAAAATGTTCGAGCATGTTGTCGCTTGTTCGAGGAACTCCATGGGAATTAATAGATCACTAGAACAGGCACCTTCTTGCGATATATTTCAGTTTTAGGACAACCAACATACCGACGGTACCTAATCGAGTACCCTACATAATAGCCCATAGTAGCGCTGGCAGCGCCAACTATACATTGATACATGATATTGGGCAATTGCCGCATTTTTTAGCTACTCCGAATTTTCTCCGAATTTTTTCCGAATTACTCCGAAACGTTTGGTGTGTTCAAATCAGCCTAAATAACTCGCAGAACATTCATAACTAATGTTATGAGCACTCATAATATACTCACTGCCGCACTCCGAATTACTCCGAAAAGCTAAATTGCTCATGAGACTCGTAGGGACCCTGAATCACTTGCAGAACATTCATAACTAAGCTAATATACACTCATAATAAACTCCCTACATTACTCTGAATAACTCCGAGTTACTCTGAAATACTCCGAACAACTCCGAATAACTCCGAATAACTCATAATCTCATAGAATCCAACGAAAACACTTCAACAACATCAAAACATTCATTCACAATTGATCTCTCAACATGCATACCAAGTTTTCTTTTTATACTTCGCGCCGTTATACATATAGAATATTAGATCGTAGGTATATGTATATGTTTCGAATATAGCATCATACTTGTATGGCTTAAATAACTAATGCGGTAAACAAAGAAGACGTACAGTACTTACAAATCCATGTTTATCACTAATATTGTTGGTCAATTTTAATTTGTGAAATGAAACAACTTTTTGCATCCATTGCTCACCCGTTGTGGGCGAATCTGGATGGATGTACATGCGTTTTGGCATTTCCGGATCCGCCTTGCCGGCGACCATCCAGCGACTGAAAAAATACGGTTAGTAATATAGAGTCTTTTCCATATATAACTCGAGTCAAATTCGACTTACCTATTATGAAATTTATAGCGATAATCATCCGCAGCAACGATATCCAGTAGCAAGATGTATTTAGCCTTGGCATCCAGGCCCGAAACACGAAATTTCATTTGCGGAAACATTTGTCTGCAAGCGTAGAAAGAGAGAGATGGCAATAGTGGTTAAAGTAGGGGGCAGGTAATCAAATAAAACATTAATCAGTGTGCGGTATAAAGCCTAAACACGGCAAGGTAAGGCAAGGCAAGGCAAGGCTCTGTTTCTCAGGCGGCCCACCAGAGCGCTAGAACGAGAGCGAGCAGGAGGGAGAGGAAGAGAGAGAGAGAGAGAGGGAGGGAGAGAGAGAGTGGGAGAGGTAGCGGGACTGTGAGAGCTGCACAATCATCATCATCATCATTATCAGTGCCAGGGAAAAGCAAACAAACGAACAAACTGAGCGCGTCAGGGGGGAAACCGTAGGAGGAGCGGGAGGAGGAGGAGTAGCCGAAGGAGGAGGAGGTTATCAAGTGGCGCCAAGCCGCAAATTGTTTCAGCTGCAGCCGCGACTCGACTCGCCTCGACTCGAATTCAAATTGGCCCCGACTCGGACACGGACGCGGACACGGACACGGACGCCATAGCTCAGGCTGTGGCTCAGATCTTGGTCTGGCTGTGGCTGTGGGTCTGGCTGGGTCTCGGTCTCGGTCTTGGTCGCCGTCGTAGCTGCAGCTTGTTGATTAGCCCGAGTCCATGTTCTGACCATGTTGGTGGCAATGTGCAAACTCGAAAATTACATGGCCAACAGTTGTGCCACACACACACACACACACACACACACGCACGCTCTGGCAAGATCACTGGACTCACTCACTCACTCAACCCACCCAGGCAAAAGGGCTGCACCCTCTCTCAGACACACACACACACACACAGAGATACACACACACACACACGAATATGAAAATTATAAGTTTAAGTAGCAATCACTCAATCGCTGCGACTGCGCCTCAAACCCAGCGCCAGGCTCCTCTCCTGATTCTTCTCCTCTCTCTGCCCTCTCTGCTCCTCTGCCTTCAGCGCCATCGCTTCAGCGCCTGCGCCTGCGCCTCATGAATCAAATTTAACGAACGTCTTGTTCATGTTCACAGATCATCATCAGCTGCGCCACAGCATTTTGATAAAACCAACAAAAGGCCCCCAAACAGGCAGGCTCCACATCCCCGACTCGGACTCGGACCCGACTCGGGCTAACAAGCCTGACTGATGTCTGACTGCCCAAATGACTGACGCAGTGACGCTGCGACGCGCTGACGAACTGACGCAGCGATGTTTCTATTTAGAGCTGCCCCAGCAGCCTCAGCAGCAGCAGCAGCAAGTGTGGCTGCAGCTACACTGAGAGAAAAAGGTCTAGAAGTACTGCTTGCAAGTGTAGAAAGCGCTGATATGCATACATTTTGTATTTATGCTGCGATCGTAGGGAAATTTGTAGAATATATTTATATAGTATGCATCTATAGATATAGCTGCAGCTTTGGATCAAATTTAGTATCTGTAGCTCTTATAATAAGCAAGATCAGCGTGTTCAAACAGACAGAAATGCAGGAAATCAAGTGTTTTGAGACTGACTAAGCCACACACACAACTCTTTCGCTCAGTGTAGCAGGCAGAGGCAGGCAGGCAGACACTGGCATCCTTGCTGTGTGGGGCAAGGAGAAGGGGCGGGGCAGAGCACCACAGCCCACGGTCTACGACTGCGACTGCCTTTTCTGCCTTTTTCGACTGCAAATTATTTTTTATTTGCGGGCCAGAAACGAAGAGAGAAGCAGGAGTTGGAGACTGAAGACAGCGCAGACTGTAGAAGCACGCGAGAGAGCGTGGAGTGAGTGAGAGAGAGAGGAAAGAGGGAAGAGTGGTACCCCAGAGGGGTCTGGGCCATGCTGAGGTTGTGGCACGTCTGCCTGGTTAGTTGGCTGGCATCGACTTCGACTTCGACTTGGCTCTTGGGTTGCCTCTGCTGGCGTTGTTGCTTTTTTTTCGTTTTCTGCTTGTTGTGTTGTTGTTGTGTTTTTTGGTTGTCTTAACTGAATAGCTCGTTAACATTATTGAGCACTTGGCGCCAGTTGTTGGCAGCTTGTTATGGCCATGGCCAAGAGACCAAGTCGCGCCATAGCCCCGAGCAGCAGCAGCAGCAGCAGCCGCAGTCGCTGCCGCAACTGGAGCCAGGCCTCGTCCCAGCCAGCGTCAGAGCCAGAGCCGGGACCAGGCCAAGACCGAGACCAAGACCGAGCATCGGGACCGACCTGCAAGTTGGGGCCCCAAAACAAATCGGCCCACCACACGCGCAACTCGCTGGGGCAACGTGTGTGTTGCTCGCTCGCTCTCCCTCCCTCGCTCTCTCTCTCTCTCTCTCTCTCCCTCGATCGGGTTAGGCGACGCAGCACGCAGGAGGGTGTAGTCTCCGCCCCGCCCCGCCCCGCCGCGGTACCCTACTACAACCCGACAACAAAACGATTTGCTCTCGTTTGTGTTGCAACTTGGAAGCTGCTGCTGCTGCTGCTGCCTCCATCTCCATCTGCAGCTTCAGCTCCAGCTCCGTCTTCGTCTCCTTCTCGAGTTTCTGCGCGCGGCTTCGTGCAAATCGTTACGTGTAAAACTTGCACCTTTTGACCAAAGTTGTTTGTTTTGCAACTGCGACTGCGACTGCGGCTGAGGCTGAGGCGACTGCAACTCGTCGGCCGAGCGGGCCACACATTTGACCGCGCTCAGCTAATTCAATTTCCCCTTAGCACACAGGGTCCTCTTCCGCTCTCTCTCTCTCTCTGTCTCTCCCTCTTTGTCTCTGCTTTATTGCTTGGCAATAACAAACAACAACGAGCTGTTAATGTGGCTTGAAAGTGTTTGCCAGGCTACTTGGCTCTTGGCCACTCTCTCGCCTCGTCTTCAGCCCCGAAACGTTGACCCAGGCAGTGAGGGCCCGTGCAAGTCGCGTTCGACTGGGCCCATAATTAAGCCTAATTAAGCCGATTCTCTTGCTCTACCTCTCTCTCTCTCTCTCTGGCTGAGGTGTCGCTCCTGCTCCTGCTCGCCCCTCACCCCTCATCCCTATTGAGGTTAATGGCTAATCAATTAGCCCTGGGCCTGGCTCGACAACCGCTCTCGCTCTCAACTCTTCATACTCCTGCTACCCTGCTCTCCTGCCCGCTACCCTCTACCCTGCTGTCCCTGTCCCTATCCCTGTCCCTGCCCACTCTGAAACGCATTTAATGTTCTGCGATTGAGTTGTAATTGGCATTTGCGGCCCATTGACGCGGCAACGCACTCAGATAAGACGCCATGGAACGCCAGATAAGGCGTCATGCTTCCAGTATTACGTAATACTCGTGCTGTCCTCGCCAGAACTAACGCCTCAAAGCGACAGCAACAAAACGCGACAACACCAGCAGCGACAAGCGAAACCCAAAGAGGGTGAAAGATGGAAATGTGCAAAGGTGCTTAGTACCCACTTTCAAAGGGCCTTGTTTGCCCTATATCAAATATAACTGAGGTATACCATAGTTAGCTCAAGGAACCAAGTAGTTAGTGCCTGGTAGCTCCTTAGACAGCCTTAACCCTACAAGGTACTCTCTACACTACTCTTATACCCTATGCAGTTCATCAATTCTCTTGCTTAATTTCTATGAACTAACTACATTTTTGGGTAGTGCTAGGCTCCTTTTTACACTAGCAAGAGTGTCCTAATTTCATAAGGCACTGTCTTTGCCGAACTACCCTATAAGAAATTCCAAGTTTCTTGGTTAACTCAGTCGGTTAAGTGTCCTAGTACACTTTTGGGTAGTGCCAAGCAACTTCCTAAAGCAACAGTTCCTTCTAACCCAACAAAGCACTGATCTACACTGCTGTGCCCTACTCTACTCTGCTGTACCCTACTCTACTCTGCTCTACCCTGTTCTACCCTGCTCTACCCTGCTCTACTCTGCTCTACTCTGCTCTACTCTGCTCTACTCTGCTCTACTCTGCTCTACACTGCTCTAATCTGCTCTACCCTACTCTACCCATGCACTACCCTGCTATACCCTGCTCTACCCTTCTCTTCTCTGCTCTACCCTACTCTACCCATGCACTACCCTATTGCACCTACTCAATTTGAGCTCCCAACAAAAACGTCCAGCTGTTTATTTGATAATCTCGACCTGCTGCTGCTCCCATCTGTCTTCGACAGCGATTAGGAGGTGCCTATCGCAGAGCTGCAGTAGCTGCCTCTACCGTTCCATTCCCTCTACGTCTCTTCCCCTCTACCCCCTACTCATTGCTATCAGTCGAACTAAACGGTGTCTATTAAGGCACCTGTGCGCGTTGCTTTTATAAGGTTGCAGGTTGCACATCTCGCTTGCCATCGGTATTGCTATCTCTGTCTCGTGAGTGCCTGCCAAAGGAAGCGTCAATTGTCAATGCGGTGTTTTATCTGTGAGTCAATCGGACGCGGACTCCGAAAAAAAAAGGAACAACCAACACGAAAAAAGGAAGATGCAGACGAAGGTAGACGAAGGTAGCCGCAGACAGCGTCAACAGCTGATGATGTGGCCCAGTGCAGAGAGGTGTGTGTGTGCGAGTGTGTGTGCGAGTGCGAGTGTGTGTGTGTGAGTAAACATGAGGAACATAAAACAAAAGGCCCAAACTGCTTGCAAAACGCACTCGGCTGCCCCTGCCCCTGCCTCCCCATCCTCCATCCTCCGATCGGCGGCGTCATCGTCGGTTTGTCAACATGCGCGGGGATTAAAGTAGCACCTGCAACTGGCAAAGGTACCGAGGCTGACGTTGTTGACAGTTCTCCTTTGTGACAACAAAATTGTTGTCGACTTGTTGTTTTACTCAGCTCGATGGGGGAGAGGAGGGAGAGGAGGAAGGGAGGAGGGTAGCAGGGTAGCCTGCGGGACACCGCTTTAATCTTGTTGTTTTTTTTTGGGCAAGTTTGTCAACACATTTTGAGCGGGCATTGCATTTCGATAACTATCGATAACTCAATACTCTCTCTCGAGAGAGGGACAGCGATAGGGTGCATACATTTTGCATGGCATTACAGCGCCCTGCATATAACTAGAGACACATGGCATATTACAGCTGTCTTGCATTTAATTTGAATTTTATTGCATTTTATTGAGTTGCAATTGCATGCAAATTGTAGAATCCCCTACCCCCCTAAAAGTGGGTAGAGGGGTATCCCCCCTTGCTGAATTTATTTGACAAATTTCCAACTGAAGAAGGCAAAGGCAAAGGCAGCTGCATCATAAACGCTAATTACCCAGCAGACCAAGGAACATTGCGGCTCCTGCTTTGGGTCAGGTAAACAGACACACAACCTGTAGCTCTCCTTCTCCCTGTATACGCGGATAGGGGCCTTCCAGGGCCAGGCTATGGTCAAATTAGTTAAACCAATAAACTGACAGCGACCGCTTACGTCTGCTTATATGCCATATTTCAAGTCTATATAATAATAAAACAATTTATGAGGGCATAACAACTGCAGCAACAACTCTACCCTCCTCCTCCTCCGACCCGTTGAAGGTCCTGCTCTACCCTGGCATGGACAGGGAGAGAGGTCTGTCAGTTAGCGGCAACGCCCACAAGCGAGCGAGTCTTGTTGTGCCACGAAATGAATGGCCATGTCATTAAGACGTGCCCCAGACGGACAGCCAAGACGCAGCGGAGGCGGAGCAGCACCCGCTGTGCCTCAGACAGAGAGCGAAAGAGAGAGAGAGAGCTGGAGAGCGAGATAGGCAGAGGCTGAGCTTGTGTGGCGCGCTCAGTTTGAGCTCATTCCATGCCAAGGATTGAGTGAGTGCTCAGCTGTCGTCAGGCACTGTGGGAATTCCAAGATGAGAGAGAGAGAGAGAGAGTAACCCTACACCTAAATCCCAACTCCTAAAAACCGCACACACTCGGTAATACATATATATTCCAGTATATATAAATCAAATCTGTTCTGGTAATTACAATTTGGGCGCTTAATTAGGAAAAATGCGTGAAACAAGCTGTGGTAAATCAATGTTATCAGCGTGAGTGTAGGGTATAGCCGCCCAGAGCATACACTACCCTGAAGGAGTTATATGCCTGAGTTAACTAATGAAATTTGATGGGGATTGGCTTGAAACCCTCTCGAAGTGGGCGATGCATCTTGTATTTCTTTTTCAATTTCGCCAGCTTAGCTCATCGATCATTAGATCATTATAGATTAGAGTAGGTTGAGACCTTCTCTAGCGTACAGCCTCACAAACTTGTTATGCCCGCCTCGGGGAGTATGCGCTTTGTAGCCCAGTCTTATCTATCTTGGAGCGCACAATGTGATAAGGGGCATCCCTCGGCGACAGCTGTCAGCGTTGCCTAACGGGGATGGGGGCAGGGGCAGCTTCTAATGTTGCACACACACACATAACTCAGCGAGTCGTCAGCAAGTGCTGCCGCTTGATAACTTTGGGAATACAGTACCCTCTACCCTCTGGTACCCTACTCTCCCTACTCTTCCTCCTCCTCCTGCTCCTTCTCTACCGTTGCTCGCATTGAAAACGTGCTGAACCCGTTGGCCCCGTTTGGTTTTCGGGGCGGCAACTGTTGCTGCTGCTGCCGATTAGAGACTCTTAGCTCCAGTCCAGTCCGCTACCTCGTTTGCCGGTACCAGTTCCCAATCCGAGCTTGAACTTGTTTCGCGTATACCCTAGCCAAGCTGTAGGATAGGGGGAAGGGGTCTATACGTATTCTCATGCGACACGTGTTAATGTCGTAAAATATAATGGGTTACGCGCTCTACCTCTCTCTCTGGAGTAGGGTACCCTCTTATTGTAGGGTTATAGATCCAGCTAAGTCAGTTCTAGTGTAGGGTACCCTCTTATTGTAGGGTTATACATCTAGCTAACTCAATTGCCTGTAGGGTACCCTCTTATTGTAGGGTTATACATCTAGTAACCTCAATTCTCAGTAGGGTACCCTATTACTGTAGGATTATACATCTAGCTAAAGCAATTCTAGAGTAGGTTACCCTCCTGTAGTAGGGTTATACGTCTAGCTAAATCAACTTCCAATAGGATAACCTCTTATTGTAGGGTTATACATCCAGCTAACTCAATTCTAAGTAGGGTCTAAGCCAGCTACCTTTACAGTTCCAAGAGAAATGATAGTGTATCTATCAAGTATTTAAACCCAACTCTATTCAGCTTGTGTAGGGTATGCTCCTAACCGCATACTTTCCATAAAGTACTTTATTTTCTTGTTTGTTGTTTAATTTAATTGTTATGAATTGAAATGCAGTTGTTGTTGAGATAAGCCTTCCTTCCCCCTCCCCTACCCCCCCTCTCCAGTGCCTATGGGGAGTTGTAACTTGTGCTCAGATTTCGAAAGGGAATGGGGGGGGAACTACTCGGGTCTGGGTCAAGGGTCCTCAGCACGCGATCGAGAGCGACTGTTCGACTTTGGGTGTTGATTTATGTGGCATATGTTGTGTCAGTTGAGAGACAGCAAGATCTATTATATTTCTTGCAGATAACTAAGGGTTTCATATTTATGGTGAGAGTTGAAAAAATAATAAATAAATAAACAAGTGAGTTTTACTATTTAAACAGGCGATTTATTTAAGGCGCTTAAAAAGTATTAAATTTATTAGTTTAGTACTAGGAGAAATGCATATTTCTTGAAAAATCTCTTTGCCAACAGATATCTTGAAAATGCTCACATTATATAACTAATTACTGGATTATATGTTAGGATCTTGAATTATCTGCCTTTCTAGCATTTTAAACTAAGAGAATATGCATAGATCTTGTAGTTTTTTACTCTTTCAAGTAGTCTATAAGCTTTTCTATGCCTAATATATGATATATATAATGATAACCAAGCTTTAATTAGAGCCTATCCGTACTACCGTACTACCATTCTGAGTGCTTAAATTTCTCACTTCTGCCTACTTATAGAGTGTTATATAAGCTATAAATTATAATATATAGTATTATAAGTTTCTCCCTCTCGAACTCTCCAACTTTTGTTTGCCCTCTCCCACTTTCCCTTTTTCTCTCATACATCAATTTTATTGCGTTTTCCAACACGTTTATTATTTAACGTAATTATAATGTTCGCTCGCTACCAAACAATATAAAAAAAAAGTCGTAAACCTTGCTACCAAATCCGCAGTCCATTTGGTAGTTCCCACCTACCCTCCCCCCTCCCCCCATGGTCCGAATCTGCTGCCCAATCCGAATTTGATTCCGAAATTCGTATGCTAAGTAAGCGCAGCACAAATGGCCGTCGCTTTTGTTTGTTTGATTGTTGTTGTTCTGTTTCGTTTCGTTTTGTTTTGTTTTGTTTTGTTCGTTTTCGGCGTTTTATTTTTTCTGTCATAATTGCTCATAATTGCGGCTGCTGTCAAGCACACACACACACGCACACGCATGCACACACACGCACACGCATGCACACACACACACACACACACACACGCTCATATGTGCGCCATTTTTGCTCAACACATTTCGGTGGACGTCGCCGTCGTCGTCGCCATCATTTTCGGTCAATTGACACAGACAAACAGCAACAACGACTGCGACGCCGGCAGATTGCACACCCTGAGAGCGCCGCCTGCTGCTCTCTCTCGCCCCTGGCCGCGCTGCTCTCCCTTTGCACACGCTGTCTCCCTTGCACACGCCCGCACGATGCAAACCACCCGCCCCATGCGACACCAACACCAACACAGGCAAACGAAAAAGTTCTGCACACACAAAAGTTCTCTCTCTCGCGCGCGCTCTCTCTCTTTGCGTAGCAGACGTACGTCAGAGCGGGACAGCATAAGCGCCCCCGCACTGAGGTATTCTCTCTGTGTGTGTGTGTACGCATGTGTTTGCTGGCATTTTGCTTTGTTGTTGTTTGCTTTGTGCTTTGCCTAATTTTTTTGTCGCTGCTGGTCAGTCCTGCCCGCCTCTCTCGCTCTCTCTCCGTGTGTGTGTGTGTGTGCGTGCGTGTGTGTTTGCTCATTTCACTACACTTGTCACGCCGTCGACTGCGACGCTGGCAGCGCCTCGTTTGCATGCAAAGCAGCAGCGGCAGCAGCAGCGACGCTGTTGTTGTTGTTTTTGTTGCTGCTTAATTTTGATTTTATTTGCTCGTGTTTTGTTTTGTTGTTGTTTTCGTTTTCGTTTTCAACTCGTTTTTGTTTTTTTTTTTTTTTTTCTTTGTTTGCGTGCGCTGCCGTCGCCGTTTTATGCTACTTGTCGCTTATTTACAGCAATTTATTAATAATTTTTTTTGGATTTTTATTTTTCCCCCTCTCTCTCTTTCTCTCGCACGCTCTCTGCACCGTGGTGCACAGTCTGTTTAATATGCTTGCCGCTGGCTGCGTGGCTTGTGTGATTTTTCGCACAATAATCAAAGGCCGCAACGACAACAACAGCAACAAAAACAACGACAACAATTTAGCAGCAATTTTTATTTCAATTGCAACATTTAAGTGCTTTTGTTATTGTTGTCTCCCTTTAAAAAAATCAAAAAACAAAAAAAAAACTTCAAAATTGCAACAACAAAATTCACTCATCACAGCACATGGTTTTGTCTCATGCGCTGAGGCGTAACCTTAGTTAAGAGCACTCCAGTTAAGTGTTATAACTATTACAATGCGATAAATCGATAAATCATATATGCCCTTAGTTTTCTTATAGTTTTCGAATTTTTCAGAAAATAAATTAAATTATTTTTTTTATTTTTTCTTATTTCTTCTTATTTTCAGCTTTATTTGTACATTTTTTTTTAATTTCTAACACTGCGCTTTGTTATTTTAATTTCGAACTGTTTTTCTTGCATTTTTTCTTACCATGTGTTTTTTAAATAGAGCACTATAATATTTTGTCAAAATATATTGAAAACTTTATAATTGAAGCACCCTTTGGAATACATTAAAAAACATTTGTATTATTTATTATTTATGTTTATCATATTTTTATTTTTTTTTTTTTGCAGCCCAATTAAAGTCAAATATCAACAAATTCTGGTGAGTTTTCATTTAAAATTCGTTTGAAAAGAGAATATTATAATTATTAGGCGATTTATGGGACCCTAAATGCTTTAAACACACTATAAAATTTAGCTATATCTTCTTTAACTGCATAAAAAGGCAGCATACATATTTATCTTACTCCATTTTATGTTTATTTCAACTTTAAACCCATTAAAATCGATCAATATACACAAGAATTTAGCTATAAATAAGCTAAACCATTTTTTGTCAAGCGAATTTGGCTGGAAAGAGATAGCTATATACCTTTGCTATATGCTGCATCTCTTTCTCGTACAACGGTTCGCTGCATTGGCAAGTGGCATGAAGAAGTAGCATGAAAAGTATCTCAAAGATGCTCGAATTGAGTCAAGCAGACAGACAGGAGAAAGTGCAGAGAGGGGGAGCGTGTGGGGCAGGCAGAGGCGTAGGAATGGGGGAGGGGCAGCCAGGCAGCCAGTGCTGTGCCACATGCCGAAGCTCTTGAAATATTTATGGCCAAGTTTTAAATAGACTTTGTCTGCCTGCTCGCTCTTGCCCCCACTTTCTGGCTCTTTTCTCCCACTCTCTCTCTCTCTCTCCCTCTCCCCCTCCCTCTCTCTAACTGCCTTCTAGACAGGGTGTCCTTTTCCTTGGCTTGTCTTATTTTTAATTAAATTGTGCGTCAAATGTTTTCGGCTCGTTGATTTGCGCGCAGACTTAGATAGGTCGTTTCTTTTTTTTGGGGGGAGGCGGAGGCGGTTGGTGGGCGTGGCCAGTGCAGCACTGTGTCGGCACGCTGTCAATGTTTGCTTGGCAAAGTGTAAGTAATTTATGCGCATTTAGCGCTTAAGTGAGCTTAAACCCAAAGCTAGCAAAACTGATAAAGAAAATGGACGAGGGCGCAAAACGAGAGGCTCAAGAAACCAATGGGCGTGGCAGGCCAAAGTGGGCGCGCCCACTCAAGAAGGGCTAGAGAAAGAGTCCAGGGCAGAAAATTTGTTTATAAATAGAATAAAGATAAACCATATAAAGGATGGATACCCCCAACTCTCTCCAGTTCTCCCTAGACGGTTTTCAATTAGTTTGCCCAGCCACGCCCCCATGAAATTGTTGCAGGCGCCCACGTTTAATGTCTAAATTATGGTGCATGCCGCATTAGCGAGTCTCTGTTTGCTTAGCCAGAGCAGGAAGGGAGAAAGAAGAGGAGAGGAGAGAGAGAGAGAGAGAGAGAAGGAGACTGAGAATTGCAGCAGTTGAGGCGGATGATCGCGTCAAGATCTCGTCTGCTCGTATATTGATAGCCACAGTCCGCACATCCGTTGCAGGCAGGCAAGAAGAAGAGGCAGAAAGAGTGGAAGAAGCAGAAGGAGGCAGAAGAAGGCAGCAGGAGGCAGAAGCTGTTGCAGAAGGAGGCGAACGTGGCTGCGACTAATAACAGTCATCACACACGTCAGACACTCATAAATCCTCAAAGTCAACAAGGCACATAACGAGAAGCGAGACAGAAAGAAGGAGACAGAGAGAGAAGGAGAGAGAGGGAGAGCAACAGATTCTAAACGAGCTGCGCTTAAATGTTGTTAACATTGTCAGGAACTGGATGCGACTTGCGACTCTCTTGCCTCGTGTTGTGGCTGCCACAGGGCGCACAATTTCTAATGTTGTCCCACACACAGCGCAGAGACGATCAACGGGTATGGCCAGCGAAGGTTGCTACTTCTTCTTCTTTCTGATCCTCCTGCTTCTCCTTCTCCTCCTGCTCCTCCTCCTCTTCGCTGCATCCATTCATGGGTGGCTCGACTCGAGCAACGCATGTTTATAAGCATAATTCTTATTTATGATCGAACAGCGATAAGTTTTGCGTATTGATCGCCCTTCTGCTGGCCAGGACCCTCTCCCTGCTCCCTGCTCCCTGCTCTGCTCGCCAGCCTGCTGCTGCCTCTTGTAGTTGTTGCTTAAATAAATCAAATCAACACGATTCGCAGAAACTGTGCAAACTCGGCGCGCTGATAAGCCGCGACGCGACAAGCCTCGATCCCAAAACCAAAAACCAAAGCGAGCACTACACAAGGTACCAAGGTAAGAAGAGATCGAGGCAGGAAGGCAGCAGGGCAGAGAAGGTACTTGCAGCAGCAGCAGCACCTGTTGCGAGTGGGGGCTAACGCAGTGCGAGAATGAGCGAGGATCGAACTCACTGCGAGTGCCTCAAGGGCAGCTCAAGCGATTGGAGAGAGAGAAGAAGAAGCACTGCAGTATCGATAGGGTATCTCCCAAGAAAGGCATAAGAAAAGAGGTTTAACCCACTTGCTAAGGCTCTACAGCTTGCAGAAACCTAGCCAAGACCTTCAACCCTAGACGAGAGGGTGGCTAAGACGAAGCTTGCTAAGAGTGTAACTAAGGATCCCTTCTAGGTTAGCTGCCTAGAGAAGCTTTCCCAAAGAGGATGTAGGAGAGGATGTAGGAGAGGAGAGAGTAGGGTAGGGTAGGGTAGGTTAGGTTAGGGTAGGGTAGGGTAGGGTAGGGTAGGGTAGGGTAGGGTAGGGTAGGGTAGGGTAGAGTAGACTAGACTAGGGTAGTGTAAGGCTAGGCTAGGGTATTATTAGACTAGGGTAGCGTAGGGTAGGATAGGGTAGGGTAAAGTAGGATAGGGTAGACTAGGATTGGATAGACTAGGGTAGTGTTAGACTAGGCTAGGATAGAGTTAGACAAGGCTAGGGTAGGGTAGACCAGCTAGACTAGGCAAGAGTAAAGTAGAGTAGGCTGTGGTAGCTCCTTCTCCTTGCAATCCCTCTTCTATTTAACTGCTGCATTACCTCCTTAACTAATTAGCCGTACTCTGTTTATAACCAACTTGACGGAACTTTGGCTAACTGAAGATTGACTGGTACTGCCCAAGAAGGTACCGGGTTTGCCTTGCGTGTCTCGTCTCCGTCTCCGCCTCTGCCTCCTTTCTCGTCTGTTGTCGTTGTCGTCAGTTGGCGTCAGTTGTGTTCAAGGACTTGTGTCTTGCGTCTTGTGACTTGTGTCTGTCATAAGGCCTTAAAGGACGAAACATGGCTAACACACACAAACACACACACACAAAGAGAGAGAGAGGGGCCAACAGCCGCGCTACACGCATATTTTTCTTGCGGTTGCCACAACACGAGAACACGAGGCGGGACACAACGTGCAGCAGAGTTGACTCAAAAAGGGCAGCAACAACAACAACTACAACAACAACAACAACTTACAACTGCTGCCGTTTTGTTGCCTGCACTGGGACTTTCTTGCCCAGAGCCAAAGTCTACAAAAGGTGTTGACCAAACAACAACAACAACAACGGCAGCAGCAGCTCGATCAACCTGGGCCAAAGCCAAAGAGCAACTTGTAGTCCGAACACTCTCTGGATGGGAAGGTGTCTGCAGCACCGGTCCCAGCCCCAGTGAGCTGAGCGCAGTCCCCGGTGCCAGCATAGCAGAAGACCCGTTGCTGCTGCTGCTGCTTCTGCTGCTCTTGGCCATGCCTGGCCTGGCTCTTGGTCTCTTCTTGCCTCTGTTGGCCTGGTTAGCGCATAAAAAAACGTTATAAATAACACGCTCGAGCATTTAACGCGCCAAACATGTGTTCCACTGTCCAATTTGTGGTATGTTTACTTTTCATCAGCCACAGCACGTCCCAGAGACGGAGAGAGAGAGACGCAGAGAGAGAGAGAGGGAGAAAGAGAGAGAGGGAGTGGCAGGGGGTGGAGGAAGACGGTAGACGATAGAGGGGCTACAGTGCTGGAGGAGACAACGTGTTAATCGCGCTTATCGACAGCGGTAGACAGGGCTGGGTACGAGTGTAATGACTGAGCCTAAGCTTCGACAGAGAGTGAAAGAAGAGAGTGGAGAAAAGAGAGTGGAGAGAAGAGAGTGGAGAGTGGAGCGTAGAGAGTGGAGAGAAGAAAGTAGAGAGAAGATAACGAAAAGAGAAGAGAGTGGAGAGAAGAGAGTGGAGAGAAGAGAGTGGAGAGAAGAGAGTGGAGACAAGAGTGTGGAGGAAAGAGAGTAGAAAGATTAGAGTTAGGATAGTAGAGAGCGGAGAAAAGAGAATGGAGGAAAGAGAGTGGAGAGAAGAGAGTGAAAAATAGAGAGAAGAGTGTGGAGAGTGGAGAGAAGAGAGTCGAGAGTGAAGAGCGGAGAGAATTGAGTAGAAATGAAGACCAGAGAGTGCAGAGAAAAGACTGCAGAAGGAAGAAGAGCACGATAAGACAGGAGATATTAAAGAAGATAGGAGATAGGAGCGTGGATTTAGAATAGTGGAGATGGGAGAGTGGAGACAGAAGAATGGAGAGCAGAGTGGAGAAATGAGGGTGGAGATGGGAGTGAAATAAGTAAGTGAAGACTAGAAGGAAATAGAGGGAAGTAATTGAAGACTGGAAGGAAATGGAGAGAAGAGGTTGGTGACTGGAAGGAAGTGGAGAGAAGAGAGTGGAGACTAGAAGGAAATTGAGAAGAGATAGAAGACTTGCCTGAAGAGAGTGTGAACTGAAGAGGGAGGAGAATAGAGAGTGCAGACAGTGGAGATTTTAGAATGAAGATAGGAAAGTCAACATGATCGCTTTTGGCTTGGATCGCTAGTCTACCCTTCTCCACCTTCCTCTCGCTTCCTCTACCTCTCTCTCTCTCTCTCTGCCTCTCCCTGAGCTCCACAATGCCGATCGTCCTGGCGATAGGCAGGACTCGCCTCATCGTCGAATCCATCGAAAAAACAAACCAAAAGCCCGGCGGCTTCACGATCACATCGTAGAGATACGCTGCAACGAACGCGGCGCCGTTGGCCGAGAGGGGCGGGGCAAAAGGTTGATGGATCGCCTGAATGGACACAAAGCAAACAAGGCAGCAGGGTAGCCTGAAGCAGACGTAGAGGAAGAGGCAGAGCAAGAAGATGAAAAGGTTCCACACAGACAAGACAAGGAACGTCAAAATGCGAATGCGAATGCGAATGTGGCTTACCTGGCGCTCCAGGACCCGCTTATTGAACGATCAAGTAAAACAAACAAGCCGAGCCAAACCAGGGTTGTTGCATGTTGCATGAGGGTTGCTGCCAGACAGCGGGACAGCTGACCAGCTTAAAAGAGGAACAAGAAAAGAGAGAGAGAAAACCAAAAAACAAGCTAAAAACGCAAACCTAACAAAGCGATCGAACAAAGCGGCAGGACATGCCGCAAAAGCGAATGGACGCAAGGATGAGCGGACAGACGAGTGAGAAGAGAGTAGGAACGCGCAGAGGGAGGAAGGAGAGGAAAGAGCTAAGGCTAAAGATTAGTGGTAACGAGTACCTATGCAATCGAGTAGCTGGTACTAAGTAACCCTAGTGAGGAGAATTGAGTAACTGATAAAGCTACTCGTTATGAGAAGCTAATAGCGAGTAGTTTGAAACGAGTTACTTCTAACGAGGTGATTGTAACGAGTAGTTTGTAACGAGTAGTTTGAAACGATTAACTACTAATAAGTAGCTTTTAACGAGTAACTTCTTACGAATAGTTTCTAACGAGTAGTTTCTAACGAGTAGCTTCTGACGAGTAGCTTGTAACGAGTAACTGCTAATGAGTAGCTCGTAACGAGTAGTTTGGTACGAGTAACTACTAACAAGTAGCTTGTAACGAGTAGCTTGTAACGAGTAGCTCGTAACGAGTAGCAGATAACGAGTACCTTCACCTTTTAACAAGTGACTGACAGCAAGTGCAAATTGCTGACGCGTTGTCAGCTCACACCTATTAAAACATACTCACACACACACACACACACAAAACACACACATAGCGACAGCGACTGTGAAACCTTTCTAAAACGAGCTGCAATTAAATGTAACGAGAGATCGCATAACGAGTGGCAATAAAAGCCTGAAATCAAAACACATTTTGCAAGTGATATTTAACTTGCAAGCGTCGATATTCAGATGGCAACGCTGTCGCGCTCTCTCTCTCTCTGTCTCTCTGCCGCGCTCTCTGCCTGTCGCTCTGCCTGCCTCTCTGCCTGCCTCTCTCTCTGTCTAGTTTGCACTTGCACTTCCGCTGCAGTTGCTGCGTTGCTTTTGTTGTTGTTGTTTTAGACTCACTGCCAGCAGCAACAAAATAGCAATTGACAAATTATGGCCAACTAAAAGTAATTACACACGACGAGGTGCTCGCAGCAGCAGCAGCAACAGCAGCAGCGCAGCACACGCACATACATATATTAGTGTGCGAACGCAAGCGAGATGGCATGATAACGAGTTCTCAACGCGTTAATGCTACAAATAATCAACGAGTGCAGCAGCGCAGTAGCAGCAGCAGCAGCAGCAGCAGCAGCAGCACAGCAACACTGTCAACACTAAACATACACTTTATATTAATTGTTTTTTATTAACACGGCCGGCCGCGCAGCCGAGATTCATTAATAATTCAAAAAATTGCACATGGCCGGCGGCAGCGCAGTCGCAGCGTGTAATCGAGTTGTTAACTCAAAGTGACAACGAGGCGAGCAGAGGAAGAGAGAGAGAGAGAGAGGCGTGAGAGAGGCAGCGAAGACAATTAAATGCAGTCAACACACGATCACATCAAATGCAGCAGCAGCAGCAGCAGCAGAGACAAAGCAGAGCGCACGAGAGAGCGCGGCGAAGAGTGCGCGCGCTGCTGCTGTTGCTGCTGCGCTGCAATTGCATTAATGAAATCAACACTTGCTGCGACGCGGCAAGAGGCGAGTCGAGGCGACAAGTCGACGCTTGCACGCGCACGCAAGCTAACTGTGCTTATTGTTGTTGCTGCTGGCGTTGCCGTTGCTGTTGCTGCTGCTGCTGTCGCTGTCGTGAAGCTTTTGGGCGCTTAATTAAAAGCCAGATTGGCCGCAGCTAAAACATATTTCGCGCCTTTGTTGCTCAACAATTAAAATCAACAACAACAACAACAACAACAACAATGGCTCAACTTCACACTCAATTAACACGAGGCAGACAAACAACAAGGCGAACAAAAAAAAAAATGCAAAAAACTTTTCGACTGCGACTGCGAGTGCATTTTGCCCTTTTTTCGCTCTCCCACCCACACACACACACACGCACACTAGCAGGCAGGCAGCCAGGCAGCTTTTGTTTGCTGTTAATTGACTGCACACACACACACACAAACGCGCACGCATAGTGCAGGCAGGCAGGCAGAGCCAGGCGAGAGCCAGAGAGAGCGCTCGTAGTGAGAGAGAGAGAGCGTAGTGAGAGTCAAATTGCAAACAGCCGGCAGCAAACGCATGCAAAAAAAAAGCTGCTGCTGCCGCTGCTGCTGCTGCTGCGGCATGAATGAAAACTGATAGCGCACGTCATTGACACCTACAAACGGCAGCGGCAGCGGCAGCGCAGCAGCTGCAACCGAAGAGAACCGAACTGCTGTGGGTGTGTGTGCAGGGCAGGCAATGGCGTAGCAGGCAAATTCGCAGGCACTGCTCTCCCACTCTGCCACGCACGTGCATGTGCTGCTGCTGCTGCTGCTGCTGCGTCACCGTCGCTGCTGCGTGCGTGCGTAATTGCCTTTAACGCGCTGCTTTACTGCTGCTGCTGCTGCTGCTCGCGCTGCTGCCTGCTACTCGCATTGTTCGTGTTAATTTCAATGCAGTCAAGTTTTATCAAGGTGCTACATAAATTTAATTTTTATTTCTCAGAAAAAGAGTCAATTTTATTAATAAATTTTCACATGGCGACATAAATTTCACTCTGAAAACAAAAACAAAATGAAATAAAATGTTTCGCTGTCGCGGTCGCAGTTGGCGTCGCAGCCAACGATCGCATCAGGCAATCGAAACACGCAGCGCAGTTAAAACGCACCAAATGCTTCATACAATTTGTATAATATTTCCAACTTCTTCGGATTCAGAAAAATATTAAATAAGTAGAAACACACACACACACACGCGCGCACACACACACGCGCACAGGCGTGCAGGCATAAGCGATAATAAAAAGAAAATAAAACCAAAGCAAACTCGTCAATTTTTGCCACTTAAAATTCATAAAGCGTCGCTGTCGCTGTCGACGTCGTCGCATCTCTTGTGGCGTGAGCGCGAGAGAGCGCAAGGCAAGAAATCAACGAAAAAAAAACAAAGGCAGCAAATTAATAAACAGCAACAAATGCGAGGGGGAGGGGGGACAGTGAGGCAGTGGGAGTGAGAACAGCAGCATGGCAGCGTGTGAGAGAGCGCATCAGCAGCAGCCTGTGTGGGAGAGTGCAAGAGCAGGCAGCTTTTGCATAGTGTGTGCCAGTGTGAGCGCATTGAGCTATTGAGAGCGCAGGATCAGCTAGTACCCTGGCTAAAGCTCATTGCTGCGTTGCGAATAAAAAGACGAAAAAGAAACTTGTGAAATATGAGAAAAATAATAAACAAAATGATGATAATAAAGTTGATAATGATGCCGATTATGTTGCTCGCGATCATGTGAGATAGTGACAACGCTTAAGTGGGATCAGGCGGGCATAGACTATAAAAAACTAATGATGACCTTCACCCAATCAAAGCTTTGTCTGGGTCAAACGACTCGTAAAGCTCATCGAAAGCCAATTAGGCAGCTGATAGCTGATTAGTCAGTTCCCTCTGCTGATCCGCTACCTCTCCCACTCCATCCTATCCTTTCCAACTCTTTCCCCTCTGACACACATCTGTCGTGGATTTCCGCGAAAAGCTACGGCTCCTTCTGGCGCGCATCCTTTTTTCGTTAAGCTCGTTTAACCCCGATCTGCTGCTTCTTCCCCTCTCTCTCTCCCTCTCCCTCTACCTTTCTGCGTGCCAATTAGCGTTCTAATCAAGTGTAAACTAATGCTAAAAGCGAAGTCGGGTTTGCGCTCAACGCGTGAAGATGCCACGAGACACAGCGAAGCAGCAGCCCAAAGAGAGAAGAGAGGAGAAGAGAGGAGAAGCGAGTGGAGAAGGAGGTAGACAAAAGGAATCGCTGCGAGAAGCGACAGCGGAGGATCAACGACAGCTTTCGTTGTGGGACTATGCTAATTTGACTAATTTGAGAGAGGGAGAGAGAAGAGAGGGAGAGAAGAGATGAGAGAGGGAGAGAACAGTAGAGCAAGAGGTAGAGAGAGAGAGACTCAGAACGCGCCATAGATAGCGAGAGCAAACGATCATCGGCGTCTGCAGATTGTCGCCGTCTTTTGCCAACGCCGTCGCCGTCGTCGTCGTCGTCGTTGTTGTTGCCTTCGCCGTTGTCGCCGCCGCCGCCGCCGTCGACGTTGCTGTCGCCTTCTTTGATCTGCCAGCGCGCATCTAGGAAATGTTTGTCAAATTCATTGGACCGTTCTCATTGTTTTTGACATTTCTTTTAACTGCCTCCAGTTCTCTTCTCTCCCATCGCATTCTCCTCTCTTCCTCTCTCTCTCTCTCTCTCTTTCCTGCTCTGCTCTGTCCTACTCTTCTCCTCTTTGTCGGGTTCCTCTTGTTGTTTGTGTTCTGCTTGTTGTCTCTTTGTCTCTTCAAGATCACTTTCTCTGCTTTCGAGAGAGAGAGGGAGAGAAGGAGAGCGCCAGGGCTGCCATCCTCCCCCAGAGACTAGTCCAGGCGAGTCCTAGCCCCCTCTTCCAACCCAAGGCATGACCTTCAGCCTCTTTAAGCGCTTGCTTTTGCCTCTCCAATTGCTCCTCCTTCTCAACCACATTCTCTCTCTTTTCTTCTACCCTCTTCTTCAATCTCTTCTTCTTTCTCTTCCCCTCTCTCTCTTCTCTACCCTCTATTCATCCTTCAACCTGCCCAACTCCCTCTCCTACTGCTCAGCAACCTTCTACCTTGACCTCCTTCCCCTCCTTTTCTGCCTGCTTCTTCATTTCTATCTTCTTCTCTTCCCTAACCTCCACGGCCCTCTCTCCTTTATTCCTTTACCCATGCCTCCTTCCTCTCTCATTCCTACTCCTTCCCCATCTCCTCCTTCCCCTTCCTCTTCTCCACGCATTCATCAGGCATTGTCGTTATTTTTCTGGCGCCAAAAAGACGCCGTCTTCAGAGTCGCAGCTTTTTGTTGTTCTGCTGCTTCTTCTTCTTCTTGTTGTTCTTGTTCTTCTTGTTGTTGTTGTTGCTGCTTGCTCCATTCTTCCTCCTTTTTGGCTGCCTTTTTTCGGGTTTCTTCTTGGGCCTGTCCTCGTCTGTCTCCGTCTCTGGTTCGAGGCTGGTTCTGGTTCTGGCGAATCGAACTCATGTTCTTCATTATAAAGCAGCGCGTTTGGGCCGTCATCAACATCATTATGATTCTCCATATAGCGCTCATAATCGTCATCATCTTCCCCATTCCCATTCCCATCCCCATCATCATAATCATCGTCATTCTGGTCGTTGTCATATTTTCCTTTCTTTCTTCCCTTCTTGTGTGTTTTTTTTTGCCATCTTTGCTTTATGCATTTCATGCATACTTCAAAAAATTTATACAATATGCGTTTAATATTCAATTCTTGTTCCCCTTGGTTGCCCCTTCCCTCTCCCACCTCCCAGCCTTCTAAGCGCCTCCTTCTCTCTCTCTCTCTTCGCTCTTCGGTTTTTGGAAAAGCGAAAGTCTTAGCTAGACTCGATTTATGCGTGGTACAGTTGTGTTAGCGCCACCTGGCGACAGGATGTGTGTGAGTGGGAGAGAGAGAGAGAGAGAGCAAAGCTGAAGTCTTGAGGTTTAACTCTTGGAAGAGTCTGAGAGTCTTAGAAGACTTCAGTCTAGAAGAGTTCGCTAAGCAAATCTAGCTATATTTTTTTTTCGAGCAGGTTTCTTGGCTTTTTTTTTAGGCAACTCTGTCTAGGCACTTTCACATGTCCAACTAAAATGATATATGACTGATCTGGAAGTATCTCCCCACCCCCTCCCTCTTCTCTTTCCATAAAACGCATTCGTCTTTAACGGTTTAGCGGTCTTATCAGTGCGGGGTAAGTCCGATAAGACAATTCAGGGTTAGGCAGGGCAGGCATAGAGCGGGGCGGGGTACGGCATAGAGCGGGGTTACGGGATAGCGGGTGTGCTGCTCATTAGGCAAGCGGAGCGTGTAAACAGCGGAATTCTCGATTAGTTAGCCACTTAGCGGCATTTTGTTACCAATTCGAGAGTGAGCTACGGCCTAAATGATTCGTTTGTCTCGCTCTCGCTCTCTCTATCTCTCTCTCGCTCTTTGGCGGCATCGGTTTCGGTTTGATGACCAAATTTGGTGGCCATTAAGCCAAGCTTTAACTTCCGCTGCCCCGCTGCAGGCAGGCGTAGGCGTTAGCGCAGACGTTGAGGCGACGACGCCAACGACGACGACGGCGACGGCGGAAGCGGCCACTTAATTAGCTACAGCGTTACCAAATTTTGCTTGAAATTAATTTTCATTTAATTTTAATTGGGTTCCCCCTCCCCTCCCCGCTCTCCCACTACATCCCTAGCAATACAATTTAAATTAAAAAACAAATGTGAAATTTTTTTTATTTTCTTTTTTTTTTTCTTTTTACGAATATTATGTTAATCATGTAAGGGGTAAACCCTTAATGGGTGTTCATGGGTATTACAAATGGTGCATAGATGGTATAGCTGACTTTAGAGACTAACAAAATAAATCATGTTCTACTAGAAAGCGTTAAAAGAAATGTGGCAGCTCATGGGTTCGGTGAGCTCTTAAATGTAATATGATAATACTTCTATAATATTATAAAATATTGGTTAGACCTTTCAATTTAAAAAAAATATATATATTTATATATATACAATATCAAAATTTTATATGAAAACCATATAAAATAATTCCAATTCTATTTCAGCTCTAAAAACCTCTTAAGTCTCTTCCTCTAGAATTACCAAGAGGGCAATACGTCTAGCCTTGTCTCACCTTGTATAGCCCCAATATTAATATTAATTATGTGTTCTTTTAGACCTTAGCGTCTGTATATAAGGAATTAAAATTAAAAAATAAAAAAAAGGAAATTAAAAAAAATAAAAAATAAAAATAAACGGAAATTAAAAAATTATTACAAAGCGCTTTTCGTAAAGAAACAAGCTTAAGAGAGGACTACGAGATATATATAATATATATTTCAATATGGGTAATACTATTATAATAATAAAAAATACTTCTGCAATTTTTTTTCTATGTAAAAAAAAAAAATAAATATCAATTTGCGCGCAACCCTGCAATTATTGCACTCTGGATTATTGATACGGTATGGTACGATGGGATCAATTAGAGTAGGGTTACCCGAGTGAATACGATTCTTGGGGTTTGATGGGGTGTGTGTGTGTGTGTGTGTGTGGTAGAATTTTTAGATGCTTCGATTACGTGAATCGATTCGAATCAATTGCAAAACAAATTACGCACAAATTGGCCAAGACACCGCATGCCACATGCCACATGCCACATGCCGCATGCCGTGGCACTATACCACAAAGGATGTACACTCATCGGACTAAGTGCAGGGGGTCTCCTGCAATTACGCGACGATATATGCATTTTTTATGCCTCGAAAATTGTCCAGCTCGCTCTCTCCCACTCTCACTCCCACTCTCCCTCTCGCTCTCAGCTTGCTAAAAAATGCCAAGAGTCGAGCGAGAAATTACTGGCAATTTGTGCTAAAAACTGGGCGTTCAGCTGTGGGCGTGGCTGCCAAAGAAGGAACCTCTGTCGCATTTGTCAACTTAGCACATCGATAATGTGTCCACCCACAGCGTATCTACAACAATTTTCGAGCACAATTATGAAAAACGCTTTTCCCACACACACACAGACACACACATACACACACATATGAGGTAGCAGGTTGAAGGTGCTCAGAGGTGTGGGTAGTGCCAGGACAGGGGGAGCAGTAGGAGGCAGTTCATAGTTTGGGGGCCACAAGGGTTGCATACGCTGCGCCTACTCCTGCTCCTCCTGCTCCCTGCCTGCACTACCCTGCTAACCTCCCACTCCCCCCTGCACTACCCTGCTAACCTCCTACTCCCCCTGCACTACCCTGCTACCCCTAATGACTGCGTGTGTGTGCCTGTGTGTGTGTGTGTTGAAAACTACAAAGTTGTAGAAGGAGAAAATAAAAATAAAACCAGGGGGTAAAAAAAAAATATAGAAAACTTGATGGAAAGCAAAAGAAAACGCGTAACGCCCATTTAATTGAGCCTGGGCCCCAGTCCCAGGGTGTGGGAGTGGGAGTGGGCGTGGGCGTGGGCGGAACGGGGCGGGGCGGGTCTAGCCAGTGCACTTTGATTGCCTCAAAACGTCAGCTGAATATTTACCCAAAACGTTGAGTTCCTCAACGCAAGACAGAGACAGCTAGCGAGGGGGAGTGGGAGGGGGAGGGGGAAGGAAAGAGAGAGGAAGAGAGCTATTTTTATTTATGAAAATTAAACAAGTGAACTTTGACATGCGGTTGCTCACAGGGTTGACCTGCAGTTGCAGGTGGGCGGCAGGAGAGGGTATAGGTTGGGGGGTCGTGGGGGTTGTGTCATTAAACATTTGTCATCGTGTCGGCTCGTGTCTCTAGGCTCGGCCCTTTAACACATTAGGGCAACAGAGAGAGGGAGAGAAGGAGAGAGAGAGAGAGCGAGAGAGAGAGAGAAGAACACACGGACGTCTGGCATCAATTAGAGGCGCCTTGCTGGCCAGCGAATTGTACCCGGGCGGGGTGTAGGGTCGCCTGAGACAGTTAGAGGCCCCCGAGGCTATCACATACTATATATATATATATTGTATTATATATAGTACGTGCTCTATGTGTTGGCATTTTCAATTAGCATCAAAAGACGCAAATCAAAGCATTAAAACATGAAACAATTCATCGATTCGCGTGTACCCTCAAGAAAATACCCTGTAAAGGCAGTGAGATGGGGTAGGAAAGAGGCGAATAAAGAAAATCATATTGAGATTCTATGAACTCTTTAATTAAAAAGAATTTCTACTCAGTTTATTTGAAATATAGCTAAGGTAGTCCTATAAAAAATAAAGGGTAGCTGGGGGGTAGGGCTCTGAAATTTGTTAGAAAACTGCATTTTTGCTAGATATTTAAGAATCTAACAAGTTTGCTAAAGTAACTTGGGCTATACAAGGCAAAATTGAGTCGAGCAAAAAGTTCCCCTACAGAAACCTCTTGTAACTAAGAGGGTAGCTACGGTAGTGCCATGAAATTTGTTATATAGCTGCATTTATGTAAGATAAAATAAACTATATGTGGTTTAATCTAGAAAATAATAGGGAATTATGTGAAATAGAGCCTTGCAACAGAATTAAACTGCAAAAAACCTCTTGTAACTGAGAAGGTAGCAATGGTAGTGCTATGAAATTTGTTGTGTAACTGCATATATGTAAGATAAATAAAAATATAAGAGGTTTTATACAGGTTATAAAAGGGAACTATGCAAAATGGAGCCTGGAACAGAATTAAACTGCAAAAAAACCTCTCCTAACTCAGAGGGTAGCTATGGTAGTACCATGAAATTTGTTGATTAGCTAAACAAAAATAAAATATACAAAAATCCCAAACATATCCTAAACTAGCTGAGCATACACTGTGCGAAATGATAGTTAAAAAAGAAATGCATATATCAAAAATTCCAAAAAATTCCAGGGTATCAGTATCGTCTATGACTGCCTTTGACTACACAGCATTTTGCACTTTCACGCGTGTCCAAAGTGTCGTCAAGTGGGTACTCAAGCGGCAAGAGTCGAAAAGTCGCGACGATTCGTGAATCGCGAGTCGAGAAGTCGCTTTATTTATTTGCGCTTAGGCAGCAATTTCAATTAATTGATAAGTCAGAGGCGACAACGGAAGAGGGGGAGGAGGGGGAGGAAGAAGGGAAGAGGGCCAGAAGGGGGGAAAGCAAATGACAACATTTCACGCAATTCGCTTTGGCAAATTTAATTGCCAGCGACATTTTGTCGCGCAGTTTGCGAATAACGAACGAATAACGAATAACGAGATTCAAATGCGCGTTGCGCTAATTGAATCAGCCGTCAAACAGATACAGCTACGAATACAGCTGCAGATATATTCACACATATTCACATATATTCACACATATTCATATATATATAGCCTAGGAACGTGTGTACTTGGTGTCGACTTCTGATTGGTTTTGACATCCACTGCGATGGGGCTAGGCGTGTCGCTGGTGGAGGATGTTCAGCGTATTCATTGAGGGGGGAGGGGGAGGGAAGTGAGTGTACTCACTCGCAGCATATTAAATCAAACGACATATACGCTTCTCTACCTCTCTCTCTCCCTCTCTATCCCTGAGTATAGCAAATGAAGCATGAGGCTTGCATATTCACATACAGTGAGTGTATTCACTTTGAGTGTATTCACAGAGACAGCAATAATTTCAGCTTGAAAGTGAATGCGGAATGAGTATAACTGCTTAAAAATACTCAAAGAACAAGCTGAACTCAAATGTGAATGGGGTATGAATAGTATTCACTTAGGTATTTGAATGACACTGGATCTCTATGCAGCCCAGTTCGCATAGAGTGTAAGAAGTAGGCAAAACGCACTTGGGTGCTGCGAAAAACAACAATTTTTGAGTGTATGTGAATAGTATTCACTTTGCTGTGTGAATAGAAGTGAATATTGTTTGAGTGCCATATTCAAAAGCAGCCCAAAAAGTGTATCTTTAAAATAAAGTTAGTTTATGCACAAGTATGAATAGTATTCACTTCAATATGTGAATAATAGTGAATAATATATGAGTATTTTACAAAAAAAAAAACTTAAGAAAAGTGTGCACCCACAGCAGCGCTACGCATAAACCTAATTTATGCATGAATATGAATATTATTCACTAGCAAAACAAATGGATTCAATGATTCATTGTTTGATTATACATTTATTTTGATTTTTAGGCACAGCTATTTAATACACCCGAATTGCACATACACATGCTGATTCATACATTCATGAATGCACTCAAATTATTCACAATTAGCAACATGATTTGCAGATTAGTGTGATTGCATTCTCATACGATTATGTACGTGTTATGCAAGCAGGCAAAGAATAAAAAATTTGAATGCTAAATGATTTATGAGTACTCGATTATTATTCACACTTATCTGAATCGCATTAGTTTAGTGATTTACGAGTGCCACACGAGGGAGAGAGAGAGAAAGACTAGGTAATTAAAACACGCACACACTCATTGCAAACACTCACACACACACACACACTCACTTACTGCACTCAAAAACACTCATGCAGCTGGAGGTGGGCGTTGCTGCTGCTGGGGGTTGGGGCAAAGGGGGCTCCTTCGCTGCTGGCAATAACGAAAACAATAATTTTGACATTGATGATGATGGCGATGATGTTGCAACAAGCTGCAGCAACAACAACAACAGCAGCAGCAGCAGCAGCCATGTTGTTGTAGTTTTCGCACTTGTGCAGGGGGAGAGAGAGAGAGAGGGGCAGGGGGCACGTCTCAATGCCTTTTACAACAATGTGGCGTGCTAGCGTAAAAAGTTGCAACTTACTACAGCGTGTATGTGCCACAAAACGTGGCACGTAACGAAACGAGGCGCGTACTTAAAACTTTTACAAGCCACACTCGAATGAGTGCAGCAAAAGCAGCGGCAGCACCAGCAGCAGCAGCGAGTGAGTGCGATAGAGACAGCATGCATCTATAGCACACAACAATTGCATGTTAGCGGTGCAAAAACACTTTCGCAGCATTCAGCTTCTGTGCGCCAGTCGCACACACACACTCGCACACACAGCCGGCGCTTTCAAGTGTTATGCTAAACTCATTTGCTCGCGCGCTTTACACATTAGTCAAGCGCGGGGGGGAGGGGGAGGAGTGGGGGGAGAGTGCAGTAGCAGAGCGCAGTGGGAGAGAGTGTGCAGTAGGAGAGAGCGAGAGTGCAGTGTGAGGGCAGCAGCGTAGTGCAATGGGAGAGCGTAGTGGGAGTGCAGTGGGAGAGAGCGCGTTGTTGTTGTTGTTGCTGCGAGAGAGAGGAATGAACTGCAGCATAGTGCGAAATTTTTAGTTAGACGAGTGAGGTTATGTTTATGGATGGGCCACTTGGTTTAGTTTCACACTTGAGCGGCGGCTGCTAATGAGCTTAAGGATTACGAGAGAGTGCGAGAGAGAGAGCGGGAGAGAGAGCGGAAGAGTGGCAGAAGCAGAGTGTGAGCGAGATTGTGCAATAAACTTTTGGCAAAAACAAAATGCAAGTAACACACACACACACACACACACATACACACATATATATTTAATATAGACGCAGGCGGAGGCGTTTTCTGTGCTTTGTTTGGGCGCGTCAATGTGCTCCTCCCGCCCGCACTGCCTGCCTGCCCGCCTGCGTGTGTGTGTGTGTGTGTGTGCACGCCCCAGACGCGCTGCAGACGCGCAGCGCACTCGACAAAAAAAAAAAAAAATGAAAACTTTTCAACGCGCTGGCAAAACTATTTTGCAAATATTTGTTTAGTATTTGTTGCTGCTGCTGTTGGCCAAAGTCAAATGGCGCCTGCCCCTCCCCACCCCCTCTTCCCACTCCCCCTCTCTCTCTCTCTTATTGGGGGGTGGGCGTGGCGGATTTAAGCGCCCGTCGGAGGCGTCAAACAAATTTGTAGCTTTAAAACAACAAGAAGCAGAGGAGGAGGAGGAGGAGGAGGAGAAACAAGCGGCAAAAAGCAGCAGAGAAAAGTGAGAAAAAAATGAGTAAAACACAGGAAAAACAGAAAGAGAAAAACAAAACTAATTGAATTTGTGTGCAATTTGCAATGAATGAATGAAGTGAGTGCATAAGCGAATGAGTGAATGAGTGAATGAACTAATGAACTAGCTCACTACCCCACTCCCACTCCCACTCCCGCTCTCTCTCCCTCTCTCCCTCTCTCTCTGTCTGCGTAAGTGCGCAACTGATTTGCCAGTGCAGTGAATGTATTCACAATGTACTCACTGAGTAAAACTTTTAAATGAGCTTAAATGAAATGAATAACTCAGTCAGCATACAAGTTAACCCACTTAGCACTATGAGTATTCATTTGAATGATTTAAACTGCACACGAACACACACGCACAATTCATTCAACGATTCACAGGTCCATTCATGAGTGTATTTGCTTTATCTAGGGAAATTAGCATAACTAAATGAATGAGACTGAGTGGTAAATGGAAAGGAGATTGATATCTTAATTATTATATTTTTGTGACTAAATGAAGACATTCACTCGCTTCAGGATCATGAATATTCGTGAATCATAAAAAAGCCTTCGACGCAAATGGATATCTCTGGGAATGGGGCTATGAATAGATAGTGAATTTTTAGCATTATTTAGAAGTTATCAATACTAATTGAATGAGTTATTCAATATGCACATGCATAATCGACAGGGATAGTCACTCTCATTCACTTTATTCAACTCTCAGAATGAGTATATGGATTTTAGATGGACATAATTGAGACTTATGGGGTTCATAGGGTATTTGGAGTACATTGAGTATTTAGAGTATATTGAGTATTTCGAGTATATTGAGTAAATCAAGTATACCGAATATATAGAGTATTCCTCTCTCTGTTTCAGTATATTCACACAAAATTTAAACAATCAAGTCATATAAGTAAATTGAGTATACCAAGTATACCGAGTATACCAAGTATACCGAGTATACCAAGTATACCGAGTATATCCAGTATTCCAAGTATACCGAGTATACAGAGTAAACCGAGTATACCGAGTTAATCGAGTATTCATCTCTCTACTTGAGTAAATTGTATTCAAATTGAAACAATTGAGGCAAATTGAAGATTATTGAGTATAAAGAGTATACTTAGTACACCCAGTATACCGAGTATATAGAGTGCATATCATATATTCACATTATTATGCCACAAACATTCACTTGATTTGATTGATTCACTATGCAATAAACGATAATGCGATAAAGTGATATTTGCATTGCCTTCTCTATCTCTCTGTGTCTTTGTCTGCCTTTGCCCACTCACGCACTCACTGAGTGACTCACATTCACACTCATGCACTCAGTCGTAGAATCACTCTCTCTCTCTCTCTTTCTCTCTCTGAAGGCCTTTCCCTCCTCCTTCAAGTAGGTGTGAAGCTTAAAACGCATTTTCACGCGCGAACGCAACTTGAATGTCAACGCCGGCGACCTGCGACGTCTGGAGAGGATGACAAGATGAGGATGGATGGATGGATGGATGAATGGATGATGATGATGATGACACGCCTTGACTACTTATCATGTGTATGGGGGGGTTGGGGAGTGGGCAGGGGCCTCTGTAATGATTGTAATATGCGTTTTTCACCTACTTTCCCAAAGCCAGTCCCAGCTGCCCCCCTCCCGCTTGTCTCCTCCTTTAGCCCCCCCAAGTGATGCTTCCTTGTTCGCGCACCACATGCTGCTTGAGACGCCACACGTGCTCAAGTAGCTGCCACACTGAATGCGACTGGGCACACTGGCATTGAATTGGGCACAGGGATGCAACTCGCAGAAGCTGTAGAAGATGTAGACACTTGCTACTCAAGCTCAGTCGATTGCTTTGACCTTCGCTGGAAGATTCCCCCAGCGGAGCGAAAGATGAAGAGAGAGAGCGAGATAGAGAGAGGGAGATAGAGAGAAGCAGATAGCTGCAGCCACAGTCTTGTTCAATATATTTGACAGGCACAGAAATTAGGGTGACCAGTCATGTAAGAAAAAGCTATGAAAGCCGAGGTATCACCTACAAAATGAGAACTGAACGAGGTCTAACGTCTTTCCTGGAGCTCCCTTTCGAATTAGAGGCTGCCTGAAGGTTCCAACATGTGTAGTATAAAATTATTGAACTAAATCTTTAGGGTTACCAGACGGTTGAAATAAAATAAAGGTCTAAAACGCGAAATTAAAGCTGAGCGAGCTGGGGCAACTTTTAGTAAAAGAAAATGCGAGAGATAATTCCGAAATGAGAGGGTTCTCCTCTAAATCATACTGAAACACCCAAGAAAGGAAAGTTAGAAGCTTTATCTATGTATCTTAAGGGTTACGGGATGGATACCAACAAAACTTTTCACAGTATTTTTCACTTTTGAAAAAAAGAAACCATAGTTTGTTTTCGAAAATATAAAGTAGAGCCTGCTTTTATAGGGTACCTAGCTGTATTACTTCTGGAAGTTTCCACCTTGGCATAAACACAACAAAAGCTTTTAATCTTGCACATTATCAGCATATTTCACGATTCATTCCCGGCTATACGATTTATTTTTTTATGGAGCGCACTGATAGTAGAGAAACGATGGGGAATTACTAGGGATAGAAGTAGGGTATTTCACTGGGTATATCCCCCATAGGATTCTCTGTTAGGTTCTCTGCTTACCTGCCGCTCTTGGTGATGACCATTTCGGTGCCGAGTTTATGAAACTTCTCCCACAGATCCTTGCCCTCGAGCGTAACCTTGGGATCATCGACGACACCATCGTCCTCGGGTTGTAGGGCACGCAGGGGTCGCATTGCCGGATGCAATTGATGGGCCACAGCCGATGCCAGGACAACGTCCTCGGCAGTTGTATAGGCGGTGCCCAGCGGATGATGGGCGTGCGGATGTGCTGGATGTGGCGGGAAACGCAAACCGCCGGCGGCGCTATATAAACCGGGATGATGCGGACCCGCCGGGCTGCCGGCCAGTGCGGCTAACGCGGCAGCCGGAAAGTATGGAGGAGGCGGCGGCTGTTGTGGTCCAAGTGAGTGTGGTGGCGGCGGCGGCGGCTGCTGCTGTGGATGCGGTGGCGGATGCAGACCGGGTGCAGGTGCTTGCTGATGCGGTGCTGTTGTTGGCGGTGCTGATCCTCCTCCTCCTCCGCCCACTCCTCCTCCTCCTCCTCCTTGACCCGTGGGCGGTGCAAGGCTGGGCGAATGATGCGCGGGTATTGAGGGCGGCAACGTTGATGATGCTGATGATGAAGACGCTGGCGCCGTCGGTGGCGGCGGTGTGGGTGTGCTGGAGGCGCCGCGTAGGGCTTCACTGCCGCTGCTGCTGCTGCTCAAGTGATGCTTGTTGTTGTTGTTATTATTGTTGTTATTATTATTATTGTTGTTGTTATTGTTGTTGTTGTTGTTGTTGTGCTGGCTGTGATTGCTTTGGGGCGAGAGCTGCGACGGCGAGCTGCGATATGCGACCGATCCTGGCGAGCTCAGAGCTGCCTGTGCTGCCGTCGCTGCTGTTGAGTTGCTGCTGCTGTTGTTGCTGCTGTTGTTGTTGTTGCTGCTGTTGTTGTTGTTGTTGTTGTTGCTGCTGTTGTTTCCGCTGTTGTTGTTGCTGTTGTTGTTGCTACCCGCCGTCAACAGCGACGAGACGCTGAAGTCAGTGGGTCTTTGCGAGAGCTGCAGGAATGGATGATATGCCATCCCATTTGCGAACCTGGCGAATGGATCCTCAGCAGACTGATGAAGTAGCAGCTCCTGGACGTCGTATCTCATTACATTACAATTTCCTAAACATGTGCGTCACGCGTTAAAATTTATTTTTTACTCTCTCTATTTAAAACAAACTGAATTTGCACCACGGTAGCTTGATTGATTCCTTTTTCTCTCTCCCTCTCTCTCTGTTGCACTTGTTGCAGTTGTTGCAATTGTTGTTGTTGTTGTTGTTGTTGTTGTTGCTTGGGCAGGTACTTGAGACACACACACACAGGCACACACACGCACAGTGGCACTGCACTTCGCTTTGTTCTGCGTTTTTTATAATTTTTTATTCAATTTTTATATTTTTCTTTTTTTTCTTTTGTTACTGTTGTTTTTGTTGCTGTTTTCAGAAAAAAAATTTGCTTAAAAAAATGTAGAAAACTTTTTTCTTTTTTGTATTTTGTTTTTTTTTGCTGTGTTTTTTTGTGTTTTGGCGGCGGCAAAACCTCAACGCGCCCTGGCGACGGCAACGCGACAGCGCGACAAACGCGACGATTTTTGCAAATTTCTCAAAAATGTTGTAGAAAACAAAATTATTTATTGCTGCTGCTACCGCTGATCCTCTGCCTGCTGCTGTTGTTGTTGGCCAAAAAAAAATAAAGCTAAAATTGTAAAGCTGCTGTGTGGCTGCTGCGACGAGCGGCGACGACGACGACGACGACGGCGACGACGACAACAAAACACACGGTGTGTAGGCAGAAAGACAGAAACACAACAAACACACGACTACGACGGACGCCGATACGAACTACACGCCGGTCGCTTTCAAACTGGAAAAAACACACACGGACACAGTGTGCGCAACCCCCGAAGAGACAGCGACGGCGACGGCGACAGCGACAGCGGCAAACACGATACGACACGACGACGAAGCACAACGACACGACGACAGACGAGAGACAGTGGCAGCAGCGACGCCGCTGCCGCTGCCTCGTCGTGTATTCGCTTCGTTTCGTTTCGTGCTGACGAGTCGTAGGCAACGAGCGTGCGTGTGTGAGCGAGAGCACGCGAGTGAGAGAGCGTAAGAGAGTGACTGGCTGTCTGTGTGTGTGTGCGTGTGTGTTGAGTTTTGGCTGGCTGAGCGCGAGTGCGAGTGAGTCGATTGGGTCTGCTGCTGCTGCTGCCGCTGTCGCTGCCTGCCTGCCTGCCTGCCTATTGTCGCCTGCTTGGGTGTGAGAGAGCAGGGCAGACTGAGACACACACACACACACACACGCGCGCATGGGAGAGAGCGTCGTTTCCAATAAGAAAACCAAAAACCAAAGTGTTGAGTTGACGCTTTCGCGTATATGTGTGTGTGTGTGTGCGCCAGTGTTTGTGTGTGTGTGTGTGTGTATGCATGGGCAAACCAACCAGCAGCAGCGACGTCGCGCAAGGCGTGTGTGACAAGCAGCGTGAAGCGTGTTAGAAGTAACAAGGCAGCTGACACCAAAAGTGCAGCGCGCCAGAAAAATGCCTCAAAATGTGAGCGACAGCAGCAGCAGCAGTGGCAGAGGCAGAGGCAGTGGCAAAGGCAGCGCTGGTAGCGGCGAAGAGAGCAAAGGAGAGCGCACGTACATATGTGCGTGTGTGTGTGTGTGTGTAGTAAATCATAGTCCGAAAAAAAGCTGCCTGCGCGGGTGCTTGGCCCCAGGAGGCGACAGTAGCGAGGCTGCCAGGGGCAGAGGAGTGTGTGGAAGGGGCGGGGGTGGGGGGGCATATAACGGGAAAGTTGACAAATGACGCGCAAGCGAAAAAATGCGCTTCAATGGTCAAATGTTTTGATGGCATGTGCCGTGGTGGGAGATGGAGAGAGAGGGGAGAGAGAGAGAAGGGCAGCGAGGAGCAGTGATAAATATGCGACGAAAAGAGCCTGAGCTGAGAGGGAGAGAGCAAGTGTGTGGGGGGAGGTGAGTAAAGCACGCGGTAAATGCGATAAAAGCAACGCGTAGGCGGAGATAAAGCAAATAGCAGCAGACGTGGCAGAGGATGAGAAAGACAACGTCAAAAGGGAGTGGAGGAAGGGGCAGCTAGGACATGTAAGGACTTGCCAACTGGAGGCGCCGTGAACGCGTTCAAACTAAACAGAATGACTTGACCTACCGTGACCTCAACACGATCGTGGTGAAAAATGTGTGCGAATAAGAAATATTCAAAAATCCAATAAGAAATTAAGACGCAGAAATATTTACAACAACCGAGGGGAGTAAAATAGAAAGAGAGAGAGAGAGAGAGAGAGAGAGAGAGTGAAGGTGAGAGAGCGGCTGTAAAGAGCGGCCCTTCTGATCAGCGTGAGCTTTAAAAAAACTCAGGCATATTAAAAGTGTTGAAAAACGCTTGGAAATTATAAGGAATTAAGAAAAAAGACATAAAAACACACAAAATGTACCTAATGAATTACCTAAAACATAAATATATACTAAAAAAACATATGTAAATAAAAATGCGGAAAAGTAAATAAATTGAAATAAAAAAAAAAAAAAAACAAAAGGCAACTTAAAAATATAATAATAATAATAATTAAAACACATAAAATACATTATGTGCATATGAAATAGATATAAAAAGCCAATAACAAATTTTAACAAAATGAATAACTGCTTAAATACATAAGTAAATTTACTCAAGGTATTTATAATTAAATAAAACAAGAAACTAAATTTTAAGAAATAAACTGAATTTCATAAGTAAATAATAAATAAAATAAGGTAACAAAATGAATAAGTATAATTTTAAATAAATCAATAAATAAATAAATAAAGTAATTGAAAATTAAAATGAAAATGAAAAATGAGAAGTAAGAAATAAATAAGAAATAAATGAGAAATAGAGGAGAACTAAATGCGAAATAGTAGAGAAATATTCAAACGAACTCTCCCCCTTCAGACGTTTTTTTCAATGCGCTTGAGGATCACAGTCCCGTTTATTTTGCACAGTGTGGCCAGAGCGAAGATTTATGTGCAGCAAATATGCAATTACAATGGCAGCGCTCTGGCGCTAAGCGAGAGACAGAGACAGAGAGAGGGAAACTGGGAGCGGGAGTGGAGGGCGACGCGTTACAGCCGCCGCTATCAAAGCTAAATGCGTGTTAGCCGCTTTGGCAGCTTTTATGCATCCGAAAATGTAAATGCGGAGATTTATGTCGCCGCAGCAGCAGCAGCGACGCAGCGCACAAATTCGCAAGTGCGAAAAAGCAAAGCAAAACGAAGAAGAGCAGAGGCAGAGGCAGCGACGGCGACGGCGGCAGCGGAGAACAGAGTGTGTGGTGGTACAAGAACTGGACGATAGGTGCCGCGCGCGTGTGACAAACTTGACGCTAAGTTTGCGCAAACAACGCAAGTGCGAGCGAGACGGTTAGCGTGGCGGGGCGTGCAAATGAAAGGCAAAGCTCAAGCAGAAGTCACAAACACACTCACACAAACACATACACAAACACACTCACACACAGACAGCGACAGCGACGGCAGCAGACAAAGCAACGACGAGCGACGGCGGCGCCAAAAAGCAAAAACGGCAACGCAAATGTATTTTGTCACACGTTTTCACACACACAAACAGAACAGACGCCTCTGCTTGTGTATGTGTGTGTGTGTGCGAGAGCTGGCTGGCAACATGGGCGCAGCGAGTGCGCAAGAAGAAGACGACAAGCGCAACGACGGCGACGACGCTGAACTTGCTATTCGACTCTCTTTGTTGTTGCTGCTGCCGAGCCAGAGCAGAGCAGAGCAGAGCAGGGCAGAGCTGCTGCTCAGCTCAGCTTGTGTGACAAGTTTAACCACAAATACACACACACATACACACACACGTACAGGCAGACAGAGCACACACACACACACACACGTGTAGAGTGCGACGCGCCAGCTAGTTAACACCACACCTCACAATGGCGGCGGCAAACGACGGTGGCGGCTGCGTTCACTCCTCTCTCTCAGCAGCAGCAGCGTCAACGTCGGCGTCGTCGTCGTCGTCGCTGTCGTTGTCGTTCTCTCAGCCAGCCCCGGTACAGCATGGCACGGCAGGGCTTGACTTGTGCGAGTGCGAATGAAACGGCGCGCTCTTTGTTGTGTTGTAGTTGTTGTAAGAGGTGACAACATTTCTTTGCATGCATGTGTGTGCGTGCACGCGCGTGTGTGTGTGTGTGTGTGTGCGCGCGCTGTCTGTGTGTGGTGTGAAAAATTACAGCAGCAGCAGCGTCGTCGTCGTCGTCGTGGTGAAGAAGTAAAGACAATGAGGATGCTGCGCGACAGTCAGAGAGTGTTTTTGTTGCTGTTGTTGTTGTTGTTGTTGTAGCTGGACAGTGGGCTGGGGCGGAGTGTAAAGTAAAAGACGATTAGTCGCTGTTGGGCGACCAGTACAAAAGCAGCGAGAAAAAGGCAAAGCAAATCGAAGAGAAATATGCGAAGGAGAGTAAAATAAAAAAGCTAAGTAAAGAAAAAGAAATAGGCAAAGGAATAGGAAAGAAATAGGTGAAAAATATTCAAATAAAAGAAATACAAATTAAGAAAAGGAATAAATAAAATTAGAATGGTATATATAAATATAATAAGTATAATAAGCGAATTAAAAAAAAAAAACAAATATAGGCGAGATAAATATACAAGGAAATTAAAGAAAACTAATAGGAAGTATGGAAATAAAGTAAAAATAAACAATAAGAAATAAGAAGAATTAAGTAAAAAGAAAAACAAGCGAAATAAATAAGATAAAATCGAAAAAAATAATCAGAGGGAAATAAGTAAAATATAACAGGCAAAATTTCATAAAAAGAAATACAGATACATATATGTACATATGTAGTATATGCGAAGTAAATAAAAAGAAATATCACAACAAGAAAACACAAAGAAATATACGCATGAAATAAGAAGAATGCGAAATTTACGACATATGCAAATAAAGAGAAATATGCGAAACGAATACAAGAGATGCAACAAATATAGAGTAAAATGTTCCCAATAGCTTAAAAACATAATCATCAATGAAAATAAATTTGCAAAGTAAATAAAAATACATGCGCAAATTAAATAAAGAGAACATATACGAAATATTTGAAAATAAATATGAAAAAAGAAATAAATTAAATATGTTTCAAAAGCTTTTCAAATGTACTAGATAAATCGAAAGGGCTGCGACGGTGTAGGGGCGCAAACGTTTCTAATTAACGTGCGGGCGCTGTGGTGGCGACGCGTCGCATCGCATCGCATCGCATCGTGTTGATTAAGCGGCTCAGCTGAGCTTAGCAGAGAGCAGGAGCAGAGCGGCGCGATGCGACGCAGCGCAGCGCAGGCGGCGTGTCATAAATAGTTGTAACAAATATTTATTAACAGGTTTCTCTTCTGCAGCAGCAGAGGCTGCGGCAGCGGCGGCAGCAACAACAACAACAACGAGAGCTTTGTAGGTGTTAAAAAACAACCAACCAAAATGCCGCCTGACGCCTGCAAAACTTCTCTCACTCCGCGCTGCGCTCTTCGCTCTTCTACTCTGCTCTTCGCTTGTTTGTATATTGATTAGTGCTGGCTGTGTGCGTGTGTGTGTGTGTGTCGGAGTCTGACTTGCTGCTGTGTGCGTGTGCTTGCCTGTCTCTCGCTCTGTGTGTGCGTGTGCGTGTGCTTGTGCCTGCCTGTGCCTGTCTCTCTGTGCCTGCGTGTGTGTGCGAGCAGCTGCTCCTGCTCTGCCTGTGGTGTGTTGAATAAGCTTACACCACAAACGCCACCGCCAGCATCACACGCACGAACACACACACATACTCGCACGTAGATGCTGCTGTGAGAGAGGCAAGTCGCATGGCTCGCTCGCTCTCTCTCTGACTCTGGCTCTGCCGACGTCGCCTGCGCGCATAGAAAATTTCGTGTGATTTTTTTTCTGTTATTTATTTTTTTTTTTTTTTGGCGCTTTGTAGCTAATTAAAAGTTTATGTGTGCACACAAACAAGCAGCAACACGCACACAGGCGCACGTACAGTGGTTCAGCCTCATAATTATGTGAAAAACTTTATTTGACGGCATTTATTTGACTGGCTGCTTCAGCTCGCTTGCTCTCTTTCGCTCACACACACTCTCTCTCTCTCTTGCTCTCTTTTGCTGCCTGTTTATTTGCTTAACATGGTTTAGTTGCCCCCGCGCGCGTGTGTGTGTGTGTGTGTGAAAATTTACAAGCGCCGTTAAATTAACCAAATATGTTGGGGCAACACTTTGACTGACGCATGCTGTGGGCACACTGTGCCGGCGCTTAAACCTAGATCAGCTCTATGGACCCAAGTAACTCGGCTATTTGTGCTGCGATCGTGTTGAAACTTGGCAGAAATATGTCTGGCCTTATCTTTTATCTAAATGCCTTGCTTTGGGCACGCCCACATGCCGCACTGCTGAGATACAGGGTATAAAATGCTGAGGCAATCAATAAAATTAGCATAAAACTTGAATTTCACGCTGTCACAAACAATGTATGGCATGTTTACGCGCACACACACATGCAGGCAGCACACACACACTCACACACACACATATACAACACTTACACACACACACTCACTTGCCCTGCGTATTTCTTATGTAAACAGTGAAATCAGCAACAAAAGCGCCATAATAAATGTCTAGCCTTATGTAAACACAGACTGAATAGCTGTGCGTGTGTGTGTGTGTGTGTGGGGTGTCAAGCCAAACACATACACACACACAGAGAGAGTGAGTAAGAGAGAGAGAGAGAAAGACACGATTGGATAAGAATTCCTGCGATTTACATAGAGAGTACGAGTAAAAGTAAAAGGAGGCAGCTGCCAGAGGCGTAGCAAAGGATGCTACAGCCAGGAGGGGGTGTCTACAGGGGGGAGAGGGGGGGGGGGTATCTTTGCAAATCGAACCGAGATGACCAACGTACTGAGTTCATACACAATCACATATCTGTTTTTCCCCATTTTCTCTTTTTCTTTGTTGCCTTTTTTTTATTTTATTTCATTTTTTTGTGTGTTTATGCACATGGCGCCCCTAATCCAATTAGTGTGACCAGAGTACGGGTACTGTTTTTTTTTGGTGCAGAGACGCCATTTTGTCATTGATTTTTGTGTAGGGTACTTAGGTGATTTTTTTTTATTATTTATTTTCTTTTTTCGTTTTTCTTCAATTTTTGCTACAATTCTTCTTATCTCTCTCTATTTTTCTTGCCCTGCTTTTTCTTTTTATCTTGTCACATGCATATCTTTTAGCTTTATTACCCAACTTACTTTGTTTCCTATTTTATTTTTTTCTAACCTCACTTTTGCCTTATCTTAAACAGTTTTCAATGTTTTCTTGGTTTCTGTTTTAAGTTTATTTCGGGTTTTACTTTACTTTTTAGTTGATTAGTCTATATATTTATAGGAAAAATTTAAAAATAATTAAAGTGGAGAATATTAATAATGAAATAGTGCGCTGTATCACTTTTTTTTGTATATTTTTTTAGTTTTTAAAAATTTATGCATATTTAATTCCTAAATAACTGCTATGTTTTTGATGCGATTGCTAGCAAATTTTCAGTATTGATTAGGGTGCTCATGCTTGTTGTACACACCAAATTTAAGAATTCTAGCTTGTAAATTTAGCTAGAAAATGCAATTTTGACGTTTTAGGTGCTCTGTGACCTCAGGAAACACAGCTAAGCAACTTGTACTGAAACTACATAATATCTGGCATATAATTTAGTATAACAATTTTTATGCAGTCCCAGTTTTTCTTAGTTTTTCCAACTTTCTATTCTCTTTTTTACAGCTTAATTTATTTTTCCTCATTTGTTCCTATTGTTTTGCAACTTTAATATTTCCCTTTTCTAAGGCACTTTTTATACTAGTATTCCCCATAAGAACTAACCAAGAAATTCTAAGCCTACACACACACACACATACACACACACACGCTAAGGCTCCGCCATGCTGCTGCAATAGTGTTGCCTACTTTGGTGCGTCAAGTAAATTGGCGACTGCGTCGAAAAGGCCGCCAGGCCGAGCAATTGCTCAATTACAGTGAAAAAAGGGGGAGGGGCAGGGGGGAAAGGGCAACAACAATGTTGCACACACACACACACACGCACACAGAGCGAGAAAGAAACACACACACACACATACACGGTGTTGTGTTGAATTTCACGCCAAGCTGCCAAGTGTAGTCCGTAGTTTTTCGCCATTTTTAACGCGTCGCTGTGTGTGTGTGTGCGAGCGAGCGAGCGAGCGAGTGTGTGTGTGTGTGAAGTGTCTGTGTGTGTGTGTGTATTTATTGTTTAATTAACTTTACGCCTGTCTATCACACACACACACAAACACACACACACACACACGCACAACATGCAGCACAGACATGCATTGTTTGCACTGCGCTGTCTGCTAACTACGCCTGCCTCTCGCTCTCTCTCTCGCTCTCCCTCCCTCTCTCTCTCTCTCTCTCTCTCTCTCTCTCTCTCTCTGTGTTTGTTTAACTGTGCAAAGCCCACGCATCGTGCTGCTGCCTCTGCCTCTGCCTCCGTTGTTGTTGTTTTTTCAGCTCACACAAAAGTTAATCAGTTAGGGCAATGTGTGAAAAGCAAAGTGCATTGCGAGTGGCTGCTGCTGCCGCTGCTGCTGCAGCTGAATACCCTGTAAAATGTTGAGTAGGCTGTAGGGCTGCATAGCTGATATAAAGTTTAGTTAACTTTAGTTTAAAGCGCTTTTTTGTATAATAAAAGTAAAATCTTTGCATTTTGTAGTTTATATACTTTTTTTCTGTCTGTATGAACGCCGAGATCTCCGAGATCCTAAGAGCTAGAGGCAGCAAGTTTCGCCGCCACATCCCCAAGTACTAGAGTGACTTTACGTATAACCTAAAATTTAGCCACGCCCTCTGCTGACTCACTAAATCTTATAAAATCATATGAAAGATGTGCAGACGGTTAGAAGGTTTTTTTTTGCTGTGTAGAATAATGACGAGCTGCCTTGTGATATAAATTATTAGGTATATTTAGACATATATTAAAAAAAATGTGTGCTAGCCAAAAATTCATAAAATTGGATAAGTTAGATTTAAGAAAAAAAACCCTTTAAGCTGAGGCTTTGCATGAGAGTTAGTTTAGAAAGGAAATCTTTGAAAACTAGATGAAATATGCTTCTATAACTAAGCAGTACTACTTTTATTGTATTATAAGAAATTTCTAAATATCATATTCCTTCTTTTCTTTAGTTATTCTTGAAGAAATTTTAATAAAAATCTATGAAAATCACTAAAAATCAGTAAAAACCCTCAAAAACTTTGAAAAACTTTAAAAACACCTAATAAAGCACATGTGGAACCAATTTATAAGACAGCAATGTCATCTAGAAAATTCTTTAAGCTTTCCTAAAATTTTCACAAATTTCTCTTGGCAGCCCATACAACCCTCTGTCGCTCTGCGTTATGCTGCAGGATATACCAAAAATTTTTGGTTGGCGCTTAACAGTTTATAGCAAGTTGCTGTTGTTGTTTTTATTTTTCACTAATAAGCGTGTGTGTGTGTGTGTGTGTGTTTTGGGCAGCCACTAGTTGCAGGTAGACAGACACACACACACAACACACACACACACACACAGGCCCCCAGAGCTGCTGCAAAGTATGCTATAGTTTTTGGGGTAAATGAAATTAAGCAACTTTATGTTTTGATTAGTCTGTCGCATGGCCATAGAAAAGGGATGGCAATAGATGTGCGAGCGAGAGAGCGAGAGAGGGAGAGCGAGTTAGTTGCCTAAGCTGATAAAGTGACAAATTGTTAAACTGATTTTTTTAATGGGTGCAGGTGATAAAGAAAGAGAGAGAGAGAGAGGAGCAAAAGATGGGCAAAGTGAGGTAGCAAAAAGCTTAAATTAATTTTAGAAATTTGTAAAGAGAAGAAAAGAGAGTTAGAAAGAGAGATAGAGAAGAAGGAAGAGGTAGAGAAGAAGAGAGAGGTAGGCAGAAGAAGAGGCAGCGAGATAGAGCGAGTAGAAGCGCCAGAAACGTCGCTTTTCTTTGACTCTCTCTCTCTCTTACTCTCCCGCTGCTTGCCGCATTTTCTTCACTCGCTTCTTCCTGTTTGTTGTTTTATTTTCGCTTTTTTCTTCTTCGCTTTTTTTTGTGCATTTTCCATTGAAAAGCGCCTCTTCACAAGCAATTAAACACACAAAAGCGTTTTGCGCGCCGCAAGCGAAACGAACAACAACAACAACAGAAGGAGGGTGGAGGGGGAGGGGCAGAGGTGTGGGGTGTGTGTTGCTTGCAACAACAATGTGGCAAGATAAACGGCTGGCAGAGCAGCACAGCGCGCTGCAGCTATGAATAATCGCACACACACACACACACTTAGCACAGGGTGTTTTGTGCTGGCACAGGGTGGTGTTAGGCGACTCGGGCAGCCCAACACTTTTTGTGTGAAAAAAAACGCTGCACAGCAGAGGCGTGCAGGGGGAGGGGTAAGGGGTGCAGTTGGGGGAGTGTTTACACTACCGATTGGTCAAGACGCAGCAGCGACTGCAGCCGGCGTCAGGCTCAAAGGAGTGGCCAAAAGTACACAAGATTCACACCGACAACGACACCAACACTTGACAATTTAAGCAACCCCCCTTCCCTACCACGAGGGTGCCTAGCCAATCCCCCTCCCACTCCACGACTACGCCCCTGCTCGGCAAAGTTGTCTCTGCCGAACGCCTTCGCCTTCGCCTTTGCTTGAGCACGAGAATGAGTCGCCAACGAGTCGCCTACACGCCCTGTGTGTGTGTGTGTGTGTGTGCACACCCTGTGCCTGTGTGTGCTCTCCCTCTCTCTCTGTGTGTGTGTTGTCTCACTTACACCACAGCTGCTGCAAATGGCGTCACTTTGCAACTAAGTCGCAGTTCACAACTGTGAAAAGTCAACAGAAAATGCCAAATACACACACGCACACACACACACACACATGTATGTATAGCACACACACACACATGTCACATGTATATATATCCACATATATCTACCCTAGAACAGCGTAAATTCCATTAGCATTTGCACAAATATGCAGCCTTTTTGCACCTTCTTCTTCTTCTTCCTCTTCTTCTGCTTTTGAGACAGCAAATTGATTCGCTTTTGCCCGATTTTGTTTATCGAATTCTCTAAAGTTTTCAGTTTGTGTTTTTTTAATCGATTTCTCTAGCATTTTCCAGCTTTGGACAGATTAAAATATTTTATTTGTATATTTTCTATTTATTTGGCAAATATTTTTAGTTTAGTTCTTCGGTTTCTTATTTTTTAAGGAGCGTTTTAGAAAAATTCAAAAAAATCAAAAAAATTGTAACTTCTGATTTTGACAAGGGTCCCCCCTGTTTATTTTTCAGAAAATTTTTTTTTTTTTAAATTTAAAATCTCCCGCTTTTACTTTTAATCGATTGCGGAGGTCAAAATAAGTATAAAACAAGTGTTTAAAATTGATTTAGAGGATACTTAATTTTTGTCCAAAAATCATGTCAAAGTCGCCTACAAATTTGACATGTAAGACCCTTGAGGGGACAAGTATCCTAACTTTCCTCACTTCATAACTTTCTTAAAAATCAAGCGATTTTTTTCAGGTAAAGCTTTTTATTAGTGGTTTTAGTTCTAGAAGAGACTGGTTTAATAGTTTTTGCAATTTAAAAAGTTCAAAAAAATTTTAATTTTTTTAATTTTGATAAAGGTACCCCCTGTAAATTTTTCAGAAATTATTTTTTTTCAAAATTTAAAATCGCCCGCTTTAACATTTAATCGATTGCGGAGGTCAAAATTAGTATAAAACAAGTGTTTAAAATGGTTTTAAAGGATACATAATTTTTGGCAAAAAATCATGTCAAAGTCGACTAAAAATTTGACATGTAAGACCCTTGAAAGGACCAGTAATCTCACTTTTCTCACTTCATAACTTTCTTAAAAATAATACGATTTTCCTTGGGTAAAACATTTTATTCATGGTTTTAGTTCTAGAATATCATGGTCGAATAGTTTTTGCAGTTTAAAAAATCCCAAACATTTTTAATTTTTGTGATGTTGGTATTTTTAAAACTATAATTTTAATATTAAAAATATTATGTATTAATTGAAAAATGTTTGCATCGGAAAGGAGGGGGAGCTGCCATATAGCCCATGTTCCTACTTCTGCAAATTTTCATTTATGCTAGAAAATAATTATTTCTTTAGCAGAAACCCAACTTAATTACAATTTCTGCAATCAAACCATACAAGTACCTCATAAAGATCCCCACAGCACAAGAAAACTTTTGCAATGATAGATGAACTACTAATATGTTTTATTTTGAAGTTTCATTTGATATATGATACACTATACTATATGGAACTGCTAAGTTTTTGGCCAAAGGGGACACCATAAAACTGCAAAATATGATGAGAACGGACAACAGACAAGGCGGAGAGCAGAGAGAGAGAGAGAGAGAGAGGGGAGAAGAAGCAGATGGAAGAAGCGTAGGTAAATGTAAAGTGTAAATGAAAACATGACACCTGAACATAACTTTTATGATACGCTAAAATGCAAACTTTTTGTTTATTATGCGAAAGGGGTAGACAGCAAGCAAGAAAGAGAGGGATAGAGAGAGAGAGTCAGACATAGAAACAAGAGAATTAAAAGCAATGCAAACAAACTTCATCTAACGAGACTCATTACCAGGGACGTGGGGGAGGGGGAGTCTCTAGAGAAAGACGGTACTTTCGGTAGGTGCAATAAAAAAGGCGCCACCTCGACGACGACGACGACGACGCTCTCAGCAATTATGCCACAAGGTGGCGCCCCCTACAGGTCAATAGACCTGCGCCTGCGATGCCAAGGTGCGATTGTAAACAAGCGAGTGTGTTCCTGGGTTTGACCCAGGGACTGGGCTAGGACTCTCTCTCCCTCTCTCTCTCTCTCCCTCTCTTTCTCTCTCTGTGCGCATTGCGTGTTTGCCATGATTTCTGACCAACAGTAACGGTAACAATGGATCATCGTCTGCCAGAGGGGTGTGTATGGAGTGGGGAGAGGGGAGGGGAGAGGAGGGGAGTAGGGGTAGCTGGGCAATCAACTAAATGAGTGACCAAAGGCAGCGCGTCAGCGGGCACATCAAATGAAATCGAGCGCGCGTCTCAAGACTTCGGAGCGAAAATGTCAAGCCGAATGCGCTGTGCATAATGGGGTAGGCCAGACTGGCCAGATGCCCTGCAAATCCATAAAGTGCTGCCAGGCCATCAAGCTTGATGCTGGCTACGAAAAACCTAAGCACAGAAGATTATAATAGTTCTAGAAGAATCGTTATCCTAATACCTTTCTTGCTTTTAGGGTTTTCCTTGGTTTTCTTATAGATAACATTATGAAATTTGGTAGACAAAAGCAAAATATATTAAGCTAGACCTATACCAAGTTTTAAGCTGTTAGCTCAAAAAATAAGGCTGAGATGAGCTGCCAAAATTTGATAATATATAGGACAATCTGTTAGCTTTCTTAGTCTAATTTGATTACTAGTTTTCAAAGAGTTCTCCCCTCTACAGACATGCATAAGTTTAGCGACTACCCTACCTACCCTAATATACCCTACCCTGCTGAACACCCAAGAGCAACTACAGGGTATTCGCAGCGTTAGTTAAGGCAACAACAAAGCGTCCGAGTGCAAAGAAATCAAATGAAATGAAAGCAAAAGAAAGAAAGAAAGCAGTGAAATGAATAGAACAAGAGCAGAAGGAAGAGAGGGAACAGAAGAGGAGAAAAACACTTATAAATAAAAACATGCTCATTAATGTAAAAGTCAGACGCAATACCGAAGCTCAAATGCCCTGAGAGGGAGAGAGAGACAGAGATAGAGAGAGAGAGAGAGAAGCTGTTAGTAAGAAAGACAGGGTGGTTTATGGTACAGGGTAGCAGCAGAGGGGGCACTCTACAATGCGCAGACAATGCCAAGAGAGACTCTTCTCCCTCTCTCTCTCTCTCGCACTTGCAATTGAAATTAGAATTCACTTTTGTCTGTGCGACAACAGTTTAGTCCTGCCTCCCTCGAGTCCTACCTCCCCCCCGCCCTGTCCTAGCTAGGACGCACCCGGACAGAGACAGCTGAGGCGAAGCTCCTTGGCCATTATGATATTGTATTAAGAGTGCCAAGTGAGATGCTGTCCAAGGCACTTGCCATCAGTTTTTGCTGCCAAGCGATGAGTCAGCGAGAACTTGGGGAGCTCCTACGTGGGTTGAGGGGGGGAAGTTTAAGGGACGGGAAAGAGCAGGAGCAGGGTAAGAGTAAGTAAAGCACTAAAGTTGCTGGGAAAGCTTTAATTACAGTTGATAGAGCAAGTAGATACAGTTATACGGAAAGATATAGAAGATTTTGAGAGAGTGTAAACAAGATTTGATATATGCACAATATGCAGCAGCTTTAAAGAGTTACCAAAAGCTTTAAAGCTCTTGAAAGTTATAGCTAAACGATTAGCAAGCTGAGATTGAAGAGAAGAAGCTTAAAAGCTTGAAAAAAGTGACTTCCTTTTCCTCTTTAACAGCTTTAAAGCTTCTCGTTTTGGAAGACTATTCAAAACCTTAGCTAATTCAGAAAACACAACTTTAAGTCCCTGGTACCAGGGCTGCGCCCAAAGCTCGCTCGATTTGCATAGCAATTAAGGCAAAGTCAAAAACTTGTCAAGTGTTTTTGCTGCCGCTGCTTTTGAGCGAGAAAGAAAACAAACAAATAGCGTGAAAATGCGCCAAATTGTTAGACAAAAATTGTTGTATACATTATGCAGGCATTCCTGCAGGGGGAAGAGAGAGATGAGAGAGAGAGAGAGAGAGAAAGAGAGAGCGCAGCCTGGCTGCACAAGTTTTTGTAGCCAAATCATTTGAGTAATGTCAAGAAATGAAAAAGAATTTTGACTTGGTTTAAGCAAAGTAGAAGCAGAGAGAGAGAGGAGGAGAAGGAGGCAGGGGAGGCAGCTGCACCTGACATTGCCAGACGCGCGCCTGGACTGAAACTGCTCCCCCTCCCCTCCCCTCCCACTTCTGGAGCCTGACTTGACAGCTTTTAAGAGCTGCATGAAGTGCTCGAGCCAAAGCACTTGAGCAAAATCAATATGTGACCAGAACCCCAGTGCCCAGAACCAGAACTAACATACCCAAGGACCTTCTCATGGGCCTGGGGGTACTCCCACTCTCTCTCTCTCTCTCTCTCTAAATTTCTTGTTTCCTGTGCACGACGCGCTCGCTCGCTGTTATAAATTAAATTCGTAATTGATTCCTGAATCCGCAATCCTGCAAATGGGATTACAACACGTTGGAAATCAGCAGCAAACCCAACACAACCCAAGCCACCCTCGCAACCACCGACAACAGCAACAATGGGCTGGGTAGTTGTTGTTGTTGTTGTTGCTGCTGTTGTTGTTGTTGTTGTTGTTGCTGTACGCTCTATAGATACAAAATTGCGTGCACTGTAAATGAAACTCGTTGTGAAGTTCCCAAACCGCTGACGAGCCTCTTGCCCCGTTCCAGGATCCGGATGGCAGGGATGCCCATGGCCCAGGGGCGTCAGCTGGCGCGTTAGTCAGTCAATAGATAGATAGATAGAAACAACAACAACAACGTCGGAGTGGGAACAACAATGAACGCCATCTCAATGTCTCGTGTTGTGTTTATACATATCTCTCTCTTTCTCTCTCTCTGTCTCTGTCTCTCGCACTGCCTATGAAGGTTGCATGTGCGTGTGTACGTCGCTTTTCAACCCCGATAAGTGCAACTCCGTAAAAAGCATCCATCCAACGGCAATTTCATTCTTCCGCCGGTAATAACAACAACAACAACAACAGCAGCAGCAGCAACAATAGAACAACACTCTGCATTTTATAGTAAGTCATAGAAGACTCCAACTCCAACTCCAACTTGAATTCCCAACTCCATACTGGGTATTGCGACTCGCTCTCCCTTTCATCACTTTGACTCTGACCTCTTTACTCCTTCCTCCTCACTCCTCCTCCCTCTCTCTCTCTACCCTCCCCTATCAACGCTTAACGGCTTACAATAATTTCAATGCCAGTGTAATGCGAACTGACCTCACTGCCTCACTCAGTCTGAGACTGCCAGTACCTCCCCCACTGGACCACTTGAAAGGCAGAGCCCCGTTTAAACCTTAATAAGTCATGGCATTTTTAATGCACTTACCCATTGATGCCCAATGGCATTGGGATATACGAGAGCAGAGAGAGAGAGAGTGAAAAAGGGAGAGAGAGATAGAGTGAGAGCTAAAGGGTTAGCAAAGCGATTTCTTAGCTTTCTTGGGCGCCCTACGTGGGCTGGAGAGTCTCCAGGAAAAAAGGTAGAAGGGTTAGCCCAAGCTAAGATAGGACTTGGAGGGGTACTGTGTGTGGTAGGTTAGGGTTTGCAGCTTCCTACAGTCAGCAAGAGCCTTAGGACCCTCCTAACCCTCCCAACCCTCCTAACCCTACAAGACACTCCAATAACTGTATACGCTTTGGGACACCTTCATAATCTATCAAGAACTGTTTGCTACAATCAGGAAGAGCCTAGGAACCCTACAGATCTTCCCAACCGTCTAGACCCCACAGACCGTCCAGACCCTCTCAACTTTACAAGACACTCCAATAACTGTATAAGCTTTAAAACACCTTCACGATCTATCAAGAACTGTTTGCTACAGTCAGAAAGAGCCTCAAGACCCTCCTAACCCACCAAACCCTCCCAACCCTACAAGACACTCCAAGAACTAATAAGCTTCATGATCTATCAAGAACTGATTGCTACAGTCAGGAGGAGCCTCAGGACCCTCCCAAACCTCCCAACCCTACAAGACACTCCGAAAACAGTTTATAACCCAAAGATACCCACAAGACGTATCAAAAACAGCATAATATCTTAAGCTTTAGGATGTTTTGGGTATAGAGAGACTGAGACTGGGATTAGAAACCAAGACAATCAAGGCAGCAAGACTGAAACTCGTAATGCACAGCAACCTCTCCGCACTACCCAAGCGTTTCGTTTCGTTTCGTTTCCCCCCCATCCGCGCTCGCGGCTAAGTCCCTTAGACCCTTGAGAAGCTTTCTCATAACAAAACTCTGTCCAAGCGTGCGTTCATCTTGATCGCATCACACACACACACACAATCGCACACACACACGCACACCTTGATGGAGTAAAGCCAATCAAGTTCTTGCCACGCTTTTGTGTGTGGCACGTCTGGTTTGCCGCCTGTGAAAACCGGCTGACTGACTGAGTGACTGCCTGACTGGATGACTGAATGACTGAATGAGTACCCTGACTAGCTGACTGGCTAGCGGGGGTATTATGTTTTCCACAGCTGTCAAATTTGATTTGACAAATGTAAATGATACATACAGGTTGTTCGCATTGGTTTTAGCTCCATGTGCGGGTCTAACCCGGTACCGTCAGTACGTTACTTTGTATGGGTTAGACTAGGCTCCCAATCAGTTGTAATCACATTTGGCATAATGCATAGCTGGCAATTTGCATAGATATATTTTGAAATGCTATTTACACCTTTCGGATAGAGCTCGACTCCACCGCAACCCATTGCTACCCCGGTACCCAGCCCCCCAGCTAGGTCTTTGTCATGCTCGAATGCGTCCGCGACTCGTGGAGTTTGTAGACAGCTTATCACATTATCTATCTATTTACAACTTCCTTCGCCTCCAATGCAATGAGCGACACTTTCGAAGCGATTCGCAACAAGGTAGTGCAGGGTAGAGGGGGTAGTCAAGTCAGACAGCAGAGACTTGCATGGAGATAAATGTAGGAACTCTCTAGATAAGTGACTGCTTCGACCTAGGACCTAGCTAGGATTAAGAGTGGATTAACCCATGTAGCAGCAACGGGCTAGACTATCGCTTATAGAAGTACCTCTAGAAAATAAGAAGACCTTTGCAGAACGAAGGAGTAGTCGGTAGTGCCGATAGCAATGACTTGACCAGTGTAAGTGACTGCTTCAACCTAAGACTTCCCTAGGACCTAGCTAGGACTAAGACAGAGTAAGCCCAAGGGTAAACCCAACGGGTTGCACTCGTGCCTATTGCAGTACCTCTTGAAACTATGAAGACCTTTGCAGAACCAAGGAGTAGAAGGTAGTGCCGCTTGCAGAGACTTATATAGAGATAAATATAATTTTGGCACTTGCCTATGACTAAGTCAAGCTAAACCTATGTAGAAACAACTGAACTAATGCAGTATAACTTTAAATTCAGCAGACCTTTATAGACCACTAGGGGTTTCCTCAAGGTATTCCAGATAAGAGAAGCAAAGCAACGTGTCAGATAGTGTAGGGAACTTAAAAGAGAAAAAATCTTTACTTCAGAAGAAAGAGAACTAGCTGTATAACCTCTATAGACGCATAAGACCTTTACAGAACCAGCTGCAGTACCCCCAAAGGGAAAGATAGCATAAATAACTTAAGGAAAAACGGAATATACCAAACCCAAGAGAATCCCCAAAAAATGTCCAAGTTTGAGAAATTTGCAAATATCGTAGCGATGTAGGAACTGTGGAAACCTTTAGCTGGAACTCGTAGTATTATGCTGGTAAATAACTGTTGATTCTTTTATTTTTTTGTATCGTTATTTATCGTAATCCGTTGATGATGCCGCTGCCAAAACGTGGAATCTCGACTTATCGTGCACTATAAACAAACCCGTAATCTTTTTAGCTTTGCGGAATTTTCGTTTTGCTTTTCTTTTAAATTTTTATCTAGTTTTGCTTTTGTTTCTCTTCGCTTTCTCTGCGTTTTCTTTGTTTTTTTCTTGAGTTGCAGCACTTGATACACTTGAAAAACACCGTGAAACCGTGTTTAAAATTTTTGAAAAAGACGCGACGGTAAAATTGCGCAAAGAAGAAGAAGCATATGAAGAAGGAGAAGAACACGCAAGACGTAAGAACGAACGAACGAACGAACGAGCGGGCGGGCGATTGAACGTTGTGGAACGTGAACGTAGAACGTGGTACGTAGAACGTGGAACGTGAACGGCAACGTTAACGGGTACGTGGCTGGCAGCGTCTGCGGGCCGAGAACGTGTCCAAGCCAAGGCAGCAGGCAGGCAACACACAGAGCCGGGCCGGGTTAAGACAAACGACAAGTCCAAGTCCAAGTTGGCGTCGTCGTTGATGGGGGCAGCGACGTTGGCGTCGACGTTGGCGTTTCGCCAAAGCTGTGCGACAAAAATCAGCAAACAGTGAGAGAGAGAGAGAGAGAGCGAGCGAGAGCGAGAGTGAGTGACAGAGAAAGAGAGAGAGCGAGAGCGCGCCGTCAACAAAGTTGCGACTGTTTTGAATGCGGCGACGGCAGCGCTTGTTCACCACGACGACGCCGCCGCCGCCGCTGATGCTCGCTGTGGACATGCATGTGCCTGTCGCGGCGCGGCTAGACAGCCTAAGCAAAAGCTTAGCCAGGCTTAGCTCAGCCGCTGCCCGTCGCTGCTGCTGCTCGCGACAAGCATTTTGACACCGTTTTTGTTGTTCTTCTGCCTCCTCTGCTTCTTTATCTGCCTGGCCCACCCACACTCGCGCTCTCTGCTATGCCAAAATGGCCGCCAAACTGATCCTGACGCGCATTGCCGACGGCAGCGACAGCAGCAGCAGCGAGAGAGCGCAGAAAAACAAAAACAAAACTGTTGCACGCTGCGTGCGTCGCCTGCCGTCGCAGGGCATCAAATGACAGGCCCGTGCCGGCTGCACTGCTCGCACTGCAAACTCACCACGACGCAGGGCAGCGACGCCAGCAGCGCTCGCTGTTTGCACAGTTAATTAGGCAATGGCGGCGGCAGCGACGCCAGCAGCAGCAGCAGTTGGAACGCGAGCGAGTGAGTGTGAGAGTGAGTGACTGTCTGTGTGTGTGTGTGTGAGTGAGTTTGAGGTGTGTAGAGTTAGTTCACTCCAAACCGGTTACAGGCGGTGCGCGCTGCGTGTGCAGCGTGAGAGAGTGTGAGCGTGGTGAGAGAGTGACTGCGAGTGAGAGCGTGCCTGCGTGTGTGTGTGTGTGTGAGATTGCCAGCCTGCCTGCGTGCCTGTGTGTGTGTGAGTGACTGCCAGCCTGCTTGTGCGTGTCTGCCTGCTTACGTGTGTATGTGTGTGTGTGTGTGTGCTGTAGGCCGTCTGGAGCCGCGCCAGGATAACACGCAGCGACGACGCAGCTTCGTTTACAGCGCTGCCGCCGTCGCTACCTCCGTTGTTTTTATTTTTTTTTTTCACTTTTTTTTTTTATTGCTCTCCTGTTGTGTCCTTTTGCGGTAGCCAAAAAGCAAAAGCGCAGCAGAGCGCGCGCTAACGAAAAATTGCGACGCAGCGCCCCACTGTGCGTGTGTGTGTGTGTGTGTGTAGCGTGGGGCCATTTTGGTCTCGTTGGGGTCGCTCTCTCTCTCTCCCTCTCTCTCTCCTTCTCTCTCTGGTGTCCTTTAAAGACACAGCATAACAGATTTGTCTGTTTGCCCATAATGTTTGCTTTATGTCGGCCACTGTAACTGGAGCAGCAGCAATCAGAGAAACATCTCGGGGAATGCCTTAACACACACACGCACACGCACACTGGTACACACACGCACGAGCTGCTCGGCAAAAAAGTTTATGTTGGGTGATAACACACACACACACACACACACGCAAATTGAAGTGGAGTTGGCCAACACACAGAGCATAAGTGGGCTAACTAATACTCGTAATACCACAATACGCTAAAACTCAGTTGAATTTAGCTTTAAAACGGCTGAAAAAGGAATGGGATAAAACTACATATATTCAGCTAATTTACTAGAGATCTATGAATAAGTTAAGGGGAAAAGATATGAAGCATATGAAGACTCTATACAGATCGAAAGATATCAATTATTCAAGAATATAATAATATAATTAAGATATCTTCAAATTATTCAAGAATATAACAATATAATAAATAAAAACTCCTTAAACTTATACTTATCCTTAAATTGTGGATGGTTTTTGATTGCTGTAGCGAGGATAAACAAAAAAATATATATAATTTCTAAATATATGAATTAAACTAAAAAAAAATCTAGTTTGATTGTCATAAAACAAAACTTTTATATAACATATAATATTTTCTTAAACTTCATAGCAGAAATACAAACATATGCCTCAAAGATAATAAAGTAAAGAAGTATTTCCATATAATATTCTATGTATATATTCTCATAAAATGTATGAAAACAAAACAAAACTGAAAAAAACGTTTATACCAATGGATTAACTTGTGGCTTCTGTTCAAAATAAGAAATTATAATCAATTTTTAATTATTTTTGGCTTTGGCCGATAGAAATTTTTCGAAATTTGCAGAAAACTGAATCAAAAAAAATTAAGATTTTGGTTACTCTTAACTTTTTACGTACAACTCTTTCGTTATAAGCGACCTTAGCAATTGTTTATCAACCTATCCCGCCCAATTTCTAAAATTTCTTATAATATGCTTAAGAAATTAGAAACTTAGTAGGAAACACACTGTAAATCCCAAAAATTTGTCAAGTTACACAAGAGATTAAACAGAGAAAGAGAGGGAAAGATAGAGAGAGAGAGAGAGAGAGAGAGAGAGAAAAAAGTAAAGAAAGCAATGAAAGCAAAAGCAAAGGCGATGGTGTCATTAATGATAAAAACAAGAAAAACAAATAAACAAACGGCGAAAGCAAATCCAAATAACATGGCAGCAATTGGCGCGAGGCGTGTGAGAGATGCCAAAAAGGGGGTGGAGCAGAGAGACATCGAGACAGACAGAGAGAGAGAGAGAGAGAGAGAGAGAGAGGGAGAGTGAGGGACGCAAGGGGAATGCTTTTGTGAATGCCTTATCACACTTACGTGTGTGGAGCAGCGAAGAAGCGCCAGAACGTAATGAATAAAATATGCAATAAGCATAAAGAAGGGAACTGAAGAGAGAAGAGAGAGAAAAATATGCAAATTCGTTAACGTACGAAGCGCCACTGTGCCTGTGTGTGTGTGTGTGCCAGTGTGTGTGTGTGTGCGCGAGCGAGACAACGCTAGAGCAACGCCCACTGCAGCGTCGACCATTTTACATTGCGGCTCAGCTCTGGGCATGGGGCAGAGCGAGAGCGCGCGTGTGTCTGCGCCGACGTCGTGAGAGCGACGTCGTTCTCTCTCGCTTAGCGCTGCGCTGCTCGCACGCAGCGACGTCGACAGCGACAGCGTCTCCGTGTGTGTGTGTGCGTGTTTGTTTGTGTGCGCTGTGGTGAGTTTCTTGGGCAATTTTGTCAACTACGCCGCACACACACACACAGTGAGAGAGTCGCTCGCTCACTCACTCACTCACAACAACAACAATGCGCACGATCGCTTTGTGGGCGGAGCCAACAAACCGTTGCCGTTGTGCCGTTGTTCGTGTGCGAGCGAGACGCAAGCAGCGCCAGCCTCAGTCACAGTGTCTCAGCCTCTCTCAGCCCGCATTGAAGTCGCCGCTGAGCAGGGCAGCATCGCACACGCATCCTTGCGACGTCGTCCTGCGTTGCCTCTTAACCCTCTAAACACCCAACTTCAGCTTCAACTTCAGACTCAGCCTCAGTCGTCGTCGTTTTTGGCGCGAAATTTCACGCTTAGAATTTGTTTAAGTGCTATTTGAAATTTATTATCCTGTTTCCCAGTTCTAAGTTTCACAGTTTTCCCCACTTTTCCACTTTCCCAGCTACAAGTTGCCAAGTTTTTTGGATATTGAAAGGATAATAAAATGCCTTGAATAGTGAGAGGGCAAAGGGAGAACTTCAGGAAAAGATTATTATAGTTAAAATATTATTATAATAAAATAAAGATAAACAGCTTTATTTCTATGTTTTATTGTTTATATTTAAGCAAAGAAAAGCTATGCAATACTATATCAGAAAACAAATATATATAAATTATATTTTTTTAGAAGTATGCTCGAAAAAAAAAAGAAATTGCAAAAACTTTAGATATGTATATGTGTTTTAGAGCTTTTAAAAAAAGACTAAGGTTAGAGATTAATAGCTAAAGTTTGTGATATTTACTATAAAAGCTATTTTAGGTGCTAACTCACAATAATAATAATAATAATATAACTCACTTTAAATATAAGAAATATGGTTTTTTAAGTAATGAAAAAAATTATATTTAAAGAAAACTTTTCCCATGTGCAAATTTAAGAAATATATAAATTATTACAGATCATGTTTGCAGTTATTCACAATTATAATATGGTATATTTTATATCTATATTCCATTTCTTATATGTACCATATTATAAACAAGTATTTTTATTAACTGAATCCATACCTAGGCACAAATGAAGACAATATACCAAGTTTCAGCTGCCTGTGCAGCATCTCCATAGGGCGTAAGATCTTGTTCATTCATTTCAGTCTGGGTGTGTGTGTGTGTGTAAGTGGGTGGGGGGTTACAATTTCACACGCTACAAAATGGCGGCAAGTTGCAGCTGCCAGTGGCAAGCTGAAACAGAAGAAGAAAAAAAAACTGAAAAAAACGAGCAGAAAATTAACTGTAAAATGTGCCACAATATGCAATTGTTGATAATGAGGCATGTGGCGCGCATATCCTACGTGCCGGCACACAGTGCAAGAGAGAGAGAGAAAGAGGAAGAGAAGGAGTGAGCGGGAGAGAGGGAAGCCAAAACCGCGACCAACTCTGGCGCCTGCGCCCGGACCCGGCTAATTAGTTGGAGTCGCAGACGCAGTGGAACTATCAGGCAGCAGGGAGTAGGAGAAGGAGAAGGAAGGAGGAGGAGGAGGAGGAAGATGGAGTTGCTGGAGGAGTAGGGAAAGTGGGAGCAGCAGCGGGAGTAGGGGCAGAGCTGTGAGAGGAGCCGTCGCAGTTCCAGTTGCAGTTGGAAGAGAAATAAAAATATATATATGATTTTTTTTTTTTTTTTTTTTTTGGAGATCTGCTGGGGCTGCTGCTGGGGCCTCTGGAGCGCCGCTGTTGTATTTGTTAAACTTTGCATTAAATTTTGGGGCGCTGCAGCAGGCGGCGGCAATTAATTTGGAGGCGCAACAAGCGTTGAGAGCGTCGAAATGAAGTGTGACGAGCATATTTTGCTGCGCTTCCTTGCAGTCGGTCTGTCTGCCTGTCTGTCTGTCCGTCTGTCTGTCTATCTGCCTTACAGTTGCTCTGCCTCTCTTTGTGTCTCTCCGTCTCCCTGTCTGCTGTGGCAACTGTACTCAACCCTCTGCCCTTGCTGTTGATTGTGAATGCGACTGTGAATGACTTTCAATGTGCGTGCGTGACATTCTCTTCTGTGGCTCTCTCTGTCTGTCTCTCAGTCTGCTCTGTCTGCTCTATGCCTCCTCTGTGTCTTCTGTCTCTTCCCTGTCTGTCTCTGCTTCCTCTCTGTCTGCCGGTATGTCTCTCTGTCTGTTCTGTCTCCTCTATGCCTACTTCTGCCTCCTCTGCCTGATCTATGCCTCCTTTGTCTCCTGTAGGCCTGCTTCTTAGCCTCCTCTGCCCGTCTCTTCCTCCTCTATGTCTCCTCTTCCTGTCTCTGCCTCCTCTATATCTCCTCTGCCTCTTCTCTGCCTATCTCTGCCTCCTCTGCCTTCTTATATGCCTCCTCTGCCTGCTCTATGCCTCCTCTGCCTGCTCTATGCCTCCTCTATGTCTCCTCTGCCGCTTCTCTGCCTATTTCTGCCTCCTCTGCCTCCTCTGACTCCTCTGCCTGTCTCCTCAGTCTCTTCTCTTCCTCTCCCTCTCCCCCTTCCCGTTTCCAGTTGCATCATTGAAGCATGACAATAAAGACTATTCGTGGTTGCTGCTGCCACTGCCACTGCCATCGCTGCTGCTTCTGTTGGCCAAACACTAGTCAACAAATTGTTGTAATTACGGCCCCGGTTGCGTTTCGCTTGTCGCTTCCCGATGTCATAATGTCGGTGTTTCTCCCACTCCAGTCCCATGCTCCCCCACCTCCCAACTCTTCTACCACAGCTCGGCGTGGCCTACAATTATGGTAAAAGTTGCATGAAACAACAAATGACAACAAAAAACAACAACAACAAACAACAAAAAGAAACAACAACAAAACGTTTCATTTTCAGTTATGAATTGAAATCATTTTGCTTGTGCTTTTGTTTTCGCAAATTGCCATTGACGCAGTCTGAAAGCAAAGCCAAAAACGGTGAGATAGAGACATACAGGCGCAGCCAGGCGTATACCCTGTAAAATTGTACTTAACACGCAGCAAAATTGCATGTGCTAGCTGCAAATTTTGTGTTTAAAAGGCAATTTTCAAGGATTTAAGGGGGCGTGGCTGAATTCTAAGACTAGCTTATAGATCCGCCAATAGATATGTGTATTTCTACCAAATTTCAACTCTCTAGCTCTACCAATCTCAGAGATATAGGCATTCATACAGACAAGTAGCCGCAGCGGAGCTAGTTTGAGCAGCTCCCGCAGTTTGAGCAGCACTGGGAAAAGCTACAGTATCGAGTACTTTTTGTCTACATTTTTTAGCTGAGTTATAGTACTATATATCGTTCAATTTGGCAAGTGTATAAGGTCGCAGGACCTTGTTGGTCGCCACAGCTGACAGACGGCAGTTCGAAATGAGTGTAGCGTGTTGCATACCACACATGCACATGCAACGCGGTAGCACAGCGCAGTGCATGCATGCAACAAGCTGCCTCATCTTGCTACCTTTCTCTCCACTCCTCTCTCTCCCCTCCTCTCTCCTCCCCCTTTCTATGCGCCCTCTCGATGTCGATGTCTATTTTTATGATTATTAAACTGTCTCCGTGAGTCTTCAGAACGGCAACGAAGCGAGGAGATAATTATGAGATGCGCGTTGAGCTATTTTGACCTGGGTCACGTCTCGCACAACAGCAGTGCCCTCCCCCTCGCCCCTACCTCACCCCCTGTACCAGGTACCCCCGCCCAACATTTGGCTATTGTTGTGCCGTTTCGTGTTCGTGATCGCACGAGAGAGTTTCGCTCATAGCATTTCTGTGGAGCAGCTAATTGGGATAGGGATAGCAGGGATGGCACCTCAGGGTAGCCCTACCATAACCTTACCCTACCATGTTTTTTTTTGCGCACATACAGGAAACTACCTCAACAGGGACTGTTTGGCAGCCTCTCCCTCTCTCTCACTTCATTCGTTTCCTTTTCATGTCTTCTATTTGCAATCCTTTTGTTTCCATCTCAAACTAGTTCTATTTATTTCCTATTTCTTCTGTCTGCAATCTTCAGGTAACCCCTTCTCTTTAGCTATCTCTTATCCCTATGAACCTTTTCTTCTCTGCTCACTTTCTTTCTCTGTGTTACTAGTGTCTTTCTTCTGTATATTCCTCTGTTTGTTTATCTATCTATCTATTCTTCTGTCTGTCTATGTATCTAACTGTCTATCTATCTTTCTGTCTATCTATATTTCTGTCTATCTATCTTGACATATATTTTACTATCTTTCTGTCTTTCCATCTATCCAACTATCCCTCTATCCCTTTATTCATCTTTCCCCCTATCCATCCATCCATCCATCCATCCCTCCATCTCTCTATCCCTGTATCCCGCTATCCCGCTATCCCTCTATCCCTCTATCCCTCTATCCCTCTATCCCTCTTTCCCTCTATCCCTCTATCCCTCTATCCCTCTATCCCTCTATCCCTCTATCCCTCTATCCCTCTATCCCTCTATCCCTCTATCCCTCTATCCCTCTATCCCTCTATCCCCCTAACCCTCTATCCCTCTATCCCTCTATCCCTCTATCCCTCTATCCCGCTATCCCTCTATCCCTCTATCCCTCTATCCCTCTATCCCTCTTTCCCTCTATCCCTCTATCCCTCTATCCCTCTATCCCTCTATCCCTCTATCCCTCTATCCCTCTATCCCTCTATCCCTCTATCCCTCTATCCCTCTATCCCTCTATCCCTCTATCCCTCTATCCCTCTATCCCTCTATCCCTCTATCCCTCTATCCCTCTATCCCTCTATCCCTCTATCCCTCTATCCATCTATCCATCCATCTAGTTTATATATCTTTCTTCTTAGTTCTTTTTTCTACAGTTTTGTTTCTATATCTTTTTCCTTAGCTCTTCCCTGCTTTCTATTTCCCTTCGCTTCCTACCACCCTTCCTTCATCTGCTCTCTGTCGCCCCCCTTCCGTCTGTCTCTGCTCAAGTGAAATGCAATTTAGTCCAAGCACCTCTAGACGCGACAATTTGTCGTCCTTAACGGAGTACAGGATATAGGCTAAGCCTCGTCTTGAGCTGCTGCTGCTGCTGCTGTTGCTCCTGCTTGCATATGCAGTTCCGTTTGGGCCGCTTCCGAGCGCAGCCAATTCAACTTCCAAAATGTCAACCAGGTCAGCCCAGCTACCCAGCTAATCCGCCTACTACTCTACCTTCTACCCCCTTCTATCCACCCATTTCTCCTTCCCCTGCTTGGTACCTCCCCCCCCGTTCTGAACCCTTTTGCCGCGACGAGTGTCGAGTGTGTTGCTTGAGTGGCCTCTGCACTTTACGCTCTCCTCAGCTGCTGCTGCTGCTGCCGACGTCGTCGTCGTCTAATGTGCTAATAATAATCATGGCAGTCTCCACACAGTACCAGCCATTGCCCCCTCCTGCCACTACCCCCTTCTGCATCCCTTCTGCTCAACCCTCCCCCTCTACAACATCAAATGGCATGTTAAATTTTGCACATTTCTGTTGCAGCCGCCGTCGTCGCCATTGCCATTGCGTCGCGTCACCCGGAAATATTTTCCACTCATTGCCAGTCCCCTTACCTAGCCCTGGCATTATTAGCTCTCATTTAGGTAAATCCCATTACAACAACGCATCGCATAAAGAAGCAAAAAAAAGAGAGAAGAAAAAAAGCGAAGCGTAGCTCGTTTGACGTTTGGTTGGCTGCATTGAGTTGCTGCTGGTGCTGCTGATGTTGCTGTTGCTGCTGTTGCTGCTGTTGCTGATGTTGCTGCTGCTGTTGCTGCTGTTGTTGCTGCTGCCTCGCTTAGGGTGTTTGCCAGCGCCTTCTTTGGCTGCTGCGCCTCGAGCTTTCTGCCCTTGCCTCATGCTCGCTTCGTCCTAGCCACTTCCCTGCCTCTTCCCAGGTCTCTCCCTGGTCTCTTCCCTGGTCTCTTCCTGGTCTCTTCCCTGCCTCCTCCCTGGCCTCTTCCCTGCCTTTTCCTAGCCACTTCTCTGCCTCTCCCTGGCCTCTTCCCTGCCTCTTACCTAGCCTCTCCCTAGCCTCTCCCTGGCCTCTTCCTAGCCACTTCCCTGCCTCCTTCCTGGCCTCCCTCTCGCCTCGACTGGTGGTGCCAAATGCGCTGCTTTTGTTCTGCACCACCCAACAAAATGTTGCTGCCTCAGCTTTGCTGCAACCTCTACTCGAAGCTTTCTCAGTCTTCTGCACTTCTTATGCATTCTCAACCCTAATTCGCTACAATCTTGCTAACTTAACTGGCTAAAGTCTTGAACCTTGAGGTACTACATCATATGTGGCCGCTCTTCTTCAACTAATTACGGATGTTTTTCAGCACTTCTGTCTGTTTGAACACCTAGATCTCAGAGACTGTAAGAGCTAGAGATGGGAAATTTTGTGGGGACGCTCGTATGTCTTGCAGTTATATGATGTATGTTTTAGAATTCAGCCAAGTCTACCTATGCTTACGTTAAACGTTGAAAACAGGCGTTATTATAAAGCTGGCATGCTTAATTTTGTTGTGTACATAAATGAAACCTAAACAAATGATATATAAAAATTTGATTAAAATTGTCTAATAAACCTGAAAGTTATTTAAGTATTACCTATACATGACCTTTCGTTTTTGTCCTTACTTTGCTTGGGATACTTTAATTTTCTTCAATATATATGATATATGCAGTTAGTTTCGCTTTCCTTTTTCTTCTTTCTTTTTTTGACTAATGATTTGCATTATCTCAACTTAATTAATTTCAATTTCTTAATTTATCCAGGTTAAGCGCCTCATTAAAAAATGGTAGAGAATAAGAAAAAATAAATTCACTTTAGACAACTTGAGTAGTTTGCGTTATCGATACCCTCCATCCCCTCTTTGTATCCTCTATCTATCAGATTTACTTCTATATCGAAGTTGAAGTTCCGAAAAGGATTTTTAATCAGTTGCAATACAATATGTGGCAAGGCAGGCTGCAGTTAACCCTCAGTCTAACTGGCAAACCTCCAACCCTCCCCACCCTACCTATCCTTATCGATGTCGATATATGCTAATGATGTCTTCCCTTGCCTTCCCCCTTTTATCAACTCTTTGCAGTGCCTCCAGCTGAGCGAACTGTGGGTACAGTTGCCGCAGCGGCAAGTAGCGCTGTGTGTGTGTGTAGTGTAACGCCTTCGCGTGTGGGGCGTGGCAGTTGCAACAAAATTGCATATTAGAAGAAAAAAAAAAAAAGGGCTGCCCCAATGTGTTGTTGCCTTTTGCGCTGCTTCTGCTGCTGCTTCTCCTACTTCTTCTTTCTCCCATGAGCGCAGAAAGCGTTGCCGAGGCGGGTGTGGAATTACACGGAAAACATTAGGGGGAGCAGGGGCGGAGAGGAGAGGAGAGGGGGTAGAGGGGGCTGCTACTGGGTGTGGGTGAGCAGAAATTGCGCAGTTTGCAGCCATAATTATTTTTACGGCACATTGCGTTGACGTTGCTGGGCAGAGGGGAGGGGCGGGAGGTGCAAGAGGGTTAGGTCGTCGGCTCTAAGGGAGGGGTAGGGTCTCTGCAGGCCTCGCGGCGCGACGTTGCAAATCTCTGACGTTGCACATAGAAAATAATAATAAAAATAATTATGCATATGCCACCGTTGCATGCCCCAACCCTTTTCCCTGCCCGCCTGCGTGGCACCTCCCTTCCTCTGTCTCTCTTGCATGCCACGCCCCTTGAACTCAACTTGCCGCGCCGCGGCAATGTTGTCGTCTGCTAATTTAGATGAGCATGCTCGACAGTAATTTGCATGCCAGTTGCAGTTGCAGCAGTTGCAGCAGCAGTTGCAACTCGGCGAGTTCCCATGCCCAGCTATGTGACCCCCCCTTGGCAGCAGCCTCTGCCCCCCTCACTCTCTGTGCTCCTCTCTCTCCCTGTCTCTCTTCCTGCTGCCATGCTGCCACTTGCTGCGTTGACAAAGCCGCCGCCTACATGTGTCGTCGTTGTTGTCATCCGTTGCTGCTGCCTCCTGCTGCTGCTGCCTCTGCCCCTGCCTCCTCCCCTGCTTCCTCCCCCGCCTGCTCATCTTGCCTCCCCCTCCTGGCTGTGCCATGTCATTCACACACAAAGTGTGCGGCTCCAAGCTAAAATGGCATCCACTTGCACACTTCGCTTTGATTCGCCCTCGCTGCTTGCTGCAGCAACTTGCAACTTGCCACTGGCAGAGGCGTGCCACTAATTGAGGCAACCAACTGCAGCTAACCCCCTAGCCCCCCTCCAATCCCTGCTTCCTATCTAGTCTGCACTGGGGTCAAATCAACGTTGACTCTCAATATTCTAGTTTCCTTTTTGGGTTGCTGGAGGAGCAAGAGGAGGAGGAGGAGGAGGAAGAGTGGAGGAGGGTAAGAAGGGGTTACTTAAGTGCAACAAGTCAAGACGGAGTTACTAGAGTTCTAGGCAGTCTCAGATGATTCTGGAAAGCTCTTGAGACGGGGAGCGGGGGGAGTTCTAAGCAGTTTAACAGGTAATCAATGGCATGTAGGAAACCTTCCAGGGTTGCAGGCATTTTGCGTCTTGGGGCATAAGGGTTACATCAATTTCCTCATAGGGTTAGTATTCCCTAGAAGCATATAATTGCATTAATGATAGGTTTAAGGCTTGAAATCCTTCAATAACCCTGCCTAGACTTATGTATCTTCCAATTTCAGAGGGTAAGGCTAAGTTATCGAACGAATACCTTGGAATACCTTATCGATATAGAACGATACTTCCATTAAACTCTTTCCAATATCTGGAATACCCCTATGTATAGTCTCAACTCTCTGTTAGCTAACTAGGCTAATCCAATAGAGCAGAGAGACTCTAGAAGACTCGTTGATCCATATGCGATGATGATGATGTTGTGCAGCTGGTTATACGAAAGAAGTGGCTAAGGGGGGGAAAGGGAAGGAATAGGGGGCACTCAATTAAAGCATTGCGAGAGCTATGGATAAATTTTGATTGAGTTGCCACAGTGGTACAGAAAGGGGCGGGAGGGGGAGGGGCAGGAAAAGGGGGGAGTAGGGTTGACTTTTGATAGACAAGCCTGTGCTGTGCTGTGAGGTAGAGAGCGAGGGAAGGTAGACGAGCTGCATGCTATGGGATTGGCTGTTCTGCTAGGAAGGGGGGTGTAAAGGGGGGGGGAAGGGCCAAGGGGTGCCGACAACACGCTGTGACAGGCGCATATGCAAATAGAAATACGCGATGTCTAAATGATGCACACACACACTGTGTGGCAGCGCTGGCACCTTGCTGCAAAAAAATATATGTGGCATAGGTAAAGGTCTAGGCAGGGGACAGGAGGGGGAGGTGGGTTGGGGGGTTAAAAGCAGCCGTAAAAAACAGAGAAGTAAAAAAAATACCCAAAGGCAACGGCAACGGGCAACAAATCATGGCTGCGGTGGCAGCGCGCGGTGGCAACGTCAGCCAAACGGAAGCCATGCCAAAGCCAGCACACACACTCGCACACACACACACACACACTTACACACGGCGTTGCAATCAAACTGTAAACTAAAAGCGACGCCATTGCTGACGTGTGTGTATGTGTGTGTGTGTGTAGAGCGAATTTTACCGCCCAAAGTGCTGGCTGCGACGCCCAAAGAACCAAAGCCAGAAGTGGACAAGAAGAAGGTGCATGTGGCATGTGGCATGTGGCAGCCAGCCAGGCAGGCAGCGGTAGGTGTAGGGGGGTTGTGGGAGTAGGAAGGGGGAGGGTTCTGCCTCTCACTGTGGGCGACAGCTTTTTATGCCGCATTGTTGCTAGTTTTTGCCTGCGTCGTCGCTGTCGACGTCGCTGCTGTCGACAATGGCGTGAAATAATATGCAAAATACTTGCACACACACACACACGCGAGTGCATGTGTGTGTGTGTGTGTGCAAGTGCTGTGCGAGCGAGACGGCAAGAGGAACCAACGCTGCACCGCGAGTGGTGTTGATCGCCGCACGGTTGCTAATTAGGCCACTTAGAGCCACCGTAGCCGGGCACTTTTTGCAGGAAATCACAAGAGAACAAGCAACAAGGCAACGCCCACCTCCCTCCACTGCCTCAACCCACTTCCTCTCGCTCCCCCTACACCCCCCTCCTCGTCTTGTAGTACTTGGCCCAAGAAGGGGTTGTTCAACAGCAACGCGCGCGCTCCTCTTGGGCAACCATTATTGCCTAGTGCCGCCTAAGTGTGTGTGTTCATGTGCACCGTGTGTGTGTGTGTGTGCGTGTGCGTGTGTGTGTGCGTATCCTTGTCCGTGTGAAGGAGGTCAATGCATTGGCTCCGCCACTTGACAGCAGCAACAAGAAACCGTCGCCGGCCTGTCGAGTGTGAACGGGAAGAGTGTGACTGAGTGGGGTAAGACGAACGAAGGGAAGGGATTGGACCTCGTTGGGTTTGGGTGCCACGCCGTTCGTGTACAGTCTTAACGTGCCTCAAGTGAAACGCCCTCTGTTCCCCCACAGCAGCATGCTAAATATTCGTTTAGCCACTTTACTGAACAGCGGAAAAAACCATAGCGCATATTGCGGCCTAAGAAGCTTCTCATAATCAATGCCTTAAAGCTGGATAGGCCTGCAGAGGTCTAACCCTATTAAGATGGGATTAAAGCTAACTTGGAAAAGATGCGAAACCTGGAAATCTGCTAGGCAAGACTTGAGCTACGAGATACTACAAGAGAGATGAAGAGAGAGGGTTGAGGATTGGGAATCCCACAAGACTATCCGCTCTATTCTCATCTCTACACTAGCTTCTACCAATTCTTCTCTCATTCCAAGCAGTTTAAACCTATTCTGTACCAGAGGCACAATCAGCTAGCTGATTCTTTAGGCAGTTTTTACTGGAAACCTCTTGAAAAGCAGCTCTAAAGTAGGAAAATCCTCTAGGGTTTGGCAACCGTCTAGGGTTTGACAACCATCTAGGGTTTGAGTAGTTGAAAAGAAGGGTCACACTTTTCCATTGTGACTAGCTTAGTCTCCAAGAGATCAACTCCATTTCTTCTTCGACTTCATTGAGCCGCTAATCATCGTTAACTTGGCTCTAATTAAGTGCTCAAACAGCTGCTGTGCCACACCTGAGCAACGACACTAGACTAGGTCGACAGGGAACAGCATGATGATCTAATTAAGCATCTATTGGCATTAGCTGAAATCAAAGGATCTGCTTGATCTGCATATAAGCTTACACACACACAGACGCACACTATCTTGCAGTCTGTGTGAATGAATGAAATTCAAGCACAGGATACGCGAAGAAACAAAAACTTAGACAACAACAACGTGCGGAGCAGAAAGATCAGAGAAGAGCGACAGCATTCTCTGTGTGTTTGTGTAATCCGAGATGCCATGAAAGGATATATGAACAGAGAGCTGAACCCGAGCTTATTCAGCAGGATAACTTCGTCCGGCAGCGATGAGATCGGGTCGTTCAACTGAGAAGAGTCAAAGAGCCGCCGTCGTTGAGCTAATCAGGAGGAGAGGTAGGTGGGAGCAGGAGCAGGAGCAGGAGGAGGAGGAGAAGCAAGAAGAAGGGGAGGAAAACCGACGCGACGCCCAATTGAAGTGTCGAGCAACAGATGAGCCAGGCAAAAGCTGGTTAGACTAATTAGTAGAAACTTGAGCGGGTTCGAGAGAGACTAAGGAGGTTGGTTTAGACTGAGCTCAGGAGTTTTAAGAGGCATTGATGTTGGGTTCGATTGAGCTGGGAGGAACTGAGAGATATTCAGGTGGGATTCGATTGCGCTGGGAGGAACTGATTGAGATTCAGATGGAGTTAGGCTAACAGGGGATCTGAGAGGGATTGAATTAGGGTAGACTAAGCTGAGGGGGTTTGAAACAGCTAGATTAGGTAAGACGGAGCTGAAAGGATCTAAGAGATAGTGAAGTTAGGTTAGACTGATCTGAAGGGGCTTAAAAGAGCAAGTTAGTTTGAGCTGAGGGGATTGGAGTGAGCTTGATGTAAGGTTAGGCTAAGCTGGGAGGAACTGAGAGAGATTCAGGTTAGTTTAGATGAGCTGGGAGAAACTGAGAGAGATTGAGGTTAAATAGACGGAGGTGAAGAGACCTAAGAGAGATTAAGGTTAAGGTAGACGGATCTGAAGGGATGTAAAAGAGACTGAGGTTAGGTTAGTCAGAGATAAAGTTATGGAAATCGGAATCGGCTATCGGAAAAAAGCGATAACTGTGTACAGGCTGCGATTGAGAGTTGCTTTTGCTGGTTTATATCCATCAATTCTTTATTCCTTCAGCTTTCTGCAGCCTGCATTTGGTCAATTTCCTAACTGTCATCTAAGTTTGAGACTCACTCGAGACGAGACGAGACAGAGACAAGAGACATGGCGAGTCCAGGGAGATAAAGAGAGAGAGAGAGAGAGAGAGCGAGCTGGAGAGTTACGAGCTGCTGTCAAGCGCGAACGCATGACGTGACCCTTCGGCTGCCCTCCATAAATTGGCGACAGTTCGGCGGAAAACGTCAGCACGGTGGTCTATATACGAGTATGTCAATTAAGGCAGCCCCAGAGCCCAGACCGAAGACCGGAGCCGCTGATTTATGCAATTTGCCAGCGGCTTTGAAGCTGGAGACGGCGATGGAGATGGAGTTGGAGTCGGAGGAGTCCAAATCCAAGTCGGGAGTGAAGCCACAAGCGGCGGGGCCACTTCCTTCCGTTACAGTTGCCCAAAAAAAAAATAAAGAGACCATATATATTTTGGACAGTGGGCCCCGCTAATTGGCGGACGTTGTGTTCGGTTCGTGCCCAGCACTGGGAGAGTGAGAGAGAGGAAGAGAGAGAGAGAGAGAGAGGGAGGGGGCAGACACACGCGTAGACTTGATAATAACTTCTTCAACGAGCGCCATGAAGTGAAATTATTCGGGTAAACATGCACGCTAATTACAAAGCCTCAAACGATCCACTAAAAAACAACAACTACAGCAGCAGCAGCAGCAGCAGCGGCAGCAAGGGCCACCGAAAGGAGAAAAGAGATGAGAAAAAAAAAATGATATAATATTTTATGAATCAATTCACGAGAGCGCCAAGTGGACCACCGTCGCTGTCGCTGTCGCTGTCAGCGTTCGCGTTCGCGTCAGCGTCGACGCCAGTACCAAGGCGCAGAGGCACACGAATATCGCCAATGGCACAGTGGGATGAAATGTCCAAAACCAAAAAAAAAGGGATTAATAATTTCAAAAGGTTAAGTGGGATAAGAAAATGGGAGAAATACGACTTATAATGATTCCTTTACAGAGCAAAGAGAAAACTTTGTTTCAACTACATTCAGAGTTGAATAAATCTTGATTTCCGTATTCCAAATATAATAAGTCGAAGTCTTTAGAATTTTTAAAAATATCTTCTTCCAGCAATAGCTTAAAACATTGGAGATGATTACTCTAGTAAATAATGACCAAGATCAGAGAAATAATGTATGAATTATAAAAACTTATATACAAATTTACAACATTTTGCAGAAAATCAGCAAATTCTAAACAAAATCGGTATCTTAACTCGAAAAACGATAAGTACTCTCATTATTAGGGTATTCAGTAAACAAAGACCTTGTACAAATATATATCCTTTTAATTAAAATACAAATTTTACTAGACTTTAATCCGAAAGTGATCACTGAAAGTGGCTTTTATTTTGATAAGTAGTGTAAAAGGAAGTCTTATTTATTTAATTTATTTTTAGTGTATATATATTTGAAATAAATTCCGTATATGAATACGTAAGTCATGTTCCCTGTCCTTACATTTTTCCCTTGCTCTCGTCCCACTGTGCTCACTGTGGTGCAGGCACACGAATATCGCCAACGTCGTCGTGCAGTTAGCGAATGAGCCACTTAAAGAGCCACAAATAATAATAACGACTTTAACGACAAGCACAGCAATAATAACAACAACAGCAACGAGAAGAAGATCAAGAACCGCCCCGCCCTGCCCCGCCACGCCCCGCCCCGCCGCTGACCCTGCCGCGCACAGTTGGAGCCACACAACATGCTGCAGGGCAGGCACAGAATCCGGGGCAGGGTTCGGGGCAACCTAACAAAGTTGAAGCTTTGCGTCCGCCCGCTTATGACTGGAGATTTTTTTCGTCTTTTTTTTTTTTTTTTTGATTATGACGAGAGCGCGCAGCCTCATCATCGCGATGATGATGATGATGATGTTGATAATGATGGCTGTAGCTGTAGCCGGGGCTGGGGCTGGGGCTGGCTCTGAGGCCTCACCTTAACAAGCTTAAACGAACAGGTTTATTATGATACGATGATATGATGGTCAAGCAACGTGGTGGCCAGGCAACGTGCAAGTGCCTGTCAAACTGTACAGCCAGGAGCAGACTCCCCATGCAATGAGTCAGCGATCTGATCCAGAAACGTGCAACTTGAACTGGTAATTAAACTGATCGATCGCAGATTAGAGAGTGGGAAAGAGCGGGATGGCAATCTCTCTCTCTTTCGTAGGATTCCTAACTAATCTGTGGTTTCACTCTGACTTTCCCGCCATTCTCATATTTCTCACACTTCTGTGAGTTACGTAGAAACCGCTAAAAAAATAAAAAGCCACAAAGCTGAACTTAGGCAGAGCGATGAATATTAGGTCTGGAAAGATTGCAGAGAGGGTTGTACATAGAGTTAAGAGAGACTGTAGGAGTGCAAGAAGATAGTAAAGTAGTAACTATTAGTAGAACCGGCCTAAAAGCACCTGAAAGCTCGTAGAAGACTTTGCATTTGAGTAACTCAGCAAAACTAAACTGTAGTTTTAGCCTGAAAAACACTTGGGATTGTGTAAAGAAAACAGACCCAAATTCTCTTTCAAAAGCTCATGAAAGCAGCTAAAAGCTCCTTGAAAAAATAGCTTGAAAAAAGTCCTTAAATCCTCAAGAAAACTACTGAATACAAACTTGCCCAAATTCTCTATCAAAAGCTCATGAAAGCAGCTGAAAGCCCCTTGAAAAAGAAGTTGGAAAAATCCTACGAAAAATTGCGCCTAAATTCTCAAGAAAACTACTAAAAGCTTTCCTAAAATTAATCATTTCGCGCAGTAGAAAACGCGGCCTAAAGCTCTCGGGCTAATGAAAGCTGCTTAAAGCTGTTGCAAGCTTCTGAAAACCCCTGAGATAAAACGTGGTCTAAAAGCTTGTGGAACCTACTGAAAACTTCTTAAAAACGGAGAAGAAACACGTTATATAAATTGAAAAAAAGCTGCTATTGAAAGCTGTTGAAAGCTCTGAGAGAAAACGAGCTAAAAAAAACCCCGCTATAACAAGTGCATCTAATAAGCATCTCTATGCATGACTTGATTCTGCGAGAGTGTGTGCGTTTGTGTGTGCGTGTGTGCGTGTGTGTGTGCGTGAGTGTGTGCGTGTGTGCACTGAGCCTTAAAGTGTCGAGGTGTGAGATTGTCGTTGCAATTGCCCCGCGGTGCGATAGAATGATGATTTGCGTAGGCGTCGAAGGTGCAAATATTTGTTGACAGTCGCGAATCAGTTGCAGGTGCAATGTTTAATCAGCTATGCAACCCGATATATATCTATTTGTATACATATGCTATATATATATGTATTTGTAGCTGGCGCATTCTATTTACCTTTGCTGATTACTGATTACGCATTTCAATGCACTCAACTGCATCCGTTGATATTGACACTTATCACGTTAGTTAACTATCATATCTCTTGTTTTATTTTTTTTTAATTAAAGTTAAAATACAACTTTGTGTGAAATTTAACTTAATTTAATGTGCACACACTGCTTGGTGTCTTGTATGCACAATTAATAAATCAATTAGTTGGAATTGGGCGCTTTAATAATTTATGAATATTTTGGAAATTAGGTTAACTCCTTCAATTATATATTGCAGTGCTTATTTAACACCTCTAATGGCTTAGGTATGCCAAGTTTCAGCTCAAACTGACCTATGGAACTCGAGATTTAGTTTAAATTGTGGGATATTTAGTAGACAAAAGTAAAATTTTTAATATATCAAGACTTCCTAATTAACTCATCTTACTGCTGAGATATACCAAATTTCAGCTTATACCATAGTATACAACTCAAGATTCATTCTAAATTGCAGAATTTGCAAGCAAATAAAACACTAATTTAAGAATATTTTCCAAACGAAGGCAACCCTTACAATATACCATCACTCCACCTACTAAACTCTTCTGCCTGCTGAGGTCTACCAAGTTTCAGCTGAACCCAACGCATAGAAGTCCAGTTTCAATTATATATCTCCCTTTTTCTTGCTCGAATTTTAATCTGCCAAATATTGCTAATGGTTTGCGGTTATTTGCGGGACTTCTTTCACACGATTTGACCTCTCATAAAATCGAACCAGAACCGAAGGCAGAGACCCCAAGCTAGTTAGTTGTGTGTGCGGTCTTTAACTAGGTGGGGAGAGGGGATGTGGGGTAGGGAGGTGGTAGCATGTCCGATAATCAAAGCGATCATCATTTTTGGCTCAACGACGTCGCACTTAAAATCTCTCTCTGGCCATAAAAAAAATCTCATTCCCAGTTGCCCAGTCGCTTGTCTGCACGTCGCCATCTCCATCTCCGTCTTGGTTTTTTTTTCGAATTGGGATTCCGATTCGGATTTGGATGCTGTATGGGGTCTCTCTAACGCGGGCTCTTCGTCTCGATAGACTCATCACATCCGCGCGTAATAAAATGCACGCACGCACTGTCGACACCAGCGAGGGGAAAAGAGAAAGAGAGAGTGAGAAAGGGAAGGGGGGAACAGAGGGAGAGAGAGAGCGAGGAGATGCTGCATCCGTTTTATGCTGCCTCTGAGGCCCCTCATCATCTAATCAAAATCAACGATCATCGCGTTGAAAGCCCTAAAAATGGGCAACACACGGCTTGACTGTCATGTAGGTCGTTTTTCCTCCCCTCCCTGCCCCTTCCCGCCCTGCCGCATCCCTAGCTCATTGGGAGTTGCGTGTTTGGTCATTTGTAACACCTAACGGTTGATTTGTATAATCTTTTATTTGAAACATTATAATTAACATAAGCTGCTGTGCTGTTGCGTGTTCTAATCGAGAATTCATTGAGATTCGATTCCACAATTTGGCACAAGCTGAGGAGAGCGAAAGAGAGAGAGAGAGAGGGATAGAGAAAGGAGAAGAGAGACAGGTTGTAAACCTTTTCGATTCTCCTAAGATTAGCATACATAATTGAGACTTGACAGCGTTTCTCGATGTGCATAATCGATGGACTTAAGCAGCGATTAAATTTAGACAAAGCTGGAATGCATTTGAAGATGTCATAAGAAGAGAAATCATAAAGATATATCGTTTTCGAAGGTCAACATTTTTGGAAATTTTAAATTCATTATTTTTAAAGCATTTTTTAATCAATCCAGATGCGAAATATGGAGTCTATTCTTAAGGAAATGCGATAATTTTTGAAGTTTTCCATTGAAGATTTCTAGGAATTCTGAAATGAGTAAGGAGGTAGCCTGTAAGACATAAGGCAGGTCAACATTTTTGAAAAGTTTAATTTCATTATTTTTTGATGCAGAATCAATATTGAGGCAAAATAATGGATAAAGAGTCCCATCTCAAGGAAATTCCGATTATTTTGGACGAAGTCTTCTGTACTCGAGGCTTTCTAGGGATTCTGAAATCGAGTTAGAAAGTAGCACGGAAATCATAAGGAAGGTCAAAATTTTTGAAAATTTTAAATTCATTTCTTTTTGATGTAAAAAAAATCTAGAGGCCAAATAATGGATAAAGAGTCTATTCCCAAGAAAATCCAATGATTTTTGACGAAGTTTTCCAGACTAAAGGCTCTCTAAGTATCCTTAAAAACGAGCAAGGGGGTAGCATGGAAGGCATAATAATGGTTAAAATACAGAAATATAAACCAAGAATGGAGAGGAAGTATAGGGATAGGGATCGTAATGACACTTGAGCTGTAGACAAGAAAATATGTTAAGGAAATCAGAACATAATCAGAAAAAACATATATTATAATGGAATTTGGATATGATAGAATACTTAAGCAAAAAGCGAGTTGAAGCTAAGAAACGGAACTCTAATTTCCTTGATCCTTTCTATTTATACAAGTAGTATGTAGTAGCTGCCCCTCTCCATCTCTCTCTCTCTCTCTCTTGATTACCGTTTGCCACCGCATTGCACAGATATGTGAGGTTTTCTACGCTGGCAGAGTCAGAGACCACCCAAAAATATGAAACGGTATATGCCATGGCATATGGGATTGGGCTGGCAATGGGAGTGGGAAGTGGAAAGAGTGGAGAGTGGAAAGTGGAGAGGGGAGAGTGAGGAGAGCGAAGAGTGCAATACCCTGTAGAGCTGCATAGAAATTGTCAACATTTGTGATCGTCGTAGTTGTTGTTGTTGTTGCTGTTGTTGGGGGCGAGTGGCGCATTTTGTGCAATGTCCAGTGGCCGGCGGCGGCGGCAGCATGAGGCAACTTGCAACAGCAACAGCAGCAGCAACAGCAGCGTGCAGCATGCAGCGTGCGGCATGCAACAAGCTGAATTTGCTGCAGATGGAGGCGGTTTTTTTTGGGCCACCCACGCCGCCAACGGGGCGTATGAAATACGAAACAACAACAATGCGCGATTTGTAGTTGCTGCTGCTGCTGTTGTTGTTGCTGTTGTTGCTGTTGCTGCTGTTGCTGTTGCTGTTGTCTTTCGACATTTTTTGACTTGTTGTGATTATGGCGGACCCGTCGCCGTTGCCGTTGCCGTCATCATCATCGTCAACGTCGCTCGTTGATTTCATAATCTCTTCCGTTGCCATTTGCCGTTGCCGTTGCTCATGGATGTTGCTCATGGCTGTTGCTGTTGTTGCTGTTGCTCATGGATGTTGTTGCTGTTGCTGCTGTTGCTGCTGTTGTAGATTTGTGGGTGACCGCGCACTCTCTAAAAACGTCAATCACTCAATTAAACTTAATTATAATTGCGAAGCGATGATGGCGGGCGGGCGAGCTCAGTTTGAGTTGAATAAATTCACAGAATACTCTTCGCTTTTAGGTTTTCTAGGGTATAGAGGGAGGTAGGGAGGCAGGGCAGGGACTAGGGCTAAGGGAGGATCGACTTTGAGCTGTGTTGCTGCTGTTGCTGCTGCTGCTGCTTGTTATTGCTCGTTCAGATTTCAAGAAATTCGCAGAAAATTGTAAATGCACGACGATGGACAACGACCATGATGATGATGATGATGATGATGATGGAGATGACGATGGCGATGGCGATGGCGATGGCGACGCTGGCAACCACCGACGCGACGCGACGCGTTGCCGCCAACGTTGCCAGCATCGCCAGCGTCGCCAGCATCGCATCGCGTCTCTCCACCAGCACTTTGGTGGTTTTTCAAATTTCAGCGACGTCGTCGTCGTCTGTGCTTTGATTGCCCCAGCCTGAGAGCGGAGAACGGAGACAGGCAGACAGAGAGAGAGACAAAGAGAGAGAGAGAGAGAAAGAGATAGAGTGGGAGAGCGAGCAGAGACCCTGCTTACATGATGATGTTGTCGCGTTATGCAAAATGCTCTCATCCCCGCCCCAAGCACAGCACAGCCATACTACATAGTCTACTGCGCCCACCCAGAAGACAAGGAGGAGGCGAATGGCCACTGACCACGTCGATCGTCAAGCGATGAGACGAGACGAGACGAGCTGAGCGAGACTTGAGCGACAGAGCTGGGAGATGGCAGCGTGAGGCATAACGCGTGAGGCGAAAGGCGTGAGGCGTCTGGAGTGACTCGTGAGTGGGTGAGCAGTGGATGTACTTGGATGGGACACATATCTGACACTTAATGCAAAGATATATCCTATGAAGACTATAGGGATTTGAGAGCTTTAAATCTCACTGGAGAAGTTAACACGAGGATGAGCAGAGCAAGCTGTGCTTGTACTTTGTCCAAGGCCGGTCTAATCGGGTCTAAAAGCGTCTAATCGGGTCTGATCGGGTCTAATCGAGTCTAATCGGGTCTAGTTGTGTTCAAGATTCTATCAAGCCTTGTAGAGTCCGGCTTGTTAGGATATTCATGGAATCGCTATAGCATTTCTTCTCACATATGCGCGAATAATCGTGTTTAATCATATGAAGTCGTGTAAAGTCATATTCCTTCCTGCCAAGTCGCGTACAACTGTCTAAAGTTGTCTCCGATAATGATCAGTCCTTTTAAACTAGGATCAGTCGTCTCCAATCGTTATCTGTCTTCCTCATTCTTCCTCAGTTATCATACGTCTTCCTCAATCTTCCTCATTTTCCTTATTCTTCCTCCTTAAGTCTTCCTCAGTCTTCTTCTTGATTTTTCCTCAGTCTTCCTCAGTCTTCCTCAGTCTTCCTTAGTCTTCCTCAGTTTTCATCATTCTTCCTCAGTCTTCCACAGTCTTCTTCATTCTTCTTAATTTTTCCTCAGTCTTCTCCAGCCGTCTTAAGTTGTGTCTAGTTGGTCCTAGGCCTACCCAGTCCTCCCTAGAGCTACCCAGTCCTCCCTAGGCCTACCCAGTCTTGCCTAGGTCTAACCAGTCCTGCCTAGACCTACCCTACCTCCTCTCCAAGTCCTCTCCAGCCAAGAGCCCTATCAACTGTGCTCACCCAGAATCGTTCTCAATCGTGCTCTCTCAATCTCGCAACTCGTGTTCAAGCTCTTCAGACTTGATCACGTTGCCATCCCTAGCGGAGATTGTCACTGGCAGCGTGGGGAGCGTTAAGAGTCGCAACGGGTACTTTCACCTAGACGACAGACGAAGCGTAACCCTCAGACCCTCGACTTGGCTCGGCTCGGCTCTACGCTTGAAGATCTTTCACACACTGTGACAAAATGCGAGTCGCAGCGTGAGATGGTCAAATCAGGCGATCGAGAGGATGGAAGGGAGCAGGGAGGAGAGGAAGGGAGGAGGGTGCTGCTGCTGCTCTGGTGGGTTGGGGGTGTGGGCGTACGCACTTGCACAACGAGCGGTTGCATTGTTCCAATTGTGGGTGTGGAGGGGAGGAGGGAGGAGGGGGAGGGGTTGGGCGTTGGGTTCGCATGAGACTCTCCATTATGTAAAGAGAGGCGACGCAACGTGTGGGCGTCAACTGCATCAACCACTAGAGCGAACAGGGACAGACACGCACACACATACGCACACACACACTCACACACTCACACGCACACACTCATACGCACACTCACAATAATGTGAATAAAATGAACGAGGTGGACAAAGTGAACAAAGTGGACAAGCGACCCATTCGAGCGCTCCGTTGGACATTGTGACATATTTTTACGCTCTTGCCATGTGTAGCAAGAAATAAGTAGAGATTGCTCTATGTAGTAGTCTCCTCATGGTTCCCCCCCTCCCTGGTTTTACGTATGTATGTACGAGGTATCTAATTAGGGGGCGGCTTTGTTGTCGGTTCGCCGGTTGACAAACTGTTGGGCAATTTGTAACTGGAATTTCGAAATTGGAATCACAATTGCAATTGCCATGCTAAATGTCGGCTGAGACCATCAACAGAAGAAAGAAAAGGGCGACATATAGCTAAAAAAAAAAAAAAAAAAAAAAAAAGAAAGCAAAGAAAGCTGAAGAAGCTGCAGATGCGATAAGCTCGGACTAACCTATGGCAAACCTATAATAACCAAACTAAGTATCAGATTTTCTTTCGAAAATATATTGTTTATCTTAAGGATTAAATCTCTTGAAAAAGTCACACTGTAAATCATAGTATAGACTACTTTGCAGGTTGCAGGGTAGGAATCTTGAAAAAAAATATAAAATTTTATTCATTTCGAACCATTATAATACTGCTATTGCTATGAAGTTTTGAGAGTGTATTCTAGAGACAATAAGGATTCTACGTGTGAAGTTTCTTATTAATATGTTATATAATAAAAAATATATTTAGCAATATTAGTATTAATAGCCAAGTCAGCCAGTTTTATCAAGTAAGCCTCACTTTTTCGTATCTATAAGCAACCCTTAATAGAATTGTCTGTCTACTTCAATTCTCTGCACTTCTTATACACTATCAAAAACTCTACCTATAGTTCTTTCGACTTCCATCACTTGCAGGTTCAAGATCTATCTCTTTAAGCAATTCCGAACTTACACTCTAAGTACTTGAAATCTGTTTATTCTCTCAATCTTTCGCTCTCTATCATACTCTGCCTCTTCTTCTTCTTTTTTATCTGCTTATTCTGCCTTTTTCAATTGTTCTTGATCTAGTGTAGGGTGTGGGTCGAGGGGGTAACGGGGGTAGCACAGCTGTACCCGAACCTAAATTGGCGAGCAACCACAATGCTCGATAGAGACGGGATTCGATTTGTGCGATTAAGTTTGATGATATATGGGCAACAATTCGTATAGACGTATATGGGGGTGCAATCACAGGGTATATATATATGTATGTATTTCTCCAGTCAGTTTTCCATTTCACGAAGGCAGCCAAGTAGATTTAATTGCTGCAAGCCCTCAATTTTAATTCGAACAAACGAAAAACTATTTTCCTTTTCCTTTTTCATTGTTATTTCTCTTCTGCTGCTGCTGCTTCTTCTTCTCGTTGTTTGTCTGTTTTCAATTCGCAGCAAATGTTCTCGATTTCATTGATTTCAATTGTTGCATTGCAAAAACTATCGATTACAATGGGTGGGAAAGGGAGAGGGAGTGGGAGAGGGAGAGGCAGAGCGGGGGTGAGCTGGGCCGGGTACTTAACAGATTGCTGAGAACAATGGCCTAAATCGTTTAGGATCATTAAGTGCGTCTACCTGAAACCGGAGATCGAGCTCACTCCCCACACAAAAGGTGCTTAGGCTTGCTCTCTCTCTCGCTCGCTCTCTCTCTCGCTCGCTCTCTCTCTCGCTCTTTCTCTCGCTGGTAATCGATATAGCTGGCGAGTTATTTTAGGCACCGGCAGGTGGCGCTGCTGTTTGCCAGCGATCGCCCACAGTTCATCCACCCCCGCAGTTGTCTCTCAGCTCTCTGGGCACTTTATCCGTAATTGCCGCACATTGTCAACGTCAATGTTGCTGCTGTGTTCGGGTTGTTGCTGCTGCTGCTGCTGTCGGCTCTGGGCCATTCATCAAAGCATACCCATCCATCGATCCATCGATTGGCGCTGGGTTGAACAAGACCTATTATTTGTAGGTCATAAATTTTATTGCTCAACTGCCGTCGCTGCAATTAAATCTCAATGGGTTGGATTGGAATAAGGAGGAGGGGGAGTAGGAGTAGGGCGGGGGATGGTTCGGCGCATCTTTTGTCATTTGGCCGACTGCCAGCCTAGCTAGATAGATATATTACCCACACACTCCTCAGCAGGGACAGGGCAGCGCAGCCACCCTCCTCGCCAAAAACTGTGCAAAATATTTTGACAACTTTTGCACCCGCTCGTGGCAACTGGCAGCTTAATGAGCCCAATTGAGGCAAGTTCACGTTTTCCCTAGACAATTCCCTGGTACCATAGATCGATCAGCAGATCCTTATCTACGGTTAGCAGTTAGCCAACATCGACTCTTAACTGGGCCCGTAGTCGCAGTCGAATCCCTCGCCTTGTTGTCGTGTCATTTACCACAAATGTCGCTTGCTTATCGACGCGTTGCATCGCATCGCTTCTCTCACCAAACCTCTCTCTCTCTCTCTCTCTCTCTCTCTCTCTCTCTCACACTTGTCACTTCCTTTCGCCTTTGCTTTTTTTCTGCTTTTCTTGGCCTTTCTCCCCCACTTTTACCACATGAACTTTAGCTTCTTAATAGCTTTGCAGATATATGTAGGGTATATGCTATTTGACAGCTTACAAAGGCAGTTATCTCATATAAAATAGTAGTTTGTCTGTATGAACACCTAGATCTCAGAGTCTAGAGAAGCTAGGCTTACCAAAATTGGTAGAAATATTGCTTATTATTGCTATTTTGTTTTAAAGTTAGGGTATGCCTTTTCCGTTAAGGATTGTAGGCGTGAAAGCAAAAATAATATACCAGGAAAGGAGGCAAGGCTGTATTTCCTAGCAGGATGAAAGAAGCAAGAAGGAGCGCAAAGGGGGAAGACTGCACCTCCCACACGAAGGAAATAATGAAGAAGAAAGAACTGATTGTCCCTTACTTACTTTCCAAGCTACCTTCCTCATCCAATTCGGAACCCCATTAACCCTCAAGTTTCCTCCATCTTCTAAAAAACTGAAGATCCTACAAGTGAAACTGAGATGGGTAACGATATCAAATGCAATGAATCAATTGCTGCGAAATGAATCGATGAGTGTATTCATTGGAATTTTTGGCTTGGAAATACCAAAAGTCCGAAGAGCTGCTCCCCAAGGTATAAGTTGAAGCTATTCACTTGCAACTTGTGGCAAGTCTGGGCAGAGGACAGCAGGAGGTTGGGCGGGGAGCACATGCTTGGCTACCGTTTCGCTTTCATTTGATTTGGGAATGGGAACGGGCACAGGAATGGGAAGGGGTATAGGGTTGGGGATGGGGAACTGAGGCTGGGACCGCAAAAAATTTGCCAGACCATTTGCACTTGCAGCGTGGCATCACTACAAAGCGCCCCACGCTAATTGCGGCAATTAAGTGCACAAAAATCTAACGACAACAATTTGAGGCATTCGCTGAGTCAGCCAAGCAGGGGGAGGGGCAGGGGGAGGGGGCAGCCATTTGGGGATCGAGCCACAGACTGGGCACACACATACCATACCATATACCATATACCTTGGCCCGGCTACCTGCCTGCTGCCTTTTGTTGTACGGAATTTGGCGTTAAATGCTCTGCGCCCAGTTGCCATTCGATGTTTGCCTTTTGATGTTTAATAGCGCCCAGCGAGCTGGCCGGCATCCTCCAAATGACATGCAACAGGCCGAGGAAGCAGTCGCCAGTTGCCACTGCCAGTTGCCAGTTGCCAGTTCCAAGTTGCCAGTCGACAACTGGCGACAACCGTCGACAACTGCCAAGCGACAGCAGCAGCAGCAACAGCAGCAACAACTACGACAAGAACAACATTCTGGCGTTCTGACAAGATGTCAAAAACAGACGAAAGAGTCGTTGTGACTTGACAGCGCAACGACTGTGGAATACCCTGTACGTGCGTAGAAAACACATAAGAATTAAAAAAGCAAGAATTAGATAAACGTAGCTGATAAAGAAACTTAAAGAAAACGACCTAAAAGTAACCTAAATATATTGTGAAATTGTTAAAATTATTATTATTTATAAATTATTAAATCAGAAAGGGGAGGGCCAGAAAATATAAATTAAAAATACGTAGAGAAGGAAGGGAATAGAGAAAAAGAAAAATGAAAATGAGTTAAAAACGGGAAAAACTAAAAACCATAAGAAAGAAACAACTAAACCTAAACCTAACCTAAAGTGGGGAGAAGCAGATAATAAGGAGAAACCTAAAGAGGGGAAGAGCTGGAAATAGGAAGTAATAAGACCATGTAGAAAGGATAAGTGTGAATACATAAGCTAAGATGTAGGGTAGAAAAGACAAGTGAGAAAGACGTAGGCTTAGATGTAAGAAGGATTAAAATCAGAGAGAGAAAGCATCCAGCAAAAGAATCGTAAAGCTAAGCTAAAAACAAATCCTTCAGAAAAACGACCTAAAAAGAAAGCAAGAATAATCAAATTAAAGGAAATCCTTCAGAAAAACGTGTTTAGGTCGTAAAGCTAAACTAAAAATAAATTCTGCAGGAAAACGACCTAAAAAGATACTAAGAATAACAAATTTAAAAAAATACCTTAGGGGAAACGACCTAAAAAGAGAATAAGAATGGTAATTATTATATATTAGATTATAATCTAACTACAATTCGAAGAAGTAAACCGATTGAAATTGAGTGTACACTGCCCAACCCTATGTAGCTAATATACCCCCTCCCTGCCCCCACGTCACTATTTGCGTGGTATCTACAACATTTTTTTTGGCAAGCGCATAAACACTTTGATAGACGCCAGTTGATGTCACAGACGTCTCCAGCAACGGCAACGGCGACGGCGACGACGGCGAAGGCTTCAGCTGCAGGCGCGGCCTCAGTTTCAGTAAGGGACAGCAGCAGCAGCAGCAGCTCCTCCCACGCCTGCGTTATCTCTGGCAGCAGCAGGAGGAGGGGAAGGTAGGGCAGGAGGCAGGGCAGCAGGCAGGGCAGGAGGTGTGGCTGTCGGAGTAGGCAGGAAATTTGCGCTGCTTTGATATGATCGCCGACGTGGCACTGATTTTTGATGGAACAATATTTTTGCTTGTCTGGAGAGGCTGCTGCTGGCGCTGCTGCTGCTGCTGCTGCTGCTGGTGTAGCGCCAATTGGAGATAGCTGCCACACTTGGCTGAGGCCAAGGCTTATGGGTAACGCACTCACTCACTCTGGCACCAGAGCCCGCTCCCTCTCCCTCTCCTCTCCCCACCCCTTCTCGGCCTCATCTCAGCTTCCTGCTGATGACGCCGCGTTGACAAGGCGATGACAGATTTCTGCGAATTTTTCGCATTAGGCTTTGAACTTTGCTGTTGCTGCTGCTGTTGTTGTTGCTGCTGCTACTGGGTTGCTGCTGCTGCTGTTGCTGCTGTTGTTGTCGCAAGTGACGTTTCGAAGCGGCGCTACTGTTTTCGCTGAAGCGCGCAGCTCTCTGACGGCACGGAACGGCCGCCAAGTGGCGCTGCCCTTTGATGCCACACAAACCGTGCCTCCTGCTCCATCTCCCGCTCTCTCTCTCTCCCACTCTTTCTGTTGTCTCTACTGCCCCATAACGGTTTTATAGCGCCAGAAAGAGAGAGAGGGACAGGCTGAAGATGCAGCTCGATTTCAACGGAATTGCTAATAGAATCACAGCGCCGACCCCAGCCAGGCCGCAGTTATTGCTTTTATCAAAGGGTTCACTTTGTCTAAGCTGCGCTGCACAGAGATTGCTGCTTGCCCCAGAGCAGCAACTGGCAGCCGGAGGCGACTCCTACACGCCACCTGACTGGCGACACGTAGCTCATTTAGCCAAGCGCCGCCACTTGCAGCCTCTGCACGTTTATTACACTGCGCAGACTGGGCAGACCGAGTAGCCAGGGTAGCCAGGGTAGCCCAAAAATAGGTAGCCTGGGTGTGCCACCGGACCAGGTTCACAGCCGAAGCCAGCGAGACGCGTAATCGCTTTAAAATTCTACGAAATTCCTATTAGTAGCTGACAAAGTGCTGCCTTTTCATGTGCTTTTTCAGCAGCAGCAGCAGCTACACTGTGGAATTTTTGTTGGCCCGTTTTGTACCTTCGTTTAATTAAATTCGACTCTATAGTTTTATTATATAGAAAAAATGTCAAAGGCGACGAGGACGCAGCGTTGGTTAGAATGTCAAAGGTGAAAGTATTATGGTATCTGGGTCTATTCAGAGCTTAGATTCAAATTCTGTATCGATTGTTGCAATATATAAGTTAGACCAATGTCATACTCCTTGAAAATATATGTTTTTACTATAGATATAACTTAGATGCAATAGCTAGAAGAATAAAAATGGATTTCTAGCTAAAACAGGCATTCTAACAATAAGAATAAAAATATATGGAATATAGCTCGTTTATTCCTATTAAAAACTATATGTTATAGTTGTCTGATTCTTATGAAATTTGGTCAGCACATATCGTATATATTAAGGGGTAATTATACAGAGTTTCATAGCGCTAGCTTTGGGAATAGCTGAGATATATCAAATATACGACATAGCTCTATTATCTGGCAGGCTGTAACTTATGCAAGACTTGTGTAAGGCTCTATCAAGGCAGTTGGAAAGGTATGGGACTAAGGCAGGGTCAAATATATATATAATACTTAACATAATATATGGGCTAGATGAGGTCGAGCTATTGAATGAATACACTCACTTCTTTGCACAATTCGAACTAAACACAATACTAATATAGATGAATACTCTGAATTTTGAGTATATATGGTAGTACTCTATAGGACTGTAGATTGTGTATATATATTACTCTATAGGACTGTAGATTGGGTAGATTGGCTTTAGACCTTCTTGTTAGCGACTTATTGGCTTAGACAAGTGAATGCACTCAATTATTCAGAGAGCTAAGCAAACGAATACGACAAAATGCGCACTTTACTTCCGCCTGAGTGCGGCAGTGAATATACGTGAGTGTGTGTGTGTGTGAGTGAGTGAGCGAGAGAGTAACTAAGCGAATGAGTGTGTGTGTGAGTGAGTGAGTGAGCGAACGAATGAATACTCGAGCAAAGCGAAAGCTGCGCTCACGTTCGTTCACACGAGTGCCAAATGATTCGAAAAACCCCAGAACCGTTCGCTGCCAACTGATGCTGTCAATAAAATTTGCGTCTGGCGCTGATTTGGCCAGGCCAGCGAAGGGAAGGGAGTGGGCCAGGGAGGGGGCAGCCAGAGGGGATGCCAGAGGGGAGCCAGAGGGGTTGCCGCGGGTGCGCCCCTGTCGTGGCTGATCAAAATCAATGCGCCATGTGGAATTGCGAATCAATTGCGGATCGCAGGCGCGCAGGCAACCTGCAACGTTGTGTTTTGGCCAACAAACAAATGCGATCGCGAAAATGGTAACAGGGCAGCGCTGGCAAGGGAGCAAGAGGGGGGAGGGGGGCAACTGGCAACAGTCAGCGGCAGCGGCAGAGGCAGTCAGAGTTGCTGTGGTCGCGATGTTAAACAGTCGTCGATCAAAGACAAAAGCCCGGCAATGCCAGATCCTTTGCCACAGACAATGAGAGAATGAGATCGAGAACAAGACGTGTAGAGCAGGCAGAGGAGCAGGAGAAGGGGAGAGCAGGGCAGGGAGAGCGCGGTTAAGATCGCCTTGGATCGCCGATGAAGACGACGTTTTGCTTTTTTGGCGACACTGACAAGCCGCGCTTGACAGCAGCAGCAGCCGGAGTGGAGGAGCAAAGGAGGAGGCAGAGGAGATGAACAGGGAAAGCAATGGAGAACGAATACATATGCGAATACGAATGTATTCAAATGCAGCCACCGCGCGACGCAGATCGGCGACAGGCGATTGTTGTTGCTGCCGTTGCTGCTGCTGCTGCCGTTGCCGTTGCTCTTGCCTCACGTTTCTCGTCGTGGCGCTTGCAACTTGATCGATGAATGGGCACAGGCAGCAGCACAGGCAGAGGCTGAGGCTGAGGCAGAGGCACTCGCTCCGCTTGGCCCAGGGACACGCGGCGCCGCTGCCGTTGCGAATTCAAGCGCCGCTTTTGAGTTGGGCTCACACAATGCCAGCGATGCCGCAGCCCCTGCAGGGTCCCCGCCGCCAGTGCCGCCAGTGAATCGATCTGAGCCCGTCTCTGGTCTCTGGTCTCGTTTTGGTTTCCTTTTATTTTCTTGATCGCACAAAAAGAGGATTAGGCAGTGCACACTGCAGGCATGCGCTACACACAACTCTCTCTCTCTCTCTCTCTCTCTCTCTATCTCTCTCTCTCTCTAGCTCTCTCTCTTTCTCTTGATCTCTCTATCTCTTTCCAGCTACAGAGGTCTCGCTACCTTCTTTAGCAGGTGCTACCCTGTAAAAATTTCATTTGCAGCTTCATATTTTGATTTTTAATTACAAATCTCTTTAAAGTGCGGGTCTCTTAAACTAACTCCTAACTGCTAAAGTACTCACTAGATTCTCATGAAATTTGATATACGCTAAGAAGGAATACTCAAGAGAATTTCTACATCAAAAATAATGTTATATACGCTGCACAAGCTGAAATAATGCATAATTACTTATATACTTCAATTGCAGGAAATTCAATATCAAAAACTTTTCAAAACCAATTAAAAGTAATTAAGATTGCATTGAAAATAATCAGGAATAATACTGAGAACATTTAAGAGATAATACGGAAATTTGATATGCTAGCTAAATTTAAAACTGCAGTTATATGGAAAATAATTACGCATAATATGTATTAATTTTAAATGTATGAGATATATTCCAGGAATCATTTAAAATATCAAAAAATAAAACTATAAAATCAATAAAATATGGAGAAATATAATAGATAAATAAGAAAAGAAAAATAGTGAAATATACAAATGTTTTTCCCGAGAACCCATCAAAATAGAATACTGAAATTAGGTATATTAGTTGATTAATAAATTTCAGTTATATATTTAAAAGAATAGCCAGTAAAACTCTCGTATCGCTCATAATAAAAGGATTAATGTATCGTATGATGCGGATAACGCATATAACATTTAATTAAGCTGATGCTAATCGCACTAAATGATATTGCTGTCATAATTAGGGGCCCCGAAAAGCAGGCAATTAGAGAGCGAGAGAGGGCGAGAGAGGGAGAGGGCAACACGAAGTCATGTTGGGTTGGGTTTGTGTGAGTGCGAGGATCGTGCGAGTGAGTGAGAGAACGAGTGCAGCGCATTACGATTTGATGGTTGGCTCAAACCCTTCTGCTTTTTTTCTGTTTTTTGGGACCCAGAGCCATGTCCACTTTGTTTGCCGCTCAATGACAGCTGATTGCTCGCTGGGCTGGGCACGGGATCGTTGTAGGGGTTCGTCGACTGAGGAGGGGGAGGGGGGGAGGGGAACGTCCGTGTGTGTGTGTCTGGCTTCGGTTTTGGGCCGTTGGTTCTCAGGTTTTGTGTACGCCGGCGCCTTTAATTGGCATTTGAATGATGTGCACACGCTCCTCCCGGCTCGCTCGCTCGCTCCTCCTCCTCCTCCTTCTCCTCCTCCTCCTCCTTCTCCTCCTCCTTCTCCTCCTCCTCCTCCTCCTCCTTCTCCTCGTTAAGGGGCGATCTGAACCTGCTGCTGCTGCTGCTGCTGCTGCCCTGCCGCGTCGGGGCTTCGGCTCCGGCACCGGCACCGTCACCGTCACCGCTTATCACTGAGAAGGCGCGCTCAGCGACTCCGACTGCGGCGTCTTATCAAACTTGTCGATCGGCTGCGGCTGCGCCTGCTTATCTGATGCTCGTTTTGGATAAACGCATCATTATTACGGCCAGGGCGACGTCGACAGTTGATCGCCAAAAAAACAACAAAACAACAAAAAGAAAAAAAGGGTTGCCCTGCCCAAGCAGAACAGTCGGTGGTCCCCTTCCCCCTCTCTCTCTCTCTCTCTCGCTCTTGTTGCTGTTATCTTGTGATCTCAATCGCTGCTAATTAATTTCTAGTCTATTTAAGTTAATTTACATGCTAAACACATAAACAAATGCACAACATGCACCCGCGTATGGCCACAGCACAGCTGCCCCTGCTGCTGCCTCCGCCTCTGCCCCTGCTGCCTCCGCCTCTGCTGCTGCTGGACACGCACACTGCGTAGGCGTCGACAGCGACGTCAGCGTCAACGCGAGCTGCGCTTAATTTTCGTTAATTAAAGCAAATGTCTGTGCCAAGGGTGGCCTGGCAGAGAGGGAGGAGGGTTGCGGGAGAGAGGGAGGGGGAGGGGCCTGCAGTGTGGGCGGCTGAGCAAAGTGGCGGAAAAGCGTTACAATTGACGGTGGCAGCAACAGCAGCAGCAGCAGCGGCAGCGACAGCAGCAGCCACGTCAACGGCGTCGACATTTGATTTCCGTGTCATTAAGCAGACAGAGGCTGAGACTGCGAAGGGATCGAGTGTTGCTGGACAACGTGGCGTTAATGATGCACTGCAGCAGCAGCAGCAGCAACAGCAGCAACATCAACAGCAGCAACAGCAACATCAACAACAGCAACAGCAACATTAGCAACAATAGAAAACTGTCGCAGAAAACTTTCGCAGAAAACTATGAAAATAGTTGAGTAGCGAGCAGGGTGACCATCTCCAGCAAATATTTAAAACTTATACCAATATTAGGAAAGTCAAATTTGTGTATATCTTAATAAAAAAGTAGAGTATATATTTAAGATAATAAATAAAGCGCATTGAAGCATTGAAAAATATACGTAAATACATTTGATATAGCATTTAAGGTCTCTTTAGCATCTTTAACTATTAGTTAAATGGAAAAATATACCATGTTCAAGATACTCCAATACCTAAGAGTGCTGGCACAAAATTTGATAGCTCTAGCTCTGCTGGTTTCCGAGATATAGACGTTCATACAGACAAAACGACAGAGAAACAACGCTTATTGCTCTACGCTGTTGATTTTAATTGTTATGGATTATTACAGATGTTTTTTCCTAAGTCTATATATATAAATATATATTTATTATATATTTTGCACTACTCTTTTCTTTCCAAAAATCACTCTATAAAGTCGTCACTCTCTTAAAAAGCAAACTGCCCTGAAGCGCAACTCTTATTAGTTAGCGAAAGCAGAAGTTATATATATTTACGAGATATATAAATGGATAATATGTACATCTGTTTACATGTGTGATATATGGTTTCTCTGTATCTGTAGTTTCCTTTGAGTCCTGCAAGTTTTTTTTCGCGATATGCAGCCCTGTCTAAGTTTGCTCAAAGTTGTTCCAACTCGCTGTGCCTGCTTTGCATTCAAGGATTCGATTGTATCTAATGGCTTGCTTCGCCCTAGACACACACACACACACACACACACACGCACTCACACTTGTCCAGTGAGTGTTATTCGCTTGATTGTCGCACTCACACTCACACACACGCATTCACATTCGCTTTTCGAGACGTTTGCGATAAAAACTTAATAAATAAATTGACTTTATGGTTATGGCGCGTCGCTGAGATACATTCAGACACATTGAGATACATTGTGTGTGTGTGTTCGAGTGTGTGTGTGTGTGTGTGTGTGTGCTGTGCTCGTCCTGGCGCAGTTCCCTTTGTGTTTGCCACAAATAAAACCATAAATAAAACGCAAACGGCGGCCCAGGCGCAAAATGTATTCATGAGTAATTGTCACGCGGCAGGGCGAGCAGGGCACATGGGCGGAGTGATGGGGTGGCTGTAAGGGGTGAGGAGGGGGGAGGGGGGGAATAACGGACTGTCCATGGCATTCAATTGAAGTGCGCTTCTTCATCCAAAGAAGGGGGTGGCTGAGCGGCGGGGGTGGTTGGCTGCGGACGGAAGCTATCGGCGGAGCGGAAGCAGAGGCTGCAGTTGGCGTTGCGCCACGTGATCGGAAGGAAGCGCAACTTGCGAATTGATACATCCGATGCAGACACACTCACACACACACACACACACACTCGCACACACACATCGAGCCAGCGATGCTGCTATTAAGATACGCAACCACAGATAGAGCTACAGATAGGGAAACAAGACTAGAGATACAACTCGAGAGATACGGCTAGGGATTTACAGCTAGCTGAAGCGACAATTTGCTGCTGCTCGCTTCTGTCGCTGACTTTTCAATTTTCACATTTCCCCCTCCCCCTACGCTTTTTGCTTGGCCAACCCACCACCCCCCCGCTTGCCTGGGTAGTTCACAAATTAGCAGCACTTTGCAGTTTGAAAGCATAAATAGAGCAAGGATGAAGGAGAAAAACAGTATCTTTTATGGCTTGGGATATCAAAATATATCAGGTTTTCCTTAATTTGTATATTTTATAAACGAGAGATGTGCTTACAATCCTTTCTAGCACTCCAAATGCATCATTCGTTGTTTTTAAGCACATCCAATTGCAGAAGCGGTGTTTTCTGACACCGCAAATGTGGCTTGCGGTGTTTTTAGCACCGCAAATGCTGCATGCGATGATTTTTAGCACTCTAAATGCAGCATACGTTGTTTTTTAGCATCTCCAATGTTACAAGCGATGTTAGAAGCACCGCAAATGCTGCTTGCGGTGTTTTTAGCACCGCAAAAGCTACTAGCGGTCTTTTTCGCAACGCAAATATAGCTTGCAGTGTTTTTTAGCACTGCAAATGCTGCTTGCGTTGTTTTTATGCATCACAAATGCAGCATGCGGTGTTTTTGGCAACACAAATGCTGCTTGCGGTGTTTTTCAGGCAATCCACGAGCACCGCCTGCGTGATTAAATAAATAAGAAGTTGTCTTATTAAGCAATAATCCGCAGATCTCCCGATATAGCCCAGTATCTGCTTATTCTATAACTACATATGTTATTTACTTTGTATACAAAATCGTTTTGTTTTTTTCTTGTCTTTTAACAATGTATACAAAATATTTGCAGTTTTATTTCAGTTTTTAAATTTTTTTTTTTTATCAACTTTTTTCTAAAAAAATGTTTGACTGGCGCCACTTGAATAACTTGACGACGGACCCTGTCGCTAGTTCTCTCTTGTTGTTGTTGTTGTGTTTCTTATTGCTGCTGCTGTTGTTGTTGTTGCTGCTGTTGTTGTTGTTGTTGCTGTTGTTGCAGCTGTAGCCTTAGCCCGGCTCCAGTGGTTCGTGGCACCGCAGTTATGTGTGTGTGTGTGTGTGTGTCTCAAAATAAAGACGATCCAATCCGCAAAAAAAATCGAACGAGTGCACACTTAAATGCAAAAGGACATGAAAAGAACACGACTTAAGGATTGCCCCAGCACTACCCCCTCCCTCCCTCTCCTCTACTGCCTGCCTTGGCAGTACCCTCTGCTTCCTCCTGCCCATCTCTGCCTGGCTGTGTCCTCCCATTTTTCTTTATTTGTTGTTGGCTGCCAACGCGCTTTTGTTTTGGAGGCTCCTCTCCGCTCTCCCTGCTCCTCTCCTGCTCCTCCTGTTGGTCTTGGGCGGTTTGTCGTTTGATCAGAAGCCGCCACAAGGCAGCAACAGCAACAGCAGCAGCGGCGGCAACGGCGGCGTCGGCAGTGTCCACTGTCTCCTCCAAGTTATGCGCCCGTGCCTCTGTATGTGCCTTCTCCTCCTGCTCCTCCTTCTCCTCCTTCTCCTGCCTCTGCTACGCGTCTCGTACTCTCGTATATCCGTGTCCGCATGGGGCAGCGGCGGCTACTTGAGGCGCCACCAGGCGGCAGCGACGGCGACGACGACGGCGGCGGCGGCGGCGGCAATGTCTATAGAGAAAAAAGCAGAGAGAATACAAAAAAGAGACAAGCAAGACGAGGGGGGCGGGGGAAAGGCAGGAGGAGATGAGGAGCCTGGCCAAGGAGAAGCAAACAAAATGCTTGTCTTTTCGGTCTCAGCTTTTGCTTTCGGGATTTTTGCGCTGGCGCTAAGCAGCGCAGGCCAATTGGCGTCAGCCTTCATACCTTCAGCTACAGTTCGAGTGTGTGTGCTGAGAGTGTGTGTGTGCCTGGGTGTGTGTGTGTGTGCGAGTGTATGTGCTGGCATAAACAGTAAATCAAGCAGCCGCCGAGCAGCGGCAGCAGCAGCAGCAGCAAAAACCTATTCGGTGGTCTCAGCGACTGGCGGCATTTATCCAGCTCCTCCTTGGACTCCTGCTCCTCTACTCCTCTTCTCCTTTACCTCCATCTCCACCTCTTCCTTTTCCCAGCCCTCCCCTGCCTGCGCCTGCTTCTTCCTGCTCCTCTTTTCATTTCGGCAATTTATTATATTTTTTTACTTGCCTGCGATTATTATTATGTTTTATTAGCACAGCATGTGCGTGTACCCACTGTGTGTGTGTGTGTACGAGTGTGCCCACTGTATGGTGTGCTGGTGTGTGTATAAGTGTGTGTGTGTGTGTGCGGGTGTGCCCATGTTGTGTCTGCTGTGGGTGGCAAGCAACGCTTTAGTCTAGTGACAAGAGTGTATGATGGGGGAGAGAGAGAGAGGAAGGAAGAGAGAGAGGTATCTACAGAGGGTTTTCAGGAGGGATAGAACTTGAAATAGGTATGGTCTATCAATGGAGTATTAACCATGCTTGTTGTTATCCAAAAACTCGCGTATTTGTTGGTTTTTTAACGTGCTAAGGATCTAAGGTTCTGACTTTCGTCCTAAGGTTCTGTCTTTCTTATTGCCCTGAAGTCCTAGTAATACTTCTACACTTTCTGAGTGGAACTTAATAAAATAGGATGTAACTACAAAAGGAGGTAAAAGAGGGAGAAGGAAAGGGTCTAGAAAAGATAATAGAAAAGGAAGTATAAGATGGAGCAGAACTAACTGACTAGAAGAGTAGGTGAAAGAAGGGGTGGAATAGGGTTAGGGATAGAAAGAAGAACTAGAAGAGGGACTGGAAGAGAAGATATAAGAGGGAGAACTATAAGGTCTAGAATAGATCTTCCAAGAGAGATAGTAGGAAATAGGATGTAGAAGATGAACCAGAACTAACTGACTAGAAGAGTAGAGAGAAATATGGAGTAGGAGAGGGATTAGAAAAAGGAGCAGAAGAGGGAGGATGAGAGAGACTTCAAGAGGAGAGGGACTTGAAGAAAATGTAAAATAGACAGAATGATAGGGTCTAAAGGAGAGAGTGGAAGAGAGAGTAGGAAAGGAAGTATAAGATCTAACAGAAGACTGACTAGGAGGTACAGAGGGATAAGAAGAAAGACTGAAAGAAGGTTTAGAAGAGAGAGCAGAAAATGAATGGAAGAGGAGGTGGAAGAGGGAGAAGAATGCGGTCTAGAAGAGGTCGTAGAAGAGGTCGTCGAAGAGAGAGAAAGTAGGAAAGGAAGAAGAATATGGAGCAGAAGATTGACTAGAAGAGGAGGTAAAAAAGGGGGTAGGAGAGATTAGGAAAGGTAGCAGAAGAGGGATTAGAAGAAGAGGTAGCAGAGTGGGAAGAAGAGGGAGGAGAAGCGGGTCTAGAGAGGGCCTAGACTAGGTAGAGACAGAGGAAGAGGCAGAGGAAGAGACAGAGGGAGAGGCAGAGTAGGATCATTACATGAGGGCGCTCGCCCGTGGCGCGTTTATGACGCGTTGCTCTATACATTCACCCAGACAGAGACTGAGACAGAGACTGAGACAGAGACTGAGACAGAGACTGAGACAGAGACTGAGACTGCGACTGAGACTGAGGCAGAGACTGCGACAGAGTCTCGACTGAAGCAGCTGCAGAGGCAACGGCAGAGTGTAATTAAGTTTATGACCAGTGCCTGTCAAACTGTGTGTGGCAGCGATTTTTGTGCGATTAATTGAAACTATTTGAGGCAATTAACTATCTAATTTGATGACTCTTATGGGGCGCACAAGCCAGCACAGCACATGCCACACACACACACACACACACAGAGAGTGAGGGAGGAGTGTGTGGGGCGCGGGGGCGTGGCAGGTTGCAAGAGGTGCATCAATTAGCCGAGGCTTAAGCCGCGCCCCAAGCAGAAGATGACGATGATGCTGGCGTTGGCGATGGCGATGACGGAGATGGAGATGTGGATGTGGATGGGGAGACAGTGCAGCAGTGGAACCAGGTCAAGTGTGCTGCTCAAAGTGGCTGAAGATGTTGCAGCAACACGCTGCCAGCCTACCTCCTTCCCCTTTTCCCCTGCTGGACAAGTGTGCCCATTAGGCAATGACAAGAGCAAAAAGCAGAGAGAAAGAGAGAGAGAGGGAGAGGGAGAGCAAACATGGCATATTCGTATATAGTCAAGCTAACAACAACAACAACAACACTGGCAACACTGGCAGCACTAACAACACTGGCAACCCTGACTTGACTCGCAACTTAGACAGGTGCAAAAAAGGAAGAGAGAAAGCAGGCGGGTGGGAGGAAAGCAATGATAAAGCAAACGCCCACTTGGCTGCTTGTGGGTGTGGCAGCCAGAGGCAGCGGGTGACAGGGAGGGGGGTCAGCAGCACAGCCTGCAGCCTTAAGCAGAGCCTGGTCACATGTTTACATTCAATTAGAAGTTGCTTCTTTCTGCTCCTCCTTCGTTCTCTCTTCGCTTTTTTTTTGGAGCCCTTTGGCTTGTTTGCCACCAACGGCAGCGGCAGCGGCAGCTGAAAAGTGGAGCAGCTGCTGGACAAGGTGGGTGGCCCCCTGCTTGCAACCTCCCCCCTCCCTGCTGGCGTGGCAGCACGGTGCAATGAACCAAGCGCTGTCGCCAGCGCCAATTGAGATATTAAGTCCAAATGCCAAAGGGAGTAGGAGCGACAGAGAAAGGGAGTGCGAGAGAGAGAGGGAGAAAGAGAGAGAGAGAGAGAAAGGGTCAGAGTGAGAGAGAGAGCTGGCTAGCGGGAGAAGCGGGAGAGCGAGGCAGGACCCAGCCAATTTGGCCAACACTCATTCATTAACTCGCTGTGGGTACTCGTTCGCCAGCCTTTCTGCTCCTCCCTACTGCTGCCGCCTTCTTCCTTCCTCTCCACTCCACCTCTCCATTCCGTCTCTAACCTTCTCTTTCCCTTACTTCTCCTTCCTCCTACTCCTTGCAACCTTCTGCAATTGCATTCAATTTAGTTAAAGCAGCAACTCCGAGCAGCAGATGATCTTCTGGCTCCAGTCCGTCACCCCTTCCCCTCTACCCCTCAGCCCCTACCTCTCCTCTCTTCTGCTCTCCACCCACCCTCTCTCTCATCTAGCAGCTGCTGTCGCCGTCTCGACCGCCGCCGCCGCTGATGAGATCTGTGTAAGTGCCTCCTCGCTGGTTGGCTGACTGACTCGTTGCCTCCTTGCCTCCTGCTACCCCCTCTCCACCCCCCTCTGACTTTGACCCCTCCCTCCTTGGCCCACCTCCTGCCTCCTGACTGACCGCTCAAAGTAAAACGTCCGAGACACGAACCACGCCAAAATCGATATGACTCGATTAACGTGGTTGGACCAGCGTCGTCGTCGTCGTCGTCGTCGTCGTCGTCGCCGTCTACGTCGGTGGTGCTATTGATGGCCTGTTGCTGTTGTTGTTGCAGCTTCGCTTGTTGCCACAAAAGCTTACTTCGTGGTGGCGCTACGTCGTTATCGAGGTGTGCTTGAGAAGTTTCCATGATATGCTGCAGCTTAATTGGATTTTTGTGGGATTCAACGATTTGAGTAGCTTAAGCTGAAGAATAGGGGGCGTGGCTATGTTCGAAAACTATTCTAAAGTCATTGCAGGACTTCGACGAATATTGACACCAAATTTTATGGCAGTAGCTCTTATGTGCGCTGAGTTCTAGGCGTTCAAACAGACAGAGAGACAGAGAGGCGGTAGGCAGGGAGATAGTGAGATAGGGAGATAGGCCGGGAGACAGACAGAAGAGCAGGCAGGGAGATAGGCAGGTAGATAGGCAGGGAGATGGCCAGGGAGGCAGGCAGGGAGATAGAAGTAGGATTCAACCCTCTGAAATATGGATGCAGATCAAGAATATATAATAATCCTCCCAAAGTCTTTCGTTGCTTTCTTTGAAACTCCTGGAGCAACCCACGCTAACTGTGGCCAACCTCAAGCCTTATGGCCACGTCCCAGACTGTGTCTGTGTGAGGCTGCAACTGTTGCTGTGTTGTTGTTGCTGTGTTGCTGTTGCTGTGTTGCTGTTGCTGTTGCTGTGTTGCTGCGAGTGCGACTGTTGCTGGCGCTGTGTGGCAGCTACTTCTACTTCGCGTGGTCGCGTTCATCATTTTGGTGTCTTGTTTTGTGGGTTTCATTGCTTTTTGTTGCTGCACTTAAATAGCTGGGCGGAACTTGATGAGATGATGGGCAATTATCTGCGGGAGGTCTGCTGTAGTAAAGCTGCAACAACAGCAACAGCAGCAGCAGCAACAACAGCAACAGCAACATCGAAATATGTCTTACAACATTGGGCTGCCTTTGCTGGCGATGCGATTTTGTGGTTGCGTTGCGCATGCGCGCCAGCTTCAGCGCCATCGCCATCAACGCCTCAACACACACACATGGACACACACACACACCCAGACACACACACATCCAGACACACACACACTTCTGGACACACACACATCGCAGAGTGCAAGCCATAGAGCAACTGAGGCAGCCACACATGAGTTTCGCTGTGTGTCCGACAGAGAGAGAGAGAGAGAGAAATGAAACAAGCCTAAGACTGGCCAGGGGCGTCGCGACCAGAAGGGGGCTGCTAGGGGATCAGTGTGAGCAATTGCAGCCAGCGACTGCGACTGCGTCTGTGCCATAGCCAGTGCCACAGACCGCAGCGGCGGCGGCAGCCAATCATTGCCTCAAGGCCAATTTGGGGGAATGGGGCATGGATGCGTAGAAATATTTTGCGAACACGACGCCGATCACGACCAGACCAGGCCAGGCCAGCCCGGGCCGGGCACCAGGTCCAACAATTGGGGGGGCCAACTCTGGACCGCGTCGTGTGGCGTCGGTGGCGGCTCTGACGGCGGCTAAGCAAACACGATGAGGCGTTGTTGGCGTCATGAAACTACAAGCAGCCCACGGTGCAATTGACGCAGTGTCTTGCAGTGTGGCAAGAGGCAGCGGCAGGAGGGGATTGGCAACGATGGCGACGCCAGGGCGATGACAGACGACGCTGGCATTCGATAATTGCTTTAGAAAGTATACGACGGCGACGACGGCGGCGGCTTGAGCGGAGCCGATTGGGATTGGTTGGCCATTTAAAAATGCAACGGCAACGGCGACGGCGACTTCGAATACGAATGAGTGCCGCGTTTCGAGTGTGAGTACTCGCTGGGGCAACGCTGCGTGGCAGTTGCAACTTCGGTTCTCTCTCCGCAGTTGCAGTTGCAATTAATTACGGCTGCCTCTGCCTCTGCCTGCTGCCTCACAGCGTCGAGCTGTGAGAAATGTTTTCATTTTGCAGCGTTGCCTAATTGGCCATCGCTGCCAGCAGCAGCAGCAGCAACGGCAGCAGCGGCGGCAGCGGCGGCCTAACGACGTCCAAAAGTGAGTGTCGAGCGGGGCCAATCATTAGCCACA